>CM077148.1:25358569-25998456 GCA_039583875.1 Platanthera guangdongensis | reverse complement strand
GGTTATTTTTAGGGTCATAGGTTACTTCAGAAGTAATTCCATAGAAGCTCAGTGTAAGCCCCACCCCCCCCCCTCCCGAAACACAAAACACAGCATAAGGGGTGTCTGATGCCCAGAACAGTCGCCTTGCGGTAGCGTTAGCGCACGGTAAACTATATTACAAGATGCTATCCTACCGGCTAATAATATCATCCATGCCAAACCAACATAAAGAGTATAAAATTAGAAGTCAAAACACACACTAGTATATAAGTCCAAAATAGTATATCAAATAAAGAAGCAAACAAGGCTTCTAAAATTTCAAAGTACATGCCCAAAGGGGCTACAAAATAGTCTCTCTACAAAACACACACATCAGTCAATGATGGCAATGACGGTACCGTCACATCAGTCCTTGTCATCCTGTCATGGCTATCCTCCTGCGTAACCTACTACTGCTCTATCTGCGGGGTTCCCTCATAAAAAGGAAAACGTAACAACCGTTAGTCATAAAGACTAACTGGCTATCACATCTGCTCCCTCGGTGACTCCTCAGCACTGGGAGGAGAAAAACGACAAAGTACAATATATATAAATGAGCAGAAGTACAAACATGTGGTATAGATTAACAGTATCAATGTATATTAGAATAATACAACAAAGGAGTAAACAATATACTCTAGCAGTTCTACTATCAACAACAGTATAAATATAGAGCTACAATAGAAAGTAACTCAACTTATATGAATGCCCATACAGACATATAAGTTGAGGATCGGCTCAACAGTAAAGTAACTCATCGTATAAGAGTTCTCACATAAACTTATACGATAAGGATCTTGTGTATGCAATGTAATGTAATGATATGAATGCTATGCAATGACTCACACATGATCACGCACATGCAATTGTTATGTAGACACAGACTTGTAGTTCCCACTTTTTGAGCAGGTAGCTAATCTCTCAGGCGTCAACAGTCGTGGCCAGGAAGTGACAGTGGAGCGGGCATCTCAACTACTACTTATACATCCACACTACCAAGCCTAAGCCTCCGAACGCCTCAACTCTAAGAACACAATAGCGGAGCTCACATGTGTACGACGTCTCAGAGCGGTCTTGTGTAGATGTGCACCAAGAACACATCCCAAATTGTCCTATCATCATGGCACGAAAGGTGCCTCTATGAACAAATCACAAAAAGACCATGGTCAACCGTCAATTAAAATGGATGGTGCCTCGGAAAGTAAGCACTGAGGACCAAGGCCCAACCATGCAAGTCTATCTGTAGACTCCCGATGATGTGATGATTGGCGATCCCGTAGACCTGCCACACAATCCTTAACCCAGCATTACGACACCGCGGTTGACTCACATGACATGCAGTTTCACATTATCGTGGTGCGAAAGGTGCCTCGGTGAACAAATCACAAAAGGACAAATGCCAACCGTCCACTTATGTCCCTTTTCATCATTACCAATCCAATGCGGTCAAACATCCACACTCACACCCTTTAATGTTCATGTCCCCCCAGGGAACTTAAGGGTTCATCATCAACATGGGAGGCAAACCACCATATACAATATACAATCCATACTGCTACCCGTAGGGAGACTCTACTCTAATCAGTGGGCCACTTTTCACTTTCCTTATTTAGCAAGCCTCACAAACAAGCACCAATATCTTCCGATTTCTTTCAAGGATCAAGCGTCCACAAGCCATTACGCTTCCATCACAATATTCACATTCATAGAAAGATAGTTCTTTTACAAAGGGTCACCTCTTCTTCCAAATCTGTTCCAATTCCCAAATTATAATCTTGCATAGTTGTGTTTCCAAACCATTTGTTTAATACAATCTCATAGGCCAAATTCACTAAAACACCAACAATTATTTTTACCATTTCTTTACTCGACCAAGCCTAACACTATACTAACCCGAGAGTAACAAATGCAAGGGCTTGGCTGTACAACCAATTCGACTGGACATTCCAAGGCCATAAGACTCGGATGAAGACATTTAATCATCCACTGGAAAGGTATTTTCAAGGGCTGGCCGTATCATACCCAAAAAATGCCTTAAAGATCATTGCGTACAGAAAAAAGATTTCTGCTCGCATCTTAAAGTGAAATGAACATCATCGTTTCGTCTTCCTCCACCAACTGATAACCACAAATTACATCCAGAATTTATCATCCCTTATTCACCCTCAAAAGCCAACTTTCTTCGCGTAACCAAGTCCTCATCATCAAATAAAAGGAAGGAGTGGTCGAAGATGTCTTATCTCTAGGACACAAGTCGTAGCATGGCCTTCTCCTAGGAATAACTTCTTCTCATGAATCAAGACTCCTTTGAGTCGATATCTCTCCTAGGAATAACTATAGATCTAGAACCAACGGAGAGGGTGGGAAGCTCGCCTCATTTTCGACGGTTCCGAGATTTCCGGCGATGGATCTTGTTATCCTTCTTGGATGCATCCTCTTCCTTGTTAGTATTGCGCACCACAGGAGGAAATCAGCTCCGGCGATCGGCTCCTCTTCCGTCAGTTTCGACATAGGAAGTAGGTAATGGCTCGATGAAGAAGAATGATGAAAGGCGGTTAGGGTTCAACATTCTTCCCTTTTTATATCGCATATTGGGATTAACTCACTTGCCACGTGTCGTCGTATTAGTGGACGACCCATTTATAGCTTTAAATATGTCATAATGAAAAGACGCGTCCAATATAACTGTTTTGCACAGTTCCCAAAAACAGGTTCATACTGTATACAGGAATCAAGAAAAGGAGGCCGAAATTCTGCTAAGTCCATATTCGTCGAGAGGTATCTCTTACTCCACGAATCGTCGAGTATTATATCCTTACTCGATGAATCGTCGTGATTCGTCGAGTCCACTCAAATCCATGCATAGTCCAGCCCTTCCCAAGTTGAAATCGTCGAGTATAATATTCTTACTCGACGAATTGTCGAGTGGTGTCGAGTGCACACTGAAAGACCCCTCTTTTTTTTTTCCTTTAAAACCTCGGGGTCTTGTAGTGTCGACCTTCCCGGGTGCGAAGGTGTCACCGCAAGGCGGCGGTTCTGGGCCTAAGACCCCGAGGTTTTAAAGGAAAAAAAAAAGAGGGGTCTTTCAAGTGGTATCAAAGCGAGGTTTCGATCCTCGGACCTGTGGGTTATGGGCCCACCACGCTTCCGGGTTCCTGGGTTGAGCCAGGTCCAGTACATAAATCTGCTGTCCTTCCGGCCTGCGATCTCTAAACTGATATCTGTGTCCTTGGCCACGTCCTCGGCCTCCAAAATACTGAGTCGGTGGGGCAATCTGCGGTGCTGGTGGAGGCATCCCTCTCACGGGACAGTTTCTCTTGATGTGCCCCACCTGGTGGTAGTGGTAACATTCCGGCGGAGTGTAAGCCCCACCTCCCGGTCTCTGCACATGCAAGTAATTCACACCGAGCCTTCCGCTCGCAGGACCAAAACCCGTCCTGAATCCCTCAAACCCAAACCCGGGTGAGAACGCACATTAGTGCCTTTATGTCAATTCCCTCCAACCCTAAACGGGTGAGCATATATCATGAAACTCTCCAACCCAAAACACGGGCGAGAAGGTACAACCATGTCCTAACCTATTAAGCTACTCTTGTCTACGGTTTATTATACTTAGAGATTTAAGGTTAATCCCAGGACTGCCCCCGGTATTCCCTGTGAAGGGCTCTCAAGGGGCACTAGGAACTGTGTTGGGATTACGCCCAGCGTTCCCTTTCGCAAGGATACTTATTTTAGTTGATGACTACCCATGTATCTCCCCAGCTCTCCTTATTGCTTAAGTATAACCCTAGTGACTTAAGGTGTTACCGGGTACCGACGGTCTTCCGCCGATCCCCCACTCCAGTTGATGACCAAGACTTGCACTTTTGATCCCTCATTAAGACAACTCTACCCACCAGGGTCACTCATGTTGAACTTTCTCTTATTTCTGCCGATAATCAATCCCCTGGTAATTCCCTAAGGCAAGACCTACTTGTGTTATATGCAGACCATGACCTATGTTTACCCTAGAAATGTGATCTTCCAAAACTTAAGGCATCTTGCCTCTAAATATTTATCCTAAGGTATTATGGACTAAGTGAACTACCCTAAGGATTCTCATAATTTTTCCTGGCCAAATGGTCATTTAATTAATTCTCTTAATTTAAATGCTCGGCCACTTTACACATGAAGTGATTTAATTAAGCATCCACTGACTTAGGGAATTTTTCCTGAGATGTATATTGTCCAAATATTGCTGTCTTCAAAATTTCACAATTTTCCTTAAATTATTTATTGTCATTTTCTATTTAATTACAATCCCACATAAATTCCATTTTACACATGAAGTATAAGCATTACATATTCAAAAATTCCAGAAAATTTACAGAGCCTTTAAGACACTAAATTATGGCTATTGGCAGAGATTCATCCAAATTGAATGTAAGATGGCCTATGGGATTCCATTTTAAGGTATTTACCAAAATGCCATTGTACTAGTTTAACACAAGTAATGTATCCAATAAATTCTGAGAAATTCATGATAAACTAATAACAATATTTTATGACAGTAGAATAAATCCCAAATTTTTCAGAGGTATATATATATCATTTCAAGAATTATCAAAATAAGGGTAAAATGGGAAATTTTAGGGTATCTACTCCAAGGTTCTTCAAAACAGAGAAATCATAATTTTCCTAGGTCAAGTGTGATGTAATCTATGCCTTGGTAATGTTGTTTGGATTTGTTCTTAAATAAATCCTATTTTCAAATTTTAAATTCCAAAATAGCTATTTATAAAGTAAATTCCAATAAATGGAATTTTGATTCCAAAAATTACAATATTAATTTGAAGGGTGAAATTTACCCTAATGAACCACTGGAAATAATTCATGACACTTGCATGTCACCATTGGGCTAAATACACAAATTTGCATTTTTGCTATTTGCACACCAAGCCTTAACATAGGCTAGCACATGCAAGTGGATTCTCCCACATGCAGTGATCCCAAGGTGCTGAAAATTTTATCATGCACCAAGGGTGACCCCACTGACCCACCACCAAAATTTGGGGCCATGGGAAGGAGTAGAACTCCATATATACCATTAATTTAAATTTTAACATTTTACCAAAAACTATAGGAAAATGTTTTCTAAAAATTCCTAAATTTTGGCAGGAGGTAAGTAAGCCCTAATAATGCATGTGCCCAAAATTTGGGATCATGGTGACTAACATTGAGACTAGGGCACTCAATATAATTTTTGACCTAGTCTAGGACCAGTCCTAGGAGAAAGGTCCTACAGGGCTGTACCCTACACCAAAATGTATGTTTAGGGTGGCATTTTAAAGGTAAGACCCTAGGCTACAATTTTCATTAAGGGCCTAAGCTCTGGAAATGCCTCTAAGAGGCCTAAATTTAACATGCAACAATACTGAATATGTGTGACAGAAATGTTACTATTCATTTATTAATCTGATTTATAATAATAAACGGCGCACGAATCTTAAAGCATGAATCGACGGGATCCGTTCATCGTCTACCTCCAGCCAACGGCTGAGATTGAGCCGACCTGGAGCGACTTTGCCGGCGGTTTCCGGCCAGCTGAGGCGTCGCCACCTCCGGCCAATGGTGCCATCACCTTCACGGTGGTGGTGGCTATCATTTCCCGGCGATGGGGCGGCGGAAGACGGCGGCGACGGCGATCCCGAGCGGTTTCAAAAACTTAGAAATTTCTAGATTTTCTCACATGGCATCGGGCTCAATTGAGCCCGATCTCTCGCCTATTTGATCTAAGAAGCTAGTGCGGGTAGAGGTGAAGTGAAACGCACCATAATCGGGGCTTGGCTGCGGGTCAGGCGGCGGTTTGCCGTGGTGGTGGTGCGCCGGCGAGCTCCTCCCCGAAAATTGCATTCTCCACCGTTCTCCATGTGTAAGTAGTCGAATTCCACTCTTCTGGACCTTCTGAAGCTAATGGAGGGGTCTGTTTGGACTGAGGTGGGCTATAAGTGGAGTTAACTCCAAGGTGAGCTCGGTTTGAGCTTTGGAGGCTTCACCCATGGTGCCATGTGGCTCTCAATTCAGGAATTCTGCTAACTCTCTAGGGCACTGAAAATCGGCTGTAACGCAGCATCCAGCCTCTGATGTGCTCGGATGCGCTCCTGTAAATCATCGCAGCTGACGCTAAAGTAGCAGTACAAGAGAAGACAAGTCCACAGCATATCACATATATATATAAAAATCTCCACGAAGGGAGTGTCCATAGAATAGTAAAGTGTACAGAAATAAAAAGGGCTGAAGCCCGGTACATCAATATCCTCACTACAGATCTCTCATGCGGAAGCAAAACAAAACAACTACTAGAAGTCGGAACTCACGGTCCCAGCTGGCTGTACTCCTGAGCTAGACCGCCCTATCTCCAACTGCACCGGTCTCCTGGGCTGCTCCTCCATACTCGGCTCCACGATCCCCTAATATGATGTGGTTCGAAAACCATTAGTCTAAAAGACTAAGCCCTATCGTCCCCCACCCCTTCCCCCATGCTCCTAGGCACCGAGCGGGGAGGAAGAAAGGAAAGGACGTGAAAGAGGAGAGAAATCAAAAACAGGTGACAGGGGGACCTAGCTAGCAATTTATAATCAGGTTATAATGAGTAAAGTAAGAAAGGAATATAACCTTCACTTATGTGAATACACATAAGCCAAGGGATCTTCTACAAGGCTCCCATCGTATAAAATGTCTCATACCACTTTATACGTTGGGGTGTCGGTTATCACAAGCAGCATATAAATATTGAAATAACCTTAATTTATAAACTTGCCCACACAAGCTTATAGATCAAGGGGTCATTTTGCAGGGCCTAATGTATAAGTGTCCCATACCACTTATACTTTAGGTGTCAGAGTTAAATGAATCGATTATGCTATGACATGCAGGTGGGTATGATGGACATGCAAGTGCAACACACACACAACGACTCTGTGATCACAGACCTTTAGTTCCCACTTTTTGAGAGCTAGCATCACTCTCGGGTACCACCGCTGTGGCTACGGCAGCAGCGGAGCGGGCGTCTCCACTTCTAGGCCGGTATGCACACTACCAAGCCTTAGACCCCTCTCATACGCCTCTGTACACGTCCAAGGTGCACTCTAGAGTCTCGCGTACGTACTTTGCTGACAACCCGTCAGTCTTGTTGGGTCGGATGTGCGTTATCGGGGGTCGTCCTCCAGACCGCAGTGTAAAACAACCCACTGGCCCCTCTAACTCTCACAACCGCCTGGTGCACCGTACTGCCATCGGTGTGACGAACGGCCAGTACCGCATGCCCCGCCACTAGATTTATGCACATGCAAGTTTATTCTATCAGAACCGAGCCAAAGCTCCCCGGACCATCCCGTCCGTCACAAGTATCAACCGAGCCAAAGCTCCCCGGACCATCCCGTCCGTCACAAGTATCAACCGAGCCAAAGCTCGCCGGACCGAAACGTTCGTCTCTTATTCCAAATCTCATCCCTTTGAACACCGCGGGATGGCGCCCCTTTGAACACCTCGGGACGACTTAACCATTTCCATTACTTGCCCAACTAGTGAGTGCAGTGTGAAACCCTATTTACTAAATTACTCTTTTGATTTGTTCTTTAAGGTTTACGTTAACCCAGGACTGCCCCCGGTATTCCCTGTGAAGGGCTCTCAAGGGGCACTAGGAACTGTGTTGGGATTACGCCCAGCGTTCCCTTTCGCAAGGTACTTATTAATATTATTGGTTGATTTCCTTTACCCATTACCTTCTCATATTCCGATAGGCTAATCCTAAGGTAGTTTAGACCTTTCACTCTCGCGGGCACGACGATCTTTCGTCGAACTCGCTTATCTTCTAACACACATCAACTCGATTCCCGCACTCCTTAGAACTTTCTCTGGTGACTCATCTACTTTCATTCTAATCCATCCAGCTCGACTAACTCTACACTAATCCAACTCTTATCCTAATACGACTTTTCCCCAAATTACTATTTGCAGACCAACCTATACTAAGTGATGTTCGTGATAGGATGTCCTTCAAATTTTCATCCGAATGACCTAGAATTATTACCGGAGTCCTATCATGACCTAAATAATTTATTTCCAAAATATTATATTTTTCTCAATTAACCTCCTATTTAAATAAATTCTTACAAATGCCAATTATTGCCAAGTTGATCATGAAGTATCTTAAATTATGATCCCACTGACCCAAGGAATTTTTCATAAGTTGTAGAATTGTAAAATAATACTGTCAGCCAAGTTTTATAATTTTCTCTTCAATTTTTCTATTTATCTCCTAAATAATTCAAAATTCACCTATTAGATATTTTTCAAAGGAGGTATGAGGAATTCATTTCCAAAAATTCTAAGAAATTTCCAGCAAGCTCATAATATTAAAAGAGTGCAACAAACAGAATTTCACTAGTTTTCAAGTAACAATGGCTATTAACTTTTATTTCTAAATAATTTACCAAAATGCCATTATGAAGATCTAAAAATTTGTGGTTCATCCAAAAATGCTGAGAAACTTAATCAAGGCTATTTATACTCAGATATATCATCAATAATTTTTTCATAATTTTCTACTGAGTATTTGCAATAATTCTAAATTAAATGAAATAAGGGCAAAAATGTAATTTCCACATTCCTCTTATCAATATTCCTCAAACAGAGACATAAAATTTTTTAGGAGTTAAACATGTCATGATATTATTCTTGACAAAATTTGGGGAAATAACTAAGTGACAAACCTAATTTCAACATTTATTCTTCAAAAGTCCTATTAATTCAATAATTCCAAATAATGGGATTTTTGATTCCAAAAATCCCATTATTTCAATGAGGGGTAAAACTCATCCTAATAGGCCACTGAAATTAATTACATGAATTTAGCATGATCCAAATGGGCCTAATACTCAAAATTTCAAAAATTACTATTGGCACACCAAGCCTAAGCATGTTCATCATTTGCATGTGGGATTACCCACCATACATTGGTCCAAACTTGATGAAATTTAAAACATATATTTATAATGTCCTGAAGGACAAGCCACCAAAATTTGGGGCATTTTAGAGTTGAATTAACCCAAGAATCACCTAAACAAACCTAGGGGTAATTTGGTAATTTCACCATAATTTTAATTACAATAAATCCCAATTTTTGGGCAGGGCCTAAATATGCCCTAAACCAGTTACTTACCAAAATCTCAAGTCATATGGGCCTCTGGATGGGCTTGGGCATCACTTTCAAATTTCTGCATTTTGCTATTTGCAGCCCAAGGCCATTTAATTTTTTGATCTTGCATGTGAGATATCTCAATATGCAGAGGGTTAAATTGTCTAATATTTCTACCATAGGTCTAATATACTACTAAGGGCAGGCCACCAAAATTTGGGGAATTTTGGAGTTGATATGCTCCAAATATCAACAAAATTTAAATTATCATATTTGGACTAAAACTATAGCATTATTTTCCCCAAAAATTTCCATTTTTGGGGAGAGCCTAGAGATTCCTAATTAAGCCATATGCCCAAAATTTCAGCCCATTTGGACTTAGGGTTTGGGCAGGGCACCCATTTTAGTTTCTGCCCTACTCTAGGACCAGCCCTAGGAAAATGGCTCTATAGGGCAGGAGCCTTAACCAAAAATTATGTGTAATATATCAAATTAAAGGTGACTCCAAGTCCTACAAATTTCATGTTGAGAACTTTTTATGAAAATGGCTGTACGGGCCCTAAATATGACATGCAAAATTCGGATATAAAAAGGACACAAAATACACTATTCACAAATTAAATAATCCAGAATTTCAAATGTTGCATGGCACTAATCCTAAAGCAAATCCGACGGCTGCTGTATTTCTTCTCCAAACCGACTGGTTCTCTGCCCGAACTTCACGGGGCTTTTCCCGGCCGCCTCCGGCGGTGCCTCCACCGGCCAACTTCTCCTCTCCCCTCACGGTGGTGGGGGCGAGCTTTTCCGGCGGCTAGGGCGGCCGGAGGTGGCGGCGCCACCTCACCCGAAGCTTGCAAAACGGCCATTAATGGCTGAAAATGAAGATTTGGGTTCGTGCTCATTCGAGCCCGAACCCTAACCTAAACATCCCTAAGATCTATACATGAAGAGAGAGGTGAGGGAGGACCTTCCCGGCGGCCTTACAACGTGAGGAGCGGCGGGGAACCATTGCGGCGGCGGCGGCGCTCCTCCCTTGGTTTTCATGGCCAAAGCTTGGTTTCTCTCTCTCTCTGCTGCTGCTCTCCTTGTTTTGAGAGTGGTGAAACTAAAAGGGGAGAGGGAGAGTGTGAGAAGATGAAGTAAAAGGGGAGGGTGATAATTCCTATGTTTAAGGTGGAGGGTTTACTTTGTTATTGTCACCATGCATGCATGGGTGGGCCCCACTACATTCCAGCACCTCCTCATGACTTCCAAGGGTCGGCCATCCCATGTGGGGGCTGATGGCATGGGTCCAAGTGGCTCATTTCCCTTAAACACCCTTAAATACCCCTTTCTCTCTCCTAAATTATTCTTTAATTGTGAGATTCTCTCTCTCTCTCTCTCTCTCTCCTAGTCACTAAGTTGGCTGGTAAATCTCATATTGGCAGCCCACATGTTTATTTCATCCACCAAAATATGGTTAGCCCAAGTGAGTTGGGCTTGAGCTTGAGTTAGCCCATTTGTGCTAGCTTGACCCAAACCTAGGCTACGGTTGACTTAGGTCAATTTGGTCTTTGAGGTTGACCCAAATGGGTCCTTAGTGACTCATTGACCTCCCCTAAGGCCTAGGTAGGATTGTATTGGCCCTTTGGAGGTCACTTGACCCTTAAATAGGGTACCTTGACTACTTTAGGGCTAGAGTTGACTTTGGTCAACTTAGCCTTTTTGGTTGGCCCCAATGGGTCCTTGGTGACCCGTTGGCCTCTCACTATGGTTATGAAGGTATGTGTGGGGTCCACTTGGCTAAGGGAACTTCAATTGGCCCTTGTGTAGGCCAGTTTGACCCAATGTAGGCTAGGTTGACCCATTTAGGGTTAGAGTTGACTTTGGTCAACTCAGCCTCTTGGGTGGACCCCAATGGGTCCTAGGTGACCCTTTGACCTCACTCTAGGGTTAGGTGGGCTTGGGTGCGGCCCACTTGGCTTGGGGATGGTCAATTGACCCTAAGTAGGTTGGTTTGACCCATTTAGGGTTAGGGTTGACTTGGGTCAACTTAACCCTTTTGACTGCCATCCAAGGGTCCTTATTGATCTAATGGATCCTACCATGGTTTGTTGAGAACATGGTGGGGTCTTGAAGTCTTGGTGATGCCCCATGGTTATCTTAAACAAAGGTTCAGGAATTTACTATTTGCACACCATAGTGGTCTCAGCCACATTCTTAGGTTTCCTTGGTCTTCTTGGGCTTCCTAGGGTTTGGTCATGACCTAGTCATGACCAATAACCACACTTAGGGGTCTAGTTGGAAATGGGATGTTACACACACAATGCACTCGACGCCACTGTTCTCTGAATTACCCAAGTAAAAAGTGATTAGTGGTGTCAAGGGCACTCAACACACTCGACGCATTTTGGCAAATGGCGTTGAGTGTAGTCAGCACACTCGATGACAATCCTCCCAGAAATGTTTCTAAGATAGATGGCGTTAGGTCAGTTTGACAAATTCCCAGTTCGACGAATCAACCTTAGATCAACGAATTAGCGTTCGACAAATCAACCTCAGATCGACGAATTAGCATTCGACGAATATAGCATTTGATGAATTTACCTCAGTTGGATGAATTAGCATTCGATGAATATTTTGTTTGATGAATTTACCTCAATTCGACGAATCAGCGCTCGACGAATTTAGCGTTCGATTAATTAACCTCAGTCTATGGCGTTGAGTGATGTTGAGTCTACTCAATGCACTCAACGCCCCGAGCAAGAAATCTTCCCAAGTAAAATGGCGTTGAGTGCACTCAACGAACTCAACGCCAATCGGTCCACGACGTTGAGTGCACTCAACGCACCGATCAATAAATCTCCCAAAGTATATTGGTGTTGAGTGCACTTAACGCACTCAACACCAATCAGTCCATGGCGTTGAGTGCACTCAATGCACTCAAGGCCCCAAGCCTAAATATTTTCCAAGTAAATTCCCGATCTAATCGTAGAGTCCGTTCTACTCACTCGATGCTTGCCGAACCTGGGCCAATTCTCTTGGCTCAAAACGCGTGTTAGTGGCCTAGAATGAAATGGGATGTTAAAAATCCTATAAACAAAATAAAAGATTTCGTCCCCGAAATGAGGCTAGGTTGTGGGGGAAATAAAGCCAGAAAATATATTATGCTTTTAAAATTAGCTTGGGGAAATATCTCCGGGTAGCGCTTTTGCATCGAATCCACCAGCTCCCAAGTATACTCCTCCTTCCCAAGATTTTACCACAAAACTTTTACCAACTGGACACTTTTCCGTCGCAAGCTGCTCATATCGTTGTCCACTATCTGCACCGGCTCTAGTCGAACAGATTTATCATTTTCTACTGCACCATCTGTGGTGAGAACATGTTGCTCGGGCCGTATAAATGTCATCCAAAGTGACGACACATGCAACATGTCATGTAGAATATCTAGCTCTAGTGGGAGCTCCAACCGATAGGCCAAAGGACCAATCTTTTCCAATATAACATAAGGCCCAATGTACCTTGGGCGGTGCTTCTTCACACCACGTACCCGTGATACTCCATGCATCGGTCGGATCTTCAGGAACAACTTGTAACCCACCAGAAATTCCACCATCCTATGCTTTGCATTATAATATTTAGCCTACCGACTTTGAGCCTCAAGCATGTGGTCTCGTATTAACTTAACAACATCATCTGTGCCCTCAATATACTCAACACCTAATGCCTTCGGATCTTCACCTTGCACCCATGACAAGGGGGTTCTACAAATTCTTCCATAAAGGGCTTCATGGTGTGTCATCCAAATACTGGCTTGATGACTGTTGTTATATGAAAATTCTTCCAGAGGCAAAAGCTTTTCACATAGCTCTCCTCTCTCCAGCACACACAATCTTAATAAATCTTACAAAGTTCTGATGGTCCTCTCAGAATGCCTATCCGCCTGAGGATGAAACGTTATGCTAATGTTAAGCCTCGAACCCAAATACGTTTGTACCGCCTTCCATTCTCTGGAGGTGAAACGACCATCCTGGTTTTAAACAATTATCTTTGGTACGCCATGGTATCGTACAAACTGTTCCACAAAGAGGCGTACCAAAATGTCCACATGTGCCTCTCTCTTCATCGGAATAAATAAACCTGGCTACCTTTGTCAGGCAATCCATGATTACCCAAACCAAATAATTCCCTGAGAACGAGCGAGACAAACCATGAACGAAGTCCATGGAAATATCCTCAAACTTCCACTCGGGGATGTGCAACGACTGTAATAATCCCCCGAGGCTCTTGCATTCTCCCTTCACCCTTTGGCAGGACACACAGTGCGTAACAAAATATCTGACGTCTCTCTTCATTCCTGCCCAACACATGGTCTATCGCAAGTCAGCATACATTTTGGCAATCTCATCAAGCACTGAATACTGAGAGCAATGTTCCTCTCTCAAGATATCTTCCCGAATTTTACCGCCTTCGAGAATATAGAGCCCGCCACGGAAATGAACGAGGACGTCTTTTTGGGAACTATGCTCTGCCCGGATTGTAGTCCCATCTTCAAGTTACTTAAATACTAGGGCTAGAGAAGCATCCTAACCTTGCTCTGCCCGGATTTGGTCCCGAATGTCACAAACTATGCTCATTACGGTCAGGCACTCGGTATACCCTTCAGAATGGTCTTTATACACCATGTTAATCTCCATCTCTTCAAACATCCGAGCTAATTCCATACTCATCAATCGGGACTCAGTGATCGTGTCCGGTACCTTCCTGCTCAAAGCATCAGCTACAGAGTTTGCTTTTCCGGGGTGGTAATTCAAGGTAAATTCATAATCACTTAAAAATTCTAACCACCGTTGTTGTCTCTGTTTCAGCTCCTTTTGAGTATGAACATATTTGAAATTCTTATTATCCCAAAATATCTCACAGTGGATGTCGTATAGATAGTATCTCCAAATCTTTAAAGCGAACACCACTGCCCCCAACTCCAAATCATGAACTGAGTAGTTAGCTTCATGATTTTTCAGTTATCTCGAAGAATATGCGATCACATGCCCATGTTGCATCAGCATTGCCCCCATACCTTGGTATGAAGCGTCGGTGTAAACTTGGAATCCTTCCTTCCCAGATGGAAGGGCTAGGATGCATGTAAGTGAGTTTGTTCTTCAACTCTTGGAATGCAACTTCGCACTGGGGTGTCCACTCGTATGGCACACCTTTCTTCGTCAAAGAAGTGAGGGGAGGGCTATCATTGAGAATCATTTCACAAACTTTTGATAATACCAGCATGTCCAAGAATACATCGTAAATTGGCTGCTGACTTAAGTGGTGACCATTCCTTCATAGCACGCACATTGGCCCGATCCACAGCTAATCCAGCATCACTGATCACGTGGCCTAAAAAGGCAACTTCTCGGATCCAAAATTCACACTTGTTCAACTTGGCAAACAAGTTATGCTCCTTTAACTTCTTCAGTATCAAAGTCAAGTGATCCACATGATCCTCTTCGGTCTTCGAATAGACCAAAATGTCATTGATCAAAATGATGACGAAGACATCAAGGTACGCCTCAAACACCTTGTTCAGTAGACTCATGAATGTTGTATGGGCGTTCTTGAGTCCAAAGGCATCAAAGTGAACTCATATAGCCCATACCTCGAGCTAAACGCCGTTTTCTGGGTATCTTCCTCTTGTATCCTCAATTGGTAATACCCCAAGCGCAGATCAAACTTGGAAAACCAGTACGCTCCCATTAGTTAATCAAATAATCATCTATCCGGGGTAGAGGGTAGGTATTCTGCATCGTTAAATGGTTGAGTTCCCGGTAATCTATACATAATCTTAGGGTTCTAACCTTCTACTAAAAGAACAGAACAGGGGCTCTCCAAGGTGATGAGCTGGGCGAACGAACCCTAATTTTACTAGTTATTACAACTGAACTCTAAACTCTACGAGTTCCTTCGGGGCCATTCGGTAAGGGGTCCTAGAGATGGGCTTGACACCCGGTACTAGCTTAATTTGGAAGTCCACTTCTTGATGCGGGGGTAATCCGGACAGTTTCTCGGGATACACCTCGGGAATTCCCGCACCACTCGCACATCATTCATATCTATTGTCATCTCTTTCAATTAGAAATATATCATATAAACTCCATCCCCCTTCATGTGGGCTTTCAAGGCCTGAATTGAAGATAATAACAAATGTGGTGCAAATCTTATACCTTGAAAAATGACATCAGTGTCTCCATGTCTCAAGTAGATTCGTTTCTCCACATAATCAATTCTGGCACGGTGCCAATCCAACCACGCCATGCCCAGAATGAGGTAAATTTCTGGCATTCTCAAAACTGTGGTACGAGTTTCAAAGTTCCTTCCCCCAAGAAGTATCTCCAATTTGCACTTGGCGGTTGCAGTCATCTACGAACCGTCTGGGTTGCGTACTCTCCGAGCAATAACAGTGAAATATTGCACTCCTTCCAAGCCTCTAACAAAGTCTTCCGACACAAATGAGTGTGTGGCACCAGTATCGAATAACGTATAAGCTGCTTTCCCACCAACAATCACGGTGCCTAGGAATAAATTACGAAGACTCAAAGTTAGGCTCCAAAGATATTCTAGGAAATCGAAAGCAAAGTACTGATAAATCATTAACTAAATTACGACGTACCTGAAATCGTGGTCCTCGTCGTCGTCCACGCACCTGCCCTAGACCTCGTGGAGCTGCCAGAGGAAGGGCAGGGAGAGCATTACCACCTACCTGTGGGTAGTGACAATGAATGTGATCCAATTGGTTGCATTGCAAGCACACTTGCTCGTGTTGCTCCCCAAGATGTTGGTATTATGGTTGTGGTGGAGGTAGTTCTAGTTGCAGTGCCGGGCGCTCCATTCTGAAATTCTGATGGAAGAGACCTCTGCCTCTATTGTTTCCTCTTCCCCAATTGTCCTGCCTCCTTGTGTAACTAAGACCGGCCTCCATCACACCCGCAGCAGGTCTCTTATTACTCAAAAGATGATCTACCTCCAACCTTTTTGCCATGTCAATAATCTCAGCTAGACTCGAGTCTGCAATACACAAAAGGGTTTGCCTTAGGGAATCCTGCAAGCCTTTGTAAAACCATTTAGCATAACCTCGATCATCTAACTCGTTGGAGTCAGCAAACCTTGCCAAATGATGAAACTCCCTCTGGTATTCTGTGAACGACTTAGATCCCTGCTTCTGCTGCAGAAATCTTTGCTTGAGTTTGTCTCTGGCAATCGAGGAGATGAAATGTTCCAAAAAGGCACTAGAGAACTCCTTCAAACTAATCTTTGTATAAACTCATCCCTGGAAGGTGGAACCCATCAGGGACTTCCACCATCTCTTGGCCTGTAGTTCCAGGACAGATACTACCAATGTTATAGCCATGTTGGTTGGGAAATGAATTCCTGCCAACAACTCCTGCACTGTGTCGAGCCATTCTTTCATAAGTACGGTCGACTCTGTCACGAGGTAGGCAGGAGGGGAGAGAGCCCGAAAAGTGCTCAACCAGTTTGAGCCCGGAGACTATCGTTGCACTAGGGCCTGCTGAGATGTAAAGGCATCCAGAATGGATGTGAGTTTTTGTCCCAAATCTGATTGCAGCAACTGAGTGGGTATGGGAGGGGCAAAAGTGCCCCCACTAGCTCAACTTGTATTGGGATCTACACGTAAGGTACAAACCGAAGGTCAGGTTGGCTAATCATAAGGTCAAAATTGGACATACATAGTGTGGATTACATATGGGCACATCACTGCTTCTGTTAAGTCAGTTTGTCCCCAAACTTACTAATCGAATGGGGGTGGCTCTATTGTTGAATGACTTCTTTAGTTCTGGTTCGTAGTAAGCTAACACCATTTATAAGCCCCCCCATCCCGAAACACAAAACACAACACGAGGGGATTCTTATGCCGAGAACAACCGTCTTGTAGTAGCGTTAGCGCACGGGCTAACATGTACTACAAGACGCCTATCCTGCCAGCTAATCATATCATCCATGCAAACCCAACATAAAGAGTATAAAATCAGAAATCAAAACACACACAAGTATATAAGTCCAAAATAGGACATCAAATAAAGAAGCAACCAGCGCTTCTTAAATATCAGAGTACATGCCCAAAGGGGCTACAAAAGAGTCTCTCTACAAAACATTCACATCAGTCACTGACAGCCACAATGGTACTGTCATGTCAGACCCTATAGTCCTGGCCAAGCTGCCCTCCAGCGTAACCTGCTGCTACTCTATCTACGGTGTTCCCTCATAAAAAGGAAGACGTAGCAACCATTAGTCATAATGACTAAGTGGTTGTCACATTTACTTCGCCGGCGACTCCTCGGCACAAGGTAGAGAAAATGGACAAGGTACAATATATATAAATGAGCAGAAGTACTAACAGGTGGTATAGAGTAACAGTATCAATGTTTATCAGAATAATACAACAAAGGAGTAAACAATCTACTCTAGCAGTTCTACCATCAATAACAGTATAAATATAGAGCTACCACAGAAAGTAACTCAACTTATATGAATGCCCATAAAGACATATAAGTTGTGGATCGGGTCAACAGTAAAGTAACTCATCGTATAAGAGTGCTCATACAAACTTATAAGATTAGGATCTTGTGTATGCAATGTAATGAAATGATATGAATGATATGTAATGACTCACCCATGATCACACACATGCAATTTCTATGTCGACACAAATTTGTAGTTCCCACTTTTTGAGCAGGGAGATAACCTCTCAGGCATTAACTATCATGGTCATGCAGTGATAGTGGAGCGGGCATCTCCACTACTAGGCGGGCATCCACACTACCATGCCTAGGCATCCGTACGCCTCAACGCTAAGAACACAACAGTGGAGCTCACATGCGTACTACTGCTTAGAGGGGTCTCGGGTAGATGTGCACCAAGAACACAGCCCAAACTGGCCTATCATCGTGACACGGAAGGTTCCTATGTGAACAAATCACCAAAGGACCAATGCTAACCGTCCACTACAACGGAGGGTGCGTCGGGAAGTAAGAAACGAGGACAAAGGCCCTACCGTGCAAGTCTTTCTATTGACTCCCATCCGTGTCATGACTGGTGAGCTTGTAGAGCTGTCATAGTATCCTTAACCTAGGATTACGACACCGCGTGTTGACTCACATCGCATGTAGTTTCACATCATCATGGCGCGGAAGGTGCCTCGGTTAACAAACCGCCAAAGTACCATGGCCAACCGTCCACTTATGTCCCTTTCCATCATTAACAATCCATTACGTTCAAACATCCACACTCACATCGTTTCACGTTCCCGTTCCCTCATGGCACTTAAGGTTTCATCATCAACATGGGTGGCAAACCACTATATGCAATATACAACCCACACTGCAACCCGTAGGCAGACTCGACTCTAAGCAGTGGACCTTTTTACACTTTCCTTATTTGGCAAGCCTCATGACCAAGCATCATTCTCTTTTAATTTCTTTCAATGATCAAGCATCCACCAACCATTATGCTCCCATCACAATATTCGCATTCACACAAAGATAGTTCTTTTAGAGAGCGCCACCTATTTTTCCAAACCTGTTCCATTTCCAAAATTATAATCTTGCCTAGTTTTGTTTCCAACCCATTTGTTTAATATAATCTCATAGGCCAAATTCACTCAAACCCCAACAATTATTCTTACAAATTCTTTACTCGACCAAGTCTAACACTATACCAACCCAAGAGTAACAAATATAAGGTCTTGGCTGTATATACACTTCGACTGGACATTCCTGAGTCCATGAGACTCGTATGAATAAGTGTAACCATCCGTTGGAAAGGTATTTCCAAGGTCTATGACTTTCTTGTTTAGTCGAAGGCCCAGACCTGGCCGTATCATAACCAAAAATGGCCTTGAAGATCGCTGCGCGGAGAAAACAGATTTATGCACGCATCTTAAAGCAAAATGAACATCATCGGTTCGTCTTCCTCCTCCAACTGATAACCCCGAATTACATCCGTAATTCCTCCTCCCTTATTCACCCTCAAAAGCCTACTTTCTTCGGGTAACCAAGTCCTCATTTTCACATAGAAGGAAGGAGTGCTCGAAGATATCTTATCTCTAGGACACAAGTCCTAGCATGGCCTTCTCCTAGGAATAAATTCTTCTCATGAATTAAGACTCCTTTAAGTCGATATTTCTCCTAGGAATAACTACAGATCTATCACCAAGGGAGAGGGTAGGAAGGTCACCTCTTTTTTGATGGTTCCGAGATTTCCGGCCATGAATCTTGTTATCCTTCTTGGCGGCATCCTTTGCCTTGTTAGTATTCTGCTCCACGAGAGGAAATCGGCTCCGGCGATCTGCACCACTTCTGTCGATTTTAGTGCAGGAAGCAGGTAATTTCTCGGTGAAGAAGAATGATGAAAGGCGGCTATGGTTCGGCTTTATTCACTTTTTATATCGCGTATTAGGTTTAACTCCCTTGTCATGTGTCACTGTATTAGTAGACTACCAATTTATAGCTTTAAATATGTCATAATGAAAAGGCACGCCCAATATAACCGTTTGGCATAGTTCCAAAAAATCCCGTTCAGACCGTGTATAGGAATCATGAAACGGAGGCCAAATTCTGCTAAGTCCAAATTCATCAAGTAGCTCTTACTCGACGAATCGTCGAGTATTATATCCTTACTCGACGAATCATCATGATTTGTCTAGTCCACTCAAATCCATACATAGTCTAACACTTCCCAAGTTAAATTAGTTGAGTATAATATTCTTACTTGACGAATAGTCAAGAGGCATCGAGTGCACTCAACGCACTCGACGGCACCGTTCTCCGAATAACCCAAGTAAAAAAGCTTTGAGTGGCATCGAGTGCACTTAATGCACTCGACACCTTTCGACAAATGGCGTGGAATGTAGTCAACGCACTTGACGCCAATCCTCCCAGAAATGTTTCTAAGTCAAATGGCGTTGAGTCATTTCGACTAATTCCCAGTTCGACGAATCAACCTCAGATCGGCAAATTAGCGTTCAACGAATATAGTGTTTGACGAATTTACCTCAGTTCAATGAATTTGTGTTCGTTTAATATAGCGTTCGATGAATTTACCTCAGTTCGACGATTCAGTGCATGGTGAATTTAGCGTTCTACGAATTAACCTCAGTCTATGGCGTTGAGTGATGTTGAGTGTAAGACCCCCCGCCCCCCCCCCCCCCCCCCCCCCCCCCCCCCTCGCCCCCTCCCGGATCTCAAAACACGTCACGAAGGGGGGTCTTATGCCAGGAACAGCCGCCTTGTGGTATCATTACCACACGGGCTAACCTATACCACAAAACTCCAATTTCGCCGGATACAACCAATATTAATATAAACATGCCAACCCGACCGTAATATAAAAGAGAAGTCAAATCCACACCAAGTATATAGTCCAAATACAACAAAACGAGAAGCTAAAACATGCTTCTTTAATATCAGAGTACAACTATGAAATTGCCCCAACGGGCTACATCGGGTTCTCACAACACTCACATCTGTAACTGACGGTAACGACGGCACCGTCCCTTCAGGCCCTGTCGTCCTGGCCTGGCTGTCCTGCTGCAAAGTTTGCGGCTGCTCTACCTGCGGGGTGACCTCCTAAAAACGAATACGTAGCAACCGTTATTGGAAAAAACTAAGTGGCTTCACATCCGCTGCCCCGGTGACTCCTCGGCATCGGGCGGACAAAAATGAACAAGGGTAATATATACAAGTAGTAAAACAGGTACAAGCAGGTGGTAATAGTACATGAATAACAATATCATAAACTAGCAGTTCTACTTGATCAATAGTAATTCAACAAATATAAGTAGTCTAGCAATTCTACAAGAGCTATAGCAATTCAACAAGTATAAGTAACTACAGCAGGTAAGTAACTTAACTTATAAGGATGCCCATACAAACTTATAAGTTAAGGATCGGTTTATATAAAGTAACTCATAGTATAAGAGTGCCCATAAAAACTTATACGATGAGGATCTTGTTGTGCAATGTTATGAAATGGTATATATGTTATACAACGACTCACCCATGATCACACACATGCAATTGCTATGTCTACATACACTAGTAGTTCCCACTATTCGAGCAGGTAGCTAACCTCTCAGGCATCAACCGCCGTGGCCAGGCGGTGACAGCAGAGCGGGCCTCTCTACTACTAGGTGGGTATCCACACTACTTCACCTAGGCCTCCGTACGCCTCAACGCTAAGATCACAACAGCGGAGCCCATGCATACTATGGCCCAGCGGGAGTCTCGGGTAGATGTGCATTGAGAACATAGCCCCGAACTGACCTTGTGTGACCCGGAAGGGGCCTCGGAAGAAAGCACGAGGACACAACCCAACCGTTCACTTGGCACGGAAGGGGCCCCAGGATGTGAATACCGAGGACACAGCTCAACCGCCCAAAGTCTATCTGTCAACTCCGTTGGTGTGACGATCGGCGAGCCCGTAGACCTGCCAAACTATCCTTAACCCAAGATTACGACACCGCGTGTCGACTCATACCGCATGCAAATTCCACATCATCGTAGCATGGAAGGGGCCTCAGAAGTAAGCACAAGGATACAGCTCATCCATCCACTTAGCATGGAAGGAGCCCCGGGACGTGAACACCGAGGGTGAAGCCCAACCATCCGTCTATACCTCATCTCAACACTAACCCAACTAGTGACGGTCAACACCACACTTACATCCTTCCACAATACAACCCGTAGGGAGACTACGCTCTAAGTATTGGACTACTAAATTTCATTCCAACCATCAAACATACTCATGGCCATAGTTTAACCTTCTATATGTCGTTCCAAATGATTTCAACATAATATAACATAATGCGCATATATAATAGTCTACCAATTTCTAACATGTCATTTCGTTTAAGTAAGTTTGCTTCGCAATTCAGTTATACGAAATCCAATTAGTAAACTTCATCATTCATGGCACTACGGTGGTTAACATAAAATAGTTCACCAAAATCTCGAGTTAATTTGCAACATCGATTCCACCGAATCCAAATCCATATTATATAATACCCCCAAAATTTAAGTGCAGAATAAATCTGGACAACAACTTTAACTGGAGATTTATGAAGCTACATGAATCCGGTGAAGACGTGTAACCCATCGATCGAAAGGTCTTTCCATGGGTTAAAACTTTCATATTCAGCCCACAACCCAGATTTGAATGTATCCTATTCGAAATCGGCTTCAAAGTCCGCTGCGCATAGAACACAATTTCTGCATGCAGGTTTTATCGGACGTCATTTTCGTTCAGGCTTTCCCGTGGCTACAGACTTTGCCTAAAGTCGTGCAAACATTCGTTGGAAAGGTATTTTCAAGGGCTTCAACTTTAGGGTTTAGTCTAAAGCCCAGATCTGGTGATATCCTACATGAAAATGGTCAAGAAGATCCCTGCGCGTAGAACCCAGATTCTGCACGTATCTTAAAGCAGAATGAACAGCATCGGTTCATCTTCCTCTTCAAGTCGACCTTCCAAAATCACTCCAGAAATTCCTCCTCCCTTATACACCCTCAAGAGGCCACTTCTCCTCACGAAACCATCCACCCCTGAACACATAGAAGAAAGAGGAGGTTAAAGAGATCTAAAACCTAGAACACATGTCCTAGCATGGCCATCCCTAGAAAACTCCTCTCCATCAAGACTCTCTTGAGTCGATATCTCTCCTAAGAAAATAACTAAGATCTAGCACCAAGGAAGAGGGTAGGAAGCTCACCTCATTTCCATCATTTCAACTATTTTCGTCATGGATCTTGTGAGTCTTCTCGGCGGCATCTTTTTTTTTACAGCGGCGGCGGATCTCCTCCTCTAGAACTTGCTCCAGCAACTTCCTTCTCTCAACAGGAGTTTCTCTCAGAAAATAGGGGATGAAATGAGCATGGAAATGGCTAGGGTTTTCACTACCCTATTTATATAAAAAGTGACACGGGTAGGGACACGCCTGTGTCGCCACCCGTGTCGTACACCATTGTGTCGACACCGTTGTGTCGACAACGTTGTGTCGACACCGTTGTGTCGACACCGTTGTGTCGACACCGTTGTGTCGACACCGTTGTGTCGACACCGTTGTGTCGACACCGTTGTGTCGACACCGTTGTGTCGACACCGTTGTGTCGACACCGTTGTGTCGACACCGTTGTGTCGACACCGTTGTGTCGACACCGTTGTGTCGACACCGTTGTGTCGACACCGTTGTGTCGACACCGTTGTGTCGACACCGTTGTGTCGACACCGTTGTGTCGACACCGTTGTGTCGACACCGTTGTGTCGACACCGTTGTGTCGACACCGTTGTGTCGACACCGTTGTGTCGACACCGTTGTGTCGACACCGTTGTGTCGACACCGTTGTGTCGACACCATTGTGTCGACACCGTTGTGACAACCAAAGACTCGAGTGTTAAAAATCCTATTCACATGTGCTGCCCAGTTGTTAGCACTCCCCTGAACCCCAGTCAGCTCTCCTAGCTCTAAGAAACATGCACGAGGGGCCTAGTGCGATTTGGTACGTTACAATTCCTATAAACAAAATAAAAGATTTCGTCCCCGAAATCAGGCTTAGGCTATGGGGAGAAATGCATAACAGAAAATATAATATGCTCTTAAATATAATATGCTCTTGAGCAAACAACTCCGGATAGCGTTTTTACATCAAATCCATTGGCTCCCATGTATATTCCTCCTTCCCATGATTGGACCATAGCACCATCACCAAGGGAACACTTTTACGGCGCAACATTCTTGTCTCATTATCTACGATCCGCACCAGCTCTAGTCGCACAGACCTATCAGACGCCACAACACCATCAGTTGTGGGGATGTATTTATTGGGTTGCAACAACGCCTTCCAAAGCGAGGAAACACGGAACATGTCATGGAGGTTCCCTAGCTCGGATGGTAATTTCAACCGATAGGCCAACGGGCCAATCCTTTCAAATATAGTATAAGGCCCAACATACCTTGGGCTGAGCTTTTTCACACCATGCACACGTGACACTCCATGCATCGGTCGGATTTTCAGGAACACCTTATCACCCACTTGAAACTCCACCATCTGGTGCCTTGCATTACAATACTTTGCCTGCCTACTTTGAGCCTCCAACATGCAATCCCTTATTAGTCTAACCGCCGGAACGGTATCCTCAATATATTCAACACTCAAAGCCTTCGAGTCTTCATCTTGCACCCAATACAAGGGGGTTCTACACCTCTTCCATAAAGAGCTTCATGAGGAGCCATGCCAATACTAGCCTAGTGGCTGTTGTTGTAGGAGAATTCTACCAAAGGTAAGAGCCTTTCCCACAGCTCTCCTCTATCCAACACACATTATCTCAACAAATATTCCAATGTCCGTATGGTCCTTTCAGATTGCCCGTCCGTCTGGGATGAAACACGGTGTTAAAGGTAAGGCACGAACCCAAATACGCCTGAACCACTTTCAACTCCTCGGAGGTAAACCGACCATCACGATCAGACACGATCGACTTAGGCACGCCATGATACCGTACGAATTGCTCCACAAAAAGGCATACTAAGATATCCACATGAGCTTCTTTCTTCATTGGGATAAACCGGGATACTTTCGTTAGGCGATCAACTATCACCCACACTGAATCATTCCCAGAGCGTGAGCGACGTAACCCATGGACAAAGTCCATGGAGACATCCTCAAACTTCCACTCGGGGATGGGCAATGATTGTAGCAAACCACCGGGACTCTTGAATTCCGCCTTCACCCTTCGACAAGCCGGGCTAGTTTCGTTAGGCCTTGGATACGGGCTTGGCACTCGGTACTAGATTAATTTGGAAGTCAACCTCTCTATGTGGGGGTAATCCTGGAAGTTTCTCAGGAAATACTCGGGAAAGTCCCGCACTACCCGTACATCTTTTATATTCAATGTTATCTCCTTCAACTCGAACCAGATCATGAAGACTTCATCCCCCTTCATATGGGCTTTTACTGTCTAAACTGAAGATAACAACATATGAGGTGCGAAGTTAATACCTTGGAAGATGACATCCGAGTCCCCATGTCTCAAGTAGATTTTTTTCTCTGCACAGTCAATCCTTGTAAAGTGCCAGTCCAACCACGCCATGCCCAAAATGATGTCAAACTCCGGCATTCTCAAGACTGTGGCAGGTGTATCAAAGGCCTTTCCTTCAATAAGTATCTCGAACTCGCACTTAGCGGTTGCAATCATCTCTGAGCCGTCCGGTGGGCACGCTCGTTGGGCTATACCAGTAAAGTTTTGTACGCCCTCCATGTCTTTAATGAAGTCCTCAGACACAAAGGAGTGTGAGGCACCGGTATCAAACAGCGCATACGCCGTCTTCCCGCATATTATCACGGTGCCTATGTTCCAATAACCAAACCTTATTGCTAGGTGTCTAGTATGTCTCAAGCAACATTAAGTTAAACAATGAAAACCTGATAATCAATTAAATCATACCTGCAATAACATCTTGGGGATTTCGTTCATGCGCCTTGTCCAGCGCGTACACTTGATCCGAAGCAGGGCCGGGGTTTCCACCTCGCGGTCTTTGTCCTCGACCACGCATGTAACCCCGCCCCCGTGGTGCTGCCGGATGGAGAGCAGAAGGGACATTCACAAACAACCGCGGGCAGAAACATTGAATGTGGCCCGGCTGGTTGCATTCAAAACACACCAACCCACGACGCCCCTATGATTGCTGAAATTGTTGAGGCTGTGGCAGTGGGGGAAATGCGGGCGGCTGCGGAACCGGATGCTCCACACTATAGTTTCGGTGGAAACGCCCTCCACCTCTTTGATATCCTCTTCCTCCTCTAAAGTCCTGCCTCCTTCTATTGCTTGGGCCAGCTTCCATCACGCCCTCCACAGGTCACTTACCACTACTCAAGTGATCCGCCTCCAATCTCTTCGCCATGTCGATAATCTCCGCCAAGCTAGCGTCCGCTATAAAAAAAGGGCATGCCTTAGGGGATCTTGCAGCCCTTTGTAGTAATGCTTGGCGTATCCTCTATCATCCAAATCATAAGAAGCCGCGAACCTCGCGAGGTGCTGAAACTCCCGCTGATATTATGTAACTGATTTTGATCCTAGCTTCAGTAGAAGAAACATCTCTTTGAGTTCATTTCAAGCGGATGTGGGAATGAAGTGCTCCAAGAAGACATTCGAGAACTCGCTCCAACTTATCTCTGTATAGACCCGGCCTTGGAAGTTGGAACCCATGAGGGACTTCCACCATCTCTTAGCATGTACTTCCAAGACAGACACTGCCAACATCACATCCATGTTGGTTGGGCAACGGATCCCCGCCAGCAACTCCTGCACCGTGTCAAGCCATTCCTCCATACGTACGATCGACTTTGTCCCGAGGTAGGCGGGCAGGGAGAGGGCCCGAAAGGTACTCAACCAGTTAGAGCTCGGAGCCTATTGTTGCACCGAATGTTGTTGGGCCCTAAAGGCATCCAGGATGGCGATGAGCGTCTGCCCCAACTCAGATTGTTGGAACTCGAATCTACACATAGAACACAAACTTATGGTCAGGTTGGCTAATTTTAAGGTCAAAGTTGGACATACTTAGTGTGAATTACATATGGGCACACCATTGCTTCCGCTAAGTCAGTTTGACCCAAAACTGACTAATCGAACGGGGGTGGTACCATTGTTGAATGACTTCAGTAGTTGAGGATCATTGCAATCTGATACCATTTGTAAGACCCCCCCCCCCACCCGGATCCCAAAACATGGCACGAAGGGGGTCTTATGCTCGGAACAGCCTCCTTGCGGTAGCATTAGCACACGGGCTATCCTGTACCACAAGACCCATATTCCGCCGGCTACAACCAATATCAATATAAACATGCCAACCCGACCATAATATAAAAGAGAAGTCAAATTCACACCAAGTATATAGTCCAAATACAACAAAAAAAGAAGCTAAAACATGTTTCTTCAATATCAGATTACAACTATGAAATTGCCCAAACGGGCTACAATAGGGTCTCACAACACTCACATCTGTAACTGACAGTAACGACGGCACCGTACCTTCAGGCCCCGTCATCCTAGCCTGGCTATCCGGCTGCAAAGTCTGCGGCTGCTCTACCTTCGGGGTAACCTCATAAAAAGGAAGATGTAGCACTCGTTAGTCGAAAAGACTAAGTGGTTTCACATCCGCTCCCCTAGGGACTCCTCAGCACCGGGCAGAGAAAGAGGAACAAGTATAGGGTTTAGCAGTTATACTTGAGCAATAGTAATTCAACAAATATAAGTAGTCTAGCAGTTCTACAAGAGCTATTGCAATTCAACAAGTATAAGTAACAATAACAGGTAAGTAACATAACTAATAAGGATGCCCACACAAGCTTATAAGTTAACATCGGTTTACATAAAGTAACTCATCGTATAGGAGTGCCCATACAAACTTATAAGATGATAATCTTGTTGTGGAATGTTATGAAATGGTATGTATTCTATGCAATAACTGACCCATGATCACACACATGCAATTTCTATGTCGACATAGACTAGTAGTTTCCACTATTCAAGCAGGTAGCTAACCTCTCAGGCATCAACCGCCGTGGCCAGGCGGTGACAGTAGAGCGGGCATCTCTACTACTAGCCGGTTATCCACACTACTTCACCTAGGCCTCCGTAAGCCTCAACGCTAAGATCACAACAGCGGAGCCCATGCATACTATGGCCCAGCGTGGGTCTCGGGTAGATGTGCACCGAGAACACAGCCCCGAACTGACGTTCTGTGACCCGGAAGGGGCCTCGGAAGAAAGCATGAGGACACAGCCCAACCGTTCACTTGGCACGGAAGGGGCCCAGGGACATGAACACCGAGGACACAACCCAACCTCCCAAAGTCTATCTATCAACTCCCGTCGGTGTGACGATCGGCGAGCCCGTAGATCTGCCACACTATCCTTAACTCAGGATTACGACACTGCGTGTCGACTCACACCGCATGCAAATTCCACATCACCGTGGCATGGAAGGGGCCTCGGTAGTAGGCACAAGGACACAACCCATCCATCCACTCGGCACAAGAGGAGCCTCGGGACATGAACACCGAGGGCCAATCCAAAATGTCCGTCTATACCTCATCTCAACACTAACCCAACTAGTGACGGTCAACACCGCACTTACATCCTTCCACTATACTACCCGTAGGGAGACTACGCTCTAAGTATTGTATTACTAAATTTCATTAAAACCATCAAACATACTCATGGCCATAGTTTATCGTTCTATATGTCGTTCCAAATGATTTCAACATAATATAACATAATGCCCATATATAATAGTCTACCAATTTCTAACAAGTCATTTCGTTTAAGTAAGTTTGCTTTGCAATTCAGTTATACGAAATCAAATTAGTAAACTTCATCATTCATGACACTACAGTGGTTAACAAAAAATAGTTCACCAAAATCTCGAGTTAATTTGCAACATCGATTCCACCGAATCCAAATCCATGTTATATAAAACCCCAGAATTAAGTGCAGAATAAATCTGGAAAATAAATTCAACCGGAGATTCCCGAATCTATAGGAATCCGTTGAAGATGTGTTACCCCTCGATGGAAATGTATTTCCATGGGTTACAACTTTCATATTCAGCCCACAACCCAGATTTGAATCTATCCTATTCGAAATCGGCTTCAAAGTCCGCTGCGCACAGAACACAATTTCTACATGTAGGTTTTATCGGACATATTTTCGTTCAGGCTTTCCCATGGCTACATACTTCTCCTGAAGTCTTGCAACCATTCGTTGGAAAGTTATTTGCAAGGGCTTCAACTTTCATGTTTTGTTAGAAGCCCAGATCTGGCCATATCCTACATGGAAATGGCCAAGAAGATCGCTGCGCGCAGAACCCAGATTCTACACATATCTTAAAGCGGAATGAACGGCATCGATTCATCTTCCTCTTCAAGTCGACCTTCCAAAATCACACCAGAAATTCCTCCTCCCGTATTTACCGTCAAGAGGCCACTTCTCCTCACGAAACCATCCACCCCTCAACACATAGAAGAAAGGGGAGGTTGAAGAGATCTAAAACCTAGAACACACGTCCTAGTATGGCCATCCCAAGAAAACTCCTTCTCTCCATCAAGACTCTCTTGAGTCGATATCTCTCCTAAGAAAATAACTAAGATGTAGCACCAAGGGAGAGGGTAGGAAGCTCACCTCATTTCCACCATTTCCACTATTTCCGGCCATGGATCTTGTGAGCCTTCTCGGCGACATCTTTTTTTTTCATGGCTGTGGCGGATCTCCTCCTCTAGAACTTGCTCCAGCAACTTCCTTCTCTCAACATGAGTTTCTCTCAGAAAATAGAGGCCGAAATGAGCATGGAAATGGCTAGTGTTTTCACTTCCCTTTTTATGTAAAAAGTGACACGGGTAGGGACACGCCCGTGTCTCTACCCGTGTCATACACCATTGTGTCGACACCAGTGTGTCGACACCAGTGTGTCGACACCAGTGTGTCGACACCAGTGTGTCGACACCAGTGTGTCGACACCAGTGTGTCGACACCATTGTGTCGACACCATTGTGTCGACACCATTGTGTCGACACCATTTTGTCGACCAAATACTCGGGTGTTACAAATCCTATTCACATGTGCTGCCTAGTTGTCAGCACTCCCCTGAACCCCAGTCAGCTCTCCTGACTCTAAGAAACATGCACGAGGGTCTTAGTGCGATATAGGACGTTACATTAAGTCTACTCAACGCACTCAACGCCCCGAGCCAGAAATATTCCCAAGTAAATGGAGTTAAGTGCACTCAACACACTCAACGCCAATCGGTCCATGGCGTTTAGTGCACTCAACGCACTCAATACCCTGAGCCATAAGTCTACCAAAGTATATTGGTGCTGAGTGCACTCAACGCACTCAACGCCCCGAGCCAGAATATTTTCTAAGTAAATTCCTGGTCTAATCATCGAGTCTGGTTGAATCCCTCGATGCTTCACGAACCTGTGCAAATTCTTTTGGCTCAAAACTTATGGGATGGGCCTAACATGAAATGGGATGTTACACTCAGTTCGACGAACGCAGAGCTTAGTTCGACTAAATCAGGTCTAAAACTCTGAGCTTAGTTCGTCTAACTTTGAGCTGCGTTCAACGAATGTAGAGTCTAGCTCGGCGAAAGTGATAGCTCAGTTTGTTGAAAATCAGTTCGACTAAGGCCAAGCTCTGTTCAACGAACGCAGTGCACAGCTCGACGAAAGTAAAGCTCAGTTTATCCAAGCTTAGCTCGACGAATTCCAAGTTTTATTCGACAAAAGCCTTGCTGAGTTCGACGAATCCGACTGTTTCTATTTTTGTCAGAAGGCTGAATGATTTCAAATATTTGGTAACGAAAACTCTCATATTTATTGCTAATTATTCAAACAAATATAGTCGTTTAAGGAAACATTAAATATAGATTTATCACATAGTTATTAATCTAATTAAATACCAAGGCAGTTACAATTCTCAAGGGATTCAGCCGTTTCAGAATCATTTTATTTCAAAATATTGAATCCTTCCACACAACAGATATATATATATATCTATAAAAGATTACTGCTTGACAAGCATTTTTTGGGGAATACACAGAAATTTTGAAATCTACAGAATTCTGCTTCAGACTCTCCTTAAGAGACAACAAATAACATATCTGTCTCAAACATTGCTGGAGAGGAACATCATTCAAGAAGGTCTACACCCTGAAGATAAGCTCTACTCCCTTGATCGCAAATTCTATTCAAATCAGGGGGATCTTTTTGCAACATCAACCACTAAAGTATTCTCAGAGATACTTGAAAGAGAAGACAATATCTAACTCGTGTTGTTTACTTTTAAACTGTGTACATGGTTATAACTCCTTTCAAAAGTTAACTCTTGGTTCATACGTAACTTGATCAAAGATTTAGATTTGATTTTTGGGTACCTGATCAAAAGACCAAAGAGTTGTTAGAACTCCCTTAGAAAAAAGAAGTTCTGGTGGCAGGGCACCTAATCAAAAACCTCTGATGGATTCTGACCAGGGTGGTAGAAGAGTATACGTACACAGATTTATTGGGGAACTACTATAAAATTTCTTGTGTCATCTGTGATTGTTTTTTTTTATTTTTGTGCTGTGAATTTTATTTATCTATATATATCACCTATTTTTAAAATTGCTCTAAAGTTTTTAATATACACTATTCACCGCCCCCCCCCCCCCTCTAATGTAAAGTTATATGTATCCTTTCACTTTCAAAGAACAGCTGCGGAGGTTACCATAGCGATGGCGGCGACTGTCACGGTGATGAAGATGATGACGGTGATGGCGGCGATCACCACGACGATGGCGGTCGCCACGACAATGGTGGCAGTTATCACGGTGATGGAGGCGATAGCCGCGACGACGGCGGAGATAACCAACATGATGAATCGGGTGGCGCCGGTGACAGCGGTCAGCTCAACGATGGCGATGATGACGGCAATGGCGACGGTGATGAAGACAATAATGGTGATCCCGACGGAAATTACAAACTATGCTTATAAATAGACAAATGAAGATATAATTATTAATATATTTGCATTATTTTGATTCAACTATATAAGTGAGTCCCGTATTCTTATATTTACTTCATTGTCTATATATCTCATCATACCTTTGTCGATTGCAAGTACAAGGCAACCATGGCATTCTCTCATAGATTAATCATTTCAGGACTCCTCCTACTTCTTGTCCCAAGCTTTGGTGGTGACGACTCTCTCTCTCTCTCTTTCTCTCTTTAACTCTCTCATACATACTATAGTGTTAATGTTTTATTTTCTTGAGCAGTGATGGCTGGGAAAACGCGTTGTGCGGAAGTACGTATAGATCAACCTCTGTGCTTCGTATATCCTAATTTGTGCACACTACAATGTGTTCAGCGAAAAAGGGGTCATGTCTTTTTGGAAGGGCATTGGTGCTTCGATCAAAATACTTTCTGTTGTTATTATTGTACGAATAACAGAAAGCAGAGCTCATTTCGACGAAAGCAGAGCTCGGTTCAACTAACTCAGGTCTCAAACTCTAAGCTTAGTTCGACTAACTTTGAGCTCCATTCAACGAATGCAGAGCCTAGCTCGACAAAAGTGATAGCTTAGTTTGTTGAAAATCAGTTCGACGAAGGTCAAGCTCTGTTCGACGAACGAATTGCATAGCTCGACGAAAGTAATTTTCAGTTTATACAAGCTTAGATCGACGAATTCCAAGTTCTATTCGAAGAAAGCCTTGTTGAGTTCGACGAATCTGACTGTTTCTATTTTTGTTAGAAGGCAGAATGATTTCAAATATTTGGTAACTAAAACTCTGATATTTAATGCTAATTATTCAATCGAATATAGCCGTTTAAGGTAACATTAAATATGGACTTATCATAGATTTATTAATCTAATTAATTACCAAGGCAGTTACAAATTGTCAAGGGATTCAGCCATTTCAGAATCATTTTATTTCAAAATATTGAATTATTCTTGAGAGCAGATATATATATCTATAGAAGATTACTGCTTGACAATAATTTTTTGGGGAATACACAGAGATTTTGAAATCTACAGAATTCTGCTTCAGACTCTCCTTAAGAGACATCAAATTACATTTCTATCTGATACATTGCTGGAGAGGAACATCATTAAAGAAGGTCTACACCCTGAAGAAAAGCTCTCCTCCCTTGATCACAAATTCTATTCAAATCAGGGGGAGCTTTTTGCAACATCATCCACAAAAGTCTTCTCAGAGATACTTGAAAGAGAAGACAATATCTAACTCTTATAAATTACTTTTAAACTGTGTAGAAGGTTATAACTCCCTTCAAACGTTAACTCTTGGTTCATACGTCACCTGATCAAAAGACTTAGATTTGGTTTTTGGATATCTGATCAAAAGCCCAAAGGGTTGTTAGAACTCCCTCAGAAAAAAGAAGTTATGGTGGCAGGGCACCTGATCAAAAACCTCTAGTGGATTTCTACCAGGGTGTTAGAAGAGTATACGTACACAGATTTATTGGAAAACTACTATAAAATTTTGTGTATCGTCTGTGATTATTTTTTCTTTTTATTTTTGTGATGTGAATTTTATATATATATATATATATATATATATATATATATATATATATATATATATATATATATATATATATATATATATATATATATATATATATATCACTTATTTTTAAAATTGCTCTAAAATTTTTAATATACACTATTCACCCCCCTCCCCCCTCTAATGTAAAGTTATATCTATCCCTTCACTTTCAAAGAACAGCAGCGGAGGTTGCCGTAGCGATCGTGGCGACTGTCGCGGTGATGAAGATGATGACGACGATGGCGGTGGTCACCATGGCGATGGCGGTCGCCACAGCAATGGTTGCGGTTGCCACGGTGATGGAGGCGATAGCAGCAACGATGACGGAGACGGTGAACATGATGAATAGGATGGCGGCGGCAACTGCGGTCGCCTCAACAATAGCGATGATGATGGCAACGACGACGGTGATGAAGACAATGATGATGATGGTGGCGGAGATTACAAACTATGCTTATAAATAGAAAAATGAAGATATAATTATTAATATTTTGCATTATTTTCATTCAACTATATAAATGAGTCCCGTCTTCATATATTTACCTCATTGCCTATATATCTCGTCATACCTCTATCGATTTAAAGTATAAGGCAACCATGGCATTCTCTCATAGATCAATCATTTCAGGACTCCTACTTCTTGTCCCAAGCTTTGGTGGTTACGACTCTCTCTCTTTCTCTCTTTATCTCTCTCATACATATTATAGTGTTAATGTTTTATTTTCTTGGGCAGTGATGGCTGGGAAAACGCGTTGTGCAGAAGTACGTATAGATCAACCTCTGTGCTTCTTATATCCTAATTTGTGCACACTACAATGTGTTCAGCGAAGAAGGGGTCATGTCTTTTTGGAAGGGCGTTGGTGCTTGGATCAAAATACTTGTTGTTGTTATTATTGTACGAATAATCGAAATTATAACTTGAAGAACGTCGACACCTTTTTCTACCAGGGACCGGTATCCCACATGCGTAAACCCAGATCCGTTCCACAAATGGGTATGTAAGATCCACGTTAAGTGTTGATGCGTCTTTTCTTTTCGGGAGTGAGGCCGAATAAGCACTGAGTTTGTGTGTGCATTTGTGTGTGGTTAATTGTTTACGTGAAAAACCTTTGAAGTATGTTTACAGACTGCACTTTTCTAGTTTGCTATTTTGATCCTATTTCCATCATTCGGGTTTAGGTTATTTATTAATAAGTTGGAAAAGATGGATGAATAAACAAAATTTACGATTCTCTTATTTTTGATCTTAAGTTTTCTTATTGTTTCTTTTTGTGAGTGAGGCCGAATAAGCATCGAGTCCGTGTGTGCATTCGTGTCTGGTTAATTGTTTACGTCAGTGGGAAAAAAGATGGATGAATAAATAAAATTTACGATCCTCTAATTTTCCATCTTCAATTTTCCATCTTCAATTTTCTTATATATATATATATATATATATATATATATATATGTGTGTGTGTGTGTGTGTGTGTGTGTGTGTGTGTGTGTGTGTGTGTGGTTGTATCCTGAGTGGGCTAGAATTAATGCGGTCATGCGGGCATGGAAGAATACAGGGCGGCGGCAAGCGGGTGAGGACGAGCCGGCCACCGCCCGCACCGGATTTGCCGACGAATCCGGTGCGGCCGATGGCAGCTGTGCCCGCAGCCTCCCACCGCCACCCTGCAAAACAATTTGACAGCGGTGCAAATTGTTTACAGGGGCGGTGGCCGGCTGCTGCGGGCAAGCCTACAACCGCCAGCCACCTCCACTGAAAGCCCTCACACCGCTGGATCGTTGAACTGAAAGACAAGCACAGAAAATTGAACGGCTCAAGAATTCCGCCTGCATGCCAACAGATAATTCGGCCATATATGAGACAAATCATATATATATATATATATATATATATATATATATATATATATATATATATATATATATATATATATATGCTAGTATCTTCGAACGGGCATCGACCGTTCTCGATGCGTCGCTGCAGGCTTCTCCCGGAACCAAGCGAACTACGCTCGCAACCATGCAGGCTTCGCCTTCTAGACATTCATGCGGGCTTTCCCCGCAGCTCGACAGTTATCTAAAATTTTATAATTTAAAAGTGTTTAAAATTTTATTTATTAGAAATTTTAATAAATTTATTAATTATTTAAAGAAAATAATTTATTTAATTACTTATTGAATTATAAAATAAAAAATAAAACAAATCTCCACTTCCGCACCAGCCTTCCACTTGCCACCCTGCCCATCGATGCTGCATGCGACAGAGCCGTCAGTGACCTGCCTGAAAGAACTAGTGCCTAAACACTTAGAGGGGAGGTGAATAGGTGGACTTAATCTTTTTAAACTTTTATGGCAGAAACACAGAATTATATGCAATTCTTCACAGCAATTCAGCACAGAATTAATCACACAAGCATACAATCACAAAGAGCACACAGGATTTATAGTAGTTCCCCAAGGTCTGGGTACATCCACTTTCCCCCTTCGCCTATCTAGTAGTGTACTAGATTCGGCCTAACTTCTCCACTACTTCTCAGATCCACAGATCTTATAGCTCAGAACCCCAAATAGGTTCCTACAACTCAGAGTGATCCCACTCCTACAACTCAGGCACAAAGCCCTACCACTCAGTCTTCACCAAGACCTACACTCAGCCTTCAACAAGGCCTACACTCAGCCTTCAATAAGGCCTACACTCAGAGAAATGTATCTCCTACACTCAGGCACAAAAGCCCTACCACTCAGCCTTTATAAATATAGGCTTACAACTCAAATCCCTTAGGATCCTACAGAAAATAAAAAGTACAAGGATTAATAACCACAACTCTGATTGAGAAAGTTGAGTTGATTGGCTTCTTGATGAGTTCTTGAAAGAACTTTGCAGAGATCCACCTCCCTTGGCTTTCTTCAAAGCTTCTTGAATTAGAACACAGTAGGGTTGAATCTCTATGCAAATGATCTTCAATCAACTGCTGACATGAGAATCAGATCTCAATCTGAAACTTTCTTTAACAGACTGGTTCAATAGTTGTCTTCTTAGAAGGAGCTTTCTCTCTCCAACTTCTTAGATCTTCACTTGAAGGTCTTCTTCTGGTTTATTGTTTCTCACTTCAATGATTGCTTCTCATCTGATTCGATTGAATACCTTCTGTTGAAGGAATATGCCTTTATATAGGCTTTCTTCATAGTGACCGGCTAATCCGGTTTCTAACTAACTTCTGACAGCTCTGACAGTAGCAGTTGACCGGTTGAAATGGCAGATGTCAAGTCATCCAGTCACTTCTTGAAAACTCTGTCACTGTCTGAAATTCTCGAGACAGGTAGTCTTCAAGTGTCGACCCTAATAGACCATGTGTCGACACAAGTAGACTAAGTGTCGACACTAGCCTTCATGGTGTCGACACAACTCCTTGTGTTGTAAAAACTGCTTCTCGACACTGCTTCTTCAGAATGTGTCGACACTGATCGTGTGTGTCGACACAAGTCCTTCTTCTTTACTACTTAGTTGATATCTGCTAAGTGTCGACACAACTCCTTTGTGTCGACACATCTTCTTGTGTTGAACTTGTTAAGTGTCGACACATCTTCGTTGTGTCGACATATGCCTTCTGTGTTGAAACTTTTGCTGAGTGTCGACACATCTCCTTTGTGTCGACACATACTTCATGTGTTGAGACTTTGCTGTATGTCGACACATCTCTTTTGTGTCGACACTTGTACTTAGACTTTGTTGAAATTTGCTGAGTGTCGACACAGCCTCATAGTGTCGACACTTGTACTTGAACTTTGTTGATGTTTTGCTGAGTGTCGACACAGCCTCCTAGTGTCGACACTTTTGATGTCGACAAAGTTCCTCTGGGTGTCGACACTACTTATAAGTGTCAACACTGATTCTTTAGACATTTCTTCATTGTGTGTCGACACTGCCTGTATATGTCGACACTTTCCTTCTGGTGTCGACTCTGCATTCCTGGTGTCGACACAATTACTCCAAGTGTCGACACTGCTTCTCTGGGTGTCGACACAAGCCTTCTTAAGTGTCGACACTTTTCTTCTAGGTGTCGACACATGGACTTAGAAACTTTTTGCTTTCCTTGCAATTACTTAACCTACACAAATAAACTCAAAACACATCAAATACACCTTGATGTATATCATTGAGTAGGGTGAGGCTTCTTCAAATCAGGTACATATTTCAATGTACCCAACAATCTCCCCTTATTTGGAGAAGTCATAACCCTTAGTCAATGATATACACCATACATAACAAATTCTCAGTATGATGTACAACAATATTATGTGACAGGGAAAATACTTAAACATGTATGAACAGAACATGTAAATACCATTAGCTCAGAACAATTAATGTAATAGATGAACATATAATATTATTCTTACAAATTCCAACACTTTCATTAGTCAAACGTTTACATAGAATTTTAATACAAATGATTACAATTTGTAAACTAAAGAAAATGCCATCCTAAGGCTGCTCTGGCTCCTTGATTATAATCCCTTTTCCAGATTGAATCTTTGCTTGAACTTGAGCTTTAGTGTCATCAGCAGCAGCAGGCTTCTTCCCTTTGAGATCTTTCTTTTTCTGCTCTTCAGCCTTTATCTTCTGCCTTTCAAAGTAGTGATAAGGTTTGGGAAAATACTTGCTAGGCTACTGTGCATTAGGAGGTATCTTTCCCAGTTTGACCTTTCTTCTATATTGTACCATGGCCTCTTGCCTATTCTCATGCTTCCTCCACTCCAGGTCAAAATACCACTTTCCTCTATCCAAGACATTGTCCTTAGCAGCCTTCCATGCAGTCAAGATGATATTCCTGGAAGTGGGGCTCCATTGTTCAAAATCAGGTCTCAATTCAGCTTGCTCTCTGAATCGTTTTTTAGATAATTGAGCCTCTTGTTCCTTTAATAAGGCCTCTTGTTCTTTGAGTATTGCCTCTGGCACAGGCTGAACTACTTTCTCTATGATGACATTCTGATTTCCCTCAGGAAGACTATACATTGTCTGTATCTCTTGATGTATCGTGTCAAAGTCTGGTGGAGGGTATATCACTTGTGCCACTTCAGCTTGCTCTCCTCCAAGATAAGCAGGATTGATTCCAAACTCTGCAACATTATCATCATCACATAAGGGTGGATATCCCAGGGTGGCTCTGATGGAATTTGAAATCCACTTGGCATGATCAGAGCCTGCCTTGACTAATACCCTCTCCCCCTTTATGACTTCTCTCTCTATATAATCCCTCAGATCATCTTTCTGAAATCTTATCTAGGCATTTAGATAGTTTACTCCATCTTTATAGAAAGGTTTTAACCTTTGGATCTTTTCAGTGATATCCTTCTGAGAGTCTTCAATAGCAGTCTTAACAGCAGTTAGGCTCTCTTGCAATTCTTTGTCAAATTCAGCCTTGGCAGTAGCACTTGCTGTAGTCTGAGCAGTAGCTATATTTTTCATTTCAGTTACTATGACATTATGAGAAGCAGTCAAATTTTCATTCATTCTTATTTGGTTTTCCAGCACAAAGCCTTGTTTTAGTGCTATGTCATCAAGTTGTGTCTTTAGCTTCTCTTGATGTGTAGCCAGATAGACTACTGCATTTCCTCCCATATGGAAACAATTAGTCATTTCCTTCTTGTTAAGATTTACTTCAAATCTGATTGAGTTGATGTCTTGTGCAAGATCAAATTGAAGTGACTTATGGCCTTCATCCATATAGGTTTGCAAAACCTTTCTTGGCTCATCTAGCTTGATCTGTAAAGCCACAAATCAGTGAACTGTAATCAGTAGATGGGGCAGGCTGTGGAGCAACTGTCTGTAGGGCTTTCTTATAGTTCTGGCTTCTTCTCTTGAAGACCTGGAACTTCCTCTTCTTGGCTCTAACAGCCTCCTCATCCTCTGAAGCAGAAGTGCTTGCTATGTCCACTCTATCTTTAGGACTAGGAGGCAACTTCTTCTCAGTCCTTTGTGGTTCTTCAGTATCCTTTGGCTTCTCAGTCTCTTGTGTAGCATTTTCCTTTATAATCTCTATATGCTCCCCCTCAATATGGGTCTTCTCCCCCTCAACAGCAGCTATCTGTTTCTCAAGATCTGTTTGTACAAGATCAGGAAATAGCTCTTCTAGTGTAAATTCCTGTTGGGAGTGGGCTGGAGAATCTCTTATTTCATCAACCACTTTATTAGCAATAGATGTGTGCTCCATGACAACATCTTGGGGTTGAGGTTGTATCTGTGTTTGTTGATGAATATCAGGCAATAAATCAGTCAAAATGTCTTCCTCAATAGTGACATCTAATTGATTAATTTCAGTGATTACCTCTAGGATTGTTTGAGTAGCCGTTTCACTCTCTAGAGGAGTTGGCTCTTCCACAAGTAGAGGCTCCCCCTGGATTGAATCCAGGTGAATTGGGCTAGCTGAGGGTAGCTCCCCCTGCCTCTGTGCATCTTGTTGTCTTGCTGGAGACTGTCCAGCATTTCTTCCCTGTTCATTATCAGAACTAAAGACTACTTGCTCTTCAGAGCTGTTGGAGGATTCTTGAGCCATAGTTGCTATCTTCTTCTTCTTCTTCTGGGGTGTGTACTTTACTGGAGATGGCAGTTCTTTGGTCAATACTCTATCCCACCTAGAGAAGATTCTCAAATCCATTCTCCTCATGTGGTTTATTTTGGAACCTGCAGCTTGGTTCATCACATCTGGTATGCTACCAGCTAAGTATAGACTTAGAATTCTTCCCAGATTGGGCTTCTTCATACTCTCTTTTATCTTTTCAAACAGAACTACTGACTAGTCTGTCTTAAGTTTGAAGATAATCCTTGTCATCAAACTGAACATATGTGCTGAAATTCTGTCATGTCCTCCAGGTTTGCTTAGGATGACCTTGCCAACTATTTCAGATAAGAATTTCCTTTGAATGTTCATTCCTTTTCTCTTGAATACTGATCCAATCTTCAGGTTTGAATCCAGTCCACACCAACTCAGTGCTTCTCTAGTCTTAGAAGCAGATACATCTTCTTCCTCTTTTGTTCTTGGTAGATGAAGTACCTTCCTCAGACTTTTTTGTGAGACCTTGACTTTGGTTCCATGAACTCTGGACTTAATCTTGAGTCCAGTATCATCAAATGAAGCTGCACTCAAAAATTCTAGGACCTCCTTCTTCCAGATCTTGATGGGTTTTGAAACAAGGTATTCCAGTCCAGTTTCGGCAATTAGGGTTACCACACCTTTGATTTCAGGTTCCGCATCATCAAAGGCATGTCGCACGAGTTCATATCCCTCATTAACATTCTCTTCTAGCTTGGGTGCCATTAGGGTTTGAATAAATTTGAATTTAGAGAAGAGAGATGTCAAAACACAAGTTTGGTCTCGAAACTTTGGTGAGCGTGTCGACAAACAATGGCGAAAAACTATTTATTCCTTTCTAGAATCGAAGATGAAAAGGCGCGTCAAAATACTTAAATTATGTCGACACTGTTGAAAAGTGTCGACACTTACTTATAACGTCTTGACAACTATGTGTCGACACAAGTATAGTCGACAGAATATATGTGTCGACACTTATATATGTGTCGACACCACTCAGCTCGACACTTAGTCGAGACTTTACTAGACTAATTCTGTGTAAAGCCTAATTGTCGACACCACCTTGGATGTGTCGACACCTACACTGCATGTGTCGACACAAATTCTCTAAAGTGCCGACACAGACTTTCTAGATGTGTCGACACCATTTCTCTGAAATGTCGATACCACTTCTTTGTGTTGACACATACAACTCTGTCTGTCGACACCACTTTACTTAGCCAATTTTGAAAACTTATTCTAAGTTTATCATCCCTAATTCAATTTTAAATTTATTGATTTTGGTTTCATCTAAGGGCTTAGTATACATGTCAGCTAGCTGATTATCTGTATTAATATACTCTAGTGAAATATCTTCTTTTTCCACATATTCTCTAAGAAAATGGTACTTTATTTCTATGTGCTTACTCCTACTATGGGAGACAGGATTATTTGCAATAGAAATAGCATTTGTAGAATCACAAAATAAAGGTGTTCTACTTACTTGAATACCATAATCTTCTAGCTGGTGTTGAATCCATAGAAGTTGAGCACAGCAACTTCCTGCAGCAACATACTCTGATTCAGCTGTGGAGATAGCCACACTTGTTTGTTTGTTGCTACTCAATGATATCAGCCTTCCACTTAGGAATTGACAGGTACCTATTGTACTTTTACTATCTTCCATGTAGCCTGCAAAATCTGCATCTGAATAACCTGTCAGTTCAAAATCTCCATTCCTAGGGTACCAAAGACCTAGATAAGGAGTGCCCTTAAGATATCTCAAAATTCTTTTGACTGCTATCAAATGAGATTCTTTAGGGCAAGCTTGGTACCTAGCACAGACACATGTAGCATACATGATATCTGGTCTACTTGCAGTCAAATATAGTAGGGGGCCAACTATCCCTCTATACAAAGTTTCATCTACAGGTTTCCCTGCATCATCTTTGCTTAGAGACATGCTTAACCACATAGGAGTTTTCATGGTAGTGGATGATTCCATACCATACTTCCTTATCAATTCTAGGGTGAACTTAGACTGATATATGGATAAACCATCCTCAGTTTGTCTAACTTGGAGACCCAAGAAGAACTTAAGTTCCCCCATACTGCTCATTTCAAATTGTCCTTGCATAAGTTTTGCAAACTTTCTGCAAAGACTACTTTCAGTAGACCCAAATATAATGTCATCTACATATATTTGGACTAAGATAACCTTGCCTCTGGATTCCCTAAGGAATAGAGTCTTATCTATTTTCCCCCTTATGAATTGATTCTCAATGAGGAAACTAGACAGGGTTTCATACCAAGCCCTAGGGGCTTATTTTAACCCATACAAAGCCTTCCTAAGTCTATAAACATAAGTAGGTTTAGTAGAATCAACAAAACCTGATGGTTGTTCTACATACACTTCTTCCTTCAGATTTCTATTTAGATAAGCTGACTTAACATCCGTTTGGTATACCTTGAACCCTTGAAATGTTGCATAGGCAAGGAACATCCTTATTGCTTCCAGTCTGGCTACTGGAGTAAAGGTTTGATCAAAATCAATACCTTCTTCTTGCTTATATCCTTTTGCAACTAGTCTATCTTTGTTCTTTATAATTACTCCATTTTCATCCATCTTGTTCCTAAAGATCCACTTAGTTCCAATTATGTTGTGACCCTTTGGTTTAGGAACAAGCTCCCAGACTTTGCATCTTTTGAACTGATTCAGCTCCTCTTGCATAGCCTCAATCCAATGAGGGTCTAGGATTGCTTCTTCAAATCTCTTTGGCTCTACTTGGGATAGAAAGCTGGAGTAGAGAACTGAACTTAGATTCCTGCTCCTTGTTTGTACCCCTTGTCTGAGATCTCCAATGATTTGATTGGCTGGATGATCTTTTAAATGCCTATTTGCTGGAGGCAGCCTGTCTTCTGGTTGTACACCTTCAGCTTCTTCATTCAGCTGCTCCTCTTGGTCTTCTTCAGCAACAGGAGTATCTGATACTCCCCCTGGACAGCAGCCACTATCATCCACTTGCTGACTTGCAGTAGGACCTTCTTTAATAATAAGCTTGTCCATCTTCTCAGTCACACCTGTGGGGCTGCAAACACTTCTAGACAATTCATTGTTAATGAGTCCAGCTTCATCAAACACTACATGTACTGACTCTTCTACAACTTGAGTAGTCAAGTTGTAGACCCTATAAGCCTTACTGTTGTTGCTGTACCCAACAAAGATCACCTCTTGGGATTTGGCAGCAAACTTGGTTAAATAAAACTTACCATTGTTAAGTATATAGCATTTACAACCAAAGATCCTCAAATAGGATAGATTTGGTTTTCTGCCCTTCACAATCTCATAGGGGGTCTTATTGTGGCTCTCGGTGATAGTAGCCCTATTGATTACATGACATGCAGTATTAACTGCCTCAGCCCAGAAATATTCTGGGAGAGATGTGTGACTCAACAGGGTTCTACCAGCCTCTATCAAGGTTCTATTTTTTCTTTTAGCAATACCATTTTGCTGAGGTATTCTTGGTGAGGAAAATTCCTGAAATATCCCAAACTCTTCACATAGCTTTGTCATACAATCAGACTGGAATTCAGTACCATGGTCACTTCTTATTTTGACCACTGTACTATCTAACTCATTCTGAATTTGTTTGACAAAACTATAAAAGATACTATTAGTTTCAGATTTTTGCCTTGGGAAGAATACCTAGGAAAACCTTGAATAATCATCTACAACCACAAAAGTGTACACCTTCCTACCTAGGCTGTGAATTGGCATAGGACCAAAAAGATCCATATGAAAGAGGTATAGGCACCTCACATCATCTTTGTTCTCAATGCTATTAAAGGTGGATTTGGTCTGCTTGCCCTTTTGACAAGCTGAGCATACCCCATCCTTTATACACTTAACCTGAGGACCATTCCTCACTAACTCTTTGCTGAAGAGTTGGCCAATTATATTATAGTTAAGATGAGCCACCCTCTTGTGCCATTTAACACAATGTGAGACTTTCTCATTAGCTACAAGACAAATAGGAGAAGCTATGTTCTCATACATAATGTCTAGACATTAGACATTTCTCTTCCTATATCCTGTCAAAATGATCTTTTGATCACTTGACCTACTGATATGACAACCATCTTTGACAAATGAGATGTCATATCCTAAATCACTCAGCTGACTTATGCTAATGATGTTATGTTTCAAACCTTTTACATAAGCCACTTGAGTAATTGTAATAAGGTTGCTAGAAATGTTACCAAAGCCTTTGATGATTCCTTTTTCAGAACCACCAAAGGTAACTTTAGGACCATCCTTGATTGATGTATAGTTCTTCAGCAATCCCCTAGTTCCAGTCATGTGCCTGGAACATCCACTGTCCAAGTACCATATTGGGGCATGGCCACTTGGACTCACCTGCAAAACAGATTACTTAACCTTAGAACCCAAATAATTCTTGGGTCCTTGGTGCAAGTTAGTCTGATTCATAACAAAACTACCTGTAGCTTTACTTGCAGGCAGTTTGCTACTCACCTTGGCACTTGAATTATGCCAACAGTCTATGGCAAAGTGGCCTACCTTACCACAACACCAGCACTCAAATCTGTTGTACCTTTGTTTAGGTATAACCCTGGCTGTTTTATCTACAGCAGGCTTATTGTTGAGTACTGGGGCTTTGCCCTTAGACTTGGACTTTACTGTCCAGGCAGGTTTTGTAAACCCCAATCCAGTTTTACCCTTATGAGGTACAAACTCATCTATCAAAGGTAGAACAGATTTTGGTTTAGAGAAACTTGCTACAATATCTGTTTCCTTCTTAAGACTAATCTCCAGATTTCTAATTTGATCATTTTTAAATGTAATAGTCCCCATCTGAATAATTGTAATATTCTTCAGTCTGGCTATTTCATTTAATTTCTGATCTAATAACTTATCAAAATCTATTGCAGCCACTTTAAGACTAGCAATCTCCTTAGCCTGAGTCTTGGCCAAGAGTTTGCTTTTCTTCAAAGCCTGCAACAATACTTTATATTCATCAATTAACTGATGAATGTCTCCTTCAGATTCAGATCCACTCACATCACTTGATGTTGATGTATCTGATTCTGATCCAGCACTAGAAATTGAACTTGAAGAACAATTTTGTACCTGACTAGGTCCAGGCTGATCCTGGAGTTTGTCTCCTTCTGATAATGCCATCAGTCCCTTGCACTAAATGTCCTCCTGCTCATAAGTTGAGTTCATTAGCTGCATGAACTCATTTTCTTCTTCTTCAGCAAACAAGCCAATATAGGCTTCAACTTCTGAATCTGTTTCTGAAGATGACATATCAGTCAGACTTTTATCCTTCTTGGAAACAAAGGACCTTTCCTTTTTGCCCTTGAACTGTGTCTTCTTCTTGTCAGTGGACTCTTTCCTCTTTTCTGGACAATCAGCTATTACATGTCCTTGTCTATTGCATCAATAACATACTATCTTTGAGGATGTAGTTTTATTAGACTTGGACTTTCTCTTGTCATTCCTTGATGACCTCCTTTTCTGGTAGTAGTCATCTTTTGTCTGTGAAGTGGATGGCTTGGACCTCCACTGCTTCTTCTTTAAAAACTTCTGAAAGTGCCTAGTAAATGCAGCAAAGTCTTCATCACTTTCACTGCTTTCTGTCTTCTTGCTATCAGAAGTATCTGATACTGTCTTAGCAACTATTTGTGGTGGAGATGAAGACTTGCTTCTATATTTCTTAGTGGCTTCAGTCTTGAAGGCCACAGCTCTTTCTTTGTGCTCCACCCTAGTAGTCTTTTCTTCCTCCTTCCTTACCATTAACTGCATCTCATAAGATAACAGTTTTCCAAATAATATTGGAGGAGGTATATCAGCTAGTTTGGCCATTTCCCTTATGGCACAAATCTTAGTATCCCAGTCCTTTGTCAGGGATCTCAAGAACTTATCATTCAATTCATAAGTGCTGAACTCTCTTCCATAGGACATCAATTCATTAACTATCCTATAGAATTTCTTATAGCATTCAGTTATGCTATCAGACCTACCTTGTCTGAAGATTTCATACTCTTGATTTAATAAAGACTTCCTTTCTTGTCTTACCTCTTCTGATCCTTCCATATAGACTATCAGTGTGTCTCATATTTCTTTTGATGTTTTACAATGAATCAGATTCTGAAATGTGGCATCATCAATTGCACTTACAATAATATTCTGGTCCCTCTTGTCCATAGTGGCCAGAATTATTTCATCCTTGGTCATTTCTGAATAGTCTTTGGGTGTTCTCTGATTGGCATCTAGAACAGATACTTTCATTGGCACATAAGGCCCTTCTTTAACAGTAATATATATTCTTGGGTCTGATGCTTCCACAAAAAGTCTAACCTTTTTTCTCCAAATGCCAAAGATCTCCTTTCTGCAGATTGGCAACTTCATGAATCCTAGCTCTTTGTGATTCTCAGTTGAACCCATTTTCTTGATTCCTGATTATACTGATTTTGCCTATAGGATCTTTACTCAGACTGTTATGTCCTTTTTGAGTAACCTGCCTCTGATACCACTTGAAAGAACTAGTGCCTAGACACCTAGAGGGGGGTGAATAGATGGACTTAATCTTTTTAAACTTTTATGGCAGAAACACAGAATTATATGCAATTCTTCACAGCAATTCAGCACAGAATTAATCACACAAACATACAATCACAGAGAGCACACAGGATTTATAGTGGTTCCCCAAGGTCTGGGTACATCCACTTTCCCCCTTCGCATATCTAGTAGTGTACTAGATTCGGCCTAACTTCTCCACTACTTATCAGATCCACAGATCTTACAGCTCAGAACCCCAAATAGGTTCCTACAACTCAGAGTGATCCCACTCCTACAACTCAGGCACAAAGCCCTACCACTCAGTCTTCACCAAGACCTACACTCAGCCTTCAACAAGGCCTACACTCAGCCTTCAACAAGGCCTACACTCAAAGAAATGTATCTCCTACACTCAGGCACAAAAGCCCTACCACTCAGCCTTTAAAAATATGGGCTTACAACTCAGATCTCTTAGGATACTACAAAAAATAAAAAGTATAAGGATTAATAACCACAACTCTGATTGAGAAAGTTGAGTTGACTGGCTTCTTGATGAGTTCTCGAAAAGAACTTTGCAGAGATCCACCTCCCTTGGCTTTCTTCAAAGCTTCTTGAATTAGAACACAGTAGGGTTGAATCTCTATGCAGATGATCTTCAATCAACTACTGATATGAGAATCAGATCTCAATCTGAAACCTTCTTTAACAGCCTGGTTCAATAGCTATCTTCTTAGAAGGAGCTTTCTCTCTCCAACTTCTTAGATCTTCACTTGAAGGTCTTCTTCTAGTTTGTTGTTTCTCAATTCAATGATTGCTTCTCATCTGATTCGATTGAATACCTTATGTTGAAGGAATAAGCCTTTATATAGGCTTTCTTCATAGTGACTAGCTGATCCGGTTTCTAACTAACTTCTGACAGCTCTGACAGTAGCAGTTGACCGGTTGAAATGGCAGATGTCAAGTCATCCAGTAACTTCTTGAAAACTCTATCACTGTCTGAAAGTGTCGAGACAGATAGTCTTCAAGTGTCGACACAAATAGACCAAGTGTCGACACAAGTAGACTAAGTGTCGACACTAGACTTCATGGTGTCAACACAACTCCTTGTGTTGTAGAAACTGCTTCCCGACACTGCTTCTTCAGAATGTGTCGACACTGATCGTGTGTGTCGACACAAGTCCTTCTTCTTTAGTACTTAGTTGATTTCTGCTAAGTGTCGACACATCTTCTTTTGTTGAACTTGTTAAGTGTCGACACATCTTCTTTGTGTCGACACATGCCTTTTGTGTTGAAACTTTTGCTGAGTGTCGACACATCTCCTTTGTGTTGACACATACTTCATGTGTTGAGACTTTGCTGTGTGTCGACACATCTCCTTTGTGTCGACACTTGTACTTAGACTTTGTTGAAATTTGCTGAGTGTCGACACAGCATCCTAGTGTCGACACTTGTACTTGAACTTTGTTGATGTTTTGCTGAGTGTCGACACAGCCTCCTAGTGTCGACACTTTTTATGTTGACAAAGTTCCTCTGGGTGTCGACACTGCTTCTAAGTGTCGACACTGATTCTTTAGACATTTCTTCATTGTGTGTCGACACTGCCTGTATGTGTCGACACTTTCTTTCTGGTGTCGACTCTGCATTCCTGGTGTCGACACAATTACTCCAAGTGTCGACACTGCTTCTCTGGGTGTCGACACAAGCCTTCTTAAGTGTCGACACTTTTCATATAGGTGTCGACACATGTACTTAGAAACATTTTGCTTTCCTTGCAATTACTTAACCTGCAGAAATAAACTCAAAACACATCAAATACACCTTGATGTATATCATTGAGTAGGGTGAGGCTTCTTCAAATCAGGTACATATTTCAATGTGCCCAACACTGCCGGACGCCCATTGATAGATTCGCCGTCCTCCGGTGAACCCGCATGGAGTTGTCCGGCGGTGAGCAGGCAATGCCACATCCGACGGTGGCCCTGCCCGCGAACTCCAAAACTGGAGCTTACGGGCGGGCCACCGCCGGCAGTGGCCCTGCCCGTTTTCCGCCGGACAACCGACAATGAGCTCGTCTTGGGCAGGCAAATGCCCACGTGGCAACCGGTCAGGCAGCCAACGACGTTGTGGTGAAGCGGTGATGGCACGGGTGGGCGGAAGAGCAGGTATTGAGATTTTTGGTTTTCAGAAGTTTTTGATTTTGGAGAAATGGATATTTGTAGTCCAGATCATCTAAGTCCGACGGCCAGTTTCTGAAGGAGCTTCATTAGACGGTCCAGATGAGATCCTTGGTGTGCTTCAAATTTGTAACACTCCCATCCGTCAAATAAAATATAATATAGGGTCCGAATTAGCCACCACAACATATTACATGGATAGTCAACAGAGTTACTTATTGAAACCATTTTGATTTTATACACATCCTAACTCAAAGTGTATTCTAGCGGAAGTAATTTAAATTACTTGTAGAAGCCACATGCCAGGAATGTCCACCATAAATACATACAACTTGTTCTGGCCTTAAGGCCATAGACTAAATTCTTAAAAGAAATGTATCTTTCATACATTGGCACAGGCCGGGCACACATGAAAACAGCAAACGTTCGCTTTTGTGGCTTCGAGGCCTAGACAATCGCAGCAAAATGGACTTCAACACACTACTTTCCACTTGGATCTTTAGCACTTGCATATCACAGCCCACCAAAATGAGACAAACAAGTCAACGATCAGTAATAGCTGACCAAATTATAACGACATCATCCATTACTCGGAGCGGCGGTTCTCCTTCCCTACAAGCAGTAATACATATATCATTTGGCTATAAAAATGAGCAATTTAGGGACAATTCATCACAGACTTATGCACAATCGGGCATATGCCCTATGCACTAAGGGCACAATCTCGGTGTACCAGACTTCTCCGAGTCGCACCACATCCACAATCCCAGACTTGATTGTTCACTTGAACATTCTAGTCTTTTTGGCTTGGGGCCAAAGACTCTCTTTATGCCAAGGACGAAAGCCATTTACTTTAGGTGATCTAGTTCGAAAGACATAAAATGGGTACAGTTCAGCCACATCCCGTTGTTCAATTAGCCATGCAAATTCTGACGGTCACAACAATAATGGAGAATGACAAGATGCGAGTCTGCCTCCCCTTGCCCATTTGACTCTCTGTCTTTTTGCTGGGCACTTCAGGCTCACAGCATCAATTGCCGCTCACGCTGGCCCCAGGATATGAGCCTTTAATGATCAAAATAGTTCTCACGACCAATAGCTTGGCTCTCTAGGCTCAATATCTTCTTATGCTATGCACCTTGTCTTGCGTACACAGGCTTTGCACCAAACAAGGTTGGCTTGCATAGCCACCTCAGCTGGGCTCGTAAGGCTCTCCGCTTCAAACAATGGCCCCCATGTCTCCAAGAGACATGCCTCTCATAGCTCACTGGGAGCTATCACCAGTGGTAGCACTACCGCCATACGGTATGGGACAGATTCTCATTTCTTCCCCCATTTTGGGTGTTTTCCTACAGATCATCTCCAGTACTATCATTGTGGCATCCTATACACCCCATGATCCCAAATTTTGCACGTTTATCCACAGAGCATGCCTATTCTGTACTTTGATTTTAGATTATATATGAAATTTCTACTGGGGATCACAATGGTCTACCCGCTGGAATCCACCCTTTTCTTCACCTTTTGGTGAGGGGTTCCATGTACTTATGTAAATTGAGGACTTCACTTGTCAAGGAGAAAGTCGTTACCTTGTTGATCTTTTAGGAGCCATTCTCTTGCTTTTTATCTGGATGGAAGTGATCACCACATCTTCCTCTTTGTTGATCTGGCTTTGACTCGCTATTTCGATCACATGCTCACCTTGAATCACTTTTGCCCTTTGTCTCCTGGAATTCTTCCTTCTCTTCCCTCAAGAACCTCAAGAACTAAGAGAGATAGAGCGAGAGAGAGTTTGTGTGTGAGAGAGAAAATGAGAACTTAATCTTTTGTCCAGCATTTATCAGAGAGCTATCAGCACGCGGTATCTGCTATTGCCACGCGGTTTCATAGTCTGTGACCTCCTGGCTAAGTGGCACCGCTCTCGAGCTATCACCGCACGATATCAAACTATCGCCACACAGTAATCCTCTCAACGATCGTCGAGTGCATCGAGTGCGTCGAGTGTATCGAGTGGTACCGCCGCATGTTATATTTCTACCGCTGTGTTGTACCTTCCTAGGACGAAGGTTGATTTAATCCTGGCTACCGGAGGTGTTAATTTTTTTGGATCTAGTGGAAAACCTTAGATGGTGTGAATAATATTTTAGGCGTTAATTGGAAATTCAATATATTTTGGTCCAGAGAAGCTAGTTCTGGAATCTACCATCGGGCGTTAGGTAGCTAACACGTGATGGTTGGTCATAAACCTCATTTTCCTGGGCAAATTGCTCCTTGGAGATCTATGCACCCTTTAGAGAATCACAGGTTAATAATCACAACAATATACGCAATATAAGAAACAAAAAATGAATTTCATTAAAAATTAAATCAACAACTGTTTTAACTATTACAAATACTTGAACTCCATGACGCAAGAGATCGGAGGTGGCAAAGAAAGAAAACTCCTTTGGTTTTTTATACCGACCCACCAACTAGACTGATTGGCTCTCTCTCTTTCCCTCCTTGAAAGGTCTTCGAGCAAGCTCTTCACATTCACGAATGGAAGTGACTTAGAGCGCCTCTAGATCCCCCAATCTAGAGGTACCTTCCCCGAGATGATTTTGCATGGAATCCTCCCTGGATTCCAATGACCTCTACCGGTCGATTTCCCTCACCACAAGAATAGAGAAATGAGAAAAGTACAACAAGAATAAAATATTATAGTTTGAATCTCCCACAAGATGGTTTCTTCGTTGAGCGATTTTTAACCGGTTCTTGAGATCTTCTTGTGAATGCAATCGATCAACTCCTCATAGTCGTTGATGTCTATGGCTCATCGGACTTCTTCGTGCATGAACGAGAGGGAGGCAGATTTCTTTTTTCCTTCGACGGAGATGGTGGAACGGTGCACAGAGGCAGCTACTGAACCCTAGGAATGAGAATAGGTGTATCCTTTATTCTTGGTGAGGAATTCAGAAAACGAAACTCCTTTATATGTCTTTGAAAAAACAGGCTACCACCGACGGTAAGACTAGCGTCATACGGTAGCTCGACGCGCTTGATGCTGACAACTATCCTGTAAAATTGAAAAAATATTCAAAACGAATATTTTCCTCTTTTTCATGCTAGCGTGGCACGGTAGGGAGGTATCGCCTAGAGGTAGTCCAGGTGTCTCAATGAATCTGTCTCAATGTTCGTTGAGTGGGCTAGCGCTCCGTAGTAATAAGTTAATGCCTGTGCAGTAGCATCCCAAGTGCCTGGTCTATTAAATTCTGGCTACCACCTGGCGGTAACTGCTACCGCTTGGTGGTAGGTGCCAGAGGAGAGCTTCTTGCATCACTTGGACCTATAAACCTGCACACTCTACCAAACACAAAATTTGATCAAATACACCATGGAATTGATACTATTAAACTTAGGATATGTGAACTGTCGGCTCAAAAAAACTCCCCCTTTTGATATTATAAAACCTCGTTCATGAGATATAACAATGAAGTACATGATACAATGTATATATATAAGAGATAATCTTTCAAGCTCAGGTTTCAGGTTAATATAGCTTCCCCTACCCATGCCCCCCCCCTATATATACGTGTTCTACACGCTCCAACTATTTAAGTGCACACAGCAAAATGAGCTCCCCTTCATGTGATCTACCCTTACCCATGACTCATGAACAATCTATTCACCCCCTTTGATATTATCAAAAGGCGGCGGGCTTGACCAAAAACACACAGACGCATGTATGGGAGAAAAGGAATGCAATATATAATGAGTGTGATAAAGAAAGCAAATAGTACAAGTCATAGAATGTGAATCGAGATGCGAAAAACAATAGGGCTGACCAAATAGAAATTAGAGAATATAACTTATAGAGGTCAAATTGATGAGCGAAGTACACAAAAACAGTCCGACTAAGTTTTCAGAGTTAAAAAAGGATTGGAGAATGCGGTTTAAACTAAGCACATAATGATTTAGGGTACAATGCTAAGAGAGTTATAGAATTAATACGGAGAAACATTGTTCATGCTAAGAATAAAAATCGTGTACTAGTACTTAAGTTCCATAGACATATAATGTCGTTTTAGTCCAATTCTTAAGCATTGAAGTGTTATATAGAGCAATAACATGTGTAAATGTAGTATTTGAAGACAAACATCAAGTAGAGTTATGAAGTGTGTGAAGCCCGACTCTAATTTATCTAGTGAGCACGCTGGGTCCAGATTTCGCGCGATGAAACGAGGCAAGTTCACCTATCACAAGTAATACAGGATATTCGGGTGGAATATCAAGATCACATATTTCCCAGGATGAGTTGATTATTTCTACTCCTTCAGGAGGGACTATTATTTTACCGAAGATAACTTGTCAGGTTTTAACTACTAAACTAAGGCGGCTAACTAAATGCAGAAAGTAGACTGAAAAAGATCGATGAAGTAATAGCGCTCGACATAGAATCGATTAAGACTAAAATAATTTTTATATAAATGGAGATCTAAAATTTCAATTCAATTAAAGTGGAAACTTGGTCGTAGATGTTCCAAAAGAATGAGCTCACCTATCTCTCAGACCATCGCTCACCTGGACAATAAGACAATTCGAGCGAGCTCTCGTTCGACGAAGGATTGCTCTTAATGCCCGCATTACGCGAAGAACCCCGCTATTGGGGTGGGGGAAACCAATCCAGTAGAATTCCGCACCTCCTCTCTCGAGGGTTAGTGTGGAACTCTCTTTACCCAAATGTGGTCGGTCCATACACACGATCTCTCGGCTATCTAGCGTATGGATAACAGACATAGAGACCACACATTGATTTATCATTTTACACATCGTAGACTCGGGTAAACCTTATGTTCTTAATTAAAGAGTAAAAGAAGACCTTTAATTGTTTAAAAAGATTCTATCAATCCCAATGCTCTTCGATACTGAGGGCTAAGAACGATAAGCAACTAATCGGCATGTGGACGGCTTATGAAAAGAAAATGCATAATTGAAATTGCAAGTCCAACTAAAATGAGCAGGCGAAAAATGAAAGCAGTAAAGAAAGCAGTAAAATTACAAGTCCTACTCAAACGAGTAGGCGGGAAAAGACAATTTCTACTCAAATGAGTAGGCGTGAAATGAAAGCTGTAAAATTGCAAGTCCTACTCAAATGAGTACGCGGGAAATGAAAGTTGTAAAATTGAAAGTCCTACTCAAACGAGTAGGATGGAAATGAAAGCTATAAAATTATAAGTTTTACTAAAACAAGTAGGCGGGAAATGAAAGCAGTAAATTGCAAGTTCTACTCAAACGAGTATGCGAGAAATTACAAGTCCTACTCAAACGAGTAGGCAGAAAATGAAAGCAGTAAATAGCAAGTTCTACTCAAACGAGTAAGTGGGAAATGAAAGCAGAAAATTGCAAGTCTTACTCAATTGTGTTGGCGCGAAATTAAAGCAGTAAATTGCAAGTCCTACTTAAACGAGTCGCCGGGAAATGAAAACGGTAAATGCTATCCTATACATGCACACACTCTACTTGAAAGAAAGAAAGCATTAAAGAAAAGCTAAAACAACTATCTCATACACACACACAACAAAAGAAGAAAATCAAAGTTATCTAAAAATTAAAACAACTATATTCCTACTCCTAGAACTTGATGAAAATGCATAAAAAGAGAAAATAAAAGTTAAATAAGGAAAAAGAATTTGAAATAAAAGAAAAATCAAAGAGATTGAAAAATTAAAATAACGACTTTTTCAAACTTATTATTTTATAAAAGTGCATAAAAAATGGAAATAAAATTTAACGGAACAAAAAGTTTATGAAAAAAAGTAAAACTATGTTTGATAAAAAAATAAAAACACTTTGAATCCACTTCTAGAAATTTATAAGAATGAAGAAAAAGCTTATAAAAAGCTAAACGTAAGACAAAGCAAGAAGAAATATTAAAAACATAAAGAACTAAACTACTCTCATACACGCACACACCCATATTAAAAAGAACAAAAATAAAGTTACAAAAGTTCACTGAAGATGGGGCAATCAAATGAAATCCATTACAATATAAGGAGAAAAAACACATATTTTATTAAGACAAAAAGGAGTTACAAAAAAATCTAAAACAAACACTAAAGAGAGCGGGAGAAAATTCTCCTTACATAGCATGGAAAAGTACCTAAGAAGCCCACCTAAAGCAAAATTGTTAAAAAATCTGAACCCTTGGTCCTTAAATCAATGTTCTAATTATAGGAAAAAAATTGGATTACACGCCCTGGTCACGGACATGTCGGTGGGGCGTGTAGGTACTGGCGTGCAGGTGAAGCTGAAACTTTATTGGTTGTTGACATCGGGTCTTCTTCTAGAAGTTCCACGTGGAAGTCACGGGCGTGTTCGGCGGTCACGGGCATGTAGCATGGGCATGATTGATAAGGAGTCGAATCCTTTCCTCACTAGCGGCGTCTTGTCTGGAAAATTGAGGCAGTTATGGGAATACGCTGAATGATACGGCCGTGTCCGGAAGGTGTAACTGGCGAAGGCATCAAGTGCTTGCCTAGCTAGCGACGTCTAGTCTGGACTAGTTGGGGAGGTCACGGGCGTTCGCCGAATGACACGGGCGTGACTGAACACTTAGCTAGAATTTTATGTCAGCAGCAACTGTTCGGATTGGGTTGAAAAGTACAGGACAGACACGGTCATGTCCGATGGGATACAAGCATGTCTTGATTTTTCCATTGGAGGCGACATTTTTCTACTAGAATCAAAGTTACATGGTCCGGTCACGGGCGTGACCTAGGTGACATGGGCCTGTACTTTGATTTTTTTAACTTTTTTCTGCGAAATTTCAGAAAACAAAATTAAGCTAACTAAGAAGAGTATTTACAAAAAAGAAACATTTTATTGAACAAAAGTAACTAACAATAACAAAAATAAACTAAAAGTACATAAATAAAGTACATAAAAATATGAATATTTACAACTCATCAAATACCCCCATACTTAAGCTTTTGCTATTCCAATGCAAAAGTTGGAGATATACTTATATAGAATTAAATGAAATATTAAATTCAGCTACCATTTGAATTAATTAAAAAAGAGATCTAGATGAACATCAGAGGTATAAAAGTTAAGTCCTAAATCATGAAAATGTTTTAAATAGAGGAAATGTTTTGGCCAAAATGACTTCTTGAAGTAACCAAATAGCAATCAAAAAATATAATCGTTAGCTAACAAAAATAAATTGGAATTATAAAATTTTTACATATAAGTATTTAAAGGAAATAATGCAATTTAAAAATTATACTGTCAAAAAGATTTTTTATTAAGTCTAGAATCATTGAATATAGCTAGGGGTTTGTTGTTGTTTATGAAGAGGGCTTTGATTTTAGAGGCAGGGTATTTTTCTCTCAGACCTCTATTGAAATTTTTTTGAAAGTGGATGTCGAGGAAAACGTAATCTTATTTTCCATAACAAGTAATTTTTTTGGTACAATTTCATATAACCCAATGTATATGTAGAGGAGTAATGAATTTTTATTCTCTTACTCCGTAACATATAATCTTTTTAAAAATATTGGATGCCTATGTTTACGGAACGAAATCTTATTCTGATTGACATATGATCATTTAAGGACAAAATATTTTCATGCCAAGTAAGACATGATAAATATGGGGAGATGGGTTTTTTCAAAAATAAAAATAAATTTTAATAAAAAATTATGAGAGCAACCTTTATAAATTGAACTTTCCTGTATTTCTAAAAACATGAAGTAAAAATAATTGAAGTCTATAATTATTTTTTCTAACATAATACACATGCCTCTATTTTAGATAAATTAGAAGTAATGCCTAAAACAAGTCTCATATCTTAAGAATAAAGCATAAAAAGTTCTTTAAAACTTAACCCCGGATATTTAAAACTATCAATCTCTAATTAATAAACCAATAGTAAACAAAAATTTAATGAAATTAGCTTATAAATAAACTTGAAACTAAATTTTTGTAGAGCGAAAATGGTTTAGAATGGTGTATTTGATTTATTAATAACTTCAAAATTATTTTTTTGATTTTTTAGAGTCATCATTTGTTTTTGTATTTTTTTTGATTTATTATCTTTTTTTGGAATTTTTTTTGTTTATTTCTCTCATTTTTTGGAATCTTTAGAGTTATTTTCTTTTTTTGGATTGTGAAGTTATTTCTTAATATATACATACTAAAACTGCGAAAATGTAATATTTTTGTTTTTTGAACGATTTTTGTTTTCTAATTTCTTTTTATTTTTAAGATTTATAAGTAAATATCTATAAGAGAGGAAAGAGAGAGAAGTTATTTACAAAGATGTGAGAGAAAGAAAGAGAGGAAAGAGAATATCTAAAGAGAATTTTTTACAATAGAGGAAAGAGAGATAAATTATTTACAATGCTGACAGAGAAAGAAAAAGGGGAAAGAGAAGATTTACAAAAATTGTTTTATTTAAATATTTAAAAGTAAATATATTTTTGGAAATTTTATTTTATAATGTATTTTGCAATTTTGTCTTATAATATTTTTTGAGTTTTTGATGATTAAACAAACAATATTTTTGAGGTTTTAATTTTGTGTATTCTTTTGTATTTTTAATGAGTGCAGAATATAGAAGTGTAATAAAGGAAAATAAGAAAACACCCCCATTCTTAATTTCAACATTGTCCTTAATGTTGCAAGAAAAGTATGAGGAACAAAAAGAGATAAAATGTGGTATTTACAAAAATAAAGAGGGAGGGTAGAAACTTCCCTGAAACGAGTTCATGGATGGCCGTTTTAGAAACCCGACATTATTAATAACAAATAGCAAAAATATAATGGAAAATCATAAAAGATCAACACGACCACTAGTTTGCGGGATGTACGGGGAAAGTATGCATGTAACTTTGTATTTAACTAACGTCTTAGCCATTTGGGTGTTACAGAAATGCGTTCCCCTATTGATCACAATAGCTCGAGGCGATGCCGATGCAAGAAAATAATTTTTTTTTACTATATACAATTTTTTGATTTTCGGGAAAATAATAAAAAAAGGTTAAGACAAAGGGGGCAAGATTTTTTTAGTTTAGTTTATTAAGTAGTTCATTATTATTATTAGTATTAACTTTGGTTGGCCACATTTTTTATATTTAAATAAAAATAGGTAAAAGTAATAGTTTCGCAGATTCAAAATAACAACACATGTTCCCCGGCAACGACGACAAAAGCTTGATGCACGCGAAGCCCGACTCTGATTTATCTAGTGATCACGTTGGGTCCATATTTCGCATGACAAAAAGGAGGCAAGTGAACGTATCGCAAATAATACAGGATATTCAGGGGGAATAACAAGATCGTATATTTCCCGGGATGGGTTGATTATTTCTACTCCTCCAGGAGAGACTATTATTTTACCGAAGATAACTTGTCGGGTTTTAACTATTTAACTAAGGAGGCTAACTAAATGCATAAAGTAGACTGAAAAAATCGATTAAGAAATAGTGCTCAGCATCGAATTGATTAAGACAAAAAAAAATTTTATAGAGCTAGAGATCTAAAATTTCAATTCAATAAATGGGGAAACTTGGTCGTGGAGGTTCTAAAAGAATGAGCTCACCTATCTCTAGGACTATCGCTCACCTGAACATTAAGACTATTCGACCGAGCTCTCTTACGACGAAGGATTCCCCTTAATGCCCGCATTACGCTAAGAACCCTGATATTGTGTGGATAACTCAATCCGGTAGAATTCCGCTCTTCCTCTCTCGAGGGTTAGTGCGGAAATCTCTTTACCCAAGGATGATTGGTCCATATGAATGGCCACTCGGCTAGCTAGCATATGGACAACAGACATAGAGACCACACATCGATTTGTGGTTCTACGCGTCGTATACCCGGGGTAAACCTAAGTTCTTAATTAAAGAGAAAACAAAGAATTTTAGTTATTAAAAAAGATTTTATCTGTCCCAATTCTCTTCGATACTGAGGGCTAAGAGCGATTAGCCACTCATCGGTATAGGGACGACTTATGAAAAGAAAATGCATAATTGAAATTGCAAGTCCTACTCAAATGAGTAGGCGAGAAATGAAAGAAGTAATGAAAGCAGTAAAATTGTAAGTCCTACTCAAATGAGAAGGCGGGAAATGACAAGTCCTACTCAAATGAGTATGCGGGAAATGAAAGCCATAAAATTGCAAATTCTACCCAGACGAGTAGGCAGAAAATGAAAGATGTAAAATTAAATTCCTACTCAAACGAGTAGACAGGAAATGAAAGCTGTAAAATTACAAGTCCTATTCAAACGAGTTGGCGGGAAATGAAAGCAGTAAAGTGCAAGTCCTACTCAAACGAGTAGGTGGGAAATTACAAGTCCGACTTGAAAGAACTAGTTCCTAAACACCTAGAGGGGGGTGAATAGGTGCACTTAATCTTTTTAACTTTTAAGGCAGAAACACTGAATTATTAGACTTGTTTATGCAATCTTCTATAGCAATTCAGCATATATAACATAGCAATCACAGAATAAATCACACACAGAGTACACACAGTTTTTATAGTGGTTCCCCAAGGTCTGGGTACATCCACTTTCCCCCTTCGCCTATCTAGTAGTGTACTAGATTCGGCCTAACTTCTCCACAACTTCTCAGATCCACAGATCTTACAGCTCAGAACCCAAACAGGTTCCTACTACTCAGAGTGATCCCACTCCTACAACTCAGGCACAAAATCCCTACCACTCAGTCTTCACCAAGACCTACACTCAACCTTCAACAAGGCCTACACTCAGACTTCAACAAGGCCTACACTCAGAGAAATGTATCTCCTACACTCAGGCACACAAGCCCTACCACTCAGCCTTTATAAATATAGGCTTATAACTCAGATCCCTTAGGATCCTACAAAAAATAAAGAGTACAAAGATTAATAACCACAACTCTGATTGAGAAAGTTGAGTTGACTGGCTTCTTGATGAGTTCTTGAAAGAACTTTGCTGAGATCAACCTCCCTTGGCTTTCTTCAAAGCTTCTTGAATTAGAACACAGTAGGGTTGTATCTCTATGCAGATAATCTTCAATCAACTGCTGACTTGAGAATCAGATCTTAATCTGAAACTTTCTTGGCAGCCAGGTTCAATAGCTGTCTTCTTAGAAGGAGCTTTCTCTCTCCAACTTCTTAGATCTTCACTTGAATGTCTTCTTCTTGTTGTGTTGTTTTTCACTTCATCGATTGCTTTCTCCTCAATTCATTTGCCTTCTATTGAAGGAACAAGCCTTTATATAAGCTTTATTCATGGTGACCGGCTGATCCGGTTTCTAACGATCTTTTGACAACTCTGACAGTAGCAGTTGACCGGTTGAAATGGCAAATGTCAAGTCACCCAGTTACTTCTTAAAAACTCTATCACTGTCTGAAATTGTCGAGACAGATAGTCTTTATGTGTCGACACAAATAGACCAAGTGTCGACACAAGTAGACTAAGTGTCGACACTAGCCTTCAAGGTGTCGACACAACTCCTTGTGTTGTTGAAATTGCTTCTCGACAATGCTTCTTCAGAATGTGTCGACACTGATCCTGTGTGTCGACACAAGTCCTTCTTCTTCAATACTTAGTTGATTTCTGCAAAGTGTCGACACTGCTCCTTTTTGTCGACACATCTTCTTGTGTTGAGACTTGACAAGTGTCGACACATCTTCTTTGTGTCGACACATGCCTTCTGTGTTGAAAATTTTGCTGAGTGTCGACACATCTCCTTTGTGTCGACACATTCTTCATGTGTTGAGACTTTTGCTAAGTGTTGACATATCTTCTTCATGTGTTGAGACTTTGCTGAGTGTCGACACATCTCCTTTGTGTTGACACTTGTACTTAAACTCTGTTGAAGTTTACTGAGTGTCGACACAGCCTCCTAGTATCGACACTTTTGATGTGGACAAAGTTCCTCTGGGTGTCGACACTGCTTCTAAGTGTCGACACTGATTCTTTAGACATTCCTTCATTATGTGTCGACACTGCCTGTATGTGTCGACACTTTTCTTCTGGTGTCGACTCTGCATTCCTGGTGTCGACACAATTACTCCAAGGACACATCTTCTCTAGGTGTCGACACAAGCCTTCTTAAGTGTCGACACTTTTCTTCTAGGTGTCGATACATGGACTTAGAAACTTTTCCTGCAAACCTGCAGTTTCTTAACCTGCACAAATAAACTCAAAGCACATCAAATACACCTTGATGTATATCATTGAGTAGGGTGAGGCTTCTTCAAATCAGGTACATATATTCCAATGTACCCAACAATCTCCCCCTATATGGAGAAGTCATAACCCTTAGTCAATAATATACACCATACATAACAAATTTTCAGCATGATGTAAAATAGTAATATATGACAGGGTAAGAACTTAAACATGTATAAATAGAACATGTATAAACAATTATCTCAGAACACTTAATGTAATAGATTTGAACCATGACACAATGTTCTTACAAATTCTAACATTTTCATTAGTCAAAAGTTTACTTAGAATTTTAATACAAATGATTACATTTTGTAAACTTAAGAAAATGGTATCCTATGGCTGCTCTGGTTCCTTGATTACAATCCCCTTTCCAGATTGAATCTTTGCTTGAACTGTAGCTTCAGTTTCATCAGCAGCAGCAGGCTTCTTCCCTTTGAGATCTTTCTTTTTCAGCTCTTCAGCCTTTATCTTCTGCCTTTCAAAATAGTGATAAGGCTTGGGAAAATATTTGCTAGGCCCCTGTGCATTAGGAGGTAGCTTTCCCAGTTTAGCCTTTCTTCTATATTGCACAATGGTCTCTTGCCAATTCTCATGTTTTCTCCACTCCTGTTCAGAATACCATTTGCCTCTATCCAGGATATTGTCCTTAGCAGCCTTCCATGCAGTCAAAATGATATTCCTGGATGTGGTGCTCTATTGTTCAAAATTAGGCCTTAATTCAGCTTGCTCTCTGAATCTTTTCTTTGATAATTGGGCCTCTTGTTCGTTTAACAAAGCCTCTTGTTCTTTTAGTATTGCCTCTGGCACAGGCTGAACTACTTTCTCAATGATGACATTCTGATTTCCCTCAGGAGGACTATACATAGAATGTATCTCTTCATGTATCATGTCAAAGTCTGGTGGAGGGTATATCACTTGAGCCACTTCAGCTTGCTCTCCTCCAAAGTATGCAGGATTGATTCCAGACTCTGCCACATTGTCATCATCACATAAGGGTGGATATCCAAGGGTGGCTCTGATGGAATTTGAAATCCATTTGGCATGATCAGAGCCTGCCTTGACTAATACTCTCTCACACTTTATGACTTCTCTCTCTATATGATCCCTCAGATCATCTTTCTGAAATCTTATCTGTGCATTCAGATAGTTAACTCCATCTTTATAGAAAGGTTTTAACCTTTGGAGCTTTTCAGTGATAGCTTTTTGAGAGTCTTTAATGGCAGTTTTAATAGTAGTTAGGCTCTCTTGCAATTGCTTGTCAAATTCAGCCTTGGCAGTAGCACTTGCTGCAGTATGAGCAGTAGCTATATTCTTCATTTCAGTGACTATAGCATTATGAGAAGCTGTCAAATTATCATTCATCTTTGTCTGGTTTTCCAGGACATGTCCTTGCTTGACTTCTAGGTCATCAGGTTTTGTCTTTATTTTCTCTTGATGTGTAGCCAGATAGACCACTGCATTGCCTCCCTTATGGAAACAATCAGTCATTTCCTTCTTGTTAAGATTCACTTCAAATCTGATGGATTTGATGTCTTGTGCCAGATCAAATTGCAGTGACTTATGACCTTCATCCACATATTTTTTTAGAACTTGCCTTTGCTCATCTAGCTTGATCTGCAAAGCCACCATCAATGAACTGTAATCAGTAGATGGGGCAGGCTGTGGAGCAACTGTCTGTAGGGCTTTCTTATAGTTCTGGCTCCTTATTTTGAAGACCTGGAACTTCCTCTTCTTATCTCTAGCAGCCTCTTCATCCTCTGAAGCAGATGTGCTAGCAATATCTACTCTGTCTTTAGGAATAGGATGTGAGTCCTTCTTAGTCCTTGGTAGCCCTTCAGCATCTCTTGGCTCCTCAGTCTCCTTCCTTGCAATTTCCTCTACAATCTCCATATGCTCCCCCTCAATATGGGCCTTCTCCCCCTCAACAGCAGTTATTTCTTTCTCAAGATCTGTCTGTACAAGATCAGGGAATAGCTCCTCTAAGGTAAATTCCTGTTGAGAATGGGCTGGAGAATCTCTTATCTCATCATCCACTTTATCAGCAACAGATGTGTCCTCCAAGACAACATCTTGTGGTTGAGGTAGTATCTATGTTTGCTCTAGTATGGTTTGAGTAGCCCTTTCACTCTCTAGTGGAGTTGGCTCTTTCACAAGTAGAGGCTCCAATTGGAGTGGATCCAGGTGAATTGGGCTAGCTGAGGGTAGCTCCCCCTGCCTCTGAGCATCTTCTTGTCTAGCCGGAGACTGTCCAGCATTTCCACCCTGTTCATCATCAAAACTAAAAACCACTTGATCTTCAGAGCTGCTAGAGGATTCTTGAGCCACAGTGGTTGTATTCTTCTTCTTCTGAGTTGTGTCCTTTACTGGAGTTGGCATTTCATTTGTCAGCACCCTATCCCATCTTGAGAAAATTCTGACATCAATTCTCCTCATGTGATTTATCTTATAACTAGCTGCTTGATTCATCACCTCTGGAATACTTCCAGCTAGGTATAAACTCAGAATCCTTCCCAGATTGGGCTTCTTCATACTCTCTTTTATCTTATCAAACATAACTGCAGACCAATCAGTATCAAGTTTGAAGATAATCCTTGTCATCAAATTGAACATCTAAGCTGAAATTCTGTCATGTCCTTCAAGCTTGCTCAGGATGACCTTGCCAACTATTTCAGATAAGAATTTTCCTTGGATGTTCATCCCTTTTCTGTTGAAAATAGACCCAATTTTCAAGTTTGAATCCAGTCCACACCATCTCAATTCTTCTATAGTATTAGAAGCAGATACATCTTCTTCCTCCTTTATTCTTGGTAGTTGTAGTACCTTCGTTAGGCTTTTCTGTGTGACCTTTATTTTGGTCCCATGAACTCTGAACTTAATCTTGAGTTCAGTATCATCAAGTGAAGCTGCACTCAAAAATTCAAGTACCACCTTCTTCCAGATCTGGATTGGTTCTGAGACAAGGTATTCAAATCCAGTCTCGGCAACTAGGGTTACCACACCTTTGATTTCGGGTTTCGCATCATCAAAGGCGTGTCGCACGAGCTCATATCCTTCATTAATATTCTCTTCTAGCTTGGGCGTCATTAGGGTTTGAAGAAATTTTGAATTTAGAGAAGAGAGATGTCGACACACAAGTTTGGTCTCGAAACTTTGGTGAGTGTGTCGACAAACAATGGCGAAAACCTATTTATACCTTACTAGAATCGAAGGTGAAAAGGCGCGTCAAAATACTTAAATTGTGTCGACACTGTTGAAAAGTGTCGACACTTACTTATAATGTCTCGACAACTATGTGTCGACACAAGTTTAGTCGACAGAATATATATGTTGACACTTATATATGTGTCGACACCACTTAGCTCGACACTTAGTCGAGACTTTACTAGATTAATTCTGTGTAAATCCTAAGTGTCGACACCACCTTGGATGTGTCGACACCTACAATGCATGTGTCGACACAAATTCTCTGAAGTGTCGACACAGACTTCCTAGATGTGTCGACACCATTTCTCTGAAATATCGACACCACTTCTATGTGTCGACACAGACAACTCTGTGTGTCGACACCATTTTACTTAGCCAATTTTTGTAAACTATTCTAAGTTTATCATCCCTAATTCAATTTTAAATTCATTGAATTTGGTTTCATCTAAGGGCTTAGTATACATATCAGCTAGCTGATTATTTGTATTAATATACTCTAGTGAAATATCTCCTTTTTCCACATGTTCTCTTAGAAAATGGTATTTTATTTCTATGTGCTTAGTCCTACTATGGGAGACAGGATTATTTGCAATAGAAATAGCACTTATAGAATCACAAAATAAAGGTGTTCTACTTACTTGAATATCATAATCTTCTAGCTGGTGTTGTATCCATAGTAGTTGTGCACAGCAGCTACCTGCAGCAACATACTCTGACTCAGCTGTGGAGATAGCCACACTGGTTTGCTTCTTGCTACTCCATGATACCAGCCTTCCTCCTAGAAATTGACAGGTACCAGTGGTACTCTTTCTATCTTCCTTGCAGCCTGCAAAATCTGCATCTGAATAACCTATCAGTACAAAGTCTCCATTCCTAGGTTACCAAAGGCCTAGATAAGGGGTGCCCTTAAGATATCTGAAAATTCTTTTGACTGCTGTCAAATGAGATTCTTTAGGGCAAGCTTGGTACCTAGCACAGACACATGTAGCATACATGATATCTGGTCTACTTGCAGTCAAATACAATAGGGATCCAACTATCCCTCTATACAAAGTTTCATCTACAGGTTTCCCTACATCATCTTTGCATAAAGACATTGTTGACCCCATAGGAGTTTTCATGGTAGTGGATGATTCCATACCATACTTCCTTATCAATTCTAGGGTGAACTTAGACTGGTATATGGATAAACCATCCTCAGTATATCTAACTTAGAGACCCAAGAAGAACATAAGTTCCCCCATACTGCTCATTTCAAATTGCCCTTGCATTAGTTTTGCAAACTTCCTACAAAGACTACTTTCTGTAGACCCAAATATTATGTCATCTACATATATTTTGACTAAGATAATCTTGCCTCTGGATTCCCTAAGGAATAGAGTCTTGTCTATTTTCCCCCTTGTGTATTTATTCTCAATGAGGAAACTAGACAGGGTTTCGTACCAAGCCCTAGGGGCTTGTTTTAACCCATACAAAGCCTTCCTAAGTATATAAACATAATTAGGTTTTTTAGAATCAACAAAACCTGATGGCTGTTCTACATAGATTTCTTCCTTCAGATTTCCATTCAGAAAAGATGACTTAACATTCATTTGGTAGACCTTAAATCCTTGGAATGTTGCATAGGCAAGGAACATCCATATTGCTTCCAGTCTGGCTACTGGAGCAAAGGTTTGATCAAAATCGATACCTTCTTCCTGCCTATATCCTTTTGCAACAAGTCTAGCTTTGTTCTTTATAATTACTCCATTTTCATCCATCTTGTTCCTAAAGATCCACTTAGTTCTAATAATTTTGTGACCCTTTGGTTTAGGAACTAGCTCCCAGACTTTGCATCTTTTGAACTGGTTCAGTTCCTCTTGCATTGCCTCAATCCAATGAGGGTCTACGATTGCTTCTTCAAATTTCTTTAGCTCTACTTGGGATAGAAAGCTGGAGCAGAGAACTGAACTTAGATTCCTGCTCCTTGTTTGTACCCCTTGTCTGAGATCTCCAATAATTTGATTGGCTGTATGATCTTTTAAATGCCTATTTGCTGGAGGCAGCCTGTCTTCTAGTTGTACACCTTCAGCTTCTTCATTCAGCAGCTCCTCTTGGTCTTCTTCAGTAACAGGAGTATCTTGTACTCCCCCTGGACAGCAGCCACTATCATCCACTTGCTGACTTGCAGTAGAACCTTCTTCAATAGTAAGCTTGTCCATCTTCTCAGTCACACCTGTGGAACTGCAAAAACTTCTAGACAATTCATTGTTAATGAGTCTAGCTTCCTCAAACACTACATGCACTGACTCTTCTACAACTTGAGTAGTCAAGTTGTAGACCCTATAAGCCTTATTGTTGTTGTTGTACCCAACAAAGATCCCCTCTTGGGATTTAACAGCAAACTTGGTTAAATAAGAATTACCATTGTTAAGTATATAGCATTTACAACCAAAGATCCTGAAATAGGATAGATTTGGTTTTCTGCCCTTCACAATCTCATAGGGGGTATTATTGTGGCTCTTGGTGATAGTAGCCCTATTAATTACATGACATGCAGTGTTTACTGCCTCAGCACAGAAATATTCTGGGAGAGATGTGTCACTCAACAGGGTTCTACCAGCCTCTATCAAGGTTCTATTTTTCCTCTCAGCAATACCATTTTGCTGAGGTGTTCTTGGTGAGGAAAATTCCTGAAATGTCCCAAACTCTTCACATAGCTTTGTCATACTATCAGACTGGAATTCAGTACCATGGTCACTTCTTATTTTGACCACTGTACTGTCTAACTCATTCTGAATTTGTTTGACAAAACTATAAAAGATACTAGCAGTTTCAGATTTTTGCCTTAGGAAGAATACCCAGGAAAACCTTGAATAATCATCTACAACCACAAATGTGTAGACCTTCCTACCTAGGCTGTGAACTGGCATAGGACCAAAAAGGTCCATATGCAAGAGGTATAGGCACCTCACGGCATCTTTGTTCTCAATGCTATTAAAGGTGGATCTTGTCTGCTTGCCTTGTTGACAAGCTGAGCATATCCCATCCATTATACACATAACCTGAGGACCATTCCTCACTAACTCTATGCTAAAGAGTTGACCAATTGTCTTATAGTTGAGATGAGCCAGCCTCTTGTACCACTTAACACAATTTGAGACTTTCTCATCAGCTGCAAGACAAATAGGAGAAACATTGTTCTCACACATAATGTCTAGACAATAAACATTTCTCTTCCTATATCCTGTCAAAATAATTTTTTGATCACTTGGCCTATAGATATGACAACCATCCTTGACAAATGAGATTTCATATCCTAAATCACTCAGCTTACTTATGCTAATGAGGTTATGTTTCAAACCCTTTACATAAGCCACATGAGTAATTGGAATTAGGATGCTAGAAATGTTACCAAAGCCTTTGATGATTCCTTTTTCTGAACCACCAAAGGTAACCTTAGGACCATCCTTGATTGGTGTATAGTCCTTCAGCAATCCCCTAGTTCCAGTCATGCGCCTGGAACATCCACTGTCCAAGTACCATATTGTGGCATGACCACTTGGACTTACCTGCAAAACAGATTACTTAACCTTAGAACCCAAATAATTCTTGGGTCCTTGGTGCAAATTAGTCTGACTCTTAACAAAACTACCTATAGCTTTTCTACCAGGCAGTTTGCTACTCACCTTGGCACTTGAATTATGCCAACAGTCTATGGCAAAGTGGCCTACCTTGCCACAACACCAGCACTCAAACCTGTTGTACCTTTGTTTGGATACAACCCTCGCTGTAGTATCTACAACAGACTTCTTGTTGAGTACTGGGCTTTGCCCTTAGACTTGGAATTTACTGTCTGGGCATGTTTTGTAAACCCCAATCCAGTTTTACCCTTATAAGGTACAAACTCATCTATCAAAGGTAGAACAGATTTTGGTTTAGAAAAACTTGCTACAATATCTCTCTCCTCCTGAAGACTAATCTCTAGATTTCTAATTTGATCATTTTTAAATGTGATAGTCCCCATCTGAATAACTGTAATATTCTTCAGTCTGGCTATTTCATTTAATTTTTGATCTAATAACTTATCAAAATTTGTTGCAGCCACTTTAAGACTAGCAATCTCCATAGCCTGAGTCTTGGCCAAAAGTTTGCTTTTCTTCAAAGCCTGCAATAATACTCTATATTCATCAATCAACTGATGAATGTCTCCTTCAGATTCAGATCCACTCACATCACTTGATGCTGATGTATCTGATTCTAATCCAGTACTCAAACTTGAACTAGAAGAACAAATTTGTACCTTACTTGGTCTAGGCTGATCCTGGATCTTGTCTCCTTCTGATAAGGTCATCAGTCCCATGCACTGAATGTCCTCATGCTCATAAATTGAGTTCATTAGCTGCATGAACACATTTTCTTCTTCTTCAGCAAACAAGCCAATATAGGCTTCAACTTCTGATTTTGTTTCTGAAGATGACATATCAGTCAGACTTTTATCCTTCTTAGCAACAAAGGACCTTTCCTTTTTGCCCTTAAATTGAGTCTTCTTCTTATTAGTGGACTCTTTCCTCTTTTCTAGACAATCAGCTATTACATGTCCTTGTCTATTGCAACAATAGAATACTATTTTTGAGGATGTAGTTTTACTAGACTTGGACTTTCTCCTATCATTCCTTGATGACTTCCTGTTCTGATAATAGTCATCTTTTGTCTGTGAAGTGGATGGCTTGGACCTCCACTACTTCTTCTTTAGAAACTTCTGAATGTGCCTAGTAAATGCAGCAAAGTCTTCATTATTTTCACTGCTTTCTGACTTCTTGCTATCTGAAGTATCTGTCTCAGCCTCAGCAACTTTTTGAGGTGGTGATGGAGACTTGCTTTTATATTTCCTAGTGGCTTCAGTCTTGAAGGCCACAGCTCTTTCTTTGTGCTCCACTCTTGTAGTCTTTTCTTCCTCCTTTCTAACCATTAACTGCATCTCATAAGATAACAGTTTTCCAAACAAAGTTGGAGGAGGAATGTCTGCTAATTTGACCATTTCCCTTATGGCACAAATCTTGGTGTCCCAGTATTTTGTCAGGTATCTCAAGAACTTATCATTCAACTCATAATTGCTGAACTCTCTTCCATAGGACATCAACTCATTGACTATCCTATAGAATTTCTTGTAGCATTCAGTTACGCTATCAGACCTGCCTTGTCTGAAGCTTTCATACTATTGATTTAATAAAGACTTCCTATCTTGTATTACCTCTTCTGATCCCTCCATATAGACTATCAGTGTGTCCTACATTTCTTTTGATGTTTTACAATGAATCATATTCTGAAATGTGGCATCATCAATTGCACTTACAATAATATTCTGGGCCCTCTTGTCCATAGTGGCCAGAATTATCTCATCTTTTGTCATTTCTGAATAATCTTTGGGAGTTCTCTGATTTACATCTAGAACTGATACTTTCATTGGCACATATGGCCCTTCTTTGACTGTAATGTAAATTCTTGGGTCAGAGGCTTCCATAAAAAGTCTAACCCTTTCTTTCCAAATGCCAAAGATCTCCTTTCTGCAGATTGGCAATTTCATGGATCCTAACTCTTTGTGATTCTCAGTTGAACCCATTTTCTTGATTCTTGATTATACTAGTTCTGCCTACAGGATCTTTACTCAGACTGTTATGTCCTTTTTGAGGAACCTCCCTCTGATACCACTTGAAAGAACTAGTGCCTAAACACCTAGAGGGGGGGGGGTGAATATGTGCACTTAATCTTTTTAACTTTTAAGGCAGAAACACTGAATTATTAGACCTGTTTATGCAATCTTCTACAGCAATTCAACACATATAATACAGCAATCACAGAATAAATCACACACAGAGTACACACATCTTTTATAGTGGTTCCCCAAGGTCTAAGTACATCCACTTTCCCCCTTCGCCTATCTAGTAGTGTACTAGATTTGGCCTAACTTCTCCACTACTTCTCAGATCCACAGATCTTACAGCTCAGAACCCAAACAAGTTCCTACAACTTAGAGTGATCCCACTCCTACAACTCAGGAACAAAAGCCCTACCACTCAGTCTTTACCAAGACCTACACTCAGCCTTCAACAAGGCCTACACTCATCCTTCAACAAGGCCTACACTCAGAGAAATGTATCTCCTACACTCAAGCATAAAAGCCCTACCACTCAGCCTTTATAAATATAGGCTTACAACTCAGATCCCTTAGGATCCTACAGAAAATAAAGAGTAAAAAGATTAATAACCACAACTCTGATTGAGAAAGTTGAGTTGACTGTCTTCTTGATGAGTTCTTCAAAGAACTTTGCTGAGACCAACCTCCTCCGGCTTTCTTCAAAGCTTCTTGAATTAGAACACAGTAGAGTTGTATCTCTATGCAGATGATCTTCAATCAACTGTTGACTTGAGAATCAGATCTTAATCTGAAACTTTCTTGGCAGCCTGGTTCAATAGCTGTCTTCTAAGAAGGAGCTTTCTCTCTCCAACTTCTTAGATCTTCACTTGAAGGTCTTCTTCTTGTTGTGTTGTTTTTCACTTGGTTGATTGCTTTCTCCTCAATTGATTTGCCTTCTATTGAAGGAACAAGCCTTTATATAAGCTTTCTTCATGGTGACTGGCTGATCCGGTTTCTAACGATCTTCTGACAACTCTGACAGTAGCAATTGACCGGTTGAAATGGCAGCTGTCAAGTCACCCAGTTACTTCTTGAAAACTCTGTCACTGTCTGAAAGTGTCGAGACAGATAGTCTTTATATGTCGACACAAATAGACCAAGTGTCGACACAAGTAGACTAAGTGTCGACACTAGCTTTCAAGGTGTCGACACAACTCCTTGTGTTGTTGAAATAGCTTCTCGACACTGCTTCTTCAGAATGTGTCGACACTGATCCTGTGTGTCGACACAAGTCCTTCTTCTTCAATACTTAGTTGATTTCTGCAAAGTGTCGACACTGCTCCTTTGTGTCGACACATCTTCTTGTGTTGAGACTTGCCAAGTGTCGACACATCTTCTTTGTGTCGACACATGCCTTTTGTGTTGAAACTTTTGCTGAGTGTCGACACATCTCCTTTGTGTCGACACATTCTTCATGTGTTGAGACTTTTGCTGAGTGTCGACACATCTTCTTCATGTGTTGAGACTTTGATGGGTGTCGACACATCTCCTTTGTGTCGACACTTGTACTTAAACTCTGTTGAAGTTTGCTGAGTATCGACACAGCCTCCTAGTGTCGAAACTTTTGACGTGGACAAAGTTCCTCTGGGTGTCGACACTGCTTCTAAGTGTCGACACTGATTCTTTAGACATTCCTTCATTATGTGTCGACACTGCCTGTATGTGTCGACACTTTTCTTCTGGTGTCGACTCTGCATTCCTGGTGTCGACACAATTACTCCAAGTGTCGACACAGCTTCTCTAGGTGTCGACACAAGCCTTCTTAAGTGTCGACACTTTTCTTCTGGGTGTCGACACATGGACTTAGAAACTTTTCCTACAAACCTGCAGTTACTTAACCTGCACAAATAAACTCAAAGCACATCAAATACACCTTGATGTATATCATTGAGTAGGGCGAGGCTTTTTCAAATCAGGTACATATATTCCAATGTACCCAACACTACTCAAACGAGTTAGCGAAAAATGAAAGAATTAAATTGCAAGTCCTAGTCAAACAAGTGGGCGGTAATGAAAGCAGTAAATTGCAAGTACGACTCAAACGAGTAGGCGGGAAATTACAAGTACTACTCAAACGAGTAGGCGGGAAGTGAATGCAGTAAATTTCAAGTCCTACTCAAACGAGTAGGTGGAAAATAAAAATGGTAAATGCTATCTCATACACGCACACACTCTACTTAAAGGAAAGAAAGCATTAAAGAAAAGCCAAAACAAACTAACTCATACACTCACACATACAACAAAAAGAAGAAAATCAAAGTTATCTAAAAATTAAAACAACTATATTTCTACTCCTAGAGCTTGATGAAAATGCATAAAAAGAGAAAATAAAAGTTAAAGAAGGAAAAAGATTTTCAAATAAAAGCAAAATCAAACTGATTGAAAAATTAAAATAATGACTTTTTCATTCTTATAACTTTATAAATGTGCATAAAAAGTGGAAATAAAATTTAACGGAACAAAAAGTTTACGAAATAAAAAGTAAAATTATGTTAGAGAAAAAATTAAAAACACTTTGAATCCACTTTTATAAATTTATAAGAATGAAGAAAAAGCTTATAAAAAGCTAAATGTAAAACAAAGCTAGAAGAAATGTTGAAAACATAAAGAACTAAACTACTCTCATACACGCACACACCCGTATTAAAAAGAACAAAAACAAATTTACATATGATCATTGAAGGTGGGGCACTCAAATGAAATCATTTACAATATAAGGAGAAAAATGCATCTTTTATTAAGACAAAAAGGAGTTATAAAAAAAGCTAAAACAAACACTAAAGAGAGTGGGAGAAAATTCTCCTTACCTAGCATTGGAAAGCACTTAAGAAGCCCACCTAAAGCAAAATGGTCAAAAAATTCGAACCCTTGGTCCTTACAACAATGTTCTATTTATAGGAAAACTTATCAGATTACACGCCCTGGTCACAGGCGTGTAGTGGGGGCAGGTCGGTACTGGCGTGCAGGTGAAGATGAAAATTTATTGGCGGTTGACTTCGGGGCTTCTTCTGGAAGTTCCACGTGGAGATCACGGGCGTGTTCGATGGTCACGTGCGTGTAGCATGAGCATGAATGGCAAAGTGTCGAATCATTGCCTCGCTGGCTGCAACTTGTCTGGAAAATTAAGGTAGTCACGGGTATGCGCCGAATGAATCAGGCATGTTCGGAAGGTGTAACTAGCAAAGTCATCAAGTTCTTGAATCACTAGCGATGTCTAATCTAGAATAGTTGGGACGGTCAAGGGCCGTTCATGCCCGGAAGGTGTAACTAGCAGTAGAGGGGATGAAATGCTCTGAAAAGCCTTCAGAAATCTCACTCCAACTAATCTCAGTGTACACTCGGCCTTGGAAAGAGGAACTCATGAGGGGCTTCCACCAGCTTTTGGAACGTGACTCCAGGACTGACATAGCTAAGGACAAAACCATACTCGTTGGACATCAGATTCTTACTATAAGCTCTTTCATAGTATCCAGCCACTCCTCTGTACGAACAACTAATTATATCCCATAGTAAATAGGTGGGGAGTGGCCTTGGAAGGTACTCAGCTAGTCAGAACCTGGGGCTTGTTGCTGCATCGGGGACTGTTGGGATCTAAACGCATATAATATCACTGTGAGAGTCTGTCCCAACTCTGACTATTGAAACTGACTAGGGACGGAAGGGGTGGGAGTGTACACTTCCGGTTCTATGCGGGCCGAGATGTACGTATAAAGGTAGAACCTAAGGTAAGGTTAGCTAATCATAGGATAATGACTGGACATACTTAATGTGAATTACATATGGGGACACCACTGCTTTTGCTATATCAGTTTGTCCGCAAACTAACCAATCGAGTTGGGGTGGCACCATTGTTAACTATCTTTTTAGTTCAGGATTATTGCAACCTGATACCATTTGTAAGACCCTCCGCCATCTCGAAACACAAGACATGGATGAGGGGAGTCTTATGCCCAGAACAACCACCTCATGGTAGCATCAGCACTCGGGCTAACTTGTATCGCAAGATGCCTATATTGAAACCCAAACCAAAATCATCATGCCAATCCAACATAAATAATATGAACAGAAGCCAAATTCACAGAAGTATATCATTCAAACGAAGTACAACAGAAATAAGAAGCAACATCGGCTTCAATAAAATTAGCGTACACAAATTCCCAAAGAGATACAATATGAGTCTCTCAAAACTCACATCAGTCTCCGATGACAGTAATGGTATCAACGTATTAGGCCAGGTCACCCTGGCCTGGCTGCACTCCTATATGACCTGCTGCTGATGTTGCTCTATCTGCGGTATTTCCTGCTAAAATGGAAGACTTAGCAACTGTTAGTCGTAAACACTAAGTGTTTATCATATCTTCTCACCCAGGCGACTCTTAGGCACCGGGCAGTAGAAGGAACAAGGGTACAATATATATATAAGCAGTAAGTACAAGCAGATGGTATATCTTTAAAGTTATGAGTAGTAACAGCAGTAGTGTATAACAATAAACGCATAATTCAATCATAGCAATTAAACATAAGCTTATATCATTCATTCACAAAAAAATCTACTTCTAGAACATGAATGTAACTTAACTTATAAAAATGCCCATACAAATTTATAAGTTAAGGATTGACTTAACAATAAAGTAACTTATCATATAAGAGTGCCCATACAAACTTATATGTTAAGGATTTTGTGTAATGTAATGCAATGCAATGTTATGATTGCAAATGATGACTCATCCATGCACACACACCTACATTGCTATGTTGACACAGACTTATAGTTCCCACTTTTCGAGCTGGTAGCTGACCTCTCAGACATCAACCGTCGTAGCCAGATGTTGACATTACGGCGGGCGTCTCCACTACTTGGCGGGCATCCACACTACCAAGCCTAGGCCTCCATGTGCCTCAACGCTAAGAACAAAACAATGGAGCTCCATGTCTACTACGTATCAGAGGGGTCTTGGGTAGATGTGCACCAAGAATACAGCCTAAACTAGCCTATCGTGTGGCACAGAAGGTTCCAATGGGAGTGTATCACCACAGTACCAGGCCCGACCGTCCACATGGCACGGAAGGATCCCCGGTAATGAGCATTGAGGACCAAGCCCAACATCCCAAGGTCTATCTATCAACTCCTGTCAGTGTTACGACTAGCGAGCCCATAGACCTGCCACTCTATCATTAACCCATGATTATGAAACCACATGTCAACACACACCGCATGAAATTCCTCTTCATCGTGGCACGAAAGGAGCCATGGGAATGAGTGCCAAGGAACAAGCCCAATGACCAAAAGTCTCTTTTTATTATTACCCATCCAGTGCGATCAAACACATACACTAACACCCTTTCGTATCCTAGTTCTCCCAAGCACTTAAGGGTTTATAATAAATATAGGTGGTATGCCACATTTTACGACATGTAATCCCACACCTCTAACCGTAGGGAGACACAACTCTAAGCATTGGACTATACTAGTTATCCCTTCCAATATTCAAGATCACGATTTAACATAATCCATGGCCATGAGATTTAACTAATCTGATTCCTTCCACATAATCGAGCATTCACAAAACTTTATGCTTCTAAATATTCATCAGAATCATTATGATGATATTTCACATATACCTTCCAACATGGTAACATATTATAGGTTACATATTCAATTACCTTATATCATTCATGAGATTATTATCACGGGTATCCATAACGAATTTCACAAGTATTTCATTTGTACTACCAAATCTTATCAAACCATTTGTTCACTTAGATTTCTCCTAATCATTTGTTTATCTCACGACATATAATTAGGCTCACCCAAAACTCAACATCATCTTGCTATGTTTGTTCTACCTAGTTAAAAATCGGTAACTCAATAACCCGAAATCAACATGCACATAAGTCATCATCGTGCAGCAAATGCGACTGGGAATTCCTGGAGCTACGAAGCTCCTCTGAAAATGTGTAACCATTTGTTGGAAAGGTATTTCTGAGGAATACAACTTTTGTATTCATCCCATGACCTAGAGGAGGACATATCTTGCTCGAAAACGGCCTCAAAGTCTACTGCACACAGAAAACGGATTCTGCACGCATCATAAAGCCAAACGAATGACATCCGTTCGTATTCTTCTTCTAGTTATTTTTACATGTTGCAGCGGCGCCATTGTCAAAGAAATGTCGTGGTAGAATTTCATCTTTGAGCTTGCGGCAATCAACGAACTCTCTGTGACGGGGATTAACGGCTCCATCAGCATCGTCGCCATCAATCCTCCCGTGCTCAAATGTACTCATCACCGATGAGTTGGTCTGAAATTACCGGCGCAGCAGAGCATCATCCAAAAGAGCCACCTCTGATTCAAGAAACCAAGAGTCATCAGAGGCCGGACGATCACGCCATTCAATCAAGTAGCGGCAAACAGCACCACTTGGAGAGGAAAGCACTACATCTTGGAGTATCATGTAAGGCATAAAGGTGGTCTTGGGGAACCTTGGAAAAGCATTAGGCAATAAAGGAGAAAACGTTTGTTCATCAACAATCAACGTACCTCCATTTGAGACTGATGGTGAGAGAAATCCAGAAACTAGATCACCCCACAACCCATTAGAAAATGCAGAAGAACAAAACAAACAGGCAGATAATTCAAGTGGTGGAGAAACATATGGCGTTAAATCAGAAACATTAAAAACTGGGGAAATACCCCAATCATTGCGTAACTTCAAAAGATATTTGTTTTCTCCTAATTTCTTTAATATTAGAAAATGTCCAGCTTGCCGATTCGCCAACTTTTCTATAGTGCACGAAGGAATCCGTTCAGAGATGAGACACACCAAAACTAAATCATCAACCTTAAAGTGTGACGCTCTTTTATGTAAGTTAGCAAGAATTTGATAAGATGTATATTGTGTGGTTAGCGCTTCACTAATGTTCTTATATAAATTATGAGCATGAGAGGCAAAATCTTGTGCGAATTTATTTGATCTACAATATGGCGGTAACGGAATCAAGTCAAATGGAAATGGTGCTTTATATCCGTGCACGATCTCATTCGGCGATAAACTATCATGTAAGTAATAAGACGCAACTTGATTGAGTAATTCTTTTAAAAGTGCGCCGAAGTATCATACTACCATGAGGAGTGAACCTATGTACTACATGACTTGACCCAAATACGGAGGATAAGGAGGTTAAGTCAGGTGGCATGGGAGCCTTATAATCAAAGATGATTTTCTATAGTTGCTAACGTGTGGAAATGAGGGTCATCAAAGGCAGTGGGTAAATGCGTGCGACCGGGTGTGGTATATAAGTATGTATAGAGCACATCACATCCAGAAGCACAATTTCCATAAAATCAGAATCAGTCGTAGTCAAGGATAGAACCGTAGACGAACACGCAAAGAAATGAATAATCCGATGTGACACATAGTCAGATCTACGAGGTGTGGTGATCAGAGCAAATACTAGCGCGCTCAACTCACTAATATCTAAGAGCTGAGACAACGCCAGTATAGGAACTATTAGAGTGGGCATGTCATAAAAAATCAGACTAGGTCTACTAACAGTTCCACGTCCTAAAAAGTCAACTAATGTGGGCAATTAAGTAGGAGCAAGGGTTGGTAAAATCAAACCCTTGATAAAATCTGAATTGTACTGATTTCACCCAATGGTGACAACATCAACGAACTCTCATCTGGATGTACAACAACAAAATCATCCAAGATTACAACTTCCTCGCCTGGAATTTCTTCCAAAACACTAGAGACATCATCTGAATCAGAGTCAGTAAAAGCCTCAAAAATTGTCAAAATCGAACACGTTAGAATTTCTAATTCAATTTGAGCTTTAGGAAATGGTGATATCATCAAAGAAATAGTTTTCAGGTTCTCAGCGCTAAAATCACCCAAAAATATTCATCCCTCATAAGGTAATTCATCCACAATAAGACTTGGGGCTTCCCCACTCTCTGGCTCCTCAGATAACTCAAATACAATCTTAGCGGGTTCGATCGTAGACTCTATCATGATGGGGATCGTACCTGGAGAGGGCACTCAATACTAGGGTGGTCAGACACAATGCTAGTAGGGCAGGTAGTATGAAATTGAATACTCTCACAGATCAGAATATCATCATCCCAAACATTGTCTTCAAAATCACTAGGGAGTCCCTCACTATTAGAATCATCAGACTCATCCGGCACTATCGTACGTGAAGGGATACTCTAACTTAGCTGGTCAACTTCTGAATCCAGAGATATTATATCAACATTAGAATCCTCAGAGATATCAGTCACTATCTCAAGTGGCTTAGATGTCGAGGCTAAAGGAGACAAAGCTCTAGTTGTAACAACTTTTGTGTCCAAGACATATGACCTATTAGGAATGGTTTCCCTAAAGGTGGGTAGTGGTCCTAAGATGCACTTTCCCTTCTGAAACGAGCGTGTCTTATTCTTATGAACATTGTGCTTCTCAATATCCAATGCAACATTAAAAGTGGTGTTTTGTCCGCTGTGACCATATCACAGTAAATTTCCCTGGATGTCGGGGTTTAACCCCTTACGAAACCTAGATAGTGTGAGCTCTGACATCTCCTTTACACCACACCTAACCATAATATCCTTAAGAAGACTCATATACTCAGAGACCGATTTAGTTCCTTGTTTAAGAGTAGCTAAATCATCAAACATGTATGTTTGATGGTACGTATGGACGTACTGGTCTATCAGCATGGCCTTCATGTCTGCCCAACCAATGAGTATTTCACCGTTCTCAGCTCTTAGACATCATTCCTCATTCAACTAGAATATCTTAGCTCTACCTAAAAGCTTCATTCTTGCCACTCGCACCTTATCTATGTCAGTCGCTTTGTACAATTCAAAGTAGCGCTCTATTTCCATGACCAAGTCTAGGAAAACATGGGGTTATCCCAATCCATCGTAAGATGGGGGGTTTGACCCGGACGGCCCTAGAAATATCAAACTCATTCGATGCATGCGGGACATGTTGATCATTATTGTTATTGTTATTATTATGGTTATTATTTCCTTCTGCACATTGTTTGGCGGGTTGATTATGTTGAAATTTGTGAAGTAGAAGTGGTCGACGGGACAGGTCGGGCGGCCTGGGGCAGACAGCATTGGCGGACTAGGCGGACTGGGCGGACTGTGATGTGCGGCCTGGTGGAAGGTCTAGTGAAAAGCCGGCTGTCTTCTGAGCGGGTTGTTGCATGAAGTCCGCGGACTATGCGGCCTGGTGTCTGCAGACAGGGTGTTTGCTGATTGGCTTTGCCAAGGAGCGGCCTGAGCGGATGGAGGCTTGCGGACTGGTGTATTGCTCAGTGGCCGCGGCTGCAAGCTTGTGCTGATAGGCGGGTTGGCTCATGTTCGCGGGAAGCTTGCGGACTGGTGTGTCCGCGGTGTGGGCTATTGCGGACTGAGCTTAGAGCTTGGCTGAGGCCTTGTCGAGCTCTGGTGGCACAGCAGGTGCTTTGCTGTGGAGATCGTTTGGCGGACTGGTGTTTGGAGTCCGGGGGGAGGCTGCTGCGTTGGACAGGTGTGCGAGGTGCTCACGCACTGCTGGCGGTCTGTGCTTTGGTGTTTGGCGGACGGGGGTTTGCGTCCGCCATGCTCACATTGGCCTCTGATGTTTTTGGACTTGGTCACACCTTGTGCCAAGGCCATGGTGTCCGCAGTATCCGCGAAGTCCGCTGTGATCGGGCGGACTGTTGCTGTATGCCTTTGGTCGTGGACTTATGGCAGATTGAGGTGTGTGTCTTGCGGACTGCCTCGGGTTGGTGCGGACTGCCATTGAAGGGGGTTGCTGTCCTGCAGTGGTTGGAGCTTTATGGGCTGATGCCTTGTCCGCATAGCTTGGGCGGACTGGAGAGGGTTCGTCATTGGTTGTCTTCCTCCTGGCGGTTTTCCTTGGTATCCGGATAAGCCCTTGCGGACTCGGCAGACGGAGTTTTGCTATCGCGCGGGCTGGGGCGGTGTCGCTATCTCTTGGGCGGTGACCACACTCCTCACCCTGCCTATAAATAGGACCCCCCCTAGCACATCTACAGGAACCTAAGTAACTTGAGTGAACAGTAAGTTGGGTTGGGCAAGGAGTTGCGGTCTGTGTTTGTCAGTCCGCGCGGATTGTTTCAGGCTGACGGTTTGCTATGTGCAGGTCGCGCGGATAGCTTCAAGGAGCCAGGAGTTTGGCTGTGACTTCGGTCAAATACTTGGAAGTGTGCGGTCTCTGCGGACTCAGCAGGAGGTCGCTCTGCGGCTTGTCAGTTCTATTTCATCTTTGCCAGCTTCAATAACCTGTCCGTCGGCTTCATGCGGGTAGGGGTGTTCCTCAGTTCAAGTTCAGCAGGAGACGAATAACGGTGTGTCCGTGCGGCCTCGCGGCTTCGGCGGACTCCATGGCTATTCGGCGGATTGCAGCTTAGCTTGGGCGTGCTCAGTGGACTCGGCGACCTCGACGACCTCGCGGTCTCGGCGGACTCCGGTGCTGTCCGCCCGGCTTGTTTTCTTTGGTGCTTTTTGTTTACAGCTGTTATACTAGCGAAACCATGTCTCGCTATGTATGCCTCATGTTGTAAAGAAGTGAATGTATAAAATACCTGCTTGTGCTTCCATTGTTTGTTGGGTTTAACCTTTGGTCCTTGGTTTTCCGCTGGTTCAACGTGAGAACTGGGTAGTTCCAAAGATATTAATTTAGTGTTTGGGCTATCTTGCTGACCACGTTGAGAAAATTTAACATGGTATCAGAGCCAGGTTTCTGAGGTTCAGTTGTGTGAGCGGAAGTTAGCCAGTGTTGTTACTCAGTGATTGAGTGGTAATCAACCTGTGTTGTTGCTCGGTGCTGCTGAAAGGTTGCCAACAGGTGTTGCAATGGAAGGGAGTCTTGCAAGGGGTCTTGGCATTGAAGTCTTAATGCCGACTAACTTCAAGAAGTGGAAGTCGTGCATGAAGAGTTATCTTCTTAGCGAGGAGCTGTGGGAAGTCGTCGGTGGTGACGACAGACAGGAAGTCACTGCTGCTTTCGGTACTACTGAGCAGGTTAGGCTCTGGAGAAGAACAAATGCTAAGGCGGAGTTCATTCTGAAGAGAGCCGTGTCTCCGGAACTATTTGATCACATCGTTTGGTGTGAGTCGGCTGCTGATATTTGGACAACCATTGATGAGTTGTTCAATAGGAAGAATGTGGCGCGGCTTCAGTTCCTGGAGAATGAGTTGGCCAGGGCAACTCAGGGAGACCTTTCCATCTCCAAGTACTTCTTAAAGATGAAGAGCTTGTGTGCTGAGCTATCGGCACTGGATCCTAATGAGCCTATCTCTGAGGCAAATATGAAAAGGCACATTATCCGCGGCTTGCGGAAGGAGTATGTGGCCTTTGTAACATCTGTTCAAGGGTGGGCTACTCAGCTGTCGTTGCTGGATCTGGAGAATCTGCTTGCCTCGCAGGAGAGCTTAGCAAGTCAGATGGCTGGAGTGAACTTGAATCAGGAAGGCATCGAAGCTCTCTTCTCAGGCAAAAAGAAAGGATGGGAAGGGAAGAAGAAGAAGGTACAGGTCGCTGGTGAGAAGGAGACTTCAACTTCATATCCACCGGAGAGGAGCAATGCTCCTAAGGACTGGAAGAAGAACCTGAAGTGCTATCGGTGTCATCATCGAGGGCACTTCAAGCGGGACTGCAAGGTCAAACTGCAGCCTGGGCATGCTGCGGGAAAGGAGGAAGCTTGCTCAAGAAGTGAAGAAGCAGAGTGGGGCAGAGCTTTTATGACGGGCACTTGTGTCCGGGCCTTGTCTGCTGAGGACTTCAACAGCGAGTGGATCGTGGAATCCAGGTGTGGTCATTACCTCACCGGAGACAAATCGAAGTTCACCTCCATGCAGGCTTACTCAGGTAATGAAGCTATTATCACTGCTGATAATACTGTTTATGCAGTAGAGAAAGAGGGGGTCGTGTCCTTGGGTAGTGATCAGGGGCCACTCACGTTAAGGAGTGTGTATCACGTGCCGGGCATGAAGAAGAACCTCTTCTCGGTGACCAATGCGGTGGATGATGGGTATCAGGTTCTGTTTGGGCCAACAGACGTGAGGTTCCTTCGCAACGTATCTGCGGTGAAGGCTGATGTTGCTCATGTTGGGAGGAGGGTGAAGAACTTGTTTGTTCTTTCCACCAGTGCTTATGTTGATAGAATGAGGGCCAATGATAGTGCTGCTATCTGGCATGAGAGGCTGGGGCATGTTGGCATGGACAAGCTGAAGGCGATGGCTAGTAGAAGTCTAGTGAGGGGGTTGCCGAAGTTGTCCTCCTTTGGTGATGAGCATGTTTGTGCGGGCTGTCAATACGGTAAGGCACATTGCCTTCTGTTTGATAAATCACAAACAAGGAGCAAGAAGCCATTGGAGTGTATTCATGGCGACCTGATGGGACCGACGGTTACTGCCTGCCTTGGTGGAAGCAGATACATGCTTTTCTTGGTTGATGACTACTCAAGGTATACTTAGGTGTACTTCTTAAAGGAGAAGTCGGAAGCCTTCCGTTTGTTCGTGGAGTTCAAGGAGTTGGTAGAAGGCCGGCTTGGCTTGCGGATTAAGAAGCTTAGAACTGATAACGGGGGTGAATTTGTTTCCTCCGAGTTTTCTAACTTCTACAGGAAGCACGGGATCCAACGGGAGCTTACTTGTGCTCACACTCCGCAACAAAATGGGGTAGCGGAGCGGAAGATCCGTCATCTGACGGAAACCTGCAAATGCTGGCTTCATGCGAAAGATATCCCAAGGTCTTTTTGGGCGGAGGGAATGTCTTGTGCTGCTTATGTTATCAACCGGATGCCACTCAACCCTATCAACATGAAGACTCCTATTGAGATGTTGCTGAAGGAGAAGCCGAGTGTTGGACACCTTAGGGTGTTCATTTCAACTTGCTACGTGCATGTCCCGGATGATTCACGGACAAAGCTGGATGCGAAGGCAAGGAAACTTGTCCTTGTTGGCTATGATGAGCGGAAGAAGGGATGGAAATGCATAGACCCGGTGACGAAGAAGTTTGTGGTATCAAGAGACGTTGTCTTTGACGAGCTGACATCATATGGAGGTGGCTCAGTGAAGCTAACCAGAAGTAGCAAGGTTGATGAAGCACCGGTGGTGGCTGCTGAAGGCTTGGAAGAGGAGCTTGCTGTTTCACCAGCAGCTCCTGTTGCTTCTAACTCCGAGGCTGAGCCTTCTGGCTCAGGAAGCAGGGGGAGGACTGCTCAATGCTTGCCCCAGGTAGGAGTGGAGCCCGAAGAAGCAACGGAAGCCATTAGCATGGAGCCGTGTCTTCGGAGATCGAAGAGGGTGGTTAAGCCAACGACTCAGTACTGTGATGGGAATGCAGTGAGCTTTGTCTCCTACTTCTTTACAGGTCCTCTGGATGAGCGAGAGCCTGCAAACTTCAACGAGGCCACTAGAGTGAAGGAGTGGGAAGGTGCCATGAAAGAAGAGATTGATGCTCTGAAGAAGAATGAAACCTGGGACCTTGTGCCCAAGGTTGATGGCATTACTCCGGTTACTTGCAAGTGGGTGTATAAGTTGAAGAAGAAGGCTGATGGGAGCATTGATCGTTTCAAGGCTCGCCTGGTCGCTAGAGGATTCTCACAGCAGTATGGAGAAGACTATGAGGAGACATTCAGTCCAGTTGCGAAGATGACTTCTGTAAGAGTGGTGATCGCCTTGGCTGCTAGCAAGGGATGGAGGTTGTGGCAACTCGATGTGAAGAATGTCTTTCTTTACAGAGAGATTGACAAGGACATCTTCATGGATCAGCCGCTTGGTTTTGTCTCTGAAAAACATCCGGACTATGTCTGCAAACTCAGGAAGGCTCTCTATGGGTTGAAGCAAGCTCCTAGAGCGTGGTATGGGAAGATTGCAGAGTACTTGCAATTCTGTGGATACCTTGCTTCCAACTCGGATTCAAGCTTGTTCGTCAAGAAGAACAGAGAGCTACGAGTCTTGGTCCTGCTCTATGTGGATGACATGATCATCACAGGAAATTCAGAGGAGGAAGTAGCAAGGCTCAGGGCTGAGCTTGCTATATGCTTCGAGATGAAGGACTTGGGAGAGTTGCATCACTTTCTCGGTCTGGAAGTGGAGAGGAAGGAGTGCGGGGTTCTCATTAGCCAGAAATGGTATGCTGATCGCATTGTGAAGCGGTTCGGCATGGGCGAAGGGAAGAAGTGCTCTACTCCACTGGAATCTGGGCTGAAGCTTCGACGAGATGAGGGAAGGGTTCTTCATGATCCCTTGGTGTTCAGGGCTATTGTTGGGAGATTCATTTACCTGACGATTACAAGGCCTGACATTGATTATGATGTTGGTCGAGTAAGTCAGTATATGGCTGAACCAAGGCAATCTCATCTAGTGGCAGCAAACGGAATTCTGAAGTTTGTCAAGGCTTCTTCTGATATGGGACTCCTCTATCGAAGGGACACGGAGTTTGCGTTGCTCGGGTACACGGATGCTGACTATGGCGGTGTTTCGGATGATCGAAGGTCTACTTCAGGTTATGTGTTCACTTGCGGTTCAGCTAGCATCCCGTGGTGTAGCAAGAAGCAGGACTCGGTATCGGTTTCAACCACGGAGGCGGAGTATAAGGCTTCGGCCTTGGCTGCTCGGGAAGCCATTTGGTTGAGAAGGCTTATAGAGGATGTTCTTGAAGAAGTGCAAGGGCCTACTTTACTCCGGGGTGACAATGAGAGTGCTCTCAAACTGGTTAACAATCCAGTGTGTCACGCCAGGACCAAGCAAATAGAGATTGATCACCATTTCATCAGGGAGAAGGTGTTGGAAGGATCTCTGCTGGTCGGGCATGTTCGGAGTGAAGATAATCTTGCTGACATCTTCACAAAGCCACTATCGAAGGGGCCCTTTGAACGCTTGCGCAGATTGCTGGGCTTGGTCACCACTTCCCACTTCAAGGGGGAGTGATGAACTGTAAATATGCGTATTTTTATGCACATTAATTTAGTCATTTTCATTTATTTTCGTCGTTTTTACTTATTTTTGTTCAATAAAATGTTCCTATTCTTGTAAATTTTCTCCTAACTTGTTTTATTTTGATTTTCAGAAAAATTCCAAAATCTGCCAAAAATTGGGAAGTACACGCCCGTGACACATGGGTCACGCCCGTGACCGAGCCGTGACTGTCCATTTCCCGTGAAATCGGAAAATTTCTGAAGAAAAGGCTTGACACGCCTGGCGACACGCCCGTGTCACCCGACACGGGGCGTGACCCAAGCCCGTGTCCGCTCCTCTCGACGAATTCCACTCGACGATCGTCGAGTGTCGACACCAACTGTCACGCCCATAGTCACGCCCGTGACATGGGGCGTGACCCAATTTCAGCTCAACGATTTCGACTCGACACTTTCCGCTCGACATTCGTCGAGTGTCGACCCGACTGTCACGCCCATAGTCACGCCCGTGACATGGGGCGTGACCTTTCCAGCTGGCCCGACAAGATGCTGCCGAGGACATTTGACGCAACCCGCGCCCGGTTCTACCTCCCCGACACGCCCTAGGTCACGCCCGTGACCTGGGGCGTGACTGCTGCGAACTCAGCCCGAAGTCAACTTTGCTGTCCAATCGCCAGCCGCCTTCATGAATAGTACTGTCACGCCCCCATGTCACGCCCGTGACCGAGGGCGTGTACTTAGAAATTTTTTCCTATAAATAGCCCAGTTCTGTAAGGTCCAAGGGTTCAGATTTTTGGGCCAAGTTAGTGTCTTTTTGTGGGCTAATCCGTGGATTCTAGTGCTATGTAAGGAGATTTCTCCCTTCTTATTTCATGTTTTGTTTTTGATTTACCTTTTAGCTTTGTAATAGCTTGAAAATTTTAATAAAAATGTTAGATTTTCTCTCTTTATTTGGCATGAAAAGTTCATTTGGATGGCTCACCTCTTTCCCTTTTTATTCTTTGTTCTTCACTTGTTCTTCATTTATGAAAAGTGTGTGTGTGTGTATGAGTGTAATTTGCTTACTTTACATGTTTTTTTATTTGTTTTCATGCTTAGGAATGTTATGTTTTCCTCTTTATATGCCTTTGATTTTTCAAAATAGGTTTTGTTAGAAACTCATGAAATGATGAATTAGGTTTTCCTTTTTTTCTTGTCTTCTTCAACATCTTCACTCTTATGAGTATGTAAAAGAGTTAAAGTTTCCTTTGTTTTTTTTACTTAGCTTCATTTTGGAATGAAAACCTTTTTCCTTCTTTCACTTTTATTTCAACCTTTTTGCTCTTTTATGAAATCCTAGGAATGAAAATGTTGAAATTTTTATTTTTCAAAAACTTTGGTTTTTAATTTATTTTGAAAAACTTTTGTCTTCAAAAATTTTAATTTCTTCTTTTTATTTGTTTTTGGCAAAACCTATGCTTGAAATAGTTAAAGTTTTAATTTTTAGGTAACTTTGATTTTTCATGAAGTGTGTGTGAGTGTAGGTGTATAATTTTTATGCTTTGATTTAAATTGTGTAGAGTGTGTGAGTGTAGGTGTTAGCTTTTCATGCTTTCTTTTAATGCTTTCCTTTTAATGCTTTGATTCAAATTATGTAGAGTGTGTGAGTGTAGGTGTTAGCTTTATTGCTTTCTTGAATTTCATATGGGGTGTGTGTGTTCGTGTGCATTTATTTCCGCCTACTCGTTAAGAGTTAAATGGCGCATCGTTTTCATTTTCAGTCCTACTCGTTCGAGTAGGACTTGTAATTTTTCTTTCTTTATTTTTCCGCCTACTCACTTGAGTTTAAATGGTCGGACTTTATTTCAGTCCTACTCGTCTGAGTAGGACTTGCAATTTTACTTTCTTTATTTTTTTCCGCCTACTCACTTGAGTTAAATGGCCGGACTTTTTAGCCCTGTAATCGCATTTATTTTCTCCTACTCATTTGAGTAGGACTCGCTTTCATTTCAGTCCTACTCGTTTGAGTAGGACTTGCAATTTTCAGCCTTTATTTACCGCCCCCACTCGTTTGAGTGGGACTCGCAAATTTGAATATGCAATTTTCTTTTATGTGTAACTTAGCTTTTGTTTAATTTATAATTTGGAGTGTGCGTGAGTTCTCGTTTAGTTAACTTTTTAGCTCTCTAAATATTTTCTCTCCTTCTTTTGTCTCTTTCTTATAATCGTTTAGCATTAAAATTCGAACTCGCGCCTCACTAAATTATAAGCCGTCCCCATACCGATGTGTGGCTAATCGCTATTAGCCTCGGCATCGAAGAGCATTGGGACATTTAAAATGATTTATAATAATTAAAGCTCTTCATTTTCATTTTAATTTAAGCACTTAGGGTTTACCCCGGGTTTACGACGCGTAGGACCACATAATCGATGTGTGGGCCCTATTTCCGTAGTCCATATGCTAGCTAGCCGAGAGGCCGTGCATATGGACCGATCACCCCTGGGTAAATAGAGTTGCGTGCGCCCCCTCGAGAGAGGACAAGCGTAATTCTACCGGATTGGGTCCCCCACCCAATAGCGGGGTTCTTAGCGTAAAGCGGGCGTTAAGAGGAATCCTTCGTCGGACTAACGTTCGGTCGAATAGTCTTAACGTTTAGGTGAGCGATATCCCTATAGCTAGGTGAGCTCACATTTGTGGAACCTCCACGGCCAAGTTGCCTTATTATTAATTTGAAAATTAAGTCTTTTTATTATTAAAAATTATTTTAGTCTTAATCCGATTCGATGCCGAGCGTTAACCCTTCATCGAATATTCTCTAAATCGTTTTTTCGCTCCTTTGCTTTTCCGCCTTTTTATTAAGTAAAAAAAAAATCAACCTTACTTTCAGTAAAATAATAGTCCTCCCGGAGGAGTAAGAATAGTCAACGCGACCCCGAGAACAATACGACCTCGGTATTCCCCCGAATATCGAGTACTACTTGCGATAGGTGCACTTGCCTACCCGAGCAAGCCCGCGGCGATCGACTCACCGAACCAACCACAGTAAGAGTCTGTTCGCGGGCACATCAAGTTTTTGGCGCCGTTGCCGGGGAACCTCTTTTCGAGTTGCTATTTCGAATTCCGGAGTCTATTAATTTTACTTATTTTCTAAAAAACAAAAAAACTAAAAACTTTATTTTAAAAACAAAAAAAAAGTTTATTTTTTGTTTTATTTTTGTTTGGGCGTATGACCCGAGGACAACCCTCAGAGTCTGAAGATTTAGACTTCGACCCTGAGATCGAACGCTCTCTTGCGCGTATCCGATCTCATCGCCGAAATCCTTCTTTAGATCCCGAGGAATCTATCGGAGAACCCACTGTTGTAGTTATGGCCGCCCCTAACCTTCCCCCGGCGGCCGAGCGTACTATGTCTTATTACGCCCGGCCTAACCTGGATGATTCAGGGTCGAGTATTGTTCGCCCTGCGGTGGCCAATAATAATTTTGAAATAAAGTCAAGTGTCATTCAAATAGTCCAAAACGCCGTGCAGTTCGATGGACTTCCGGATGAGGACCCGAATGTCCACTTGTCCAATTTCTTGGAGATATGCGACACCTTCAAGATCAATGGCGTCACTGATGACGCCATTCGTTTACGCTTATTTCCTTTTTCCCTTAAGTCCAAAGCCAAGGCGTGGTTGAATGCCCTCCCGCGAGGATGTATCACCATGTGGGCTGAGTTGACGGAACGGTTCCTAACGAAGTACTTTTCGCCCGCCAAAACTGCAAAGTTGCGGGCGGACATTTCTTCGTTTGTGCAGAACGATCCCGAGTCTCTATACGAGACTTGGGAACGATTTAAGGAATTCCTCCGCCGTTGCCCGCACCACGCGCTGCCAACGTGGTTGCAAGTTCAAATTTTCTATAATGGGCTGAATTTTCAGACGCGTCAAATGATTGACGCGGCTGCCGGGGGAACGCTTAACAACAAAACCCCCGAGGCCGCCCAGGCTTTATTCGAAGAGATGGCTATGAACGCCTATCAATGGAACGTCCCGCGGGGACGGCCAAAGCCGGCGGCTGGTCTTTTTGAAGTGGATGCCACTGCTCTCTTGACCCTTCAAGTTGAAAGGTTAACAAAGCAGGTGGCGGAGATGTCTGCTGCCTCCTCCACTCCGCCTTGTTTTATTCCCCCCAACGTCTGCGTAGCTGAAGAGTTCGTGGACTTCATGGGAAATTCGGGTCGTCCTCCCTTCAACCCCAACAACAACCCTTATAGTAATAACTATAATCCGGGTTGGAGGAATCACCCCAACTTCTCGTGGAGCAACCCGAATAATGCTCAGCGTCCCCCTATTTCTTATGCGCCCGGATTTCTTCCTCCCCCTCCTCTTCCGAAACCCTCCCCGATGGAGGAAAATTTTTCGAAGTATATTGCGTCCAACGAGTCAAATATCCGGAACATCACCGGATCGCTAAAAACACTCGAACAACAGGTTGGACAGCTAGCGAGGATGATGTCCGAGCGCGCGCTCGGGGCACTGCCGGGAAACACGGAGCCCAATCCGCGGGAAAACGCCAACGCTATAACCCTCCGTAGCGGAAAGGAGGTGGTCGATCCAAAACGGACCGACCCTCAGGTACATATTTCACCTCCGACCCCTCTTCCTCTTTCTTCGCTCACGCCACCTTTACCTATTATAAAAGAAAAAACTATTTTAAACAAGGCTCTCCCGTATCCGCATAAGTTAGAAAACGAGCGTAAGGACGCGCAATATGAAAAATTTATTTTATTATTAAAACAAATTCACATTAATGTTCCTTTTTGCGAGGCTATCTCGCAAATGCCCAAATATGCGAAATTTTTAAAAGAACTACTTTCTAATAAACGCAAATTAGAGGATATTTCGCATGTATCTCTCAACGCTGTCTGCTCGGCGGCCCTTACTAATAAATTGCCCGCAAAACAAAACGACCCGGGACGGTTTTCCATCCCGTGCCTTTTTGGCGATATATTAGTAAAGTACGCCTTAGCTGATTTAGGGGCTAGCATTAATCTGATGCCGTTCTCGCTCTTTTCGCGTTTAGGTTTGGGTACTCCTAGTCCTACCAATATGCGCATCCAATTAGCGGATCGCTCGGTTAAGTTCCCTATCGGGGTAGTGGAGGACGTCCTTGTCCGAGTCGACAAGTTTACCTTCCCGGTAGACTTCGTCATCTTAGATATCGAGGAGGACGCCGAGGTACCAATAATACTCGGTCGCCCTTTTCTCGCCACCTCCCGCGCACTAATAGATGTTAGTAATGGTAGCCTTCTCCTCCGAGTAGGCGATGACCAAGTTACTTTCTCTATTAATCCCTCGATGGACAATTTGTCATCGAGCGACGATTTCTGCTATTCTTTAGATACCTTTTTCGGAGATCGTTCTTCTCCCATTTTCGAGTCCGTATTTTTAAATGACGATATTTATGCGCTCGAAAATTTTAACTGCGATGAGGATACGTCTATAGACTTGCCTTTCGAACCAATTGGTAAGAAAGACATAGGAATTAAAACCTCCCTAGAAGAACCGCCCATCCTAGACCTCAAACCCTTACCCGCCTCGCTCAAGTACGCCTTTTTGGGAAAAGGTGATACGCTCCCCGTTATCATTTCTTCGGACTTGAGTGATTCGGAGACTTCCGATTTATTGGAAGTTTTATTTAAACATCGCCACGCAATTGCGTGGCAAATCTCTGACCTAAAGGGGATTAGCCCCTCCTTTTGCACCCATAAGATTTTCCTTAACGATAATTGCCGCAAAACGATACAGCCGCAACGTCGTCTTAACCCAAACATGAAAGACGTCGTTAAAGCCGAAATCATTAAGTTATTAGATGCGGGGATTATCTACCCTATTTCGGACAGTGCATGGGTTAGTCCCGTGCATGTCGTGCCCAAGAAGGGCGGTCTTACCGTAGTGGCGAATGAGCATAACGAGCTTGTCCCTACTCGTACTGTTACGGGTTGGCGAGTGTGCATCGACTATAGGAAACTTAACGACGCCACCCGCAAGGACCATTTCCCTCTGCCATTTCTAGACCAGATTCTAGAGCGTTTATCCGGTCATCCGTATTATTGTTTTCTTGATGGTTTATCGGGGTTTTTCCAAATCCCCATTTCCCCCGATGATCAAGAGAAAACAACTTTTACTTGCCCGTTTGGCACCTTCGCCTATCGAAGAATGCCATTTGGACTCTGCAACGCGCCAGCTACATTCCAAAGATGTATGCTAGCAATCTTTGGCGAGCTAGTAGAAGACATTATGGAAGTCTTTATGGATGACTTTTCTGTTTTCGGACGCTCTTTTCCCGATTGCCTTAACAATTTAGATCGTGTCCTTCAACGGTGCGAGGACACAAGCCTTGTTTTAAATTGGGAAAAATGCAACTTTATGGTTCGAGGAGGTTTGGTCCTCGGCCATATGATTTCGTCTAAGGGGATAGAGGTGGATAAGGCCAAGATAGAAATTATAGAAAAACTTCCGCATCCAACAAACGTAAAATCTATTAGGAGTTTCTTAGGCCATGCGGGCTTTTATCGACGCTTTATTCAAGATTTTTCAAAAATAACAAAGCCGCTAACTCACCTCTTGGAAAAGGAATCACGCTTCATCTTTAGTAGCGAATGCGAGTCCGCCTTTAATTTGATAAAACAAAAACTTATCTCTTCCCAATTTTAGTGGCCCCTAATTGGTCCCTTCCGTTCGAAATAATGTGCGACGCTAGTGATATTGCCTTAGGTGCCGTTCTTGGCCAACGCGTAGAAAAACATTTTCATCCTATTTATTACGCTAGCAAGACGCTCACTTCCGCACAAGTAAATTACACGACAACGGAAAAGGAACTCTTAGCCGTCGTTTTCGCTTTCGATAAGTTTCGCTCGTATATAACGCTATCTAAAGTTATCGTTTTTACCGATCACTCCGCGCTTAAATATTTATTAGCTAAAAATGATGCGAAGCCCCGCCTTCTTCGATGGATTCTCCTCCTACAAGAGTTTGACTTGGAGATCCGAGATAAGCGGGGAGCGGAAAATCTAGCGGCGGACCACCTCTCCCGTTTAGAAAATCCGGGTGCGGAAGCGCTCGTCGAATCTGAAATAAATGACAGATTCCCCGAGGAACGCCTTCTTGCCATTAATAAATCTTCGTCATCTTCGCCTTGGTTCGCAGATTTTGCAAATTTTTTAGTAGCGCGGGTCCTTCCAAAAGAATTTTCCGGTCACCAAAAGAAGAAATTCTTTTCTGACTTGAAAAATTTCTTTTGGGAGGACCCATTTCTTTTTCGTATCTGCGCGGACCAAGCGGTCCGAAGATGCGTTGCGGGTGTGGAGTGCTTGCAAATTCTTAAGCACTGCCACGAGGGTCCAGCCGGTGGGCATTATCAAGCCAACCGGACCGCTCGGAAGGCTCTAGAGGCGGGCTACTTTTGGCCCACTCTCTTCAAAGACGCGCATAATTTTGTGCGCGCATGCGATAGCTGTCAGCGGTCGGGTAACATCTCTCGTCGCGACGAGATGCCCCAAAACATGTTTTTAGAATGCGAAGTCTTCGATTTGTGGGGCATAGATTTCGTTGGCCCCCTACCTCCGTCTTTCAAAAATATGTATATTTTAGTGGCGGTCGACTACGTATCAAGGTGGGCGGAAGCGCAAGCTCTCCCCACCAACGATGCGCGAGTCGTCGTTACATTTCTTAAAAAATTATTTTCTCGCTTCGGCACGCCTCGCGCAATTGTTAGTGATAGGGGAACGCATTTCTGTAACGCTCTTATGGCTAAGACGTTAGCTAAATACGGAGTCACGCACAAGCTTGCCACCCCCTACCACCCGCAAACAAGTGGCCAAGTCGAGGTAGTAAATCGAGAGATTAAGCGAATTTTAGAAAAAACCGTTTCGCTAAATAGGAAAGATTGGTCCGTTAAACTCGACGATGCGTTGTGGGCGTATCGGACGGCATACAAAACCGCTATCGGATGTACGCCGTTCCGGTTAGTCTACGGCAAAGCGTGCCATTTACCCGTAGAATTAGAACATCGCGCACTTTGGGCTTTAAAACTCTTAAACCTCGACTCCAACTTAGCCGCTCAGAATAGAAAACTGCAACTAAACGAGCTCGATGAATGGCGTGCGAACGCTTACGAGAGCAATAAATTCTATAAGGAGCGCTCTAAGTTCTATCACGATCAAAAAAATCAAGTCCCAAAAATTATTTTCTCCGGGCGATCTTGTCCTTCTTTACAATTCACGCCTTAGGCTTTTTCCAGGTAAATTAAAATCTAGATGGTCCGGTCCCTTCTTAGTTGAAGAAGTTTTTCCTTATGGAACCGTCCTCATCTCCCACCCGGACAAAGGCTCTTTTAAAGTAAACGGTCATCGGTTAAAGTCTTACATCGCGGGCGACCCAGTGATCGGTTTTAGCGAAACCATAACTTTCCTCCACACTATAAACCCGCCAAAATAGTCAAGCTACACGACTATAAACAAAGCGCTCCTGGGAGGCACCCCTCGCTTATCTTTTTCGCTCTTTCCTTATTATCTTTGTTATTTTTTCTAATAAACGCAGGGTTTCTGATCGGCCTCACCCTCCGCGTATCAGGGAAGCTTCTACCCCCCTTCCCTTTCCTTTTTTTTGTACATATTGTCTTTCTTTTCTGTTCCGCATACTTACGATACAACATTGGGGACAATGTTGGACTTAAGTATGGGGGTATTTTCGTGCTTTATTTTCTGCACTTCATTTTTTTTTCTGCATTTCAAAAAGAAAAATACAAAAAATACATATAACAACAAAACAAAAACAAAAAAAATTAAAAAAACATCTTAAAATAAAAAAAAAAAAAAAAAAAATTTTAATGAAAAAAAAAAAGAGATTATTCCAAAAAATTTTTTTTTTGTTTTCTTCTCTTTCTTTTTTCCAAAAAACTCAAAAACAACAAAAAAATTTTATTTTCACTTTGTACATATTTTTTTTCGTACATACTCTTTTTTCTCTCCTTCTTGTACAAACTTTTTTTCCTCTCCCATATTTTTGTACATAAATGAAAATTCTCTTAAAAAAAAATATACAAAAAAAAAAAGAAGATAATAGGTCAAAAAAGTTTCAAAAAAAATTGAGAAAAACAAAAATACACAAAAAAAGATAATAAATGAAAAACACAAAAAAAAAAATGTTTACAAAAAAAACTATAAAAAAACAAAAAAATGTTTTGCAACAAATAAATTAAATATTCCATACTTAACTTTTCTGCTATCCAAAAATTCTGTTTTGAGTTTATTTATATGTGAATACTATTAATTCTCTGTTTACTACCCGTTTGTTAATTATCGATTGAAATATTTAAATAGCCGGGGTTAAGTTTTAAAGAATTCTTTATGCTTTGTTAAAACTAGCGGACTCGTTTTAGGCACTACTTCTAATTTTTCATTAATAGGAGCACGTATATTATGTTAGGAAATAACGACTATAGAATTCAATTATACTTGTTTTTAGCTTTCTGAAACATTGGAACGCACAAATTATTAAGGTTGCTCTCAAAAATTTTTAGGATTACAATCTAGTTTTCCTTTCTCCCCTCACTTTTCATAACCTACTTGGCATGAAAAAATTTTACCCTTAAAAGATCTTATGTCAATGGGAACAAGATTTCGTTCCGTAAACATAGGCACCCAATAATTTTAAAAAGATTATATAGGGAGTAAGAGGATAAAATTCATTACTCCCACAAATATACATTGGGTTAATTTTATTATTATGAAGTTGAAAAACAAAAATCATATTAGGAAAATAAGATTTCGTTTTCCTAATAAATCCAAAAGAAAAAAAAAATGGAGGTTCGAGAAAAAATTACCTCACCTCAAATATCAAAACCCTCTTCATAAACCACACTACCCCCTTAGCCAATTACACGATTCTAGAATTAATTCAAAAATCTTTTTGAGAGCATAATTAGTAAATTGTATTATTTCCGATAGCACTCGTACAAGCTAGAATTCTTATAATTCCAAACTATTTTCGTTAACCTAACCATTACAAATGTTGTCTTCTATTTGATTACATCAAGAAGTCTTTTGGCCAAAACTTTTGCGCTATTTAAATCATCTACATAATTTTAGGACTTAACTCTTACACCCCGTATATTTATTTCGATCTCTCTTATAATTAATTAAGCGATAGCCAAAACTTAGAGTTTTTTTTTATTCCCTATAGATTCACCTCAAACTTTTGCTCTGGAATAGCAAAAGCCTAAGTATGGGGGTATTTGATGAACTGTAAATATGCGTATTTTTATGCACATTAATTTAGTCATTTTCATTTATTTTCGTCGTTTTTACTTATTTTTGTTCAATAAAATGTTCCTATTCTTGTAAATTTTCTCCTAACTTGTTTTATTTTGATTTTCAGAAAAATTCCAAAATCTGCCAAAAATTGGGAAGTACACGCCCGTGACACATGGGTCACGCCCGTGACCGAGCCGTGACTGTCCATTTCCCGTGAAATCGGAAAATTTCTGAAGAAAAGGCTTGACACGCCTGGCGACACGCCCGTGTCACCCGACACGGGGCGTGACCCAAGCCCGTGTCCGCTCCTCTCGACGAATTCCACTCGACGATCGTCGAGTGTCGACACCAACTGTCACGCCCATAGTCACGCCCGTGACATGGGGCGTGACCCAATTTCAGCTCAACGATTTCGACTCGACACTTTCCGCTCGACATTCGTCGAGTGTCGACCCGACTGTCACGCCCATAGTCACGCCCGTGACATGGGGCGTGACCTTTCCAGCTGGCCCGACAAGATGCTGCCGAGGACATTTGACGCAACCCGCGCCCGGTTCTACCTCCCCGACACGCCCTAGGTCACGCCCGTGACCTGGGGCGTGACTGCTGCGAACTCAGCCCGAAGTCAACTTTGCTGTCCAATCGCCAGCCGCCTTCATGAATAGTACTGTCACGCCCCCATGTCACGCCCGTGACCGAGGGCGTGTACTTAGAAATTTTTTCCTATAAATAGCCCAGTTCTGTAAGGTCCAAGGGTTCAGATTTTTGGGCCAAGTTAGTGTCTTTTTGTGGGCTAATCCGTGGATTCTAGTGCTATGTAAGGAGATTTCTCCCTTCTTATTTCATGTTTTGTTTTTGATTTACCTTTTAGCTTTGTAATAGCTTGAAAATTTTAATAAAAATGTTAGATTTTCTCTCTTTATTTGGCATGAAAAGTTCATTTGGATGGCTCACCTCTTTCCCTTTTTATTCTTTGTTCTTCACTTGTTCTTCATTTATGAAAAGTGTGTGTGTGTGTATGAGTGTAATTTGCTTACTTTACATGTTTTTTTTATTTGTTTTCATGCTTAGGAATGTTATGTTTTCCTCTTTATATGCCTTTGATTTTTCAAAATAGGTTTTGTTAGAAACTCATGAAATGATGAATTAGGTTTTCCTTTTTTTCTTGTCTTCTTCAACATCTTCACTCTTATGAGTATGTAAAAGAGTTAAAGTTTCCTTTGTTTTTTTTACTTAGCTTCATTTTGGAATGAAAACCTTTTTCCTTCTTTCACTTTTATTTCAACCTTTTTTGCTCTTTTATGAAATCCTAGGAATGAAAATGTTGAAATTTTTATTTTTCAAAAACTTTGGTTTTTAATTTATTTTGAAAAACTTTTGTCTTCAAAAATTTTAATTTCTTCTTTTTATTTGTTTTTGGCAAAACCTATGCTTGAAATAGTTAAAGTTTTAATTTTTAGGTAACTTTGATTTTTCATGAAGTGTGTGTGAGTGTAGGTGTATAATTTTTATGCTTTGATTTAAATTGTGTAGAGTGTGTGAGTGTAGGTGTTAGCTTTTCATGCTTTCTTTTAATGCTTTCCTTTTAATGCTTTGATTCAAATTATGTAGAGTGTGTGAGTGTAGGTGTTAGCTTTATTGCTTTCTTGAATTTCATATGGGGTGTGTGTGTTCGTGTGCATTTATTTCCGCCTACTCGTTAAGAGTTAAATGGCGCATCGTTTTCATTTTCAGTCCTACTCGTTCGAGTAGGACTTGTAATTTTTCTTTCTTTATTTTTCCGCCTACTCACTTGAGTTTAAATGGTCGGACTTTATTTCAGTCCTACTCGTCTGAGTAGGACTTGCAATTTTACTTTCTTTATTTTTTTCCGCCTACTCACTTGAGTTAAATGGCCGGACTTTTTAGCCCTGTAATCGCATTTATTTTCTCCTACTCATTTGAGTAGGACTCGCTTTCATTTCAGTCCTACTCGTTTGAGTAGGACTTGCAATTTTCAGCCTTTATTTACCGCCCCCACTCGTTTGAGTGGGACTCGCAAATTTGAATATGCAATTTTCTTTTATGTGTAACTTAGCTTTTGTTTAATTTATAATTTGGAGTGTGCGTGAGTTCTCGTTTAGTTAACTTTTTAGCTCTCTAAATATTGTTATTTTTCTTTTGTCTCTTTCTTATAATCGTTTAGCATTAAAATTCGAACTCGCGCCTCACTAAATTATAAGCCGTCCCCATACCGATGTGTGGCTAATCGCTATTAGCCTCGGCATCGAAGAGCATTGGGACATTTAAAATGATTTATAATAATTAAAGCTCTTCATTTTCATTTTAATTTAAGCACTTAGGGTTTACCCCGGGTTTACGACGCGTAGGACCACATAATCGATGTGTGGGCCCTATTTCCGTAGTCCATATGCTAGCTAGCCGAGAGGCCGTGCATATGGACCGATCACCCCTGGGTAAATAGAGTTGCGTGCGCCCCCTCGAGAGAGGACAAGCGTAATTCTACCGGATTGGGTCCCCCACCCAATAGCGGGGTTCTTAGCGTAAAGCGGGCGTTAAGAGGAATCCTTCGTCGGACTAACGTTCGGTCGAATAGTCTTAACGTTTAGGTGAGCGATATCCCTATAGCTAGGTGAGCTCACATTTGTGGAACCTCCACGGCCAAGTTGCCTTATTATTAATTTGAAAATTAAGTCTTTTTATTATTAAAAATTATTTTAGTCTTAATCCGATTCGATGCCGAGCGTTAACCCTTCATCGAATATTCTCTAAATCGTTTTTTCGCTCCTTTGCTTTTCCGCCTTTTTATTAAGTAAAAAAAAAATCAACCTTACTTTCAGTAAAATAATAGTCCTCCCGGAGGAGTAAGAATAGTCAACGCGACCCCGAGAACAATACGACCTCGGTATTCCCCCGAATATCGAGTACTACTTGCGATAGGTGCACTTGCCTACCCGAGCAAGCCCGCGGCGATCGACTCACCGAACCAACCACAGTAAGAGTCTGTTCGCGGGCACATCAGGGAGTGTTGAAATTTGTGAAGTGGAAGTGGTCGACGGGACAGGCAGGGCGGCCTGGGGCGGACAGCATTGGCGGACTAGGTGGACTGGGCGGACTTTGATGTGCGGCCTGGTGGAAGGTTTAGTGAAAAGCCGGCTGTCTTCTGAGCGGGTTGTTGCATGAAGTCCGCGGACTATGCGACCTGGTGTTTGCGGATAGGGTGTTTGCTGATTGGCTTTACCAAGGAGCGGCCTGAGCGGATGGAGGCTTGCGGACTGGTGCATTGCTCAGTGGCCGCGGGTGCAAGCTTGTGCTGATAGGCGGGTTGGCTCATGTTCGCGGGAAGCTTGCGGACTGGTGTGTCCGCGGTGTGGGCTATTGCGGACTGAGCTTAGAGCTTGGCTGAGGCCTTGTCGAGCTCTGGTGGCACAGCAGGTGCTTTGCTGTGGAGATCATTTGGCGGACTGGTGTTTGGAGTCCAGCGGGAGGCTGCTGTGTTGGACAGGTGTGCGAGGAGCTCGTGGACTGCTGGCGGTCTGTGCTTTGGTGTTTGGCGGACGGGGGTTTGCGTCCGCCATGCTCGCATTGGACTCTGATGTTTTTGGACTTGTTCACACCTTGTGCCAAGGCCATGGTGTCCGCAGTATCCGCGAAGTCCGCTGTGACTGGGCGGACTATTGCTGTGTGACTTTGGTCATGGACTTGTGGCGGATTGAGGTGTGTGTCTTGCGGACTGCCTAGGGTTGGTGCGGATTGCCATTGAAGGGGGTTGCTGTCCTGCAGTGGTTGGAGCTTTGTGGGCTGATGCCTTGTCCGCATAGCTTGGGCGGACTGGAGAGGGTTCGTCAATGGTTGTCTTGCTCCTGGCAGTTTTCCTTGGTATCCGGTTAAGTCCTTGCGGACTCGGTGGACCGAGTTTTGCTATCGCGCGGGCTGGGGCAGTGTCGCTATCTCTTGGGCGGTGACCACACTCCTCACCCTGCATATAAATATGACCCCCCTAGCACATCTACAGGAACCTAAGTAACTTGAGTGAATAGTAAGTTGGGTTGGGCAAGGTGTTGCGGTCTGTGTTTGTCAGTTCGCCCGGATTGTTTCAGGCTGACGGTTTGCTGTGTGCAGGTCGCGCGGATAGCTTCAAGGAGCCAGGAGTTTGGCTGTGACTTCGGTCAAGTACTTGGAAGTGTGCAGTCTCTGCGGACTCAGCAGGAGGTCGCTCTGCGGCTTGTCAGTTCTGTTTCATCTTTGCCAGCTTCAATAACCTGTCCGCCGGCTTCAGGCTTGTAGGGGTGTTCCTCAGTTCAGGTTCAGTAGGAGACGAATAACGGTGTGTCCGCGCGGCCTTGCGGCTTCGGCGGACTTCGTGGCTATTCGGCGGATTGCAGCTTAGCTTGGGCGTGCTCAGCGGACTCGGCGACCTCGGCGACCTCGCGGTCTCGGCGGACTCCGGTGCTGTCCTCCCGGCTTGTTTTCTTTGGTGCTTTCTGTTTACAGCTGTTATACTAGCGAAATCATGTCTCGCTATGTATGCCTCATGTTGTAAAGAAGTGAATGTATAAAAGACCTACTTGTGCTTCCATTTTTTGTTGGGTTTAACCTTTGGTCCTTGGTTTTTCGCTGGTTTAACGTGAGAACTGGGTAGTTCCGAAGATATTAATTTGGCGTTTGGGCTATCTTGCGGACCACATTGAGAAAATTTAACATGGTATCAGAGCCAGGTTTCTGAGGTTCAGTTGCGTGAGCGGAAGTCAGCCAGTGTTGTTACTCAGTGATTGAGTGGTGACCAACCTGTGCTGTTGCTCGATGCTGCTGAAAGGTTGCCAATAGGTATTACAATGGAAGGGAGTCTTGCAAGGGGTCTTGGCATTGAACTCTTAACGCCGACTAACTTCAAAAAGTCGAAGTCGTGCATGAAGAGTTATCTTCTTGGCGAGGAGCTGTGGGAAGTCGTCGGTGGTGGCGACAGGCAGGAAGTCACTGCTACTTTCGGTACTGCTAAGCAGGTTAGGCTCTGGAGAAGAACAAATGCTAAGGCAGAGTTCATTCTGAAGAGAGCCATGTCTCCGGTACTGTTTGATCACATCGTTGGGTGTGAGTCAGCTGCTGATATTTGGACAACCATTGATGAGTTGTTCAATAGGTAGAATGTGGCGCGGCTTTCCTGGAGAATGAGTTGGCCAGGGCATCTTAGGGAGACCTTTCCATCTCCAAGTACTTCTTAAAGATGAAGAGCTTGTGTGCTGAGCTGTCGGCACTGGATCCTGATGAGCCTATCTCTGAGGCAAAGATGAAAAGGCACATTATCCGCGGCTTATGGAAGGAGTATGTGGCCTTTGTAACATCTGTTCAAGTGTGGGCTACTCAGCCGTCGTTGCTAGAGCTGGAGAATCTGCTTGCCTTGCAGGAGAGCTTAGCAAGGCAGATGGCTGGAGTGAACTTGAATCAGGAAGGCAGTGAAGCTCTCTTCTCAGGCAAGAAGAAAGGATGGGAAGGGAAGAAGAAGAAGAAGGTGCAGGTCGCTGGTGAGAAGGAGACTTCAACTTCATATCCACCGGAGAGGTGCAATGCCCCTAAGGACTGGAAGAAGAACCTGAAGTGCTACCGGTGTCATCAGCAAGGGCACTTCAAGCGGGACTGCAAGGTCAAACTACAGCCTGGGCATGCTGCGGGAAAGGAGGAAGCTTGCTCAAGAAGTGAAGAAGCAGAGTGGGGCGGAGCTTTTATGACGGGCACTTGTGTCCGGGCCTTGTCTGCTGAGGACTTCAACAGCGAGTGGATCGTGGACTCCGGGTGTGGTCATCACCTCACTGGAGACAAATCGAAGTTCACCTCCATGTAGGCTTACTCAGGTAATGAAGATATTATCACTGCTGATAATACTGTTTATGCAGTAGAGAAAGAGGGGGTCGTGTCCTTGGGTAGTGATCAGGGGCCACTCACGTTAAGGAGTGTGTATCACGTGCCGGGAATGAAGAAGAACCTCTTCTCGGTGACCAATGCGGTGGACACTGGGTATCATATTCTGTTTGGGCCAACAGACGTGAGGTTCCTTCGCAACGTATCAGCGGTGAAGGCTGATGTTGCTCATGTTGGGAGGAGGGTGAAGAACTTGTTTGTTCTTTCCACCAGTGCTTATGTTGATAGAATGAGGGCCAATGATAGTGCTGCTATCTGGCATGAGAGGCTGGGGCATGTTGGCATGGACAAGCTGAAGGCGATGGCTAGTAGAAGTCTGGTGAGGGGGTTGCCGAAGATGTCCTCCTTTGGTGATGGGCATATTTGTGCGGGCTTTCAATACGGTAAGGCACATCGCCTTCCGTTTGATAAATCACAAACAAGGAGCAAGAAGCCATTGGAGTGTATTCATGGCGACCTGATGGGACCGACGGTTACTGCCAGCCTTGGTGGAAGCAGATACATGCTTGTCTTGGTTGATGACTACTCAAGGTATACTTGGGTGTACTTCTGAAAGGAGAAGTTGGAAGCCTTCCATTTGTTCGTGGAGTTCAAGGAGTTGGTAGAAGGCCGGCTTGGCTTGCGGATTAAGAAGCTTAGAACTGATAACGGGGGTGAATTTGTTTCCTCCGAGTTTTCTAACTTCTGCAGGAAGCACGGGATCCAACGGGAGCTTACTTGTGCTCACACTCCACAAAAAAATGGGGTAGCGGAGCGGAATATCCGTCATCTGACGGAAATCTGCAAATGCTGGCTTCATGCGAAAGATATCCCAAGGTCTTTTTGGGCGGAGGGAATGTCTTGTGCTGCTTATATTATCAACCGGATGCCACTCATCCCTATCAACATGAAGACTCCTATTGAGCTGTTGCTGAAGGAGAAGCCGAGTGTTGGACACCTTAGGGTGTTCGGTTCAACTTGCTACGTGCATGTCCCGGATGCTTCACGGACAAAGCTGGATGCGAAGGCATAGAAACTTATCTTTGTTGGCTATGATGAGCGGAAGAAGGGATGGAAATGCACGGACCCTGTGACGAAGAAGTTCGTGGTATCAAGAGACGTTGTCTTTGACGAGCTGACGTCATATGGAGGTGGCTCAGTGGAGCTAACCGGAAGTATCAAGGTTGATGAAGCACCGGTGGTGGCTGCTGAAGGCTTGGAAGAGGAGCTTGCTGTTTCACCAGCAGCTCTTGTTGCTTCTAACTCGGAGGCTGAGCCTTCTGGCTCAGGAAGCAGGGGGAGCACTGCTCAATGCTTGCCCCAGGTAGGAGTGGAGCCCGAAGAAGCAACGGAAGCCATGAGCAAGGAGCCGTGTCTTCGGAGATCGAAGAGGGTGGTTAAGCAGCCGGCTCGGTACTGTGATGGGAATGCAGTGAGCTTTGTCTCCTGCTTCTTTGTAGGTCCTCTGGATGAGCGAGAGCCTGCAAACTTCAACGAGGCCACTGGAGTGAAGGAGTGGGAAGGTTCCATGAAAGAAGAGATTGATGATCTGAAGAAGAATGAAACCTGGGACCTTGTGCCCAAGGTTGATGGCATTACTCCGGTTACTTGCAAGTGGGTGTATAAGTTGAAGAAGAAGGCTGATGGGAGTATTGATCGTTTCAAGGCTCGCTTGGTCGCTAGAAGATTCTCACAGCAGTATGGAGAAGACTATAAGTAGACATTCAGTCCAGTTGCGAAGATGACTTCTGTAAGAGTGGTGATTGCCTTGGCTGCTAGCAAGGGATGGAGGTTGTTGCAACTCGATGTGAAGAATGCCTTTCTTTACGGAGAGATTGACAAGAACATCTTCATGGATCAGCCGCTTGGTTTTGTCTCTGAAAAGAATCCGGACTATGTCTGCAAACTCAGGAAGGCTCTCTATGGGTTGAAGCAACCTCCTAGAGCGTGATATGGGAAGATTGCAGAGTACTTGCAATTTTGTGGATACCTTGCTTCCAACTCAGATTCAAGCTTGTTCGTCAAGAAGAAGGGAGAGCTACGAGTCTTGGTCCTGCTGTATGTGGATGACATGATCATCATAGGGAATTCGGAGGAGGAAGTAGCAAGGCTCAGGGCTGAGCTTGCTATACGCTTCGAGATGAAGGACTTGGGAGAGTTGCATCACTTTCTCGGTCTGGAAGTGGAGAGGAAGGAGTGCGTGGTTCTCATTAGCCAGAAAGGGTATGCTGATCGCATAGTGAAGCGGTTCGGCATGGGCGAAGGGAAGAAGTGCTCTACTCCACTGGAATCTGGGCTGAATCTTTGACGAGATGGGGGAAGGGTTCTTCATGATCCCTTGGTGTTCAGGGCTCTTGTTGGGAGATTGATTTACCTGATGATTACAAGGCCTGACATTGCTTATGCTGTTGGCCGAGTAAGTCAGTATATGGCTGAACCAAGGCAATCTCATCTAGTGGCGGCAAAGGGAATTCTGAAGTTTGTCAAGGCTTCTTCTGATATGGGACTCCTCTATAGAAGGGACGCGGAGTTTGCGTTGCTCGGGTACACAGATGCTGACTATGGCGGTGATTCGGATGATCGAAGGTCCACTTCAGGTTATGAGTTCACTTGCGGTTCAGCTAGCATCTCGTGGTGTAGCAAGAAGCAGGACTCGGTGTCGGTTTCAACCACGGAGGCGGAGTATAAGGCTTCGGCCTTGGCTGCTCGGGAAGCCATTTGGTTGAGAAGGCTTATAGAGGATGTTCTTGAACAAGTATAAGGGCCTACTTTACTCCGGGGTGACAATGAGAGTGCTATCAAACTGGTTAACAATCCAGTGTGTCACGCCAGGACCAAGCATATAGAGATTGATCACCATTTCATCAGGGAGAAGGTGTTGGAAGGATCTCTGCTGGTCGGTCATGTTCGGAGTGAAGATAATCTTGCTGACATCTTCACAAAGCCACTGTCGAAGGGGCCCTTTGAACGCTTGCGCAGCTTGCTGGGCTTGGTCACCACTTCCCACTTCATGGGGGAGTTTTGAAATTTGTGAAGTGGAAGTGGTCGACGGGACATGCCGGGCGGCCTTGGGTGGACAGCATTGGCAGACTAGGCGGACTGGGCGGACTGTGATGTGCGGCCTGGTGGAAGGACTAGTGAAAAGCCGGCTGTCTTCTGAGCGGGTTGTTGCATGAAGTCCGCGGACTATGCGGCCTGATGTCTACGGACAGGGTGTTTGCTGATTGGCTTTGCCAATGACCGGCCTGAGCGGATGGAGGCTTGCGGACTAGTGCATTGCTCAGTGGCCGCGAGTGCAAGCTTGTACTGATAGGCGGGTTGGCTCATGTTCGCGGGAAGCTTGCGGACTGGTGTGTCCGCGGTGTGGGCTATTGCGGACTGAGCTTAGAGCTTGGCTGAGGCCTTGTCGAGCTCTGGTGGCACAGCAGGTGCTTTGCTGTGGAGATCGTTTGGCGGACTGGTGTTTGGAGTTCGGGGGGAGGCTGCAGCGTTGGACAGGTGTGCGAGGAGCTCGCAGACTGCTGGCGGTCTGTGCTTTGGTGTTTGGCGGACGGGGGTTTGCGTCCGCCATGCTCGCATTGGCCTGTGATGTTTTTGGACTTGGTCACACCTTGTGCCAAGGCCATGGTGTCCGCAGTATCCGCGAAGTCCGCTGTGACCGGGCGGACTGTTGCTGTCTGCCTTTGGTCGTGGACTTGTGGCGGATTGAGGTGTGTGTCTTGCAGACTGCCTCGGTTGGTGCGGACTGCCATTGAAGTGGGTTTCTGTCCTGCAGTGGTTGGAGCTTTGTGGGCTGATGCCTTGTCCGCATAGCTTGGGCGGACTGGAGAGGGTTCGTCAATGGTTGTCTTCCTCCTGGCGGTTTTCCTTGGTATCCGGCTAAGTCCTTGCGGACTCGGCGGACGGAGTTTTGCTATCGCGCGGGCTGGGGCGGTGTCGCTATCTCTTGGGCGGTGACCACATTCCTCACCCTGCCTATAAATAGGACCCCCCTAGCACATCTACAGGAACCTAAGTAACTTGAGTGAACAGTAAGTTGGGTTGGGCAAGGAGCTCCGGTCTATGTTTGTCAGTCCGCGCGGATTGTTTCAGGCTGACGGTTTGCTGTGTGCAGGTCGCGCGGATAACTTCAAGGAGCCAGGAGTTTGGCTGTGACTTTGGTCAAGTACTTGGAAGTGTGCGGTCCCTGCGGACTCAGCACGAGGTCGCTCTGCGGCTTGTCAGTTCTGTTTCATCTTTGCCAGCTTCAATAACCTGTCCGCCAGCTTCAGGCTGGTAGGGGTGTTCCTCAGTTCAGGTTCAGCAGGAGACGAATAACGGTGTGTCCGCGCGGCCTCGCGGCTTCGGCGGACTCCGTGGCTATTAGGCGAATTGCAGCTTAGCTTGGGCGTGCTCAGCGGACTCGGCGACCTCGGCGACCTCGCGGTCTCGGCGGACTCCGGTGCTGTCCGCCCGGCTTGTTTTCTTTGGTGCTTTCTGTTTACAGCTGTTATACTAGCGAAATCATGTCTCGCTATGTATGCCTCGTTTTGTAAAGAAGTGAATGTATAAAAGACCTGCTTGTGCTTCCATTGTTTGTTGGGTTTAACCTTTGGTCCTTGGTTTTCCGCTGGTTCAACGTGAGAACTGGGTAGTTCCGAAGATATTAATTTGGCATTTGGGCTATCTTGCTGACCACGTTGAGAAAATTTAACAGATTACGGGGAGCCCTGAGATTTTATCTCAGGTTGTGGAGTGCCTCCCTAATAGCCATCATCTGTTCAGTGACATCCTGGCGGAGTTCCTCAATCGTTGTGGGACCGTGACCCGTATCCTGTTCTCCCGCCATATTGGAAGAAAGTGGGGGTAAACTCCATACCTAATCTAGTGCGCATGTACTGAATAAAAGACCCTGACCCAAATAATTTTGTAAAGATAGATTTATTCCCGCTTAATAACTAAGGTAGTAAAATAATTTTTTTATTTTTTACTGAAAATAAATACGAGATTATTAAAAGAAATATTAATTTTTTTGCTGAAAAATAAAAATTTAGTCCACTACTCGCAGACCAGAATTTTGTTTCTTGACAAATAAGTAGTGCTGGACAAGTGTGTGTCGGTGCACTAATAAAAAGGGGGAGGGTGCCAATTAGGAAAATGACATGAACCTTCCTCTGATACCATATTGATGCAGGCTGACGCATTGACACAGTACAATCTATGGACTAAGCACGATTATCTCTCTACGACCAAAAAGCTGATATCTCAAAGGATCATTGGCTCTCAAGATTTGAAGTTAAGAAAAACAGAGTCTGACGATCCAACCAGAAAGCTGATTTTCACCAAATCTTCTTCATATTCTTATTCAGTTGCACCTCAGAAGGACTCTTAATTTTTGATTATAACTTTGAAATTTATTGTTATGTTTATAAACATTGTCAAAGCACTTTTTATATCTGCTGAAAATTTATAATTTTGTCATATAATTACGCTTTGTGTTTTTCATTTTTTTATGGTATCCTCACCCAAATAGGGAGAGATTGTTGGAACTCCTTTTTACTGATTTGGGCTAGGATTACTATTCTTTGTTTAGGAGGTTTATTTTGACCCAACCTATATAGACTAGGGTCTTGGGTTATTTCTAGGGTCATAGGTTACTTCAGAAGTAATTCTAGAGAAGCTCAATGTAAGCCACCCCCCCCCTCCCGGAACACAAAACATATCACAAGGGGAGTCTTATGCCCAGAACAGTCGCCTTGCGTTAGCGTTAGCGCACAGGCTAACCTGTATTACAAGATGCTTATCCTACCGGCTAATAATATCATCCATGTCAAACCAACATAAAGAGTATAAAATTAGAAGTGAAAACACACACTAGTATATATGTCCAAAACAGTATATCAAATAAAGAAGCAACCAAGGCTTCTAAAATATCAAAGTACATGCCCAAAGGGGCTACAAAACAGTCTCTCTACAAAACACTCACATCAGTCAACGATGGCAATGATGGTATCATCACATCAGGCCTTATTGTCCTATCCTGGCTATCCTCCTACGTAACCTACTGCTACTCTATCTGCGGGGTTCCCTTATAAAAAGGAAAACGTAGCAACCGTTAGTCATAAAGACTAACTGGCTATCCCATGCGCTCCCCCGGTGACTCCTCGGCACCGGGAGGAGAAAAAGGACAAAGTACAATATATATAAATGAGCAGATGTACAAACAGGTGGTATAGATTAACAGTATCAATGTATATCAGAATAATACAACAAAGGAGTAAACAATATACTCTAACAGTTCTACCATCAACAACAGTATAAATATAGAGCTACAACAGAAAGTAACTCAACTTATATGAATGCCCATAAAGGCATATAAGTTGAGGATCAGCTCAACAGTAAAGTAACTCATCGTATAAGAGTGCCCATACAAACTTATACAATAAGGATCCTGTGTATGCAATGTAATGTAATGATATGAATGCTATGCAATGACTCACCCATGATCACGCACATGCAATTGCTATTTCGACATAGACTTGTAGTTCCCACTTTTCGAGCAGGTAGCTAATCTTTCAGGCGTCAACCGTCGTGGCCAAGAAGTGACAGTGGAGCGGGCATCTCAACTACTACGCATGCATCCACACTACCACTCCTAAGCCTCTGAACGCCTTAACTCTAAGAACACAATAGCGGAGCTCACATGAGTACTACGTCTCAGAGCGGTCTCGGGTAGATGTACACCAAGAACACATCCCAAATTATCCTATCATCATTGCACGGAAGGTGCCTCTATGAACAAATCACAAAAAGACCAAGGCCAACCGTCAACTAAAATGGATGGTGCCTCGGAAAGTAAGCACCGAAGACCAAGGCCCAACCATGCAAGTCTATCTGTAGACTCCTGACGATGTGACGACTGGCGATCCCGTAGACCTGCCACACTATCCTTAACCCAGCATTACGATACCGTGGTTGACTCACACGAAATGCAGTTTCACATTATCATGGTGCAGAAGGTGCCTCGGTAAACAAATCATAAAAGGACAATTGCCAACCGTCCACTTATGTCCCTTTTCATCATTACCAATCCATTGCGGTCAAACATCCACACTCACACCATTTCACGTTCCTGTCCCCCCATGGCACTTAAGGGTTCATCATCAACACGGGAGGCAAACCACCATATACAATACACATTCCATACTACTACCCATAGGGAGACTCTACTCTAAGCAGTGGGCCACTTTACACTTTCCTTATTTAGCAAGCCTCATGAACAAGCACCAATCTCTTCCGATTTCTTTCAAGGATCAAGCGTCGACAAGCCATTATGCTTCCATCACAATATTCACATTCATAGAAAGATAGTTCTTTTACAGAGCGTCACCTCTTCTTCCAAACATGTTCCAATTCCCAAATTATAATCTTGCCTAGTTGTGTTTCCAAACCATTTGTTTAATACAATCTCATAGGCCAAATTCACTCAAACACCAACAATTATTTTTACCATTTCTTTACTCGACCAAGCCTAACACTATACTAACCCGAGAGTAACAAATGCAAAGGCTTGGCTATATAGCCACTTCGACTAGACATTCCAAGGCCATAAGACTCGGATGAAGACATGTAATCATCCATTGGAAAGGTATTTCCAAGGGCTGGTCGTATCATACCCAAAAAATGGCTTAAAGCTCGTTGCGTACAGAAAAAAGATTTCTGCTCGATCTTAAAGCAAAATGAACATCATTGGTTCGTCTTCCTCCACCAACCGATACCCACAAATTACATCCAGAATTTATCCTCCCTTATTCACCCTCAAAAGCCAACTTTCTTCGCGTAACCAAGTCCTCATCATCAAATTGAAGGAAGGAGTGGTCGAAGACGTCTTATCTCTAGGACACAAGTCGTAGCATGGCTTTCTCCTAGGAATAACTTCTTCTCACCAATCAAGACTCCTTTGAGTCGATATCTCTCATAGGAATAACTATAGATCTAGAACCAAGGGAGAGGGTAGGAAGCTCACCTCATTTTCGACGGTTCCAATATTTACGACCATGGATCTTGTTATCCTTCTTGGAGGCATCCTCTTCCTTGTTAGTATTGCGCTCCACAGGAGGAAATCAGCTCCGGCGATCGGCTCATCTACCATCAGTTTCAGCACAGGAAGTAGGTAATGCCTCGACGAAGAAGAATGATGAAAGGCGGCTAGGGTTCGACTTTCTTCCCTTTTTATATCGCGTATTAGGATTAACTCACTTGCCACGTGTCCCCGTATTAGTGGGCGACCCATTTATAGCTTTAAATATGTCATAATGAAAAGACGCGTCCAATATAACTCTTTTGCACAGTTCCCAAAACAGGTTCATACAGTATACATGAATCAAGAAAAGGAGGCCGAAATTCTGCTAAGTCCAAATTTGTCGAGTAAGTAGCTCTTAATCGATGAATCGTCGAGTATTATATCCTTACTCGATGAATCTTCATGATTCGTCGAGTCCACTCAAAGGCATGCATAGTCAAGCCCTTCCCAAGTTGAAATCGTCGAGTATATTTTTCTTACTCGACGAATTTTCGAGTAGCGTCGAGTGCACACAACGCACTCGACGCCACCGTTCTCTGAATTACCTAAGTAAAAAGCGTTGACTGGCGTCGAGTGCACTCAACACACTCGACGCAATTCGGCAAATGGCGTTGAGTGTAGTCAGCGCACTCGATGACAATCCTCCCAGAAATGTTTCTAAGATAGATGGCGTTAGGTCAGTTCGACAAATTCCCAGTTCGACGAATCAACCTTAGATCGACGAATTAGCATTTGACGAATCAACCTCAGATCGACGAATTAGCGTTCGACAAATATAACGTTTGATGAATTTAACTCAGTTGGATGAATTAGCATTCGACGAATATAGTGTTCGACTAATTTATCTCAATTCGACGAATCAGTGCTCGACGAATTTAGCGTTCGATTAATTAACCTCAGTCTATGGCGTTCAGTGATGTTGAGTGTACTCAATGCACTCAACGCCCCGAGCAAGAAATCTTCCCAAGTAAAATGGTGTTGAGTGCACTCAACGCACTCAATGCCAATCAGTCGACGATGTTTAGTGCACTCAACGCACTCAACGCACCGAGCCATAAATCTCCCAAAGTATATTGGTGTTGAGTGCACTCAATGCACTCAACGCCAATCAGTCCATAGCATTGAGTGCAATCAATGCACTCAGGGTCCCAAGCCCAAATATTTTCTAAGTAAATTCCCGATCTAATCGTAGAGTCCGTTCGACTCACTCGACGCTTGCCGAAACTGAGCCAATTCTCTTGTCTCAAAATGCGTGTTAGTGGCCTAGAGTGAAATGGGATGTTAAAAACATATAAACAAAATAAAAGATTTCGTCCCCGAAATAAGGCTAGGTTGTGGGGGAAATAAAGCCAGAAAATATATTATGCTTTTAAAATTAGCTTGGGGAAATATCTCCAGGTAACGCTTTTGCATCAAATCCACCGGCTCCCAAGTATACTCCTCCTTCCCAAGATTTTACCACAACTTTTACCAACGGGACACTTTTCAGTCTCAAGCTCCTTGTATCGTTGTCCACTATCCGCACCGGCTCTAGTCGAACAGATTTATCATTTGCTATTGCACCATCCGTGGTGAGAACATGTTGCTTGGGTCGTATCAATGCCATCCAAAGTGACGACACATGGAACACGTCATGTAGAATATCTAGCTCTAGTGGTAACTCCAACCGATAGGCCAAAGGGCCAATCTTTTCCAATATAACATATGGCCAAACGTACCTTGGGCGGTGCTTCTTCACACCACATACCCGTGATACTCCATGCATCGGTTGGATCTTCAGGAACAACTTGTAACCCACCAGAAATTCCACCATCCGATGCTTCGCATTATAATACTTAGCCTACCGACTTTGAGCCTCAAGCATGGGTTCTCGTAATAACTTAACAACATCATCTGTGCCGTCAATATACTCAACTACCAAAGCCTTCGAATCTTCACCTTTCACCCATGACAAGGGGGTTCTACACCTTCTTCCATAAAGGGCTTCATGGTGTGTCATCCCAATACTGGCTTGATGACTGTTGTTATATGAAAATTCTACCAGAGGCAAAAGCCTTTCACACAGCTCTCCTCTCTCCAGCACACATAATCTTAATAAATCTTACAATGTTCTGATGGTCCTCTCAGAATGCATGTCCGCCTGAGGATGAAACGTTATGCTAAAGGTAAGCCTCAAACCCAAATACGTGTGTACCGCCTTCCATTCTCTAGAGGTGAATCGACCATCCCGGTCGTAAATAATTATCTTTGGTACGCCATGGTATCGTACAAACTGTTCCACAAAGAGGCGTACTAAAATGTCCACATGTGCCTCTCTCTTCATCGGAATAAATAAACCTGGCTACCTTTGTCAAGCAATCCATGATTCCCCAAACCGAATCATTCACTGAGAACGAGCGAGACAAACCATGAACGAAGTCCATGGAAATATCCTCAAACTTCCACTCAGGGATGGGCAACGTCTGTAATAATCCCCCGGGGCACTTGCATTCCGCCTTCACACTTTGGAAGGACACAGTGCGTAACAAAATATCTGACGTCTCTCTTCAATCCTGTCCAACAGATGGTCTATCGCAAGTCAGCATACATTTTGGCAATCTCATGATGCACTGAATACTGAGAGCAATGTGCCTCTCTCAAGATATCTTCCCGAATTTTACCGCCTTCGAGAATGTAGAGCCCGCCACGGAAATGAACGAGGATGTCTTTTAGGGTACTATGCTCTGCCCGGATTGTAGTCCCATCTTCAAGTTACTTAAATACTAGGGCTAGAGCATCATCCTAACCTTGCTCTGCCCGGATTTAGTCCCGAATGTCACAAACTATGCTCATTACGATTAGGTAATCTGTATACCCTTCAGAATGCTCTTTATACACCATGTTAATCTCCATCTCTTCAAGCATCCGAGCTAATTCCATACTCATCAATCGGGACTCAGTGATCATGTCCGGTACCTTCCTGCTCAAAGCATCAGCTATAGAGTTTGCTTTTCTGGGGTGGTAGTTCAAGGTAAATTCATAATCACTTAAAAATTCTAACCACCATCATTGTCTCTGTTTCAGCTTCTTTTGAGTATGAACATATTTGAAATTCTTATGATCCCAAAATATCTCACAGTGGACATAGTATAAATAGTATCTCCAAATCTTCAAAGCGAACACCACTGCCCCCAACTCCAAATCATGAATTGGGTAGTTAGCTTCATGCTTTTTCAGTTATCTCGAAGAATAAGCGATCACATGCTCATGCTGCATCAGCATTGCCCCATCCCTTGGTATGAAGCGTCGGTGTAGACTTGGAATCCTTCCTTCCCAGATGGAAGGGCTAGGATGCACGTAGGTGAGTCTGTCCTTCAACTCTTGGAATGCCACTTCGCACTGGGGTGTCCAGTCGTATGGCACACCTTTCTTCGTCAGGGAAGTGAGGGGAGGTCTATCTTTGAGAATCATTTCACAAACTTGTGATAATGCCCAGTAGGTCCAAGTAAACTCCGTATATTGGCTGCTGACTTAAGTGGAGACCATTCCTTCATAGCACGCACATTAGCCCGATCCACAGCTAATCCAGCATCACTGATCACGTGGCCTAAAAAGGCAACTTCTCGGATCCAAAATTCACACTTGCTGAACTTGGCAAACAAGTTATGCTCCTTTAACTTCTTCAGTATCAAAGTCAAGTGATCCACATGATCCTCTTCGGTCTTCGAATAGACCAAAATGTCATCGATCAAAATGATGATGAAGACATCAAGGTACTCCTCAAATACCTTGTTCATCAGACTCATGAATGTTGTATGGGCATTCGTGAGTCCAAAGGCATCAAAGTGAACTCATATTGCCCATACCTCGAGCTAAACGCCATTTTCTGGATATCTTCCTCTTGTATCCTCAATTGGTAATACTCCAAGCGCAGATCAAACTTGGAAAACCAGTGTGCTCCCATTAGTTAATCAAATAAATCATCTATCCGGGGTAGAGGGTAGGTATTCTGCACCGTTAAATGGTTGAGTTCCCGGTAATCTATACATAATCTTAGGGTTCCAACCTTCTACTAAAAGAACAGAACAGGGGCTCTCCAAGGTGATGAGCTGGGGCGAACGAACCCTGATTTTAACATTTATTACAACTGAACTCTAAACTCTGTGAGTTCCTTCGGGGTCATTCGGTAAGGGGTCCTAGAGATGGGCTTGGCAGCCGGTACTAGCTTAATTTGGAAGTCCACTTCTTGATGCGAGGGTAATCCTGACAGTTTCTCAGGATACACCTCGAGAATTCCCGCACCACTCGCACATCATTCATATCTATTGTCATCTCTTTCAATTAAAAATATATCATATACACTCCATCCCCCTTCATGTGGGCTTTCAAGGCCTGAATTGAAGATAATAACAAATGTGGTACAAATCTTATACTTTGAAAAATGACATCAGTGTCTCCATGTCTCAAGTAGATTCGTTTCTCCACATAATCAATTCTGGCACGGTGCCAATCCAACCATGTCATGCCCAGAATGAGGTCAAATTCTGGCAATCTGAAAACTGTCGTACGAGTTTCAAAGTTCCTTCCCCCAAGAAGTATCTCCAATTCGCACTTGGCGGTTGCAGTCATCTACGAATCGTCTGGGTGGCGTACTCTCCGAGAAATAACAGTGAAGTATTGCACTCCTTCCAAGCCTCTAACGAAGTCTTCCGACACAAATTAGTGTGTGGCACCAGTATCAAATAACGTATAAGCTGGTTTCCCACCAACAATCAAGGTGCCTAGGTATAAATTACGAAGACTCAGAGCCAGGCTCCAAACATATTCTAGGAAATTGAAAGGAAAGTACTCATAACTCATTAACTAAATTACGACGTACCTAAAATTGTGGTCCTCTTCGTCGTCCACGCACCTGCCCTAGACCTCGTGGAGCTGCTAGAGGAAGGGCAGGGAGAGCATTACCACGTAGTTGTCGGTAGTGACATCGAATGTGGCCCAATTGGTTGCATTGGAAGCACACTTGCTCGTGTTGTTCCCTAAGATGTTGGTATTGTGGTTGTGGTGGAGGTAGTGTAAGCTGCAGTGCTGGGTGCTCCATTCTGAAATTCTGATGGAAGATACCTCTGCCTCTATTGTTTCCTCTTCCCCGATTGTCCTGCCTCCTTGTGTAACTAAGACCGGCCTCCATCACACCCCCAGCAGGTCCCTTATTACTCAACAAATGATCTACACCCAACATTTTTGCCATGTTGATGATCTCAGCTAGAGTCGAGTATGCAATACACAAAAGGGTTTGCCTCAGGGGATCCTGCAAGCCTTTGTAAAACCGTTTAGCATAACCTCGATCATCTAACTCGTAGGAGTCAGCAAACCTTGCCAAATGATGAAACTCCCGCTGGTATTCGGTGACCGACTTAGATCCCTGCTTCTGCTGTAGAAATATTTGCTTGAGTTCGTCTCTGGCAGTCGACGAGATGAAATGTTCCAAAAAGGTTCTAGAGAACTCCGTCCAACTAATCTTCGTATAAACGCATCCCTGGAAGTTGGAACCCATCAGAGACTTCCACCATCTCTTGGCCTGTAGTTCTGGGACAGATACTACCAATGTTATAGCCATGTTGGTTGGGCAACGAATTCCTGCCAACATCTCCTGCACTGTGTCGTGCCATTCTTTCAAACGTACGGTCGACTCTGTCACGAGGTAGGCAGGAGGGGAGAGAGACCAAAAAGTGCTCAACCAGTTTGAGCCTGGAGACTGTTGCCGTACTAGGGCCTATTGAGACGTAAAGGCATCCAGAATGGTTGTGAGTTTTTGTCCCAAATCTTATTGCAGGAATTGAGTGGGTACGGGTGGGGCAAAAGTGCCCCCACTAGCTCAACTTGTATTGGGATCTACACATAAGGTACAAACCGAAGGTCAGGTTGGCTAATCATAAGGTCAAAATTGGACATACATAGTGTGGATTACATATGGGCACACCACTGCTTCTGCTAAGTCAGTTTGTCCAGAAACTTACTAATTGAATGGGGGTGGCTCCATTATTGAATGACTTCTTTAGTTCTGGTTCGTAGTAAGCTAACACCATTTATAAGATCCCCCCCATCCCGGAACACAAAACACAACACGAGGGGATTCTTATGCCGAGAATAGTCGTCTTGTAGTAGCGTTAGCGCACGGGCTAACATGTAATACAAGACCCCTATCCTGCCAGCTAATCATATCATCCATGCAAACCCAACATAAAGAGTATAAAATCAGAAGTCAAAACACACACTAGTAGATAAGTCCAAAATAGGACATCAAATAAAGAAGCAACCAGTGCTTCTTAAATATCAGAGTACATGCCCAAAGGGGCTAAAAAAGAGTCTCTCTACAAAACATTCACATCAGTAACTGACAGCCACAATGCTACCGTCATGTCAGGGCCTATAGTCCTAGCCTAGCTACCCTCCTACGTAACATGCTGCTACTCTATCTGCGGTGTTCGCTCCTAAAAAGGGAGACGTAGCAACCGTTAGTCATAAAGACTAAGTGGTTGTCACATCTGCTTCGTCGGCGACTCCTCGGCACCAGGCGGAGAAAATGGACAAGCTACAATATATATAAATGAGCAGAAGTACAAACAGGTGGTATAAAGTAACAGTATCAATGTTTATTAGAATAATACAATAAAGGAGTAAACAATCTACTCTAGCAGTTCTACCATCAATAACAGTATAAATATAGAGCTACAACAGAAAGTAACTCAACTTATATAAATGCCCATAAAGACATATAAGTTGTGGATCGGGTTAACAGTAAAGTAACTCATCGTATAAGAGTGCTCATACAAACTTATAAGATTAGGATCTTGTGTATGCAATGTAATGAAATGATATGAATGTTATGTAATGACTCACCCATGATCACGCACATGTAATTGCTATGTCGACACAGATTTGTAGTTCCCACTTTTTGAGCAGGGAGCTAACCTCTCAGGCATCAACTGTCGTGGTCAGGCAGTGATAGTGGTGCGGTCATGTCGACTACTAGGCTGGCATCCACACTACCATGCCTAGGCATCTGTACGCCTCAATGCTAAGAACACAACAGTGGAGATCACATGCATACTACTGCTTAGAGGGGTCTCGGGTAGATGTGAACCAAGAACACAGCCCAAACTGGCCTATCATCGTGACACGGATGGTGCCTCTGTGAATAAATCACCAAAGGACCAATGCCAACCATCCACTACAACGGAGGGTGCGTTGGGAAGTAAGAAATGAGGACAAAGGCCCTACCGTGCAAGTCTTTCTGTTGACTCCCGTCTGTGTCATGGCTCATGAGCTCGTAGACCTGTCATAGTATCCTTAACCCAGGATTACGACACCGCATATTGACTCACATCGCATGTAGTTTCACATCATCATGGCGCGGAAGGTGCCTCGGTTAACAAATCTCCAAAGTACCAAGGCCAACCGACCACTTATGTCCCTTTCCATCATTACCAATCCATTACGTTAAAACATCCACACTCACACCGTTTCACGTTCCCGTGCCCTCAGGGCACTTAAGGGTTCATCATCAACATGGGTGGCAAACCACCATATGCAATATACAACCCACACTGCTACCCGTAGGCAGACTCGAATCTAAGCAGTGGACCTGTTTACACTTTCCTTATTTGTCAAGTCTCATGACCAAGCATCATTCTTTTTTAATTTCTTTCAATGATCAAGCATCCACCAACCATTATGCTCCCATCACAATATTCGCATTCACACAAAGATAGTTCTTTTAGAGAGCGTCACCTATTTTTCCAAACCTGTTCCATTTCCAAAATTATAATCTTGCCTAGTTTTGTTTCCAAACCATTTGTTTAATATAATCACATAGGCCAAATTCACTCAAACCCCTACAATTATTCTTACAAATTCTTTACTCGACCAACTCTAACACTATACCAACCCAAGAGTAACAAATATAAGGGCTTGGTTGTACATCAACTTCGACTGGACATTTCTTAGTCCATGAGACTCGTATGAAGACATGTAACCATCCATTGGAAAGGTATATCTGAAGTCTATGTTTTCTTGTTTAATCGAAGGCCCAGACCTGGCCATATAATACCCGAAAATGGCCTTGAAGATCGCTGCGCGGAGAAAATAGATTTCTGCACGTATCATAAAGCAAAATGAACGTCATCGGTTCGTCTTCCTCCTCCAACCGATAACCCCTAATTACATCCAGAATTCCTTCTCCCTTATTCACCCTCAAAAGCCAACTTTCTTCGTGTAACCACGTCCTCATCTTCACATAGAAGGAAGGAGTGCTCGAAGATATCTTATCTCTAGGACATAAGTACTAGCATGGCCTTCTCCTAGGAATAACTTCTTCTCACGAATTAAGACTCCTTTAAGTCGATATCTCTCCTAGGAATAACTACAGATCTATCACCAAGGGAGATGGTAGGAAGGTCACCTCTTTTTTGATGGTTCCAAGATTTCCGGCCATGAATCTTGTTATCCTTCTCGGCGGCATCCTCTTCCTTGTTAGTATTACGCTCCACGGGAGGAAATCGGATCCGGCGATCTGCTCCACTTCTGTCGGTTTTAGAGCAGGAAGCAGGTAATGGCTCGGTGAAGAAGAATGATGAAAGGCGGCTATGGTTCGGCTTTATTCCCTTTTTATATCGCATATTAGGTTTAACTCCCTTGCCATGTGTCACTGTATTAGTAGACTGCCCATTTATAGCTTTAAATATGTCATAATGAAAAGGCACGCCCAATATAACCATTTGGCATAGTTCCCAAAAATCCCGTTCAGACCGTGTATAGGAATCATGAAACGGAAGCCAAATTCTGCTAAGTCCAAATTCATCAAGTAATTAGCTCTTACTCGACGAATCGTCGAGTATTATATCCTTACTCGACGAATCATCATGATTTGTCTAGTCCACTCAAATCCATACATAGTCTAGCACTTCCCAAGTTCAATTCGTCGAGTATAATATTCTTACTCGACGAATCGTCGAGAGGCGTCGAGTGCACTCAACGCACTCGACGACACCGTTCTCCGAATAACCCAAGTAAAAAAGCTTTGAGTGGCATCGAGTGCACTTAACACACTCGACGCCTTTCGACAAATGTTGTGGAGTGTAGTCAAAGCACGGGACACCAATCCTCCCAGAAATGTTTCTAAGTCAAATGGTGTTGAGTCAGTTCGACTAATTCCCAGTTCGACGAATCAACATCAGATCGGCAGATTAGCGTTCGACGAATATAGTGTTCGACGAATTTACCTCAGTTCAACGAATTAGCATTCGATGAATATAGCGTTCGATGAATTTGTAACATCCCATTTCCAACTAGACCCCTATGAGTGTTTTTGTCATGACTAGGTCATGACAAAACCCTAGGAAGCTCAAGAAGACCAAGTGAGCTTAGACATGAAGTTGGAGATCATCATGGTCTGCAAATAGTAGAATTCTGAACAATAGGTTAGGATGATCATGGGGCTACACCTTGACCCCAAGACCCTACCACAAAACCCCCAAACATTTTGGGAGGCCCATTAGGGCCATAAGGACACGTTGGGGTCAATCAAAGAGACTCTGTTGACCCAAGTCAACCCTAACCCTAAATGGGTCAAACTAGCCTACTTAGGGTCAATTGACCTACCCCTAGCCAAGTGGACCCCACCCATACCCTCCTAACCCTAAAGTGAGGTCAGTGGGTCACCAAGGACCCCTTGGGGTCAACACTAATGGTCATGTTGATCCAAGTCAACTCAAGCCCCAAAGTGGTCAAAGTGCCCTTACCAAGGGTCAAGTGACCTCCAAGGTGCCAAGTCAACCCTACCCAACATACATAGACATTAGGGGAGGCAAATGGGTCAGCAAGGACCCCTTGTGGTCAACCCTAATGGTCATGTTGACCCAAGTCAACTTAAGCCCCAAAGTGGTCAAAGTGCCCTTAGCAAGGGTCAAGTGACGTAAAAGGTGCCAAGTCAACCCTACCTAACCCTACATAGACCTTAGTGGAGGCCAATGGGTTACCAGGGACCCATTGGGGTCAACCCAAATGGCCATGTTGACCAAGGTCAACTCTACCTTAAGGTTAAGTCAAATTAGCCCAAATGGGCTAACCCAAGCTCAACCCATTTCCCCCACTTGGGCTAACCTCGTTTCTATTATTAAAATGAGTTAGTGGGCTTCAAATAGGCTGGAGGGGACACCAAAATTCGGCCTTGATGATTAGGAGAGAGAAAAGCTTTATTTTCCCCTTTAATGGAGGAGAGAGAAAGTGGGGAATGAAGGCCATTCATGGCTTAGAAGACCAAAGGCCCTCTCTTATTGCTGGAATCTTCCTCCCTGGTCAGTTAGGGGAAGATTAAGGGACTTTCCAGCCCTTTTCATTGGCTGGGTGCAGTGAACCCACCATGGCCAAAATCTCAACATTAAGTCCATTAATGACCATTGATGCTACACCCTTTCCCTCCCCAATTTGATGGTTTTAAAAGCTTCCTTAGGACCAGAGGAGTCGTTTCCACACATTCCCTAAAGATTTCGAGCCATTTGGTAATGCTGTTGCAGAACACCCAAAGCTCCAAAATCCGGCCATGGCGCACCACCACCAAACCCGTCGGCAAGCACGGTTAAAGGTCCTCCTCTACTCCTCTCTTCGTGGGCTAGAATCCTAGATAAATTAGGATAGAAATCGAGCTCAATTGAGCCGGATCGGGTGAGGAAACTTTCAATTTTTCATGGCTTTTTATACCGCATGAGTTCGTCGGAAACCGCCACTCCAGCGGCCGTGCCGCCGCACGGCGATAGCCCCCACCTCAATGAAGGTGGTGGCGGTGGTGGTCGGCCAGGGAGGTGGCCGGGTGGCTGGGAAATGAGCTTGGAATAGGCTCCAGGTTCGGCCAATTCCACCCCTTGGCTGGAGGAAGAAGATGACCAGGAGGCGTTGGATCTACTTCAAGAATCGGGCTGGATCTTATATATTTAATTTGATTTTTTTTTGTATTTTTGTCTTGTTTACTGGTCTGTATTAAACTTAATATTAAAAATACTTAGGTCCTCCTGGTGGGAAAACTTTCAATATGAAAGTTGTAACCCTATGGTTCTACTTTAATCCAAAATTGATATGGACCAATTTGGCCTAGTGGTTGGACCAGGGCACTCATTGTGGTTGGACCTGTACCAGGGGATGTCCTGAGATTCAAATGGATGCCCACCCTTCATCCCTTGTCCAAATGGGCTGAAATTTGGACATAGGATCAGTATTAACTATATCTAGGGTCTATCCAAAATTGGGATTTTTTGGAGACACGTTGCCTAAAGTTATTACTTTTATTTAATAATGATAGGGTATTCTAATTAAGTGATCTAATTACCTACAAACCCTCCCAAATTTTGGTAAGTGGTACCTCAAATTAATACCTAGCTCTGTACAAAATTTCAACTCCTTTGGATGGGTTTTGGTTAGTGAATTACTCAACCCTAATTTGGCCTTAAGGAGGTGTTTTTGATTAAAAGTGCACCATGGACCTAGGGTGGCCACCTCCCATCAACAGAGGCTGAGGTTTTGGACACTGACTTAGAATGCCCAATGTCACCCTCTTAAGGAAAATGGGATGATTTAGGTTTTATTTACCCTAGGGTTCAACCTCAAACCCTAAGGAAGGACTTTTGGGGGTTGTGAAGGACATGGGGGCTAATGCCTTTGTATGACCTTGAAAACTCAGTAGGATTGAAGGTAGAGTAACCTAAGTTATTTGGAAGAAATCTTAGAGGACTGGGAGGAAGGTAGGCTCCTCAAAACCCTAACCCTAGTTTTAGGATAGAAGCACAATTTTGTAAATTCAGCTACTAAACCATATTTAAAGGTTATGAAATTTGGGTCGACTAAGTTTTAGACCATCTAGAACCACAGGTAATTTTATTAGAATTTTATGGATTATATTTCTGGTACTTTATTTGTTAAATATCAAAAGGCCAAAAATGGTGTTTTAATTAATTTGACTATTCTATTCATTTAAATCTGATGAAACTTGGTCAACAGATAATCTAGATCTAAGTGAATATCCCTGAATTTTGTTACAATTTTTAATTGATAATATTTAGTACTTCCTTCAGTAGTTTCAAAAAAGTGCTTTGGTGGTATAAAATTATTTATAGATGATATCTATTCAAAAATTATGAGACATAGGTACTGATGATTTCAGGCCAAAATATACTTGTAGAAATTTATTTATAATTTTTAGAGGGTTGTTTACAGTATCTCCTTTACAAGTCCATAATATTGAGATTTTTGATAATTAATTTATTCAGAGAATAATTCTTCCTGAAAAAATTATGGAACTTGGTTAATGCTACATTTAAGGTGGTATCTGCATAGTATAATTAATTTATAATTTTTGGATGAATATTTTCTGTACTTGGTTCATAAACAACGGAAGATTGTGAATATTGTTAAAATAATTTTAGTGCACTTTTGATGATAGAAAAATTGTGATACTATGGATTTACCATATTGAGATAACCTAATATTTATCATAACTTTGTTAGGCATCTTGCATCTGTACTTAGGGTAGTTCATGTTCAAACTGGTAGCCTTTTGAAGCTTTAAGGAAAATAATTTAATACCAGATAAGTTAGAAAAATTATAATTTCCTGGATTTAGTATATTTGTGTAATTACAAGTCTCCAGTAAATAAGGTAGGCCATTTGTATGAGTATTTGGATTATCTCCTGTCCGGACTGACATATAGCCTAGGATGGTCTGCATTTGGTAAGATGGATAAATTGCAATAAGATACGATAGGACATGGTGTAGGAGTTAGTCATTTTGGATAGATGTGGAGGAGTTCACCATAGAAGGATGGGAAGAGTGGTGAGGAATTGGTTTGGCTAGAGTTTAGAGGCGCTCGGGTTCGGCGAAAGATCGTCCTTCCCGAGGTGAGGTAGATTCAATTCACGCTAGGATTAGCCTATTGTAATATGAGAAGGTAATGGGTAAGGGAATCAACCAATAATAATAATAATAAGTACCTTGCGAAAGGGAACGCTGGGTGTAATCCCAACATAGTTCCTAGTGCCCCTTGAGAGCCCTTCACAGGGAATACCGGGGGCAGTCCTGGGTTAACGTAAACTGTATTAACAAGCTGAAAAGAGTAACTTAATAATTATTGTTGCACATTTCATGAATACAGATAGCACAGGAAGATAGTTGGAAGCTTCGGCTTGGATGGCTAAGAGAAAGACATTTTGGTCCGGCGAGCTTTGGCTCGGTTGATATTTGTGATGGACGGGATGGTCCGGGGAGCTTTGGCTCGGTATAATATGATAAATTTGCATGTGCATGAAAGGAAAGAAAATTAAGTTGGTGGGTCTTAGGTATTGGAAGGTCGATGCACCGACGCCAATACGCTGACTCGGCAAGTGTGGTTAGCACTTCGCCAACAGAAGTTTGGTGCGCCAGCCGACAAGAGTACGCAGGAGTTCGCTTCGTGCACCAAGAATTGAGGCGTATGATAGGTATGACCGGTAGTGCTTTACTGGTTTAGAGGTGAGCGAGGCCCAACCCACCGCTTCCGTCTGCCACTACGGAGGTATCCTGGGAGGTGAGGCTCCAGAAAGGGGGAACTAAAGGTCTGTGTGCACAGAGTTGGGTGTGTGTGTTGCACTTGCATGTTCCATCATACCCACTTGCATGTCATAGCATAATCGATTCATTTAACCCTGACACCTATTGTATAAGTGGAATGGGATGCTTATACAATACGCCCTACAAAACGACCCCTTGGTCTATAAACTTGTGTGGGCAAGTTTATAAATTAAGGTTAAATTCTTTATATATATATTGCTATTATTAACCGACACCCCAACGTATAAATTGGTATGGGACTTTTTATACGATGGGAGCCCTGTAAAAGATCCCTTTCTTATATGATCCCATATAAGTTAAGGTTAGTTTTCATACTTTACTTTTCTGCCACATGTACTATAAAATTGCTAGTATAGGTCTGCTGCCATCTATTTTTGATTATTCTCCACCTTCAAGTCCTCCACTTTCTTCGTCTCCGCTTGGTGCCTAGGAGCCATGGGGGAAGGGGTGGGGGATGATAGGGCTTAGTCTTTTAGACTAACGGTTTTCAAACCGCATCATTTTAGGGAATCATGGAGCCCAGTATGGAGGAGCAGCCCCAGAGACCGGTGCGCTTGGATATGGGGCAGTCTAGCTCCGGAGTTCATACATTCGGGACAGTGAGTCTCGACCTTGAGTAGATTTTCTGCTTTTGCTTCCGCATGTGTGATTTGTAGTGAGGACATGATGTATCGGGCATAAGCCCGTGTTTTAGTACTCTGATCTATTTTTCTGTGGACACTCCCTTCGTGGAGTTATTTTACTATGATATATGATTTTCTGTGGACTGCTAGTTTTCGTTTACTTTGCTACTTTTCTGTGATCGAATTGGCCAGCAGAATCGGCGCTTTGTGGTGACGACCCTTCAGGGCGTGAAGGAGTCACCGCAAAATGGCGGTTCTGGTCCTAAGACCCCGGTGTTGAAAAAAGAAAAAAAGAGGGGGGGGGGGGGTCTTACAAGTGGTATCAAAGCAGACCTCGATCGAAAAGTAGCAGTCCACAACCCTGGGTCACCCCCGCGCGAGTTTAGTTTGGGGACAAACTAAGCAGCGGAAGCAGTGGTGTGCCCATATGAGGGATCACATGTGAATTGTTCACTTCTTATTAAGTATTGAGTAGATTACCTACTAATGTAGTTCGTTTTCAGCCCCCAGCTCAGCCCCCCACCCCCCCACCCCCCCACCCCCCCACAAGGCGGAGATCAGCAGACTCCGGACATTGTACCACCTCCCCCGGTCCCCACTCCATTCCTACAGTCGAAGATGCGGCAAACTCTAACAGCCATTTTGGAAGCTTTTAGGGATCAACATGCTCCGGCCCCGCAGCCAAACTCGGGGGCCAACTGGATGAGCACCTTCCGAGGACTCTCTCCCCCGTCCAACTTGGGGACAGAGTCGGCAGTGCGGACAGAGGAGTGGCTGGATATTATGTACGAGATGTTGTCCGGGATACGGTGCCCCTGGGAGGAGAGGGTGGCTTTGGTGGTATCAGGCCTGGAGTCCCATGCCAAGAGGTGGTGGAAGACGTAGTTGGACACGACGTTTGTCGATAGGGAGGTTGCGGAAATTACCTGGGAAGAATTCAGTGCCACGCTGCTGGAGCATTTTGTTCCGCAGTCGGCCAGGTGAAAGGGAAACTAGATCTGATATACTCTAGAGGGGGGGTGAATAGAGTATATGGTGCTTTTAAAAACTTTTGAAAAACTTTTGTAAAGCTTTACAACAATTGTTGTAATGAGTGTGAGCAGGGAAGCAGAAATAAAACTAATCACAAAACTAAGCTATGCAGAAACTAAGCACAAGAAAATCTAGGCCAGAAACAAAAAGAAAACAAGCAGAACCAGAGGACACAAGGAATTATAGTGGTTCCCCAAACTTGGGTACATCCACTCTTCTACCACCCTAGGTAGGAATCCACTGCAGGATGAGTTGATCAGGTGTCCTGGGCACCAATGAGCTTTTGATAAGGTGCTCAAAAACCAAATCAGATTTTTTGATCAGGTGTCTTGCCACCAATGAGCTTTTGACAAGGTGCTCAAAAACCAGATTCAAACTTTTGAAGGGAGTTTGAAAAACCCTTTACATAGTGGAGGTTAGAGTGTTATGGCAGTCTTCTCTTTCTCAATCAACTGAAAAGACTAAGTGGATTGATTTCAAAGCTCCCCCTGAGTCCTTGATCTTCAGGAAGATGAGCTTTGCTGAGGGTGATAGGCCTTCAAAGATAGATCTCCAGCAAAAGATGATTTCAGCAAGCTGACATGTTGAGTGTCTGGAGTCTTGAAATGATGTTGGCCTTGAACACTTTGAGAGCTGAAGAGATCTGAAAATATTTGAAAGCTTGATCTCTCTGATGAGTGTTCTTCTGAATTCTTCTTGACAGCAGATTTTTTTGAAAGAGTCTCTGTATACTGAGTTGTGTGTGTCCTATTCTTGTCAATCTCTATATGATTCAAAAACATTCTCTGTTTTAATCTCTGTGCCAGAATAGAATATCACTCTGTCAAAGATAGCCGTTGGTCTGTATTGAATACAGCCTTAATTGCATAATTTCTTCTGAAGGAAAGTACACTGAATTATTCCTTGAAAAATCCCTTGAAACTTGGTCCAGAAGTAAATGAAAACGGCTAGCAGATCTTCTGAATTAAATCCAGAATAACTTCTGTCTGATTTAAATTTGAATTCTGAAGGATAACTGAAATCGTCGAACTGAGCTCTGCTATCGTCGAGCTGAGCTCAGCGAACTGGAAAATTCAAGCAGCAAAATAATCGTCGATCTGAGCTCAAAGATCGTCGAACTGAGCTCAGATATAACGATCCAAAGCAGAGTCAAAATCGTCGACCTGAGCTCAGCGATCGTTGAATGGAGTTCGACGATATTGCAAAGTTGAGCTCAGCGATCGTCGAGTGGAGTTCGACGATATTATGAGATTGAGCTCAGCGATCGTCGAATGAAGCTCGACGATCTGTAGAAGTAGAGCTAGACGATCGTCGGCCGGAGTTCGACGAATCGTCGTGCTGAGCTCGACGATCAGACTTGGTCTACAGAAAAACTTGGTCTTCAGGGCAGCTTCCAATCCTAGACTTCTAACCCTTAGACTCAATTCTAATTGACCTATTAAGCTATACAGAAGGTCAAACACAGATTCCTAGAGACATAGTGATCCTGACCCAAATTATTAATAGGGTGTTCCAACAATCTCCCCCTATTTGGGTTAGGAAAACTATTTACAGACTTTGGAAAAAATCAAATAACATCATACAATCAGAAAGGCATAAAAACAACAGCAGCTAGACATATTGCAGAAACATCACAGAGATATATATATAACATCCAGATAGCAGTCAAAAAAACCAAAGATTGTCACCTTACAGAGTTACTTCTTCTCTTTGCCTTTAACCATCTTGATTTCTCTGTTAGTGTTCAGGGCTTCCTTGTTGGACCTAGTGTCATCAGCTGCACCCAAGTATGTTTGCTTTGAAGTCCTGGGAACCACAGCAGCAGGATGCAACTCCATGTATCTGTCTGCATCAAAGAACTTGCTGGAGGCATATCTTTCTAGCTCTTTTTGTCTTTGCTCTGACATGGTAGAAATATTTGAAGTGTCTAAGTCTTGCTCTCTGGCTTTCTTTATCTGATCTAATGCAGCCATTTCTTTCATTCTAGCAGTCCAAGAGGCTGGGTTCTTTTCAGGATCCTCAAATGGCACAGGTGGCTCATACCTGTTGGAAGAATTGTCCTGAGGAGGCCTAGCAGACACTGTCTCTTTTAGCTTGAAGGGGAATGGACCATAAGTAGTATCAGATGAAGCATGTCCTCCCCTGTAGTAAGGGTGCTGCCTGGAATGCCCTTTAGAATATACCTGAATATCTCTTTGACTTCCCCTATATCCTCCTCTCCTGGAATAAGAACCCCTAGATTGGCTTTCCCTTTGATATAATCTGGTATGGGGTTGGTAGGGAGCCTGGCTTCTAGATGGGGCTTGACTGGCAGAGCTGCCACCTGCACCTGCATCAGGAGGAGGTGGTGGAGGAGGATAAGGGTGTTGGAACTGAGAGGAGCCCTTCTCATACTTTCTTTTCTTCTTCATTGCTTTCAGCTGATTTTTAGAGTACTGCATCCAATGTTCAGTGATTTGGCAGTTATGCAGAATATAATATGGAACATCATTATCATCTTTTACTTTGGCAGGAGGAACCTTTTTCATAGCCTTGCTTCTAGCCTTCCTCTTCCTGGCAATAGTGGCAGCAGAGTCATCAGAATCTGTCTTGAATTCATCAGAGTCAGAGCTCTGGGCATCATATATAACATCTATCTTCTTCATAAGATCTTTCTTCAGTTGAATTGCAGCAGATGAGGCAGAAGCAGAAGGGGCAGCAGCAGGAACAGCAGCAGATACAGCAGCAGATACAGGAACAAATACAGGAACAACAGCAGAAACAACACTAGTAACTTCTGGAGTGATGGCAGCAGCAGCTTCAGTAACAACAACAAAATCTTCAGTAGGCTCAAAAACAGTGGCCTCTGTCATCAGAAAATCCTGGGATGTCTGCTCATCAGAAGCAATTTGAATTTCAGCAGCAGGGAGAACAACTTCAGCATTAGCATCAACAAATTCAGAAGCAAGGGCAGTCCTTTCTTCATCAACAGCAGTAGCAGTAATCACTGAGAGTACAAAGGAAGAAATAATGCTGGGGTCACAGCCAGAGAAGGGCACCAGAGCCTTGGACAGATCTTTTGGGGGCTGGACAGCATTAGGCTCTGGGAGGTAGCTGAAGTATGCAGTATCAAATGCAGAAAGCAAAGACCTCAGGTCTATTGCTAAGACTGCAGTAGGAGCCTGAACTGGAGTAGCAGCAGCAGGAGCAGCAGACACAAAAACAGCAGCAGCAGCAGCAGTAACAACAGCAGGAGCAGAAGCAGCAGCAACAACAGCATGAAGGCTGGCTTCATAGGGCATCTCCCCCTGCCTGGATGCAGATACATCTGTATCAAGGCACACTGCTGGAGGTGCTGCTTGAGGAAGGAGAGAGGAAAGCCTGGCAGATAGAGCTGCCACTGACTGTTGTAGAGGAGCTAAGGAGGCCTCCATGAGAAGAGAGAGCCTGGGGGCAAGGAGCTCATACAACTTGTCAGCTAAGGCTGGCAGATCTACATGCTCAATGGCAGGAGCAGAGGTAGATGGTATAGGGATGGCTGAGGATGCTGGAAGTGAAGGGCTGGAGAGTGGAGGGATGGATGGCTGAGGTGAGGGGATCGTGGAGATGGAGGATAAGGGGATGGATATGGATGGAGTGAATGTGGGTTGGTCAATGATGTGGTGGAGGAGATCTTGGAATGAGGTTGAGGAGGAGGGTAATTCTGGAGGAGAAGAGGGGGAATCATCCATGTAGGATTCATCCAGGAGGGTGAATGATGGTATGGATGGGGATGAGGTGACATCTGGTGGTGGATATGAGAACAATGGGTGGAAGTGGTCTACTGGAGGTGATGAAATGGTTGCTGGAGATGGAATTGATGTTGGAGATGGGCTGGAGATGGTAATGGGGGATGAGGCTGGAATGGTGGATGGAAGAGGTAGGGTTGGACTTGGAGGAGGAGGAGAAGTAGCAACAGCAGCAGCCAGGTCTTTTGCAGGAGTAGAGACCTGTGGGGGAGTGACTCTTTGAGTCCTGGTGCCTGAAGGAGCACTAGAAGAGGGCCTGCTGGGCTTGCTTATCTGCGTGTCCCATTTGCCAAAGAGGGCACAGGTGAGTCTCTTGGAGGCATTAATGTGCACTCCAGAGGAGACCAGCAAGGCAGGGCATTTGTTTTGCAAGAAGACTCCAAGGATCCTTCCAAAATTAACAAAGCTTTTATTTATTTTCTTCTTTATCAGGTCAAAGAAGACCTCTCCCCAGTTCAAACTTTGCTTGTCTACCAGAGCTCCCATGAGACAGAGTTGATGTCTGGAGATGGTATCATGAGCTGAGTGCTTTTCCAGCAGCACTTTGCCTACAACACCTGCTAGGAACCTGTACTCAACAGACAAGTTCCTTTTAAACAACTTGCTAGGGTTTCCCTCTGGATGACCCATCCTGACAAGTATCTCAGAAAATTCCTCCCCAGATAATTCAGCAGTTTCATCTCCATTTCTCAAACCAAAGACCTCTGTTAAAACTGTGGGGGTTAGAGGTACCTGAGTTCCAGCAATAGATCCAACTATGGTGTTGTTGTTAAGGTTGTGAGCAGTATAGACCCATTACTTTATTTCATCTGAAGCAAGCTTGATTCTAGTGGTCATGAGGGTGGACAAGTTTTGATCCTTGAACAAATTCAAAATGTCCTGGAAGATTTGATCAGTAGTGTTGAATGAGTCCAGATCAATGTCGAATCCTGCATCAAACTTCATGGCGGCTAGAACAGCAACTGATACGGCCATTGTACCTGCAAAAATTTAACAAACAAAACGAACAAGCGTAGAACTGTTTGGAGGGAAGAAAATTCTTGCAGAGAAATTGAAAGCGCAAGAGAGAACGACGGCGAAAAATGAGTTTTATATTAGGGTTCGACGCAGAGATGGAAAGATCGTTGAACTCAGTTCGACGATCGAGGCTTCTAAAGGAATCTGAAGAGACTCCAACATCGTCGATCTCCGTTCGACGATCTGGAAAGGCGTCGAGCTCCGTTCGACGATCGTTCAGGGAACAAAATCGTCGAGCGCCGTTCGACGATCGTTGACCGGAAGAGATAGTTCATACTATCTGAGGGGCGCTGAACTCAGTTCGACGATTCTGGGAATCGTCGAACTCCGTTCGACGATCTTTGGGGAAATCGTCGAGCGCAATTCAGAGATCAGAAAATTCTAGACACTTAGAAAAATCAAAATTTTTGCCTAGTCTTGGTCAATTTTTAGCTTTCAAAATCTTGGATATTATTTAAGACTTCCTCCATCTAACATTCCTAACTGATTTAGGAAGAAGGTGTGTTTCTTTTCATCCAAAGGCTTGGTGAAAATATCTCCCCTTTGTAAATCAGTTGGGATATATTGCAGTTCAATTTTATTCTTTTCAAGATTGTCCCTTAAGAAGTGATGCCTAATCTCTATGTGTTTTGTCCTAGTATGGAGGACTGGATTTTGAGCTATGGAAATAGCACTTGTATTGTCACAAAAGATTTTGGACTTCTCTAAGTTGTAACCATTGTCTAGGAGTTGATTTTGAATCCACAGTATTTGTGAACAACAACTGCCTGCAGCCATATATTCAGCTTCAGCAGTGGAAGTTGACACGGATGTTTGTTTCTTGCAAAACCAAGAGATAAGTCTATCACCAAGGAACTGACAAGTTCCACTGGTGCTTTTCCTGTCAATTCTGCATCCAGCATAATCAGCATCAGAGAATCCAGTTAACTCAAATGCTGAATCTTTTGGATACCAGAGACCTAGATTTGGACAACTTTTAACATACCTAAGAATCATCTTTACTAATGTGAGGTGTGACTCTCTAGGGCTAACTTGGAACCTAGCACATATGCATGTAGCAAACATTATATCTGGTCTACTAGCTATAAGATACAGTAAAGAGCCAATCATTGCTCTATATGTTGTCTGATCAACAGGTTTCCCATGTTCATCGGCATTCAATACAGCATTGGTAGGCATGGGTGTTTTCATAAAAGATGCCTCAGACATGCCAAATTTCTTAACCAGCTCATTATCATATTTGGTTTGAGAAATAAAGATGCCTTCAGCATGTTGTTTGACTTGCAATCCTAGGAAGAAGGATAGCTCACCCATGCTACTCATCTCAAATTTAGAATGCATTAGGTTAGAAAACCTTCTGCACAATTTTGAGTCAGTAGAACCAAAAATGATATCGTCTACATAAATTTGTACTAGTAGGGTATGGGACTTATGGGTTCTAATAAAAAGAGTTTGGTCTACTCTACCCCTGATAAAACCATTTTCCAAGAGAAAGCATGCTAGGGTCTCATACCATGCTCTAGGAGCTTGCTTGAGACCATATAATGCTTTATTTAATCTAAAAACATAATCAGGATAAGTTGGAGAGATAAAACCTGGAGGTTGTCTGACATATACTTCCTCTTTGATGTCTCCATTTAAGAAAGCACTCTTGACATCCATCTGATAAACCTTGAAGCCTTTGTGAGCTGCATAAGCTAAAAATATCCTGATGGCTTCTAATCTTGCAACAGGTGCAAAGGTCTGGTCGTAGTCAATTCCTTCTTCTTGAGAATATCCCTGGGCAACTAGCCTTGCCTTGTTCCTTATTATTACTCCTTGATCATCCAGTTTGTTTCTGAATACCCATTTTGTTCCAACAATGGAATGATCCTTGGGCTTTGGCACTAGTTCCCATACTTTGTTCCTCTCAAATTGATGCAACTCCTCTTGCATGGCAATGATCCAGTATGGATCTTGTTCTGCATCTTGAATGGACTGAGGTTCAATTTGAGAAAGGAAGCAGGTGTGCAACAGGTTTTGGTTGACCTGATTTCTGGTTTGCACACCAGCTGAGATTTCTCCAATTATCTGGGAAATTGGATGGTCTCTTGATGTTACTAAATCAATAGGGGGTGTTGATTGTTCACCAACCTGTGTTGTTGTTTCCTCTTGTGGTACAACAACTGGCTCTTCAAGTTGTGCTTCAATGTGTTGAGCATTCACTTCATCTTCACTGCTTTCATCCTCTTGAGCAACCTGTAACTTGTTCATATCTTCAACTAGAGAGTGTTCCTGCAAAGGTTCTATGGTAGAAGAAATCTTCTCCTTGAAAGACATGTTAGTTTCATCAAAAGAAACATGAACAAATTCCTCAATTTTCAAAGATGATTTATTATAGACCCTATAGGCCTTGCTGATCATGGAGTATCCCAGAAACACTCCTTCATCAGCTTTGGCTTGAAATTTTGCTAAATATTTCTTGTGATTATTGTGAATATAGCAAATGCAACCAAAAATTCTGAAATAGTCAACTTTAGGTTTCTTCCCTTTGAGTAAGTTCATAGGGAGTCTTTCCCTTTAGTTTATGTATCAGACTTCTGTTCAGCACATAGTTGGAGGTGTTCACTGCCTCTGCCCAAAAGGATAGAGGTAGATGAGCATCTGACAACAATGTAGTGGCAGATTCAATAAGGGTTCTATTTTTCCTTTCAGCTACCCCATTTTGTTGAGGAGTTCTAGGAGCTGAGAAAGTATGCCTGATCCCTTCACTCTGACAGAACTCTTGCATAAGAAGAGAATCAAACTCTGTCCCATGATCACTTCTGATCAGGGCAATGTGAGTATTGAACTCAATCTGTATACATTTGAGAAACTCTGTCAGACACTTAAAGTTATCAGACTTCTTCCTTAGAAAGAACACCCAAGTGAATCTAGAGAAGTCATCTACAACAACTAAAGTGTAGGATTTCCCTCCTAGGCTTTGTACTGTGATGGGTCCAAATAGATCCATGTGTAACAGATACAATATCCTAGGTGAATCACTCTTATTAAGTGACTTAAAACTGTTTTTAGTTTGCTTGCCTAATTGACAAGCCTTGCATAGTCCTTCCTTCTTGTAGGGGCCAGAAGGTAGTCCTCTAACAAGGTTGTCCTTGGAGAGCCTAGCAATAGTTCTAAGGTTTAGGTGTCCTAGTCTCTTATGCCATAAAACATTTGGTCTACATACTGAATTGAATAAACAGATATCTATAGTAGTTGAAAGAAAATCTACTAGGTAGATGTTACCTTTCCTTTTACCTGTCAACACAGTTGTGTTGTCCTCTGACTTGATTTTGCATAAGGTTTTGCTGAAGGTCACCTGGTAGCCTTCATCACATAGCTGACTGATGCTGATTAGGTTGTGCTTCAGTCCTTCCACATATGCTACCTTCTTGAAGGTTACTGAACCAATCTGGACTGCACCATATCCTTTAGTTTGTCCAAAGTTGGAATCACCAAAGATAACTTTGGGTCCAAGCTTGGCTCTAAAGGAATTGAGGTTGTCCTTGTTCCCTGTCATGTGCTTAGAGCACCCACTATCCAAATACCATTGCTGGTTAGATGTTGGATAGGTCTTACCTGCACATAAAACAATTCACTTGTTTTTGACCCATTTTACCTTGGGCCTAGGTTGATAACCTTTAAATTCAGAAATGAAAGACATCCCTGGCTGACTCTTATATCCTTCAGGATGATATCTCCTTGGAGGTATAATCCATTCAGTATAAGGGTTAAAGGTTTGGGATGAAAAACCCTTAGGATTCAATTTTGACTTGCCTTTGAAAAAATTTCCAGAGCTCTGACCTCTGTTCGACGATCTTGGAGCTGCGTTCGACGATCGTGGGTCAGATCGTCGATCTCCGTTCGACGGTCGACTATGGCTGAGGTCAGGTATATGGGGTCGTCGACCTGCGTTCGACGACTTTGGCTGAGATCGTCGATCTGCGTTCGACGATTTGTCCTGAGATCGTCGAGCTGCGTTCGGCGATCGTCGATCTTCATTCGGCGATCGTCGATCTCCGTTCGACGATTTGTGCTGGACTTTAGTTTTCTGAGGCAGATCAGAATTTTTCCTGGCAACCTCTACAACTCCCTTTCCCTTGTCAGAAATGAACTTGATAGGAGTTGTTAGAACAATAGGTTGGCTGGATGAGGCACCCAAGCCCAGTGTACTGTTGAATCTTGAGTTCACTGTGCTTGTGATGTCCATCAGCTTGATGCTTCTCCCATTGAGAGATTCTTCAAGCTTCTTGGCCTCAGAGAGCTCACTTTTCAGTGAAGCTATCTGTTCCCTATAGTTCTCCAACTCCTGAGAGAGTTTGAGGTTTTCTGACTTTAAAACATTTTGTTCAGATAATTGATTTCTGAGAGAGATGATCTCTTTCTCAGACTTTAGCAGGTCTAAACATAGTGCTTTAAATTCAGATTTAAAATCTTCTGAAGTAAAATCAAAAGAGCTGATTACCGAATCTTCTTCAGGTTGAGTCTCTGAGTCTGACTCTGACTCCTCTTCCTCTGAGTTGTGTTGTGAGGCATTGATTGCCATCATGCAGAACTCCTTTTCCTCTGCATCATCCTCATCATCACTGGAGCTGGAAGAGGCTTCTGACTCCTCTTCAGTCTCACTCCAGGATTCAGCAACAAATCCTTTCCTTGTATGCTTATTTTTGCTGGAAGAAGGTTTGCTATTGCCACTCCTTTTGGAGTCTTTCTCCTTTCTTTTCTCTTTTCTTTCCCTTCTGTCCTTGTTCTTGTTCTCTGGACAGTCAGGAACTATATGCCCTGGTTTCCTGCAACCAAAGCAAATAATGTCTTTGTTATTGCCAATGGACTTGTCATACCTTGGCTTATCCTGCTCCTTGTATGATCTTCTTCTGAAGTCCTTTCTGGCCATCTTATAGAATCTTTTGGCCAACAAGCTGAGAAGTTCATCATTGCCTGTTCCCTTTTCTTCAGGCAGATCCTCAGTTGCCTTGAATGTTATGGTCTTCTCCTTTCTTGTGGCTGGTGAAGCAGCCTTCTGTTCTTCCTCTCTGTTCTTGATGAGTAGCTCATAAGATTTGAGCTTACCCAACAAGGCTTCAGTGGTGATCTCATTCAGACTTCTGGCATCTTTAATTTGCCAGATTCTTGAATCCCAAGTGCTGGGAAAGCACATTAGGATCTTGTCATTAAGTTCTGTCAGTGAGATCTCTTTGTCTAATGTCCTCAGTTCACTGACAATTAGACTCAGTCTGTTGTACATCTCTCCCACTGACTCAGTTTCTCCCTTCTTGAAGTTCTCATATTGGGAGATGAGATGGGATCTTCTGTCCTTTCTCTCATCAGCTGAGCCTGAAACTATTTCTGAGAGCTTGTCCTAAATCTCCTTGGCTGAATTACATTCAGCTACCTTTTGAAAAATGTCATCTGACATTGTCTGAGCTAGAATGTTCATAGCCTTGGCATCAGCTACTTTCCACTTTTTGATGTCAGCATCTGTTCCTGATGGAGGTGGAACAGCATTTGTGCTTGTGCTCTCTGGAGGTCTTGGACACACTATCAAAACAGAATTAAATATATCTTCGTCAATAGAATTCATGTAGAGTCTAATCCTTGCTTTCCAAAGTGCAAACTTTGACAGATTGCACACTGGAGGTCTGGTGCTAGCATAATCTTTGTTTTGGGCCATGATTTGTGCAAACAGAAGCTAATAATAAAATACAAAGGAAAACAGATCTAGTCTGGGATCTTTGGGTTCAGGTGTTAGCCTGTACAACCAAATAGATATGGTATGTTTAACCAACCTCCCTCTGATACCAATTGAAAGGGAAACTAGATCTGATATACTCTAGAGGGGGGGGTGAATAGAGTATATGGTGCTTTTAAAAACTTTTGAAAAACTTTTGCAAAGCTTTATAACAATTGTTGTAATGAGTGTGAGCAGGGAAGCAGAAATAAAACTAATCACAAAACCAAGCTATGCAGAAACTAAGCATAAGAAAATCTAGGCCAGAAAGAAAAAGAAAACAAGCAGAACCAGAGGACACAAGGAATTATAGTGGTTCCCCAAACTTGGGTACATCCACTCTTCTACCACCCTAGGTAGGAATCCACTGCAGGATGAGTTGATCAGGTGTCCTGGGCACCAATGAGCTTTTGATAAGGTGCTCAAAAACCAAATCAGATTTTTTTGATCAGGTGTCTTGCCACCAATGAGCTTTTGACAAGGTGCTCAAAAACCAGATTCAAACTTTTGAAGGGAGTTTGAAAAACCCTTTACAGAGTGGGGATGAGAGAGTTATGGTAGTCTTCTCTTTCTCAATCAACTGAGAAGACTAAGTGGATTGATGTCAAAGCTCCCCCTGAGTCCTTGATCTTCAGGAAGATGAGCTTTGCTGAGGGTGATAGGCCTTCAAAGATAGATCTCCAGCAAAAGATGATTTCAGCAAGCTGAAATGTTGAGTGTCTGGAGTCTTGAAATGATGTTGGCCTTGAACACTTTGAGAGCTGAAGAGATCTGAAAATATTTAAAAGCTTGATCTCTCTGATGAGTGTTCTTCTGAATTCTTCTTGACAGCAGATTTTTTTGAAAGAGTCTCTGTATACTGAGTTGTGTGTGTCCTATTCTTGTCAATCTCTATATGATTCAAAAAACATTCTCTGTTTTAATCTCTGTGCCAGAATAGAATATCACTCTGTCAAAGATAGCCGTTGGTCTGTATTGAATACAGCCTTAATTGCATAATTTCTTCTGAAGGAAAGTCCACTGAATTATTCCTTGAAAAATCCCTTGAAACTTGGTCCAGAAGTAAATGAAAACGGCTAGCAGATCTTCTGAATTAAATGCAGAATAACTTCTGTCTGATTTAAATTTGAATTCTGAAGGATAACTGAAATCGTCGAACTGAGCTCTGCTATCGTCGAGCTGAGCTCAGCGAACTGGAAAATTCAAGCAGCAAAATAATCGTCGATCTGAGCTCAAAGATTGTCGAACTGAGCTCAGAGATAACGATGCAAAGCAGAGTCAAAATCGTCGACCTGAGCTCAGCGATCGTCGAATGGAGTTCGACGATATTGCGAAGTTGAGCTCAGCTATCGTCGAGTGGAGTTCGACGATATTATGAGATTGAGCTCAGCGATCGTCGAATGAAGCTCGACGATCTGTAGAAGTAGAGCTAGACGATCGTCGACCGGAGTTCGACGAATCGTCGTGCTGAGCTCGACGATCAGACTTGGTCTACAGAAAAACTTGGTCTTCAGGGCAGCTTCCAATCCTAGACTTCTAACCCTTAGACTCAATTCTAATTGACCTATTAAGCTATACAGAAGGTCAAACACAGATTCCTAGAGACATAGTGATCCTGACCCAAATTAGTAATAGGGTGTTCCAACACCATGGATGAGTTGGACGAGCGGTTCTTACAGCTGAAGCAGGGCACCAGGACGGTGGTGGAGTACCATCGGGAATTCGACCATTTGGCTCGATATGCAGGTTCTTACCAGCTAGACAAAGCAGGATACATCAAGAGGTTCTATAAGGGTTCTAAAGAGGAGTTGAGGGTGTAACACCCCAGTTTTTGCAAGAGGTTCAATCTGCTGTTCTGAAAAATTTTTGGGTTCTGGCATGAGGCACACGGCCTGCGACACGGGCGTGTCGCAGGGCGTGTCGAGGCCGTGTCGACACTCGGCCCAAGTGTCGACACTTTGTGCTCGACAGAGTGTCGAGAGTGGGGCACACGGCCTGCGACACGGGCGTGTCGCAGGGCGTGTCGAGGCCGTGTCGACACTCAGCCCAAGTGTCGACACTTTGTGCTCGACAATGTGTCGAGAGTGGGGCACACGGCCTGCGACACGGGCGTGTCGCAGGGCGTGTCGAGGCCGTGTCGACACTCGGCCCAAGTGTCGACACTTTGTGCTCGACAGGGTGTCGATACTGGGGCACACGGCTTGGGACACGGGCGTGTCCCAGGCCGTGTCACCTCTCGGGTTGGTGTTGGGGCCGTGTCGTTGGAGCTACACGGCAGGCCACACGGCCGTGTCACTGGGGACACGGGCGTGTCGGATTGAACACGGGCGTGTCGGATGCCCGTGTCTGATTCCAGGCGCGTCGATTTGAGACGGCGAATGAGGCACACGGCCCTGGACACGGGCGTGTGCCAGGCCGTGTTCGGCCCAGATCTTTTATTTTCCAGGCGAATCGCAGCCAGTCTTTTTCTGGTTTTGGGATCTAACGGTTCAGGCCATCTCCTGGGGATTTAAGCCCGAAGTTAGGGCTGCAGATCCTCACTTTTTCCAAGTTCCCTCTTTCTAAGATCTTGAGAAAACCTAGAGCAAGGAGGAAGAAGAAGAACTCTTGGGCTGTAGGAAGGGTGTCGGAGCTCCGAATCGCGAGCCGAGTCCGGATCCGTGAAGCTTAGACCATTGCGAAGATTTCCATCCGGCTATTTTTGCCATGGCAAGAAAGAGGAGTCGGAAGGTAACGACATCTCTCCTCTCGGTCTTTAGGATGCACGTTTTAGCATCATCTAGTTTTCTTTTCTCTAATTTTTGGGCACCAAACTCTCAAATGAGAGGGGTTTTGGCTTGCCAAGTTTCAAGAGGAACTTCCGGGTCGATTGAGTCCGTCCCCGGCATATTTTGCATTAGAGATCCGCTTCGCTAGTGGATTAGGCATGGTGGGTGAAGCCGTAGTCGCGACCGTTAGTCCGACACGGTGATGTTGCATACGAACTTAGGGATTCGTAGAGGTTTCCGATGCGGCAAGATGCCGTTTGTGTGGTGGTGATGATTGTCCCGTTTGCTTGAAAAGAGTACATGTAGTCGAACCCGGACAAGGTTAGCTCCTCGTGGTGGTAGATGGTTTCCTTGACAAGGTTAGCTCCAAATGAGAATGGAGATGGTTTCCTTGGTGGACAAGGTTAGCTCCGCACGAGTTGGAGATGTTTTCCTTGGTGCGCGGGAACGCTGCGGTACAAAGAGGGATTGCGATGTGTTTAGTCTTGGTTGTGTTGTGCCAAGGCGTGGCTATGTCTCCGTGGTCGGCTGGCTATCCCGTGACACGTGCGTCATGTGTGGAGAGTGTCCCGGCGAGACTAGTCCCCTTCTGTGAGACTGACGAGAATGCCAAGCTTGGGGCAAGCCCGGGCAAAGAGGCCATGAGCGGGTGGGGTCCAGCAAGGCTTCTTAGAATCGGTCAGTCTGTGGTTGTTGGAATCCTGACATGAGACGTCAGAGCTTGCAGGCAAGCCCGGGGCTAAGCCCACGAGCGGGTGGGGCCTTGGCAAGATTTCCATGTGGCAGCCTGTGCGCCGTGTGAGGGAGTTGTGTCTCCCTCAATGTTTGCGGCTTTATGCCAATTGGGGAAATGTGAGTACCCAAATGTTGTGATGTTGTGCTAGATGCATACGGTTTAGGGTACCTTGGGTGAAGCCCGGGTGTTGCATTCATGCTGCATAGTAGGCCCTTTCTTTATATGCTCAACCAGTAGAGAACATGTTTGTTGATTGAGACATCCAAGCCTGTTTTAATGTATTTCTATTTATAGAAATTTATATTGCATATGAAGTGCTGACTTGCAGGTTGGAGGGTTCCCCGGGGTCCGTTAGGGGCGGCCGGGAGGAGATGTGTTGTTACACAGTTTGAGGTCAGCCTTTGCTGACCCACGTTACTAATAATTTTTACAGGGCAAGGATCGCACGCAGGAGCTAGCACGCCGTCCAAAAAGGCCTAAGCCCATGAAGTGTTTTCTCTTTTGTAGCACTACTTTTGATGATGTATGTTTGAGACTATTTTGTCCGGCTTGCATGCCGAGGTAGACTAGGAGTGCTGAGCACATTCATGTTTGGTTGTACTGTTTACCCTTTTGGACTTTTGATGTAAGGCCTTAAGGCCATTTGTTTACTCTTTTGGATTAGTGGATAACTTCTAGTTGTGCTTGGTTTTCCGCTGTGTTGTGCTAGTGTTTTGAGTTTTGGGTAGCTATATCAACTTTTAATACTAAAGCTGTGGTGTTCGTATGTTGTGGGGCCCCGGCCGGACCCATATTATACGTCTATTACAGGGGAGGTGTTACAGAGGGAGGCCTTGTTGTTTGTATCCGACGGGCCTATCTCCCGGATTTTGGAGATTGCAAAGAGGATTGAGGCTTATTGGCACGCTACTCGGGGCCGGAAACGGCCAGTGGAGGATCAGGGTCGAGGAGCAAGGAACGATCATAGACGAGCCCGTATCACAAACGGGAGGAGGGTCGAGGACCAGCCTCGTCAGGAGGTAAGGCCGGAGACAAGGGAGCTAGTGGTGGTAGCCCCACCACCTCTTCAGACACGGGAGGGACAGAGACCCGGGGGAATGGCATATCCCCCGCCGGAATGCTTCAATTGCCATCAGGTGGGGCACATCAGGAGGAACTGCCCCATGAGGAGGGCACCCCCACCAGCACCACCGGCTGCCTAGCCAACACAATATTTTGGAGTCCGAAGTTGCGGCCGAGGACCTGGTTACCAGGGAGGGGATCGTAGACAAGAAAGGGAGCAGGTGTATGCTTTGGACTTGGTGCAGCCTCAGAAGCCAGAGCAGGTCATAGCAGGTACACCAAGATAGTTAAATTGTTTAAATAGAGTTCCCTTTCTCAATTGCCCAACAAGTAGAACTGCGTTAAGTAGAATAAATAGGAAAGAAAACTCGTTATAAAATACTAAGACATTTAACCGTCCCATGTATAGCCTTCATCAGCGGCAAGCCCGCCTATACTCTATTCGATACCGGTGCCTCACACTCGTTTGTGTCGGAGACCTTTCTGGAAGGGCTGGAAGGAGTGGAGCGGTTCACAGGCCGGATGAGGAGGGTGCGTCTACACGACGGATCGGAGATACTCACCTCTGCCCACTGCAGCATGGAGGCAGAGATTGGAGGAAAGCCATTCGAAGTATCGGCAACGGTCCTAAGGATGCCAGTCTTCGAGCTGATCCTGGGAATGATTTGGTTACACTAGAACCATGCCCAGGTTGATTGTCAAGCAAAGAGGATCACCGTCAGACACGGGGACACGGTCATTATCATCGAAGGTATAAGACCTGCTTCTCGTATACCCTTTATCTTCAGTACAGGCAGTTAAGGCCTATTTATAGGGGGAGGAGGTCTACGACGTGCTGTTTGAAATGGCAGAGGCCACGGATTCTATATCAAATATCCCAGTGGTGCGGGATTTTGTGGACGTCTTTCCAGAAACATTACTCGGATTACCCCCGCATAGGGAGCAGGACTTTCAGATACAGCTTGTGTCGGGGGCCAAGCCGGCATCTAAGGCCCCTTACCGGATGGACCCAATGGAATTGACAGAGTTTCGGAGCCAGCTTCAGGAGTAAGTGGAAGCCGAATTTGTCCGTCCAAGCTCTTCACCATGGGGAGCTCCGGTATTCTTTGTCAAAAAGAAAGACGGGACACTCAGATTGTGCATCGACTACCGAGCACTAAATCGGCTGACGGTCCGGAATACCTATCCACTGCCAAGGATAGATGAGCTGTTCGACCAGCTGCAGGGGGCACAGTTCTTTTAGAAATTATATTTGAGGTCGAGCTACTACCAGCTTCGGATTCGAGAGGAGGATATTCAGAAGACTGCTTTTAGTAGCATATATGGATTATTTGAGTTTATGGTGATGCCCTTCGGGCTCACGAATGCACCATCGGCGTTCATGACCCTCATGAATCAGGTTTTCAAGGAGTATCTAGATGTGTTTGTCATTGTGTTTATCGATGACATCCTCATATACTCGTTAACGGAGAAGGAGCACACTCCCATCTGGCACTGACCCTACAGAGACTGCGGGAGAATCATTTATATGCATAGTTCAGCAAATGTCATTTTTTGTTGAGGGAGGTGGGCTTCTTAGGCCATATTATCAGTGGATCCGGGTTGGCAGTGGATCTGGCAATGATTCAGGTAGTTCGGGATTGGCCACAGTTGAAGGAAGCCACCGACGTACGAAGTTTCCTAGGACTTGCCGGTTATTACCGGAAGTTCGTAGAGGGATTCTCTCGAATCGCCCTCCAACTCACATCTTTGACGAAGAAGGAGGTACCTTTCATGCGGACCCTGCAGTGCCAGGAAACTTTCCAGGAGCTGAAGGATAGACTCACCTCGGCTCCCATACTTGCTCTCCCCTCGGGGAGAGAAGAATTTCAGGTCTACACTGATGCTTCCTACTAGGTTATGGCAGCTCTACTGATGCAGAAGGGTCATGTGATTGCATATGCGTCTCGCTAGTTGAAGAAGCACGAACAGAACTACCCGGTGCATGACCTTGAGATGGGGGCGGTCGGTTTTTCTTTGAAGATCTGGCGCCACTATCTTTATGGAGTCCACTGCGACATCTACTCCGACCACAAGAACCTGAAATACGTTGACACGCAGAAGGAACTGAACATCAGGCAGAGGCGTTGGGTGGAGTTCTTAGCAGATTATCAGTATGAGATGCACTACCATCCAGGAAAGGCAAACATGGTGGCCTACGCGTTGAGCCGGAGAGCTACCACTTCCGAAGCCAGGCCCCAAGTTATGTCTATGGAGCTAGTGAGGAGATTGGAGGATATGCACATCACACTGGTGTCATCCGAGGACCTCGAGATTTACATGGAGTATTTAGCTACGATGAGTGCTACAGACGATATCCAGGACCGCGTCAGAGATGGGAAGAGGCGAGATGCCAACCTGGAGCCGATATTCTCGGGCTTGAAGAACGTTGCGGCAGGGGATTAGACGATGAGGTACGGTGTGGTATGCTTTAGAGGTCGGACTTATATACCGAAAGGAGGCCAGGTCCGAGAAGATATCATGGCGGAGGCCCACCACAGCAGATTCTCGGTGTACCCGGGGATCACTAAGATGACTGCGGACTTGAAGAAGACTATGTACTGGCCGGGCATGAAGAAAGATATCACTCAGTTTGTGACCCACTGCGAAGCATGCCAGCTAGTGAAGGCGAAGTGCAAAAACCACGCAGGGTTGTAGCAACCACTCCCGGTACCAGAGTGGAAGTTTGAAGACATCGCGATGGACTTTATTCACGGACTTCCCCGATCACGGACGGGAAACGACTTGATTTGGGTAATCGTCGATCAGTTGACAAAGGTGGCCAGGTTCATTCTGATAAGGAAGGACGACTCTGTGGGAGTATTAGTGCGGAGATTTGTGGAGCAGTTCATTTTATATTACGGGGTGCCCAAGACGATCATGTCAGATCGGGATGGCTGGTTCACTTCCAGGGAGTGGAAATCCGTGCAGGCTTACTTAGGCACGTGATTGATCTTCAGCACCGCATTCCAACCCCAGACGGACGGGCAGACGGAACGCACCAACCAGACGCTGGAAGATCTTTTGAGGCTATGCATTTTGGACCGCGGGGAACCGTGGGAGAAGCTCTTACCCCTGGTCGAGTTCTCCTATAACAACAGCTACAGTCCAGCATCAGGATGGCACCTTACGAAGCCTTGTACGGAAGGAAATGCAGGACCCCGCTTTCTTGGATTCAGGATGAGGATCCGAAGGTGTTGGGATCGGATTTTGTTGAAGACACCGAGGCTCATGTAAGGCTGATCAGAGACAAGATGTTAGAGGCGCAGAGCAGACAGGCTAAGTACTATGACGTCCGACATCATCAGGTGGAGTTTCAGGTGGGGGACCGAGTGTTTTTGAAGATCCGGCCCATGCATGGAGTTTCACGGGTGCGTGGTTGGGGGATGAAGCCCAGCCATAGGTATATGGGCCCTTACAGGAACCTGGAGTGGATCGGACCCCTAGCCTACAGGCTGGAGGTGCCACCAGAGCTGGCAGCTCTGCACGACATCTTCCACATTTCTTCGCTGAGGAGGGCTCTACTATGCCCGGAGCAGCAAATTTTGACCACCAAAGGGCCGGTAGCTTCAGACCGGTCAGTTCGCTTAGAGCCAGTTTGGATCGACGACCGAGGAGTATGGATCTTGCTTAGAAGGTTCCGTTAGTCAAAGTCCTGTGGAGGAACCACGGTCAGGAGGAGCATACCTGGGAACCGCAGGACCTGATGCGACAAAAATACCCATAGTTGTTCAGTCAGGTATACCTCACAACCCCTCAAGATGTTTAATTCATTTTCCTGCTTTAAAATAGTTGGGCTGCTCTAGGAAGAGTGGAGGCTAATCTTTTATTTATTGGGATCTTGGCTTCATCAATTAGGCAAATTGGTCATCGATTTAGGTTTCCCTTTAAACCTAATTTAGCAAACATGGCGTCGTCATGGGATGTTACAAGTTTCTTTTCTTCAGTAGAAATTCTCGTAGGCTCAACCTTGATTTCGGGGACGAAATCTTTGTTTTGTATATTAGGATTTTTAAGATCTCATTTCCAACTAGACCCCTAAGAGTGTTTTAGTCATGACTAGGTCTTGATAAAACCCTAGGAAGCTCAAGAAGACCAAGTGAGCATAGACATGAAGTTGGAGATCATCATGGTCTGCAAATAGTAGAATTCTGAACAATAGGTTAGGATGATCATGGGGCTACACCATGACCCCAAGACCCTACCATAACACCCCCAAACATTTTGGGAGGCCCATTAGGGCCATAAGGACCCGTTGGGGTCAATCAAAGAGACTCATTTGACCCAAGTCAACCCTAACCCTAAATGGGTCAAACTAGCCTACTTAGGGTCACTTGACCAACCCCTAGCCAAGTGGACCCCACCCATGCCCTCCTAACCCTAAAGTGAGGTCAGTGGGTCACCAAGGACCCCTTGGGTTCAACCCTAATGGTCATGTTGACCCAAGTCAACTCAAGCCCAAAAGTGGACAAAGTGCCCTTACCAAGGGTCAAGTGACCTCCAAGGTGCCAAGTCAACCCTACCCAACCCTACATAGACCTTAGGGGAGGCCAATGGATCACCAAGGACCCCTTGGGGTCAACCCTAATGGTCATGTTGACACAAGTCAACTCAAGTCCCAAAGTGGTCAAAGTGCCCTTACCAAGGGTCAAGTGACCTCCAAGGTGCCAAGTCAACCCTACCCAACCCTGCATAGACCTTAGGCGAGGCCAATGGGTTACCAGGGACCCATTGGGGTCAACCCAAATGGCCATGTTGACCAAGGTCAACTCTACCTTAAGGTTAAGTCAAATTAGCCAAAATGGGCTAACCCAAGCTCAACCCATTTCCCCCACTTGGGCTAACCTCGTTTCTATTATTAAAATGAGTTAGTGGGCTGCCAATAGGCTGGAGGGGACACCAAAATTCGGCCTTGATGATCAGGAGAGAGAAAAGCTTTATTTTCCCCTTTAATGGTGGAGAGAGAAAGTGGGGAATGAAGGCCATTCATGGCTTAGAATACCAAAGGCCCTCTCTTATTGCTGGAATCTTCCTCCCTGGTCAGTTAGGGGAAGATTAAGGTACTTTCCAGACCTTTTCAATGGCTGGGTGCTGTGAACCCACCATGGCCAAAATCTCAACATTAAGGCCATTAATGGTCATTGATGCTGCACCCTTTCCCTCCCCCATTTGATGGTTTTAAAAGCTTCCTTAGGACCAGAGTAGTCATTTCCACACATTCCCTGAAGATTTCGAGCCATTTGGTAGTGCTATTGCAGAACACCCGAAGCTCCAAAATACGGCCATGGCGCACCACCACCAAACCCGTCGGCAAGCACGGTTAAAGGTCCTCCTCTACTCCTCTATTCGTGGGCTAGAATCCTAGATAAATTAGGAGAGAAATCGGGCTCAATTGAGACGGATTGGGTGAGGAAAATTACAGTTTTTCATGGCTTTTTATACCTCGTGAGTTCGCCGGAAACCGCCCCTCCGGCGGACGTGGCGCCGCCCGGCGATATCCCCCATCTCAACGAAGGTGGTGGCGGTGGTGGCCGGCCAGGGAGGTGGCCGGGTGGCTGGGAAATGATCTTGGAATAGGCTCCAGGTTCGGCCAATCCCAGCATTTGGCTGGAGGAAGAAGATGACAAGGAGGCGTTGGATCTGCTTCAAGATTCGTGCCAGATCTTATATATTTAATTTGATTTTTTTTTTGTATTTCTGTCCTGTTTACTAGTCTGTGTTAAAATAAATATTAAAAATACTTAGGTCCACCTGGTGGGAAAACTTTCAATATAAAAGTAGTAACCCTATTGGTCTACTTTAATCCAAAATTACTTTGGACCAATTTGGCCCTATAGTTGGACCAGGGCACCCATTTTGGTGGGACCTATACCTAGGGCTGTCCTGAGATTCAAATGGATTCCCACCCTTCATCCCTTGTCCAAATGGGCTAACATTTGGACATGGGATCAGTCTTAACTATACCTAGGGTCTATCCAAAATTGGGGTTTTTTAGAGACACTTTGCCTAATGTTTTTACTTTTATTTAATAATGCTAGGGTATTTTAATTAACTAGACTAATGACCTCCAAACCCTACCAAATTTAAGTGAGTGGTCCCTGGAATCAATACCTAACTTTGTACAAACTTTCAACTCATTTGGATGGGTTTTGGTTAGTGAATCACCCAACCCTAGTTTGGCCTTAAGGAGGTGTTTTTGATTAAAAGTGCACCATGGACCTAGGGTGACCACCTCCCCTCAACAGAGGCTGAGGTTTTGAATAATGACTTAGTATGCCCAATTTCACCCTCTTAAGGAAAATGGGATGATTTAGGTTTGATTTACCCTAGGGTTCAACCTCAAACGCTAAGGAAGGACTTTTGGGGGTTGTGAAGGACATGGGGGCTAATGCCTTTGTATGACCTTGAAAACTCAGTAGGATTGAAGGTAGTGTAACCTAAATTATCTGGAAGAAATCGTAGAGGACTGGGAGGAAGGTAGACTCCTCAAAACCCTAACCCTAGTTTTAGGGTAGAAGAAATATTTTGTAAATTCAGCCACTAAACCATATTTAAAAGTTATGAAATTTGGGTAGAGTAAGTTCTAGACCATTTAGAACCCCTGGTAATTTTATTAGAATTTTATGCATTATATTTCTGGTACTTTATTTGTTAAATAACAAAAGGCCCAAAATGGTGTTTTAATTAATTTGACTATTCTGTTCATTTGAATCTGATGCAACTTGGTCAGAAGATAATCTAGGTCTATGTGAATATCCCTAAATTTTGTTATAATTTGTAATTGACTATATTGAGTACTTCCTTCACTAGTCTCAAAAAAGGGCTTCGGTGGTATAAAATTATTTATAGATGATATAACTGTTTAAAAATTATGAGACTTAGGTACTGATAATTTCAGGCCTAAATATACTTGTAGGAATTTATTCATAATTTTTAGAGGGTTGTTTACAGAACATCCTTTACAAGTCCATATTATTGAGATTTTTGATAATTAATTTATTCAGAGAATAATTCTTGCTGAAAAAATTATGAAACTTGGACAATGCTACTTTTAAGGTGGTATCTGCATAGTATAATTAATTTATAATTTTTGGATGGATATTTTCTGTACTTGGTTCGTAAACAACGGAAGATTGTAAATATTGCTAAAATAATTTTAGTGCCCTTTTGATGATAGAAAAATTGTGATACTATGGATTTACCATATTGAGATAACATTATATTTATCATAATTTTGTTAGGTATCTTGTATGTGTACTTAGGATAGTTCATGTTCAAACTGGTAGCCTTTTGAAGCTTTAAGGAAAATAATTTAATACCACATAAGTTAGGAAAATTATAATTTCCCGGATTTAGTCTATTTGTGTCATGACAAGTCTCCAGTAAATAAGGTAGGTCATTTGGATGAGTATTTGGATTATCTCCTGTCTGGACCGTGTAACAGCCCAAATTTTCTCAACAGGATATTTTTGGGTGACATGGCCTGTGACACGGGCGTGTCCCAGGGCGTGTCAAGCAGGGGTCGACGATTTGGCCGTGAGGTCGACGAAATTTGGGGTCGACGGTCATTGATCAGCAGACACGGTCTGCGACACGGGCGTGTCGCAGGGCGTGTCGAGGCCGAGTCGACAATCGGCCTAGGTGTCGAAGTTTTTCGTTCGACGGTGTGTCGAGAGAAGGGAAACGGCCCAGGACATGGGCGTGTCCCCGGCCGTGTCGTGTGCTCCACGATGTTTGCTCGATGATCGTCGAGTTTCGAGATGTGGTCGTCGAGTGTCGAGAAGTTGAACATGGCCTGTGACACGGGCGTGTCACATGGCGTGTCACTTCGGATCGACGAACTAATCCCGACGAAAAGTTTCGACAGGGCGTGTCTTCGTGCCGTATGTTGGCATACGGCCTGGAACACGGGCGTGTCACAGGCCGTGTGAAGTCTCGGGTTGTTTTGCGATTATTTTCGCCAATGCACACCTCCACAGACACGAGCGTGTCTAGAGGCGTGTTGGGTGACACGGCCCATGACACGAGCATGTCCCATGGGCGTGTCACAGGTTTGGATCAGTCGGTTGACCACCGCTTGAGGCACACGACCTGGGATACGGGCGTGTCACAGGCCGTGTCAGGCAAAAATCAGCTTTTCTGGCATTTTTGTGGCCGTCCATTCCTTCAGCCTGGATCCAAGGGCTGAGGCTTCTTTCCTCTTTTTCCTAAAGGCCGAAAACTGAGAACATATTCTCATTTGCTTAAGCCTTATCTTTTTACAAGTTAAAGAGAGAAAGGGAGAGGAAGAAGGAGGAGGAGGAAAGGGGGCTGATTGCTGGTGGTGCTGTGGTTTACCGACAAGAGATCCGAAGCCAGCATTGTGGAGGAAAAGCTCTTGTGATTCATGGAAGCTAGCTTGGAGCTCATGGCACCAAAGAGGGCTTCAAGGGTAACGACTTTTCTTCCTAGCCATATGAAGGCTTCCTTTTGGAATATATTTGTAATTCCCCCACCAAGAGGTGGCTATTTTGGGAGTCTTTTGGGTGGTTCATGAAATCCCCTTTGTTGGCATATAGATCCGAAAATGGAGTACTGAATAGGCATGCTGTGTGAAGCCCATCTAGACAGGTTGGTCTGGATTGGTGATGTTGCATACGAACCGGAGAAGACTCCGTGATAAACGTGTAGTATAAGGCGTAAACAGGCTATGCCTGCAAAAAGGAGTAGCAGGACGGACTGGAGTGGTAACCCAGGAAAATATCCGTGTTACGTTTTTGGGTCATACCTGTGGATGAGGCACAGGAAGTACTGGTGTGACCAGGAAAGGCCCTTTGTGATGATTGATGTTGTAGGGTGTCCACCTGTGAAGCGAGTAACAGGAAGTACTGGCGTGATAGCCAGGAAAGACCCCTAACATTTATGATTTTGCGGTGTCCACCTGTGAAGAGAGTAACAGGAAGTATTGGGATTCCCAGGAAAGACCCGCTGTTGAGATAAGAAAATGGGTGTAGAGAAATACCCAGGCTTGAATGCCAAGAACAAGATTGGTGAGACTGACCCGCGCCTTTGATTAAGCCATGAGTACGCTGTACTCGAAGAAGGCAAGGCGATTTGAACAACGGGGGGTGGAGGATCCGACCTGCGCTATGTCCGTCCGACGTGAGACCAAAAGGTGCGGTCTATTGGAGCGCATAACAAGAGTCTTCGGCTTGCGCGCCATGACACAATGGGGGGCTACGGGCCATCCCAGTGTAGGAAGACTAACTCCGGCTGCACTCCGTGGAGTAAATGCTCAAGAGATTTAGCGTTGGGTTATGACCCTGATATGGTGGTGGGCAAGAGCTTTGCCAGAACACCAAGAATGTGCCCTGAGTGCACGGACCGTTGGGCCAGGTGGCGAATGGTTGTGATGGCATGTGTGCGTGAAAGCACCTTATATGAGATATATTGCCATGCTTGTGATATGATATGCCTATAGGGAAGAATACCGATGCCCCGAGAAAAGGGGTAGGGTCGTTATAATTTGGTCAGCTGAACGCTGACCGTTCCTTTTGTTTGCCACCGTTGGGTGGATTGTCCCTGTACAGGTGCTGGAGAGCCGAGCGGGATGCATAAAGGTTGATGTCCCTGCTGCCATTGCTGCTGCTGCTAGCTAGCCCTCGAAGGCTTACGTTGCTTGTGATGTTTCTTTTTGTGGCCGGCCTGCGCGCCAATCTTTTTAGGCCACTGGTTGAAAGCCATGTAAGGCCATAAGTCCATCATTTGTACTCTTGTAAGACATTCCTATGGATATAGATATACAACGTGGGTTGTGTTATATGTTGGACATTCACTGGTGGAGTTCAAGTTGTAGTATAGGCTTCCGCTAGAATGCTTTGTGCTAGGTGCGATGCATTACTCTGGTATCATCTTGTACCTTCACCGCCTGTTTTGTGGTATATACTGCAGGGCCCCGACCGGACCTTCTAGAATATACCATACGAACGGATGAGGTTGTTACATTTTTGGTATCGGTTGTTTTGGTCTTTCCCTCTCGAAGTCGTGGTCGACTTCTTTTGTGGGGTGGCGAGCACGTGTTTGTGCAAACCAAAGTCTACGAATGAACTCCTGAATGTCCATGATAGGAATGCAAAGTTATTGTGTTTCAGGAACCTGCATGTTCTTATTTTGTGTTGTTTGCTTGGGTACAACCGCTAATGTGTGTGTCTTGTCCACCTTTAGGTGACACGAAGTGGAGCTGGGCCGTCTAAGCCCCAGCATTCTGATGAAAGTACGACACCAGCCGAGGTGCATACACCTCCACCGTCTGCGGAACATGTGCGTTTAGTTGCGGAGGCTTTATTTACCATGATCCAAGGCCAGCCACTTAGGCAGGAACAAGCGGCTGTGAGGCCAGAACAGGTGGAGGAAAGGCCTGAACCTGTAGTGGATGTGGCTCCTCGAGCGGCTGAGAAGCAGCTAACGCGGTTTATGAGTTTCCATCCGCCTACGTTCTTGGGCGCGGGAACTCCGACGCGGGCTGAGGATTGGTTATCGCGCGTCAAGCGAGTGATGACGGCGATTGGAACGGCGGAGCATCAGAAAGTTACCTTAGTTACCTTTTTGCTTGAAGGAGAAGCTCGATTGTGGTGGGATGAGATGGAGTTGCATCACTTGGCGAGTCGTCCTTTAACCCAAGTATCGATGGAAGAATTCTGCCGACTTTTCCTAGCGAAGCACCTTCCTGCGGCTCAGCGGATAGCCATGGAAAATGAATTCCAAAGGCTAACACAAGGTGATGGCAGTGTTGACGCCTACCTGCATGAGTTTACTCGCTTGGGGCGGTATGCGGGTTCTATATTTGCGGATGAGCAGAGGAAGACCAATCGGTTCTATGAAGGATTGAGGGACGAGCTGAGGTTCCTTATGTCAGGTTCGGTGAACCAAGGCTTCCAAGCGTTGGTTGACAATGCGAGCGCATTGGAAAAGGATATGAAAAGGGTGCAAGGGAAGAGAGCGTTGGCTGTATCGCAACCGGAGTGGAAGGCGCCCCGATCTGGGAAACCATTTTATAAAAAGAGATGGGGCAAGAAGTCCAAGACAACTGGACAAACTCCTTCATCAGTTGCAACAGGAGAAACATCGGGGGCTACCTCTAAGCCAGATACTCGTATCTGCTTCAATTGTGGCCGGATGTGGCATATTGCGCGAGATTGTCGGATGCCGCCAAAGAGTGAAAAGAAGGCGGGAGCATCTTATGCGGAAAAAGGGAAGGCGGTGGTGGATTCCTCTGCCTCGCAGGCGTAACCCCGAGTCTACAATCTTGGCCTACAGGAGGCCATCAAGCAGAGTGACGTTGTTACAGGTATGAGTTTTGTTTTGCATATACTATTGCTTGTATGCTTTGCTTAGTCTATCTATGTTTGCGGTTTGTGTGTGACATGTTTGTCACAGGTTTTGTGATGATTCGGGATACGCTGGCACGAGCACTATTTGATACGGGTGCATCGCATTCTTTTCTGTCTAGCGAATTTATAACGCGGCTTGGGATACTCAGTCGTGCAAAGACAGATAGCGTCAGATTGGTTTTGCCGAATGGTTGTTGGATGCTTGAGGATCAAGCTTGCAATGTGGAGGTTCGGTTAGGAAGTCGGGATTTCTGTTTAACTTCATTTGTTTTGCCAATATCGGAATTCGACGTGAATTTTGGGATGGATTGGCTTGCGGAGCAGCATGCCATGATTGATTGCCAGTCCAAAGAAATCACATTGGGCCAGAATACCGAATAGGAGACAAAGTTCGCGGGTATGCGAGGAGTGGGCGGGACGTTGATGTCTGCACTCCAGGTAGTCAAGGCTGTTCAGAAGGGTGCGGAGTGTTAATTTGCCCTGATTCAGGCTGTTGAGCCTAAGGCCCATGTTTGTGAGGTTCCGATTGTGGCGGAATTTATAGATGTGTTTCCCACAGATCTCCCTGGGTTACCACCCCAGTGGGAGATTGACTTCACGATCGAGTTGGCGCCAGGTGCGAAACTTGTGGCCCGCTCGCCATATCGCGTTGCGCCAAAAGAGATGGCGGAGTTGAAGGTTCAACTACAAGAAATGTTGGAGCAAGGTTATATACGCCCAAGCATGTCACCTTGGAGCGCGCCTGTGCTTTTTGTAAAGAAGAAAGATGGTGGGTTATGATTGTGTATTGATTACCGTGAACTGAATAAGCTGACCGAGAAGAATAAGTATCTGATACCTCGTATTGATGAGTTGTTCGATCAGCTGGTGGGCTCGACCGTCTATTCGAAGTTGGACCTGAAGTCTGGTTATTACCAGTGGAGAATTCGGGAAGTTGACATTCCCAAAACCGCATTTGGAATGTGTTATGGGCACTATGAGTTCACAGTCATGCCATTTGGACTGTGCAATGCGCCCTCGTTGTTTATGGATCTGATGCACCGTATTTTTCGCGAGTACCTGGATCTGTTTGTGATCGTGTTCATTGATGATATCCTGGTGTACTCGAAGTCAAAAGGAGAGCATGAGACTCATTTGCGGTTGGTGTTGAACACGTTGAGGCAAAATCAACTCTAGGCCAAGTTCTCGAAGTGCGAGTTTTGGCTATCGTCGGTGGCATTTCTGGGCCATGTGGTGAGTGGAGCGGGCATTGCAGTGGATCCAGCAAAGATAAGGGCCATACAGGAGTGGCCAATATTTGTTCCGTGGCCGAGTTCAGGAGTTTCCTTTGACTTGCAGGCTACTATAGAAGATTTGTGGAAAACTTCTCGCGGATCGCTTTGCCGCTAACCACACTGACATGAAAAATCAGAAGTTCGTTTGGAAGACAGAGTGCGCACGAGATTTTGAAGAGCTGAAGACTCGGTTGACCACGGCACCGGTGTTGTCTTCGCCGCGTGGGACCGATGGATTTGTGATTTATAGTGATGCCTCAGGGAGCGGCTTTGGCTGCGTTCTTCTGCAGAATGGAAAGGTTATTGCTTATGGCTCACGCCAGCTGAAGGTGCACGAGCGAAATTATCCCGTCCATGATTTGGAACTAGCGGCGGTGATTTTTCCACTCAAGTTATGGAGACACTACCTTTATGGAGTGAAGGTGGAGATCTATACCGATCATAAGAGCCTAAAGTATCTCTTGGAGCAGAAAGACTTGAACATGCGACAATGAAGGTGGTTGGAGTTCCTTGGGGACTACACTTTTGAGATTCACTACACTCCCGGGAAAGGGAATGTTGTCGCAGATGCGTTGAGTTGGAGGGTTCCGGCTAGAGCAAATTGGGTACAAAGGCATGCTGAACGTCTTATCCAGGAGCTTGATGCGTTGGAGATTTATTGTGTTGACACGAATTGCACTGCCACTACATGTTTGAACTGGACCGAGGTGCAATGTGACCTTGCGGACCGAGTTCGACGGGCAACGGAGTTGGATGACGATCTCTTACGCTATGTGAATGAAGGGCCAGAGGGCAAATTTTCCTGGAATGACGGCCTTTTGCGAAAAGAGGGCCGTTTGTGCGTCCCAAATGTGGGGAAATTGAGGGAAGAACTGATGTATGAAGCGCATTATACAAAGTATTCCATTCACCCCGGGAGCACGAAGATGTTCAACGATATGAAGAAGCTATTCTGGTGGCCAGGGATCAAGAAAGATGCTGCCCTTTATGTATCCAAATGTCAAACATGTGCGATGGTGAAGACAGAATGCCAAAAGACGGGCGATTATTTGAAGTCACTGTCAATTCCAGAATGGAAATTTGATGATATTTCCATGGATTTTGTGCACGGGTTGCCGAGATCACAGCGAGGAAATGTTTCCATTTGGGTGATTGTTGACCGGCTAACTAAAATGGCACATTTTCTCCCGAACAGGCGGGATGATTCAGTTTAACGTTTGGCAAAGTTGTATGTTGACCAGATTGTACGGCTTCATGGTGTTCCTCGGAGCATCGTAAGTGATCGAGATGGGCGATTCACGTCAAATGATTGGAGGCTAGTTCACCGACTGTTGGGCACGAAATTGACTTTCAGTACGACCTTTCATCCATAAACGGATGGCCAAACTGAACGTACCAACAGAACAATGGAGGACATGCTCCGAATGTGCGCCCTTGACTTCGACAAGAGATGGGAAGATCATCTCTATATGGTAGAGTTTGCATATAATAACAGCAACCAGGCGAGTATTGGGATGGCACCATAGGAAGCGCTGAATGGAAGGAAGTGTTGTACTCCCTTGGCTTGGGTAGAAGCGGGCGAAGCTCGGGTTTCTAAACCAAATGAGGTTGAGGAAGAAAACTCAACCGTACGCACGATTCGAGAGAAGCTACTTATTGCTCAAGATCAACAAGCTAAGTACTACAACGCCAAGCACCGGAATGTGAAATTTGCGGTTGGCGATTGGGTCTACTTAAAGATCAAGCCATTCAAAGGTGTCCCCAGGATTCGACGATTGAAAAAGTTCAGTCCAAGATATTTGTGTCCTTTTGAAGTGGTTGAGCGAGTTGGCGAAGCGGCTGTTCGGCTAGCTCTGTCGGTAGACTTGGGTGGATTACATGATGTATTTCACATCTCGGTGCTTCGAAAGGCCGTAAAAGATCTAGCTCAAGTGATCGTGGATGATCGTGTGCCGGTGGAGTCTGGGCTAACAACGAGAGTTAGACCCATTCAGATCGGAGATCGAGCCGAGAAACAGTTGCGGAATAAGACGGTCGGCATGGTTAAAGTCTGGTGGGACAACTGCGGCCGTGAAGAACTGACTTGGGAGCGAGAGCAAACCATGCGAGAAGAGTTCCCCGAGCTGTTTTTGTAATCTGTGTTGGAAGCTGTTGTTGTAACATAAAAAGGTGCATGTTATAACAATTTTCTTGCTGGTTACTTATTGCCTTCCTGTGTCTGAATTTCGAGGACCAAATTTCTTGTAGGAGGGGAGGATTGTAACAACCCAAATATTCTCAGCAGGCAATTTTTGGGTGACACGGCCTGTGACATGGGCGTGTCCCAGGGCATGTCAAGCTGGGGTCGATGATTTGGCCGCGAGGTCGACGAAATTTGGGGTCGACAGTCGTTGATCAGCAGACACGGCCTGCGACACGGGAGTGTCGCAGGGCGTGTCGACAATAGGCCTGGGTATCGACGTTTTTCGTTTGACGGTGTGTCGAGAGAAGGCACACGGCCCAGGATACGGGCGCATCCCCGGCCATGTCGTGTGCTCGATGACGTTTGCTCGACGATCATCGAGTGTTGAGATGTGGTCGTCGAGTGTCGAGAAGTTGAACACGGCCTGTGACACGGGCGTGTCATAGGGCGTGTCACTTCGGATCGACGAACTCAGCCCGACGAAAAGTTTCGACAGGGCGTGTCTTCGTGTCGTGTGTTGGCACACGGCCTGGGACACGGGCGTGTCACAGGCCGTGTGAAGTCTCGGGTTGTTTTGCGATTATTTTCGTCGATGCACATGGCCACAGACACGGGCGTGTCTGGAGGCGTGTTGGGTGACACGGCCCATGACACGGGCGTGTCCCATGGGAGTGTCACTGGTTTGGATCAGTCGGTTGACCACCGCTTGAGGCACACGGCCTGGGACACGGGCGTGTCACAGGCCGTGTCAGGCAAAAATCAGCTTTTCTGACATTTTTGTGGACGTCCATTCCTTCTGCCTGGATCCAAGGGCTGAGGCTTCTTTCCTCTTTTTCCTAAAGGCCGAAAACTGAGATCATAGTCTCATTTGCTTAAGCCTTATCTATTTACAAGTTAAAGAGAGAAAGGGAGAGGAAGAAGGAGGAGGAGGAAAGGGGGCTGATTGCTGGTTGTGCTGTGGTTTACCGACAAGAGATCCGAAGCCGGCGTTTCGGAGGAAAAGCTCTTGTGATTCGTGTAAGCTAGCTTGGAGCTCATGGCATCAAAGAGGGCTTCAAGGGTAACGACTTTTCTTCCTATCCATGTGAAGGCTTCCTTTTGGCATATATTTGTGACTCCCCCACCAAGAGGTGGCTGTTTTGGGAGTCTTTTAGGTGGTTCATGAAATCCCCTTTGTTGGTATATAGATCTGGAAATGCAGTACGGAATAGGCATGCTGTGTGAAGCCCATCTGGACAGGTTCGTCTGGATTGGTGATGTTGCATACGAACCGGAGAAGACTCCGTGATAAACGTGTAGTATAAGGCGTAAACGGGTTATGACTGCGAAAAGGAGTAGCAGGACGGACTGGAGTGGTAACCCAGGAAAATATCCGTGTTATGTTTTTGGCTCATACCTGTGGATGAGGCACATGAAGTACTGGTGTGACCAGGAAAGGCCCTTTGTGATGCTTGATGTCGTAGGGTGTCCACCTGTGAAGCGAGTAACAGGAAGTACTGGCGTGGTAGCCAGAAAAGACCCCTGACATTTATGATTTTGCGGTGTCCACCTGTAAAGAGAGTAACAGGAAGTACTGGGATGCCTAGGAAAGACCCGCTGTTGTGATAAGAAAATAGGTGTAGAGAAATACCCAGGCTTGAATGCCAAGAACAGGATTGGTGAGACCGACCCGCGCCTTTGATTAAGCCATGAGTACGTTGTACTCGGAGAAGGCAAGACGATTTGAGCAACGGGGGGTGGAGGATCCGACCTGCGCTATGTCCGTCCGACGAGAGACCAAAAGGCGCTGTATGTTGGAGCGCATAGCAAGAGTCTTCGGCCTGCGCGCCATGACATAATGGGGGGCTACGGGCCATCCTAGTGTCGGAAGAATAACTCTGGCTGCACGCCGTGGAGTAAATGCTCAAGAGATTTACCGTTGGGTTATGACCCTGATATGGTGGTGGGCAAGAGCTTTGCCAGAACACCAAGAATGTGCCCTGAGTGCACGTACCGTTGGGCCGGGTGGCGAACGGTTGTGATGGCATGTGTGTGTGAAAGTACCTTATATGAGATATATTACCATGCTTGTGATATGATATGCCTGCAGGGAAGAATACCGCTGCCCCGAGAAAAGGGGTACGGTCGTTATAATTTGGTCAGCTGAACGCTGACCGTTGCTTTTGTTTGCCACCGTTGGGTGGATTGTCACTGTACAGGTGCTGGAGAGCCGAGCGGGACGCATAAAGGTTGATGTCCCTGCTGCCGTTGCTGCTGCTGCTAGCTAGCCCTCGAAGGCTTATGTTGCTTGTGATGTTTCTTTTTGTGGCCGGCCTGCGCGCCAATATTTTTAGGCCACTGGTTGAAAGCCATGTAAGGCCATAAGGCCATCATTTGTACTCTTGTAAGACATTCCTATGGATATAGATATACAACGTGGGTTGTGTTATATGTTGGACATTCACTGGTGGAGTTCAAGTTGTAGTATAGGCTTCCGCTAGAATGCTTTGTGCTAGGTGTGATGCGCTACTCTGGTATCATCTTGTACCTTCACCACCTGTTTTGTGGTATATACTGTGGGGCCCCGTTCGGAGCTTCTAGAATATAACATACGAACGGATGGGGTTGTTACAGACCGACATATAGCCTAGGATGGTCTGCATTTGGCAAGATGGGTAAATTGCAATAATATATGATGGGACATGGTGTAGGAGTTAGTCATTTTGGATATATGTGGAGGAGTTCACCATAGAAGGATGGGAAGAGTGGTGAGGAATTGGTTTGGCTAGAGTTTAGAGGCTCTTGGGTTCGACGAAAGATCGTCCTTCCCGAGGTGAGGTGGAGTCAATTCACCCTAGGATTAGCCTATTGTAATATGAGAAGGTAATGGGTAAGGGAATTAACCAATATTAATAAGTACCTTGCGAAAGGTAACGCTGGGCGTAATCCCAACATAGTTCCTAGTGCCCCTTGAGAGCCCTACACAGGGAATACCGGGGGCAGTCCTTGGTTAACGTAAACTGTATTAACAAGCTGAAAAGAGTAACTTAGTAATTAGGGTTGCACATTTCACGAATACAGATAGCAAAGGAAGATAGTTGGAAGCTTCGGCTTGGATGGCTAAGAGACGGACGTTTTGGTCCGACGAGCTTTGACTCGGTTGATATTTGTGATGGACGGGATGATCCGAGGAGCTTTGGCTCGGTATGATACGATAAATTTGCATGTGCATGAAAGGAAAGAAAATTAAGGTGGTGGGTCTTCGGTATTGGAATGTCGATGCACCGACGCCAATACACTGACTCGGAAAGTGTGGTTAGCACTTCGCCAACAGAAGTCCGGTGCGCCAGCCGGCAAGTGTACACAAGAGTCTGCTTCGTGCACCAAGCGTTGAGGCGTACGATAGGTCTGACCGGTAGTGCTTTACTGGTTTAGAGGTGGGCGAGGCCCAACCCACCGCTTCCGTCTGCCACTACGGAGGTATCCTGGGAGGTGAGGCTCCAGAAAGGGGGAACTAAAGGTCTGTGTACACAGAGTCGGGTGTGTGTGTTGCACTTGCATGTTCCATTATACCCACTTGCATGTCATAGCATAATCGATTCATTTAACCCGGGCACCTATTGTATTAGTGGAATGGGACGCTTATACAATAGGCCCTGCAAAACGACCCCTTGGTCTATAAGTTTGTGTGGGCAAGTTTATAAATTTTGGTTAAATTCTTTATATATATATTGCTGTTATTAACTGACACCCCAACATATAAATTGGTATGAGAATTTTTTTTACGATGGGAGCCCTGTAAAAGATCCCTTGCTTATATGATCCCGTATAAGTTAAGGTTAGTTTTCATACTTTACTTTTCTGCTACATGTACTATAAAATTACTAGTATAGGTCCGCTGCCATCTGTTTTTGATTATTCTCCACCTTCAAGTCCTCCCCTTTTTTCCTCTCTGCTCGGTTCCTAGGATCCATGGGGGAAGGGTTGGGGGATGATAGGGCTTAGTCTTTTAGACTAATGATTTTCGAACCGCATCATTTTAGGGAATCGTGGAGCCCAGCATGGATGAGCACCCCAGAGACCGGTGCGCTTGGAGATGGGGCAGTCTAGCTCCGGAGTTCATACAGCCGGGACCGTGAGTCTCGACCTTGAGTAGATTTTTTGCTTTTGCTTCCGCATGAGTGATTTGTAGTGAGGACATGATGTACTGGGCATAAGCACGTATTTTAGTACTCTGATGTATTTTTCTGTGGACACTCCCTTCGTGGATATATATTTACTATGATATGTGATTTTCTATGAACTGCTAGTTTGCGTTTACTTTGCTACTTTTCTGTGATCGAATTGGCCGGTAGAATCGGCGCTTTGTGGTGACGACCCTTCAGGGCGTGAAGGAGTCACCGCAAAACGGCGGTTCTGGGCCTAAGACCCCGGTGTTGAAAAAAGAAAAAAAGGGGGGTCTTACAGAATTTACCTCAGTTCGACGATTCAGTGCTCGGTGAATTTAGCATTCTACGAATTAACCTCAATCTAGGGCGTTGAGTGATGTTGAGTGTAAGACCCCCCCTCTCGGATCCCAAAACACAGCACGAAGGGGGGTCTTATGCCCAGAATAGCCGCCTTGCGGTAGCATTAGCACACGGGCTAACCTGTACCACAAGTTGCCAATTCCGCCGGCTACAACCAATATCAATATAAACATGCCAACCCGACCGTAATATAAAAGAGAAGTCAAATCCACACCAAGTATATAGTCCAAATACAACAAAAATAGAAGCTAAAACATGCTTCTTCAATATCAGAGTATAACTATGAAATTGCCCCAACGGGCTACATCAGGGTCTCACAACACTCACATCTGTAACTGACGGTAACGACGGCACTGTCCCTTCAGGCCATGTTGTCCTGGCCTGGATGTCCTGCTGCAAAGTTTGAGACTGCTCTACTTGCGCGCTGACCTCCTAAAAAGGAAGACGTAGCAACCGTTACTCAAAAAGACTAAGTGGCTTCACATCCGCTCCCCCGGCGACTCCTCGGCACCGGGCAGAGAAAAAGGAACAAGGGTAATATATACAAGTAGTAAAACAGGTACAAGTAGGTGGTAATAGTACATGAAAAACAATATCATAAACTAGCAGTTCTACTTAAGCAATAGTAATTCAACAAATATAAGTAGTCTAGCAGTTCTACAAGAGCTATAACAATTCAACAAGTATAAGTAACTATAGCAGGTAAGTAACTTAACTTATAAGGATGTCCATACAAGATTATAAGTTAAGGATCGGTTTACATAAAGTAACTCATCATATAACAGTGCGCATACAAATTTATACGATGAGGATCTTGTTGTGTAATGTTATGAAATGGTACGTATGCTATGCAACGACTCACCATGATCACAAACATGCAATTTCTATGTCTACATAGACTAGTAGTTCCAACTATTCGAGCAGGTAGCTAACCTCTCAGGCATCAACCGTCGTGGCCAGGCGGTGACAGTAGAGCGGGCATCTCTACTACTAGGCGGGTATCCACACTACTTCACCTAGGCCTCCGTATGCTTCAACGCTAAGATCACAACAACGGAGCCCATGCGTACTATGGCCCAGCGGGGGTCTCGAGTAGATGTGCACCGAGAACACAGCCCCGAACTGACCTTGTGTGACCCGAAAGGGGCCTCGAAAGAAAGCACGAGGACACATCCCAACCGTTCACTTGGCACGGAAGGGGCCCAGGATGTGAACACCGAGGACATAACTCAACCACCCAAAGTCTATCTGTCAACTCCCGTCGGTGTGATGATCGGCGAGCCCGTAGACCTGCCACACTATCCTTAACTCAGGATTAAGACACCGCGTGTCAACTCATACCGCATGAAAATTCCACATCACCATGGAATGGAAGGGGACTCAGAAGTAAGCAAAAGGACACAGCCCATCCATCCACTCGGCATGGAAGGAGCCCCGGGACGTGAACACCAATGGCGAAGCCCAACCGTCCGTCTATACCTTATCTCAACACTAACCCAACTAGTGACGGTCAACACCGCACTTACATCCTTCCATAATACTACCCGTAGGGAGACTACGCTCTAAGTATTTGACTACTAAATTTCATTCCAACCATCAAACACACTCATGGCCATAGTTTATCCTTCTATATGTCGTTCCAAATTATTTCAACATAATATAACATAATGCGCATATATAATAGTCTACCAATTTCTAACAGGTCATTTCGTTTAAGTAAGTTTGCTTCGCAATTCAGTTATATGAAATCCAATTAGTAAACTTCATCATTCATGGCACTACGGTGGTTAACATAAAATAGTTCACCAAAATCTCGAGTTAATTTGCAACATCAATTCTACCGAATCCAAATCCATATTATATAAAACCCCAAAATTTAAGTGCAGAATAAATCTGGATAACAACTTTAACCGGAGACTCATGAAGCTATACGAATCCGGTAAAGACGTGTAACCCCTCGATCAAAAGGTATTTCCATGGGTTACAACTTTCATATTCAGCCCACAACCCAGATTTGACTGTATCCTATTCGAAATCAGCTTCAAAGTCCGCTGCGCACAGAACACAATATCTACATGCTGGTTTTATCTGACGTCATTTTCGTTCAGGCTTTCCCGTGGCTACAAACTTCTCCGGAAGTCGTGCAACCATTCGTTGGAAAGGTATTTTCATGGGCTTCAACTTTTGGGTTTAGGCTAAAGCCCAAATCTGGCGATATCCTACATGAAAATGGCCAAGAAGATCACTGCGTGCAGAACCCAGATTCTGCACGAATCTTAAAGCGGAATGAACGACATCGGTTCATCTTCCTCTTCAAGTCAACCTTCCAAAATCACTCCAGAAATTCCTCCTCCCTTATTCACCGTCAAGAGTCCACTTCTCCTCACGAAACCATCCACCCCTCAACACATAGAAGAAAGGGGAGGTTGAAGAGATCTAAAATCTAGAACACATGTCCTAGCATGGCCATCACTAGAAAACTCCTTATCTCCATCAAGACTCTCTTGAGTCGATATCTCTCCTAAGAAAATAATTAAGATCTAGCACTAAGGGAGATGGTAGGAAGCTCACCTCATTTCCATAATTTCCATTATTTCCGGCATGGATCTTGTGAGTCTTCTCGGCGACATTGTTTTTCACGGCGGCGGCGAATCTCCTCCTCTAGAACTTGCTCCAGTAACTTCCTTCTCTCAATAGGAGTTTCTCTCAGAAAATAGGTGATGAAATGAGCATGGAAATGGCTAGGGTTTTCACTTCCCTATTTATATAAAAAGTGACACGAGTAGGGACACGCCTGTGTCGCTACCCGTGTCGTACACCAGTGTGTCGACACCATTGTGTCGACACTATTGTGTCGACACCATTGTGTCGACACCATTGTGTCGACACCATTGTGTCAACACCGTTGGGTCGACACCATTGTGCCGACCAAAGACTCGAGTGTTACAAATCCTATTCATAAGTGTTGCCCAGTTGTTAGCACTCCCCTAAACCCCAATCAGCTCTCCTGACTCTAAGAAACACGCACGGGGGGCCTAGTGTGATTTGGGACGTTACAAATCCTATAAATAAAATAAAAGATTTCGTCCCCGAAATCAGGCTTACGCTATGGGGAGAAATGCATAACAGTTATAATATGCTCTTAAATATAATTACCTTGAGCAAACAACTCCGGATAGCATTTTTGCATCAAATCCATTGGCTCCCATGTATATTCCTCCATCCCATGATTGGACCATAACAACTTCACCAAGGGAACACTTTTGCGGCGCAACATTCTTGTCTCGTTATCTACGATCCGCACTGGCTCTAGTCGCACAGACCTATCAGATGCCACAACACCATCAGTTGTGGGGATGTATTGATCGGGCTGCAACAGCGCCTTTCGAAGCGACGACACATGAAACACGTCGTGGAGGTTCCCTATCTCGGACGGTAATTCCAACCGATAGGCCAATGGGCCAATCCTTTCCAATATAGTATAAGGCCCAACATACCTTGGGCTGAGCCTTTTCACACCACGCACACGTGACACTCCATGCATCGGTCAGATTTTTAGGAACACCTTATCACCCACTTTAAACTCCACCATCCAGTGCCTTGCCTTATAATACTTCGCCTGGCGACTTTGAGCCTCCAACATGCGATCCCGTATCAGTCTAACCGCCGGAAAGGTATCCTCAATATATTCAACACCCAAAGCCTTTGAGTCGTCACCTTGCACCCAATACAAGGGGGTTCTACACCTCCTTCCATAAAGAGCTTCATGAGGAGCCATGCCGATACTAGCCTGGTGGCTGTTGTTGTAGGAGAATTCTACCAACGGTAAGAGCCTTTTCCACCGCTCTCCTCTATCCAATACACATAATTTCAACAAATCTTTATGTCCGGATGGTCCATTCAGATTGCCCGTCCATCTGGGGATGAAACGCGGTGCTAAAGGTAAGGCGCGAACCCAAATATGCCTGAACCACTTTCCACTCCTTGGAGGTAAACCGACCATCATGATCAGACACGATCGTCTTAGGCACGCCATGATACTGTACGAATTGCTCCACAAAAAGGCATACTAAGATATCCACATGAGCTTCTTTCTTCATTGAGATAAATCGGGCTACTTTTGTTAGGCGATCAACTATCAGCCACTGTGAATCATTCCCGGAGCGTGAGCGAGGTATCCCATGGACAAAGTCCATGGAGACATCCTCAAACTTCCACTCGGGGATGGGCAACGATTATAGCAAACCACCGGGACTCTTGTATTGCACCTTCACCCTTCGACAAGCCGGGCTACTTTCTTCAGGCCTTGGATACGGGCTTGGCACCCGGTACTAGATTAATCTGGAAGTCAACCTCCCTATGTGGGGGTAATCCTGGCAGTTTCTCAGGAAATACCTCGGGGAAGTCCCGTTGCGTGTAAATCGGCAAGCGCACCGGTCGCACAAGTAATAATGTTTTGGGAATAAATCCCCGAGTGTCGGTATCTTGAGGAATGCAATTAGCGTAGATCGGCAACAGTACAGAGAATATCATTATGAGAGTTATAAAAAGAAAAAAGAGGAAATAAAGGACTTGGGAGATTGTAGATGTTTGATCTACTGAACTAGTAAAAGCTATGCGGGTCGAAGGCACCGCTTCGCAAGGTGGAGTGGGTTTGTCGGCCGCGATGCCGAACTTCAGCTGGGCGAGTGGAAGGGAAGCTAATGGATTGAAGTGTTCTTGTGTGGAGTGCAATCGGATAAGACACGAGAATGGAGTGGATGTGTGGTGAGCGAGGCACATTCACAGACAATACTCAAAAGCAGAAGAAAATACTAACATTCCATTAGCTATAAAATAAACTTGATGTTCATGGATGGAAATGTTCATTACACTGCTCAAAACATTCATACTACAGAGGAAGGGGAAGAGGAGTTAACCAAAAGAGAGTGAAGATGCACCACGGGTCGTGGCCGTAGTAGCGAGTTGTCAATCCGCTTCCAGGCTCAGTCCAAGGAGGCTTCCGGTACCAACGAGCTGTCACTGCGAAGGCGTTTAAGTCCGATCTCTAGTTTGTCTACTTCACCAACTCCGGAGGAAAGCTTGGAGTTGAAGTCATCAATGGCCGAGGGCTTCGTCGGAGAGTTGAAAAGCTTCGGAGTAGTTGGCAATGGCCTCCCGACGAAGGTGGAGGTGATGGAGCAGCTCGAGAAGTGAAAAGGCGATTCCTGCGCACTCTTCGATTGCAGTAGATGATAGGCGTTGACCTAAATCACGGAGCAGGGCTTTAAATACGGAGGCAGCAGAAGCATTGCGCACGATCAGTGACGCACGACCAGTGGTCGTGCGTACTGTCGGTCGATGATCGTACGACTTTTCCAAATAGACCTGTAACCTGGACAAGAAGCATCAGCATATATGCGCACGAGCAGTGGCGCACCACCAGTGGTCGTGCGCACTACGGCCAGTGCTCGTGCGATTACCTAGTTAGGATTAGTAAAAAGGGAGTGTAATGCGCACGATCAGTGGCGCACGATCAGTGGCGCACGACCAGTGGTCGTGCGCAATAAGTCCAGTGGTCGTGCGCAGTATTCCTGCATCGTTGGTGTCTCCCGAGCGGTTCTGGAGCACGCACACGACCCCTGCACCAGCATAAGAGGCGGATAGGCCACCAAAACGTGCACACCACATGTAACAGTCCAAATTTCTGAAACAGGAAATTTTTGGGTGACACGGCCTGGGACACGGGCGTGTCGCAGGGCGTGTCGAGGTTGTGTCGACGATCGGGCTTTGTCTCGACGATTTTTCGCTCGACGATGTGTCAAGAGGAGGCACACGGCCCAGGACACGGGCGTGTCCAAGGCCGTGTCGTGTGCTCGACGACTTTTGCTCGACGATCGTCGAGTGTCGAGACGTGGGTGTCGAGTGTCGAGAAGTTGCAAACGGCCTGTGACACGGGCGTGTCACAGGGCGTGTCAAATCGGGTCGACGAACTCAGCCCGCCGAAGGATTTTGACAGGGCGTGTCTTTGTGCCGTGTCAGGGCACACGGCCTGTGACACGGGCGTGTCTGAAGGCGTGTTGGTGACACGGCCAATGACACGGGCGTGTTCCATGGGCGTGTCACTAGTTTGGATAAGTCGGTTGCCCACCGCTTGAGGCACACGGCCTGGCACACGGCCGTGTCAGAGGCCGTGTCGGTCAAAATCTGTGTTTTGGCAAAATCGTGGCCGTCCATTCCTTCAACTGGGATCCAAGGGCTGAAGCTTCTTCCACTTTTTCTTAAAGGCCGAAAACTGAGAAGTGATTCTCATTTGCTTTGGCCTTGATCTTTCTTCAAGTTAAGAGAGAAAGAGAGAGAGAAAGGAGGAGGAAGAAGGAAAGGGGGCTGCTGCTGGTGGTGCTGCTGATTACCGACGAGAAATCCGAAGCCGTCGTTGCGGAGGAAACGCTCTTGCGAGTCTTGCAAGCAAGCTTTGTGGTCATGGCACCGAAGCGGTCGTCAAGGGTAACGACTTTTCTTCCTAGCCATGTGAAGGCTTCTTTTTAGCATAGCTTTGTGATTTCCCCCACCAAGAGGTGGCTGATTTTGGGAATCTTTGGGTGGATGCTTGAAATCCCCTTTGTTAGCATATAGATCCGGAAATGGAGTACGGAATAGGCATGATGTGTGAAGCCCATCTGGACAGGTTGGTCTGGATTGGTGATGTTGCATACGAACTGGAGAAGACTCCGTGATAATGTGTAGTTTAAGGAGTCAACGGGTTATGTCTGCGAAAAGGAGTAGCAGGAAGTACTGGGGTGGTAGCCCAGGAAAGTAGCCATGTGATGTTTTTGGGTCCAACCTGTGAATGAGGCACAGGAAGTACTGGTGTGACCAGGAAATGCCCTTTGTGATGCTTGATGTCATAGGGTGTCCACCTGTGAAGCGAGTAACAGGAAGTATTGGCAGGATAGCCAGGAAAGACCCCTGACATTTGTGTTTGTGCGGTGTCCACCTGTGGAGAGAGTCACAGAAAGTACTGGGAGGCCCAGGAAAGACCCGCTGTTGTGCTAAGGAAATGGGTATCGAGATATGCCCAGGCTTGAATACCAAGAACAGGATTGGTGAGACCGACCCGCGCCTTTGATATAGCCATGAGTACGCTGTACACGGAGAAGGCAAGGCGATTTGAGCAATGGGGGGTGGAGGATCCGACCTGCGCTATGTCCGTCCGACATGAGACCAAAAGGTGTGGTCTGTTGGAGCGCATAGCAAGAGTCTTCGGCCTGCGCGCCATGACATAATGGCGGGATACGGGCCATCCCGGTGTAGGAAGACTAACTCCGGCTACACGCCATGGAGTAAATGCTCAAGAGATTTACCGTTGGGTTATGACCCTGATACGGTGGTGGGCAAGAGGTTTGCCAGAACACCAAGAATGTGCCCTGAGTGCACGGACCGTTGGGCCGGGTGGCGAACGGTTGTTATGGCTTGTGTGCGTGAAAGCACATCTTGATGATAGATATTGACGTACTTGTGATTTGCTATGCCTGCAGGGAAGATTACCGCTGCCCCGAGAGAAGGGGTAGGGTCGTTATAATTTGGTCAGCTGAACGCTGACTGTTGCTTTTGTTTGCCACCGTTGGGTGGATTGTCCCTATACAGGTGTTGGAGAGCCGAGCGGGACACATAGAGGTTGATGTTCCTGCTGCTGTTGCTGCTACTGCTGCTAGCCCTCGAAGGCTATCTGTATTTTCTTTTGTTGTGGTCGGCCTGCGCGCCAATTTGTTGAGGCCACTGTTTGAAAGCTATGTAAGGCCATAAGGCCAACTCTTTTGACTTGTTGTAAGACATTCCTAGATTGTATATAATGTGAAGTTTTATTTTTGGACATTCATGAGGAGTTCAAGTTGTAGTCTAGGCTTCCGCTAGAATGATTTGTGATAGGTGCGATGCGCTACTCTGGTATCATCCTGTACCTTCACCGCCTGTTTTGTGATATATACTGTGGGGCCCCGGCCGGACCTTCTAGAATATATCATATGAACGGATGGGGTTGTTACATTTTTGGTATCGGTTGTCTTGGTCTTTTCCTCTCGAAGTCGTGGCCGACTTCTTTTGTGGGATGGCGAGCACGTGTTTGTGCAAACCAAAGTCTACGAATGAACTCCTGAATGTCCATGATCGGAATGTAAACTTGATGTGTTTGAGGAACCTGCGTGTTCTTCTTTTGTGTTGCTTGCTTGGGTATGACCGCTAATGAGTGTATCTTGTCCACCTTTAGGTGACACGAAGTGGAGCTGGGCCGTTTAAGTCCCAGCGTTCTGATGAAAGTACGGCACCAGCCGCGGTGCCTACACCTCCACCGTCTGCGGAGCATGTGCGTTTAGTTGCGGAGGCCTTATTTACCATGATCCAAGGCCAGACCCTTTGGCAGGAGCAAGCGGCGGTGAGGCCAGAACAGGTGGCAGCAAGGCCTGAACCTGTCGTGGATTTGGCTCCTCGAGCGGCTGAGAAGCAAATAACGCGGTTTATGAGTTTCCATCCGCCTACGTTTTCGGGAGCGGGAACTCTGAATCAGGCTGAGGATTGGCTATCGCGCGTCAAGCGAGTTATGACGGCGATAGGAACGGCGGAGCATCAGAAAGTTACCTTAGTTACCTTTTTGCTTGAAGGAGAAGCTCGGTTATGGTGGGATGAGATGGAGTTGCATCACTTGGCGGGTCGTCCGTTAACCCAAGTATCGATGCAAGAATTCTCCTGGCTCTTCCTCACGAAGCACCTTCCTGCGGCTCAGCGGATAGCCATGGAAAATGAATTCCAACGGTTAACACAAGGTGATGGCAGTGTTGACGCCTATTTGCATGAATTTTCTCGCTTGGGGCGGTATGCGGGTTCGATATTTACTGATGAACAGAGGAAGACCAACAGGTTCTATGAAGGACTGAGGGACGAGCTGAGGTTCCTTGTGTCAAGTTCTGTGAACCAAGGTTTTCAAGCATTGGTTGACACTGCGAGCGCGCTGGAGAAGGAAATGAAAAGGGTACAATGGAAGAGAGCTTTGGCTGTGTCGCAACCGGAGTGGAAGGCGCCCCGATCTGGAAAATCATTTTATAAGAAGAGATGGGGCAAGAAGTCCAAGCCCAGTGGACAAGCTCCTTCATCAGTTGCAACAGGAGCAACGTCAGGGGCTACCTCCAAGCCAGATACTCGGATCTGCTTCAATTGTGGCCGAATGGGGCATATTACGCGAGATTGTCGGATGCCGCCAAAGAGTGAAAAGAAGGCGGGAGCATCTTATGCGGAAAAAGGAAAGGCGGTGGTGGATTCCTCTGCCTCGCAGGCGCGACCCCGGGTCTACAATCTTGGCCTACAAGAGGCCATCAAGCAGAGTGACGTGGTCACAGGTATGAGTTTAGTTTTGCATATGCTATTGTTTGTATGCTTTGCTTAGTACCCCTATGTTTGCGGATTGTGTGTATGACATGTTTGTCATAGGCTTTGTGATGATTCGGGACACGCTGGCGCGAGCACTGTTTGATACAGGTGCATCGCATTCTTTTCTGTCTAGTGAGTTTATTACGCGGCTTGGGATACCCAATCGTGCAAAGACAGATAATGTCAGAGTGGTGTTGTCGAATGGCTGTTGGATGCTTGCGGATCAAGCTTGCGATGTGGCAGTTCAGTTAGGAAGTCGGGATTTTCGTTTAACTGCATTTGTTTTGCCAATATCGGAATTCGACGTGATTTTTTGGATGTATTGGCTTGCGGAGCAGCATGCTATGATTGATTGCCAGTCCAAAGAAATCACGTTGGGCCAGAATACCGAACAGGAGACAAAGTTCGCGGGTATGCGAGGAGTGGGCGGGACATTGATGTCTGCACTCCAGGTAGTCAAGGCTGTTCGGAAGGGTGCGGAGTGTTACTTTGCACTAATTTAGGCTGTTGAGCCTAAGGCCAGTTTGTGCGAGGTTCCGATTGTGGCAGAATTTATAGATGTGTTTCCCACGTATCTCCCTGGGCTACCACCCCAGCGGGAGATTGACTTCACAATTGAGTTGGTGCCAGGTGTGAAACCTGTGGCCCGCTCGCCATATCGCGTTGCGCCAAAAGAGATGGCTGAATTGAAGGTTCAACTCCAAGAAATATTGGAGCAAGGTTATATACGCCCAAGTATGTCACCTTGGAGCGCGCTTGTGCTTTTTGTAAAGAAGAAAGACGGTGGGTTGTGGTTGTGTATCGATTACCGTGAACTGAATAAGCTGACCGAGAAGAATAAGTATCTGATACCCCGGATTGATGAGTTGTTCGACCAGCTGGTGGGATCGACCGTCTATTCGAAGTTGGACCTGAAGTCTGGTTACTACCAGTTAAGAATTCGGGAAGGTGAGATTCCCAAAACCGCATTTGGAACGCGTTATGGGCACTATGAGTTCACAGTCATGCCATTTTGACTGTGCAATGCGCCCTCAGTGTTTATGGATCTGATGCACCATATTTTTCGTGAGTACCTGGATCTGTTTGTGATTGTGTTCATTGATGACATCCTGGTGTACTCCAAGTCGAAATCTGAGCATGAGATACACTTGCGGTTGGTGTTGAACACGTTGAGGCAAAATCAGCTCTATGCCAAGTTCTCGAAGTGCGAGTTTTGGCTATCATCAGTGGCATTTTTGGGCCATGTGGTCAGTGGAGCGGGCATTGCAGTAGATCCAGTGAAGATAAGGGCCATACAGGAGTGGCCAATCTTGTCTTCCGTGGCCGAGGTCCGGAGTTTCCTTGGACTTGCGGGCTACTATAGATGATTTGTGGAAAATTTCTCGCGGATCGCTTTGCCACTAACCACCTTGACGCGAAAAGATCAGAAGTTCGTTTGGACGCCAGAGTGCGCACGAGCTTTTGAAGAGCTAAAGATTCGGTTGACCACGGCGCCGGTGTTGTCTTCGCCCAGTGGAACCGACGGATTTGTGATTTAGAGTGATGCCTTAGGGAGCGGCTTAGGCTGCGTTCTTCTGCAAAATGGAAAGGTGATTGCTTATGGCTCACGCCAGCTGAAGGTGCACGAGCGAAATTATCCCGTCCATGATTTAGAACTAGCAGCGGTGATTTTTGCACTCAAGTTGTGGCGCCACTACCTTTATGGAGTGAAGGTGGAGATCTATACCGATCATAAGAGCCTAAAGTATCTTTTGGAGCAGAAAGACTTGAACATGCGACAACGAAGGTGGTTGGAGTTCCTTGGGGACTACACTTTCGAGATTCACTATACGCCCGGGAAGGGGAACGTTGTCGCGGATGCCTTGAGTCGGCGGGTTCCGGCTAGAGCGAATTGGTTGCAAAGGCATGATGAACGTCTTATCCAGGAGTTGGAAGCATTAGAGATCTATTGTGTTGACAAGAGTTCCACTGCCACTGCATGTTTGAACTGGACCGAGGTGCAATGTGACCTTGCGGACCGAGTTCGACGGGCAACGGAGTTGGATGAAGATCTCTTACGCTATGTGAGTGAAGGGCCAGAGGTCAAATTCACCTGGATTGACGGTCTTTTGAGAAAAGAGGGTCGTTTGTGCGTCCCAAATGTGGGGAAGTTGAGGGAAGAACTGATGTATGAAGTGCATTATACAAAGTATTCCATTCACCCCGGGAGCTCAAAGATGTTCAACGATATGAAGAAGCTTTTCTGGTGGCCAGGGCTCAAGAAAGATGTTGACCTTTATGTAGCCAAATGTCAAACATGTGCGACGGTGAAGGCGGAATGCCAAAAGCCAGGCAGTTATCTAAAGTCACTGCCAATCCCAGAGTGGAAATTTGATGATATTTCCATGGATTTTGTGCATGGGTTGCCAAGATCGCAGCGAGGAAATGATTCCATTTGTGTTATTGTGGACCGGCTAACAAAAGTAGCACATTTTCTCCCAAACAGACGGGATGATTCAGTTGAAAGTTTGGCAAAGTTATATGTTGACCAGATTGTGCGGCTTCACGGTGTTCCTCGAAGCATCGTAAGTGATCGAGATGGGCGATTCACGTCAAATGATTGGAGGCTAGTTCACCGACTGTTGGGCACGAAGTTGACTTTCAGTACGGTCTTTCATCCCCAAACGGATGGTCAAACTGAACGTACCAACAGAACAATGGAGGACATGCTCCGAATGTGTGCCCTTGACTTCGGAAAGAGATGGGAAGATCATCTCTATATGGTAGAGTTTGCATATAATAACAGCTACCAGGCGAGCATTGGGATGGCACCATATGAAGCTCTATATGGAAGGAAGTGTCGTACTCCCTTGGCTTGGGTAGAAGCGGGCGAAGCTTGGGTTGTTAAACCAAATGAGGTTGAGGAAGCAAACTCAACCATATAGACTATTCGAGAGAGATTGCTTATTGCTCAAGATCGACAAGCGAAGTACTACAACGCCAAGCACCGGAATGTGGAGTTTGCGGTTGGCGATTGGGTCTACTTGAAGATCAAGCCTTTCAAAGGTGTCTCCAGGATTCGACGATTGAAAAAGCTGAGTCCAAGATATTTGGGTCCTTTTGAAGTGGTTGAGCGAGTTGGCGAAGCGGCTTATCGACTAGCTCTGTCGGCAGATTTGAGTGGATTACATGATGTCTTTCACATCTCGGTGCTTCGGAATGCCGTGACAGATCCAGCTCAAGTGATCGCGGATGATCGTGTGCCGGTGGAGTATGGGCTACCAACGAGAGTTAGACCCATTCAGATCGAAGATCGAGCCGAGAAACAGTTGCGGAACAAGGCGGTCGCCATGGTGAAAGTCCGGTGGGACAACTGCGACCGTGAAGAACTGTCATGGGAGCGAGAGCAAACCATGCACGAAGAGTTCCCTGAGCTGTTTTTGTAATCTCGAGAGAGAGGATGTTGTAACATAAACTTTTGTATGTTGTCACATATTTCTTGCTGTTTTCTGTTGCCTTCCGGTGTCTGAATTTCGAGGACGAAATTTCCTGTAGGAGGGGAGGATTGTAACAGTCCAAATTTCTGAAACAGGAAATTTTTGGGTGACACGGCCTGGGACACGGGCGTGTCCCAGGGCGTGTCAAAGGACACGGCCTGCGACACGGGCGTGTCGCAGGGCGTGTCGAGGTTGTGTCGACGATCGGGCTTTGTCTCGACGATTTTTCGCTCGACGATGTGTCGAGAGGAGGTACACGGCCCAGGACACGGGCGTGTCAAAGGCCGTGTCGTGTGCTCGACGACTTTTGCTCGACGATCGTCGCGTGTCGAGATGTGGGTGTCGAGTGTCGAGAAGTTGCACACGGCCTGTGACACGGTCGTGTCACAGGGCGTGTCAAATCGGGTCGACGAACTCAGCCCGCCGAAGGATTTTGACAGGGCGTTTCTTTGTGCCGTGTCAGGGCACACGGCCTGGGACACGGGCGTGTCACAGGCCGTGTGAAGTCTCAGGATGTTTTGGGATTTGTTTCGCCCAGGCACACGGCCACAGACACGGGCGTGTCTGAAGGCGTGTTGGTGACACGGCCAATGACACGGGCGTGTTCCATGGGCGTGTCATTGGTTTGGATAAGTCGGTTGCCCACCGCTTGAGGCACACGGCCTGGCACACGGCCGTGTCAGAGGCCGTGTCGGGTCAAAATCTGTGTTTTGGCAAAATCGTGGCCGTCCATTCCTTCAGCTGGGATCCAAGGGCTGAAGCTTCTTCCTCTTTTTCTTAAAGGCCGAAAACTGAGAAGTGATTCTCATTTGCTTTGGCGTTGATCTTTCTTCAAGTTAAGAGAGAAAGAGAGAGAGAAAGGAGGAGGAAGAAGGAAAGGGGGCTGCTGCTGGTGGTGCTATTGATTACCGACGAGAAATCTGAAGCCGTCGTTGCGGAGGAAACGCTCTTGCGAGTCTTGCAAGAAAGCTTTGTGGTCATGGCACCGAAGCGGTCGTCAAGGGTAACGACTTTTCTTCCTAGCCATGTGAAGGCTTCTTTTTGGCATAGCTTTGTGATTTCCCCCACCAAGAGGTGGCTGATTTTGGGAATCTTTGGGTGGATGCTTGAAATCCCCTTTGTTAGCATATAGATCCGGAAATGGAGTACGGAATAGGCATGCTGTGTGAAGCCCATCTGTATAGGTTGGTCTGGATTGGTGATGTTGCATACGAACCAGAGAAGACTCCGTGATAACGTGTAGTTTAAGGAGTCAACGGGTTAGGCCTGCGAAAAGGAGTAGCAGGAAGTACTGGGGTGGTAGCCCAGGAAAGTAGCCATTTGATGTTTTTGGGTCCAACCTGTGAATAAGGCACAGGAAGTACTGGTGTGACCAGGAAATGCCCTTTGTGATGCTTGATGTCGTAGGGTGTCCACCTGTGAAGCGAGTAACAGGAAGTACTGGCGGGATAGCCAGGAAAGACCCTTGACATTTGTGCTTGTGCGGTGTCCACCTGTGGATAGAGTCACAGGAAGTACTGGGAGGCCCAGGAAAGACCCGTTATTGTGCTAAGGAAATGGGTATCGAGATATGCCCAGGCTTGAATGCCAAGAACAGGATTGGTGAGCCCGACCCGCGCCTTTGATATAGCCATGAGTACGCTGTACTCGGAGAAGGCAAGGCGATTTGAGCAACGGGGGGTGGAGGATCCAACTTGCGCTATGTCCGTCCGACGTGAGACAAAAAGGTGCAGTCTGTTGTAGCACATAGCAAGAGTCTTCGGCCAGCGTGCCATGACACAATGGGGGCTACGGGCCATCCCGGTGTAGGAAGACTAACTCCTGCTGCACGCCATGGAGTAAATGCTCAAGAGATTTACCGTTGGGTTATGACCCTGATACAGTGGTGGGCAAGAGGTTTGCCAGAACACCAAGAATGTGCCCTAAGTGCACTGACCGTTGGGCCGGGTGGCGAACGGTTGTGATGGCTTGTGTGCATGAAAGCACATTTTGATGATAGATATTGCCATACTTGTGATTTGCTATGCCTGCAGGGAAGATTACCGCTGCCCCGAGAGAAGGGGTAGGGTCATTATAATTTGGTCAGCTGAACGCTGACCGTTGCTTTTGTTTGCCACCGTTGGGTGGATTGTCCCTATACAGGTGCTGGAGAGCCGAGCGGGACACATAGAGGTTGATGTTCCTGCTACTGTTGCTGCTACTACTGCTAGCCCTCAAAGGCTATCTGTGTTTTCTTTTGTTGTGGCCGGCCTGCGCGCCAATTTGTTGAGGCCACTGTTTGAAAGCTATGTAAGGCCATAAGGCCAAATCTTTTGACTTGTTGTAAGACATTCCTAGATTGTATAAAATGTGAAGTTTTATATTTGGACATTCATGAGGAGTTCAAGTTGTAGTCTAGGCTTCCGCTAGAATGATTTGTGATAGGTGCGATGCGCTACTTTGTTATCATCCTGTACCTTCACCGCCTGTTTTGTGATATATACTGTGGGGCCCCGGCCGGACCTTCTAGAATATACCATATGAACGGATGGGGTTGTTACACCACATCCCCGAGATAGGGCTAAAGAATAACAAAAATACAGAAAGCACACAGAAACGGGCCTACAGTGCACTTAATCGTGGAAATAGGTACATAAGCACATATAAGCAATAAAGGCTCTCAAGTGTAGTGCTAAGACGATAAAACTAGCCTAGATGAGTCCAAAAATCAGTGTAAAATATGGACTCATCACACCCCCAGACTTAACCATTTGCACGTCCCGAGCAAATCATCACTCCGTGGACTAGAAAATAGCGAACTCGCTCAGAAATTTCAAAAAGAAGTAAGACGAGAAATCAAATACATCATGGGAATAGAAGAGATAATAGAAAAACTTTTTAATTATACGACGTAGTTTAAACTATTCGACAGATGTAAATAAATATTGTAATTGCTCAAAATTAGAATTCTGGAAGATCTTGTGATCATGTGTAGGAAGAAAGTAGGCAGGCCACTAAGGTGAGCATTGCCAAAGTTCGGACTCAGGATCACCTCCAAAGGAATCCACCAATGTCGGGGACCATATGCTTGCACGTTCACACTCTCTCCACGGCGCAGGTGAGACTCAGGCGTGAATCAGTAGGACCTGTAGGATACAATGGGGCTTAGGCGAAGGCTGGGTAGTCAAAGATAAACATGAAGGCTCTATGCAACCAAAGCGAGTGAATAAAACCCAAACCAATACAGCCACTTAGAAATGAACGGGACACACGCCCCCAGACTTAGCTTGAAAACCGGGTATGAACACGGCTGAACCCGACCAAAATCAATAAAGAGGATGGGGATCGAAATCTCAAAGCAATTCTTTCATATTTTTCTCTTTTGCGCTAATTGGCGTTTTATTATTTTGTTTAAATTTTTTTTTCTTTTGCTGCTCTAGCAATCCCCAAACGGAGAAATCAAAATGTGAATGAATTCAGCACCCCCAAAAACAATGTCCACTTATCACAACCTCGGCAAACAGAAAATACAAATCAGCTCAAGCATTTGATTGCGATGGTGGGTTTAGCTTCAGGTCTTGGTGAAAGTGAGTGGAGCTGGATCAAAGGAAGGGTAGGCACAAATTTGGCATGCAACAGTTAATAGGTAGGAAAGGCTAAAACAAGGCTCAAACTAGCCAAAAGGAAGGCCTACGTCATGCTCATGCTTGACTAACCGCACCAATGCTTCGAGAGTAGCTTAGGGCAAGTTCTTAGACACTGAGAATGATGAACCTTCCTCCCGACTCGAGCAATACGAGTCTAGTGGCGGCTACACACATTCCTACATTATCGTTCGATTACCCCAGATTCAGATTTTGAGCAGTACAAACAATAGTTACGGTTGCAGAAAAATATAAATCTACGAGCATAAAGAAAAATTAATTCTATCCTAAATCTACACAAACCATGAGTATTCGATTAGTAGCACTGCATGAGTTTCGAACTACTCAATTCTGAAATCCTAAGCCAATACCACTATTTTAAAGTTTACACAAAAACAATAAATTTGACTCGGGTTGTGCGCGTGGGTAAGAGTGCACTCGTGTGGTTGATTCAGTGTGTGCAACATAAATCAAGAAATAAGTAAACAAGAAACTGGTATGCAACAGAAAGTGTGGTGTAGGGACCACAAACATGCTCTCTCCCCAGACGTAAAGTCGACAACTAGTAAAAATCAGCATGTCAAAAATGATAAAAAGCTAGGGTAGGAAGTACCTATGCTCAAAAATGAGCATACCAGTCGTGCAATAAGCTGTCCAAGTGCGGTCAAGTTGCCGCACCTCAAATATTCCTGCACCTGCGATTAAAGGATGCCAGCCAAACGAAATATGAAAACAGGAATATATAAAAAGAAATCAAAACACAGCATAGGATCAAACGGTCGAACTTGGGTTATCTCCCGAAAGCCCTTTTGTTTACCGTCCTTAAGGTGGACCAAATACCTGTATTAGCAGTTCAAAAAGAGAGTTCTTGGCAGTAGAAAAAGGAAACAAAATCAAAAGTAGAGCAACCAGCATTCAACAAGTAGCGAGAAAGAGGATCGAAAGAGGAATGAGGGTGGTGCAATCAGCTATAAGCAGATTTATGGTAAGTCTCTCCGGTGGGATGCGAGAGAACAGCAGATTGTCTTGTTGCATTCGGGGTATGCATTGTCCCATTACTGCGAGTGCACTCTTCCTCGCGCCGGAAGGCAGTGTAGCGCTCTCCATGTAAACGCTTGGCCTCTTTCAGTTTCTCCACCGTGGGAGACTTCCAATGGAGGTAGGCTGTGGGGTTTCTTGGTGTCGTGGTTTGTGGCGCCCTATCCGGCACCGTGATGGCAACCGGATCTACTCAAGCTACAAATCGCTTAACAGAATTATACAAATTAGTGTCCAGGGATTTCTCCCGAATAAAACTTGGTTCACCATGCTCAACAACAGAGTTGGCTGGCAGTAGAACGGTAGCCGTGGCTTTGGTACAATTGATCCCTTCGTGGAAAAGTATCTCTTGCTTCTCATCGACTTCCTGAGGGAGTCCTTTCTTTGGCGTCGCCTCCAGATATGCTTCCAATGCGGGGAGACCTGAATCCAGCTGGATATCTATGACACTCAGAGAATTGTTATTTTGGATGGGAGAAGAATGTATGGATGTGTTATCGAGGGTGGACTCTTCATTTGGCCAAGTGACACGGCCTTTAGAAAAGTCGAGGGATGCGCCACTAGCTGTTAGGAATGGGAATCCTAATATAGGAATGGAGTTATTGTCCTGTGGTCCCAAAACCTGGAAGTCAGTAGTGATACTTTTGCCGTTAACCTCAATTTCAACTTCCCGAACACCTCCCTCAGTGTCAACCAAATTGCCATTCGCTAAGATAAGCGATTTCCGATTTTCAATGTCGACTTGTAAGTGCATCTTCGCAACATCTTGCAAAGTGAGGATGTTGTTGGACGCCCCGGAATGGCATAATGCTGGAGTTTCGATGTTATTGATTTTACAATTGATGACAAGTTCGTTGCGGTTTCCCGAATTGTCCTCCCCAAGGCGCTTACCCTGTTCATGGGGGTTCTTTTCGGTGTTACTCGGTAAGGTGCCTTGGGTGCGCTCGGAAACCACTTGAGCCAATTTGCCCAATTGTGCCTCCAGTTTGCGCATCGAGGCGGCCTGATTTGTCATGTTGGTTTGAGAAATCTCAACGAACTTCTCAAACATCTCTTCCAAAGAAATTTTCTTAACGACGGGGGGCCCTTGGGAATAATTCGGTTTAGGCGGCCTCGGTTGGCTTCCGGAAGCATACGCATCGTTTTGATGCTGCCCCGGTTTCCATCTTTGGCCAGATGTGTTAGGATTCCAAGAAAAGTTGGGGTTATTTCTCACCCCCGGGTTTTAAGTATTCCCGTAAGGCACTCCCCTGTTTTGATTGGCAACAAAATTAACGGACTCATTCATAAACAAAGATTCGTCTGGTACCTCAACTCCTAAGCATTCAAAGCTGTGGTGATCGGTGCTTCCTCAGCCTTGTCATGAGATTGCCATCACTGGCGCGGCAGGAGCAGGCTTGGGGATATCCAAGGCAAACACTCCACTGGTGCTTCGTGGGATGTTTCTTCCAGCGGTCCAGTAAGCACTGTGGGTGGTGGTGTCTTGTAAGACTCTCAGAGCATCATCTGGAGCAAGATTCATGATGGTTCCTCCGGAGGCAGCATCGATAATGGCTCGGTGGTGGGGATCAATAGCGAAGTAGAAACTTTCGACGAGGTTCAATATTTGGAATCCATGATTAGGGCACTTCCTCAGCAGCTCGTTGAAACGCTCCCAAACTTCGTCTAAACTTTCTTGATCGGCTTGCCGGAAGTTGGCTATTGCACGCCTCATGCTCACGACACGATCCACCGGATGGAACTTAGCTAGGAATTTTGTGTTCAATGCCTCCCAGGTGGTGGTTGTTCCAGGTGGGAGGGAGTGAAGCCATGTCTTGGCTTTGTCCCTTAATGAAAAAGGGAAGAGGCGAAGCATGACTGTTTCGTCTGGGATTCTAGTGTAGCAGAACGTGGCGCAGATTTCAGAGAATTCTGTAAGGTGAAGATGGGCGTCTTCAGTGGCCATTCCGGAGAACTGAGCATTGTTTCGAATGATATTCAGAATAGCTGGTTTAATCTCGAACTGTGGATTGGTGATAACAGGTTCGAAACCGTGGTATATGCTCCCGACAGTAGGTGTAGTATAATCCCTCATGGTGCGGACCTGGGGAGGGTTCACTTCATTTTCGTCGCCATTTCTGTCGACATGAGGTATCCCTCCAACTCGGTTACCTGCATCAATATTCAGCTGGTCTCCCATTGGGGCAAAAGTGATGGCTGCGCCGCTTTTTCGTGCTAGGAGAGTACGTTCGATCTCTGGGTCATAGGCGACAAAATCTCTTGTAGCTCGGCCTTGCATTCACCGTGGCAAAAACTACACGCTAGAAGGAAACAGAAGTCAAAAAGAAACAATACTAACTCTTATAACAATATTTGAAGTCATGCGAAGTCGCTCTACAGTTGCATTCCCCGGCAACGGCGCCAAAAACTTGATGCGTGTACATCGGCAAGCGCACCGGTCGCACAAGTAATAAAGTTTTGGGAATAAATCCCCGAGTGTCAGTCTCTTGAGAAATGCATTTAGTGTAGATCGACAACAATACAGAGAATATCGCTATGAGAGTTATTAAAAGAAAAAAGAGGAAATAAAGGACTTGGGAGATTGTGGATGTTTGATCTACTGAACTAGTAAAAGCTATGCGGGTCGAAGGCACCGCTTCGCAATGTGGAGTTGGTTTGTCGGCCGCAATGCCGAACTTCAGCTGGGTGAGTAGAAGGGAAGCTAATGGATTGAAGTGTTTGTTGGAGTTACCATGATGATCTGGAAGTGGTCAAACATCTAATCTCACTGCCAACGCAATATGAGCCTGCAGGGTCGCACATAAGAAATGTGGAGAAGTTGGATGACTGACTGTGTTGGTAAAGGTTACCAATCACCGACCTGAATAGGGTTATGGGCAAGGTGTTGCCTTATAGGATCATCGGGTTGGGCAAAGGTTGCCTTGAAGGGCTGGTTAGGTTTGTCGTCCGAGGGTCGATGAGAATAGTCGAGAATCATCTTCTGATTCCCGCCGATCGACGAGAATCACCTTGCTGATTCTCGCCGATCGACGAGAATCGTCGAGAATCAATTGTTGATTCTCGACGATCGACTACCTTGGCTATTGTCGTCGACCGCGGCTCGACGATCGTCGAGTATCATTATGTGTCGTCGAGCGTGGCTCGACGATCGGCGAGAATCGTCGAGTATTGTACTCTGATTCTTGCCGATCCAATGTGATACTCGCCGAATGATTCTCACCGAACCTGCTCAGTGATTCTCGCCGATTGTCGCCGATTCTCACCGATTCATTCTCGCCGATTCTGAACCCTAGTTCTGCGTGGTCTGCGGATAGCGATTTTCCTGAGTTTATTTTATACTTTAAGTATAAATATAACACTTAGGGTTTCGGATATATGTGCGATCTATCCCCTCTGTGCGAATCGAACCCGACGGAAGGAGTTCCGCATTTCGCTTCGCCGATCCCGATCCCGATCCCGCCGCCGGAAACTGTTCCGCCGCCGCGTTCGCTCCGCTGCCACCTCTCCTCCGGCGAGTGTCGCTGGTGCAGCTCTTCCTGGCACGGACCTAGCAGTCCGTGGAATAGCCGAGGTGCGGTCTTCTCCTTCCCGATCTTCCGTGCGACGGAAAGCTCGGCGTTCTCCCGCTCGTGTGGACTTCTGCAGAAACGTGGATACTATTCCACGTAGAACTCGCCACTAGCAAGAAGATAAAGTTTGGAGCTTCTCCGTTGAGTTGTGACTCAACGCCACCGAGGTAATTTTTGCCTAGTTTTGCTAACTTCTTGATTCAACCGTCATGGCTCGATCCGCATCTCTTTGGGTTTTTATTTCTTGATGTTTTACTTTTCCGCTGCGTGCACAAGTGTTGTGCCAACCCTATAGAGAAACCCAACAGTGGTATCAAAGCGAGGTTCCGGCCATGACTGTTGTTTTGGAAGTTGTCTTATTCCAATGCGTGTAAACCTAGAAATTTAGAAGTATTCTAAATGTCTAGATTTAGTCTTGGCACTTCGCCAAGAACGATTGGAATTTCGGTGGAATTTCTAAGTGTTAGAAATTGTTGTCTCCTTAGTAGTAACCATCCCTCGAGTATGTTTTGGATTTTGAATCCAACATAGAGAGATGAGCTTGTCTACTGCTTAAGTTGAGCTGTCTTTGCCTTTGTCCAATGCATGTAAATCTGAGGATTTGGAAATTTCCGGATGTTCAGATTTAGCCCTTCCTTCTATCAAATGTTGATGGTGTCAGGATGTGCACATAAGGGATGCATGTGGTTTTAGAAGAATTGTTTTTCTTTGGATGTGCACATTGATCAAATGTTGATCATGGTTAATCGTTAACCTAAAATTGAAATCCCTTCTTTTAATATTAAGTGTTCGGATGCCTTCCGATGGATGACACTCTTCCTGCCTCGATCGATGAAATGTGGGCTTGCCAAAGCAAGGTGCATTAATCTATCTTGGTAAGGGTGCGAGCGGATAATTGTGATATCCCACTGTTGACATCGGGTTCAGCTTAACTAGGTGACCTCAAAGGTTGAGTGCCTAGAGGCATAGGGTTGGCATGCATCATATGATGGATGCGAATAAGGAGTTATTCACCAACCATACAAGAATTGCATGAGGATGCAATTGGCAAGCGTTGCCTACCTAAATAACCACATCGTGAGAGGAACGCCAAAGCGGACTCATTGTGTTGGTGAAATACGGATCTTGTCCACTAAGAGAGTAGCTCGCATGAACTCTCCGAATTGTTAGTGAGGGCTATCATTTCGAATAAAATAGTGGGAGTATTTTAATTGAAGTCCTAATTAGAATAAATTGCAATTGAAATGTAGGTACTGATTTTATTCTGCATAAATTCTTGTAGAATTCCATGGCAAGCGTTTCACACTCCACGCTGTCTCTGAGAGCCATCCTTGAGAAGGATAAGCTCAGCGGGACAAACTATATGGACTGGTATAGGAACCTGAGAATTGTTCTCAGGCAAGAGCGAAAGCTCTATGTCTTGGAAGAAGAAGCCCCCGAGGTGCCGACCGGGAACTCTTCCCGTGCTGAGAAGGATACTTATAAGAAGTATACTGATGATGCTTTGGATGTCGAGTGCCTTATGCTTGCCACCATGAACTCTGAGCTTCAGAAGCAACATGAGAACATGGGGTGCAAGGAGATTGACGGGCACCTCAAGAAAATGTTTCAAGGGCAGGCTCGTCAAGAGAGGTTCGACATCACTAAAGCGTTGTTTCAGTGCAAGATGGGAGTTCGAGACTCAGTAGGGACTCACGTACTCAAGATGATTGGGTATATAGAGAACCTTGAAAGGCTGGGTTTTCCTCTTGGTCAAGAGTTGGCCACGGATCTGATCCTGCAATCGTTGTCGGACAGTTATGAGCAGTTTGTCTTGAACTACAATATGAACGAGATAGACAAGACACTGCCCGAACTCCTAGGCATGTTGAGAACTGCCGAGATCAACATGAAGAAGGCCAAGCCTGCCAGCCCCATACTGATGGTGCATAAGGGCAAGGGCAAAGCCAAGGGCTCCAAGAAGACGAAGGTAGGACCTAAGTCATATCTTGAGCCCAAGTCTTCAGCACTGATGAAAAAGAAAAGCACGGTGAAGGATGGGAAATGCCACCACTGTGGCAAGGCTGGTCATTGGCGGAGGAACTGTCCTTCGTATATTGAGGGTCTGCAGAAATTGAGGGAGGTATGACTTCCGCTTCTAATGTTTACGTTATAGAGATAAACCTTTCTGCTCCTTCATCTTGGGTATTGGATACCGGATGTGGTTCTCACATTTGTACAAATGTGCAGGAACTGGGAAGGAGAAGATTGCTGAGTAAAGGGGAGGTGGACCTCCGCGTCGGCAATGGAGCAAGAGTTGCTGCTGTAGCCGTAGGAGTTTACCGTCTTTCTTTGCCCAGTGGGCTTGTAATAGAATTAGATAACTGTTATTTTGTTCCGGCAATAACTAGAAACATTATATCTATTTCATGTTTGGACATGATTGGATTTTCTTTTATAATTAAGAACAATTGTTGTTCTATATTTAAGAATGATGTTTGTTATGCTGTAGCCCAATTGTTTAATGGTCTTTACGTTTTGAACTTGGACCATCTGATCTATAATGTAGAAAATAATAAAAGACTAAGAACAAATGACTCGAACCCTACGTTTCTCTGGCATTGTCGTTTGGGCCATATCAACGAGAAGCGCATATCCAAGCTCCATAGAGATGGACTTTTGGACTCATTTGATTATGAATCATTTGAGCGATGCGAATCTTGTTTGTTAGGCAAGATGACTAAAGCTCCTTTCATTGGTTATACTGAGAGGGCTGAGGATCTCTTGGGTGTTATACATAGTGATGTATGCGGACCCATGAGTTCCATGGCTAGAGGAGGGTATTTCTACTTTGTTACATTTACTGATGATTTCAGTAGATACGGATATGTGTATCTTATGAAGTGCAAATCCGAGACCTTTGAAAAGTTCAAAGAGTTCAAGAATGAAGTAGAAAACCAGTTGGGTAAAAGGGTTAAAGCACTCCGATCTGATCGAGGTGGCGAATACCTGAGTCATGAGTTCCGTGATCATCTGAAAGAGTGTGGTATTGTATCACAGCTCACTCCACCTAGAACACCACAACATAATGGTGTGTCTGAGAGGAGAAATCGTACTCTGTTAGACATGGTACGTTCGATGATGAGTCTTGCAGACTTGCCTGTTTCCTTTTGGGGTTTTGCTTTAGAGACTGCTGCAATGACATTGAATCGCGCTCCAACGAAAATGGTTCTGAAGACACCATATGAGATATGGACTGGGAAGCGTCCTAGTATGTCGTTCATTAAAATTTGGGGCTGTGAGGCATACGTAAGACGTCAAATGCCTGACAAGTTGGAACCCAAATCAGATAAATGTTATCTGGTGGGATATCCTAAGGAAACGAAAGGGTATTACTTTTACCTACCGTCTGAGGGCAAAGTGTTTGTCGCAAGGACTGGTGTCTTCTTGGAGAAAGAGTTCTTATCAAGAAAGACTGAAAAGGTAGAGCTTGAAGAAGTTCAAGAACCACATGTAGTGAATGAACCGGAATTGGATTCTGAGATAGGACTACAAGATGTTGTAGCTGGAGAACCTGCTCAGGGAACACAAGTCCTACGTAGATCTGGTAGACCGAGGTTTGATCCTGAGAGATATGGATTTCTCGTGTCTCAAATAGGTAATGTGTTGCTTATGGATCATGATGATGAACCAGCAACCTACCAAGAGGCTATGAATGGACCGGACTCCGACAAATGGCTTGAGGCTATGCAATCCGAAATGGACTCCATGTATGCAAACCAAGTTTGGAACTTGGTGGAACCACCTGAAGGGGTACGACCCATAGGGTGTAAGTGGGTCTTCAAGAAGAAGACCGACATGGATGCGAATGTACAGACATTCAAAGGGCGACTGGTGGCTAAAGGTTTCAAGCAAATTCATGGTATTGACTATGATGAAACTTTTTCCCCTGTTGCCATGGTAAAGTCCATTAGGATATTGCTTGGTATTGCTGCGTATTATGACTACGAGATCTGGCAGATGGATGTCAAAACAGCTTTCCTTAATGGAAACCTCCTTGAGGAAGTGTATATGACACAACCCGAGGGTTTTGTATCCCCAGATGAAGCCACTAAAATATGCAAGCTGAATAAGTCCATTTATGGACTGAAACAGGCCTCTCGAAGTTGGAATCTTCGTTTTGATGAGAAGATCAAAGAGTTTGGTTTCATCAAGAATGAAGATGAGCCTTGTGTTTACAAGCGAATCAGTGGGAGCATTGTTGTCTTCCTGATATTGTATGTAGATGACATACTGTTGATTGGGAATGACATTCCTACCCTGAAAGTTGTTAAGAACAACCTAGGGAACTGCTTTTCAATGAAGGATTTGGGCGAAGCGACTTATATACTTGGTATTAAGATCTATAGAGATAGATCGAAGAAGTTGCTGGGTTTGACCCAGAGTACGTACATCGAAAAGGTGTTGAAGCGGTTCAACATGCTTGAGTCCAAGAAAGGATTTTTGCCCATGTCTCATGGTGTGAATCTCTCTAAGGACCAGTGTCCAAAGTCTTGTGAAGATAAGGACCGCATGAAGTTGATTCCATATGCTTCGGCAATTGGATCAATCATGTACGCGATGTTATGTACTCGACCCGATGTTTCCTTTGCTTTGAGCATGACTAGCAGGTATCAGTCAGACCCCGGTGAATGTCACTGGATTGCAGTCAAGAATATCCTGAAGTACTTGAGAAGGACTAAGGACGTGTTCTTGGTGTATGGTGGAGAGGAAGAGCTCGTTGTAAGTGGTTACACGAATGCTAGCTTCCAAACTGATAGAGACGACTCCAAGTCTCAGTCAGGTTTTGTGTTTTGCCTGAATGGAGGAGCTGTGAGCTGGAAGAGTTCCAAGCAAGAGACAGTTGCTGATTCTACAACAGAGGCCGAGTATATCGCAGCAGCTAATGCAACGAAGGAGGCTGTATGGATTAGGAAATTCATCGGCGAGCTTGATGTAGTTCCTAGCATTGTTGGTCCCGTAGTTCTCTACTGTGATAACAATGGTGCAATTGCACAATCTAAGGAACCTAGATCTCATCAGCGCTCCAAGCACATACTCCGGCGGTTTCATCTTATTCGTGAGATTGTCGAACGAGGAGATGTAAACATTTGCAGAGTGCCGACTGAGGAAAATGTTGCGGATCCGCTGACAAAGCCTCTCGCGCAGAGAAAGCATGATGGTCATACTAGATCGATGGGTATACGATACCTAAATGATCAACTCTAGCGAGAATCTTGTGGATTGCATGTTATCTTGTATTTTGTTGGTTGTTTGTTCATATGATGAACTGTGTACCTACTTTTTCTTTTATAATTAATGGCAAATTCTTTTATTATGAGTTTTTCTATATATGATAGTTAAATGTTAGCATAATAGATACCCTTAGAATGTTTGCTTCCATGGGACATCAAGTACGTGACTTGAATGTGAGAGCCCATGATTTATTTGAAGCTTCATTCTTAAAGGTCCCTGGTCGAGTATCATCATAGAAACTAAGGGTGATGATGATACATGAAGGGAAGCTAATGGATTGAAGTGTTTGTTGGAGTTACCATGATGATCTGGAAGTGGTCAAACATCTAATCTCACTGCCAACGCAATATGAGCCTGCAGGGTCGCACATAAGAAATGTGGAGAAGTTGGATGACTGACTGTGTTGGTAAAGGTTACCAATCACCGACCTGAATAGGGTTATGGGCAAGGTGTTTCCTTATAGGATCATCGGGTTGGGCAAAGGTTGCCTTGAAGGGCTGGTTAGGTTTGTCGTCCGAGGGTCGATGAGAATAGTCGAGAATCATCTTCTGATTCCCGCCGATCGACGAGAATCACCTTGCTGATTCTCGCCGATCGACGAGAATCGTCGAGAATCAATTGTTGATTCTCGACGATCGACTACCTTGGCTATTGTCGTCGACCGCGGCTCGACGATCGTCGAGTATCATTATGTGTCGTCGAGCGTGGCTCGACGATCGGCGAGAATCGTCGAGTATTGTACTCTGATTCTCGTCGATCCAATGTGATACTCGCCGAATGATTCTCACCGAACCTGCTCAGTGATTCTCGCCGATTGTCGCCGATTCTCACCGATTCATTCTCGCCGATTCTGAACCCTAGTTCTGCGTGGTCTGCGGATAGCGATTTTCCTGAGTTTATTTTATACTTTAAGTATAAATATAACACTTAGGGTTTCGGATATATGTGCGATCTATCCCCTCTGTGTGAATCGAACCCGACGGAAGGAGTTCCGCATTTCGCTTCGCCGATCCCGATCCCGATCCCGCCGCCGGAAACTGTTCCGCCGCCGCGTTCGCTCCGCTGCCACCTCTCCTCCGGCGAGTGTCGCTGGTGCAGCTCTTCCTGGCACGGACCTAGCAGTCCGTGGAATAGCCGAGGTGCGGTCTTCTCTTTCCCGATCTTCCGTGCGACGGAAAGCTCGGCGTTCTCCCGCTCGTGTGGACTTCTGCAGAAACGTGGATACTATTCCACGTAGAACTCGCCACTAGCAAGAAGATAAAGTTTGGAGCTTCTCCGTTGAGTTGTGACTCAACGCCACCGAGGTAATTTTTGCCTAGTTTTGCTACCTTCTTGATTCAACCGTCATGGCTCGATCCGCATCTCTTTGGGTTTTAATTTCTTGATGTTTTACTTTTCCGCTGCGTGCACAAGTGTTGTGCCAACCCTATAGAGAAACCCAACAGTGTTCTTGTGTGGAGTGCAATCGGATAAGACACGGGAATGGAGTGGATGTGGGGTGAGCGAGGCACATTCACAGACAATACTCACAAACAGAAGAAAATACTAACATTCCATTAGCTAAAAAACGAACTTGATGTTCATGGATAGAAATGTTCATTACACTGCTCAAAACATTCAAACTACAAAGGAATGGGAAGAGGAGTTAACCAAAAGAGAGTGAAGATCCAACACGGGTCGTGGCCGGGGTAGCGAGTTGTCAATCCGCTTCCAGGCTCAGTACAAGGACGCTTCCGGTACCAACGAGTTGTCACCTCGAAGGCCTTTAAGTCCGTTCTCTAGGTTGTCTACTTCACCAACTCCGGAGGAAAGCTTGGAGTTGAAGTCATCAATGGCCGAGGGCTTCGCCGGAGAGTTGAAAAGCTTCGGAGTAGTTGGCAATGGCCTCCCGACAAAGGTGGAGGTGATGGAGCAGCTGGAGAAGTGAAATGGCGATTCCCGCGCACTCTCCGATCGCATTAGATGACATGCGTTGACCTAAATCGCGGAGCAGGGCTTTAAATACGAAAGCAGCAGAAGCAGTGCGCATGATCAGTGGCGCACGACCAGTGGTCGTGCGCACTGTCGGTCGATGATCGTGCGACTTTTCCAAATAGACCTGCAACCTGGACAAGAAGCATCAGCATATATGCGCGCGAGCAGTGCCGCACGACCAGTGGTCATGCGCACTATGGCCATTGCTCGTGCGATTACCTAGACAGGATTAGGAAGAAGGGAGTGTAATGCGCACGATCAGTGGCGCACAACCAGTTGTCATTCGCAATAAGTCCAGTGGTCGTGCGCAGTATTCCTGCATCGTTGGTGTCTCCCGAGCGGTTCCGGAGCACGCACACGACCCCTGCACCAGCAGAAGAGGCAGATAGGCCACCAAAACATGCACACCACATCCCCGAGATAGGGCTAAAGAATAACAAAAATACAGAAACACAGAAAGCACACAGAAACGGGCCTACAGTGCACTTAATCGTGGAAATAGGTACATAAGCACATATAAGAAATAAAGGCTCTCAAGTGTAGTGCTAAGACGATAAAACTAGCCCAGATGAGTCCAAAAATCAGTGTAAAATATGGACTCATCAAGTCCCACACTACCCGTACATCTTTTATATTCGATGCTATCTCCTTCAACTCGAACCAGATCATGAATACTTCATCCACCTTCATATGGGCTCTTACTGTCTGAACTAAAGATAACAACATACGAGGTGTGAAGTTAATACCTTGGAAGATGACATCCGAGTCCCCATATCTCAAGTAGATTCGTTTCTCTACACAGTCAATCCTTGCAAAGTGCCAGTCCAACCACGCCATGCCCAAAATGATGTCAAACTCTGGCATTCTCAAGACCGTGGCAGGTGTATCAAAGGCCTTTCCTTCAATAAGTATCTCGAACTCGCACTTAGCGGTTGCAATAATCTCCGAGCCGTCTGGTAGGCGCACTCGTCGGGTTATACCAGTAAAGTATTGTACGCCCTCCATGTCCTTCATGAAGTCCTCAAATACAAATGAGTGTGAGGCACCAGTATCAAATAGCGCATAAGCCGTCTTCCCCCCAATTGTCACTGTGCCTAAGTACCAATAACCAAAACTTATGGCTAGGTGTTTAGTATGTCTCAAGAAAATTTAAGTTAAACAATGAAAACGTGATAATCAATTAAATCATACCTGTAATCACATCTTGGGGATTTCGTTCTTGCGCCATGTCCAGCGCGTACACTTGATCCCGAGCAGGGCTGGGGTTTCCTCCTCGCAGTCCTCGTCCACGACCACGCATGTAACCCCACCCCCGCAGTGCTGCCGGAGGGAGAGCAGGAGGGACATTCCCAAACAACCGCGGGCAAAAACATCGAATCTAGCCCGGCTGGTTGCTTTGAAAACACACCAACCCACGACGCCCCTACAGTTGCTGAAATTGCTGAGGCTGTGGCGGTGGGGGCAATGCGGGTGGCTGCGGAACCGGATGCTCCAGCCTATAGTTTCGGTGGAAACGCCCTCCACATCTTTGAAATCCTCTTCCTCCTCTAAAGTCCTGACTCCTTCTATTGCTTGGGCCAGCTTCCATCACGCCCTCCGTAGGTCTCTTACCACTACTCAAGCGATCCGCCTCCAATCTCTTCAGCATGTCGATAATCTCCACCAATATAGCGTCCGCTATAAACAAAAGGGAATGCCTTAGGGGATCTCGCAGCCCTTTGTAGAAAAGCTTGGTGTATCCTCTATCATCCAAATCATAATAAGCCGCGAACCTCGCGGGGTGCTGAAACTCTCGCTGATATTATGTAACTGATTTTGATCCTTGCTTCAGCAGAGGAAACCTCTCTTCGAGTTCATTTCGAGCGGATGTGGGAAGGAAGTGCTCGAAGAAGACATGCGAGAACTCGCTCCAACTTATCTCTGTATAGACCCGGACTTGGAAGGTGGAACCCATGAGGGACTTCCACCATCTCTTAACATGTTGTTCGAAGACAGACACTGCCAACGTCACAGCCATGTTGGTTGGGCAACGGATCCCCGCAAACAACTCCTGCACCATGTCAAGCCATTCCTCCGTACGTATGGCGGACTTCGTCCCGAGGTAGGCAGGAGGGGAGAGGGCCCGAAAGGTACTCAACCAGTTAGAGATCAGAGCTTATTGTTTTGTAACGCCCCGAAACTCAAAAGAGCGACGCGAGGCGTTTTGGGCCAAATTTGGAATTTTGCAGGGGGCACACGGCCTGGGACACGGGCGTATTCCAGGGCGTGTCAGGCTCGAGTCGATGATTTGGCCGTGAGGTCGACGAATTTTGGAGTCGACGATCGTCGAGCAGCGAACATGGCATGAGACACGGGCGTGTCTCAGGGCGTGTCGAGCTCGTGTCGACGATCGGCCCGGGAAGTCGACATTTTCGCTCGACGATGTATCGAGACAGGGAACATGGCCTAGGACACGGGCGTGTCCAAGGCCGTGTCGGGTGGTCGACGAACTGCGCTCGATGAAGTGTCGAGACAGTGAACACGACCTGGAGCCCAGGCATGTTTCGGTTTTACACGGGCGTGTCAAATAGGACACGGGCATGTCAAAGACACGTATGAGTCTCGGGTTGGTGTTGGTCCTGTGTTGATGGGGGAACACGCCCGGGAACACCGGCGTGTACTGGCTAACCCGGGTGTGTTAGGTCGAACACGGGTGTGTTGGATGCCCGTGTGTTTTTCGAGACGCGTCGATTTTGACAGCGAATGAGGGACACGGCCCTGGACACGGGTGTGTCGCAGTCCGTGTTCGACCAAGGTTTTACTTTTAAGCTTCAGATCGTAGCCGTTCGTTTCCTTATTTTGGGATCCGACGGTTGGGGGTTGTCCCTTCTGGGATATACCCGGGATTGGGCGTTTGAAACCCTCATTTCTCTTGAGTGGTTCTCTTTCTAAGTCTAGAGAGAAGGGAGAGCAAAGGAGGAAGAAGAAGCCTAGATCTGGTCACCGGCTGAGCTTTAGAGCTCCAAATCGTGAACCGACTTCGGATCTATGGAGGCAAGGAGAGTGTGGTGCTTTTCATCTGCTTACTTTTCCATGGAGCTAAGGAAGAATGCTAGGGTAACGATTCTCTACTTGATCATGTGAAGCTCTACTTCTTTTGCATAGGGAAGCCCGCTCTTGCGAGTTTGCGTTGAGTTTGAGGCGTTCCTTCGGGTAGACATGAATTGTCCCCGTTGTGTACATGTAGAGTCCGTAATCGAGAACGGATATAGGCATTATGTGTGAAGCCTACCCGGACAAGTTGGTATGGATCTGTGATGTTGCATTGCATAAATGGTCGGAGAAGACTCCATGCAATTGGTTGTTTTTCAGGTTTTCTACGCGGTAGATTGCAGCAGGGAGCCTTGGGGATTAACTCCAAGGTGCACCCGGAACACTAGGCAGATGCGTGATTCTGCCAACATGGTGGCCTGGGAGCCAACTCGAACATAATCGGGTTTTGTGAACTATGTGACGGAAACGGGACTCGGAGAAGTTTGACCCGCGCATATGGCTTAAATTGTCGTTGCGATTTGAGCACGGGTTAGGTGGAACCGTACCCGTTCTATGTCATTCGGTGTGAGCCGTTGGCATAGATGACGGTCATCGGCGGTCTATGGCTTAAATTGATGTGACTCATGCCGGGAAGACAAAATACTCATATTTTGGCCGTCAAAGTGGCGGTGGTGAGACCGGGGTGTCTATGGCTTAAATTGACGTGACATTGACCGGTTCACCGAGAATGTGCCCTGAGTGCACAGGGCGTGTGGTCGTGCGTGCCAATGCATGTGATGCAATGTATATATATGAAAGAAAATGTACCTAATCACTTAGAGGGGGGGGGGGTGAATAGGTGACTTAATCTTTTTCAACTTTTTAGGCAGATTTCAGTTTATATCTCAGAGTTATAACTTATTCTACACAGCAGTCAATCAACAATCACAGCAATCAATCAATCACACAGTGAACACACAAATTTATAGTGGTTCCCCAAGGTTTGGGTACATCCACTTTCCCCCTTCGCCTATCTAGTAGTGTACTAAATTCAGCCAAACTCCTCCACTATCTCAGATCCTAAGATCTTACACTCAGAACCCCAAAACAGGTTCCTACAGCTCAGGCCCAAGGCCCTACAACTCAGTCTTCTTCAAAAGACCTACACTCAGCTTCTTCACAAAGCCTACACTCAGCCACAAGGCCTACACTCAGCCACAAGGCCTACACTCAGAGAATAAGATCTCCTACACTCAGGCACACAGGCCTGAAAGATATGGTACCTAAACACCTAGAGGGGGGGGGGGTGAATAGGTGACCTAATCCTTTTTAAACTTTAATGGCAGCAATCAGTTATATCACAGATTTCTAACTACTTTTGCACAGCAATAACAAAGCATACACAGCTAATCCACAGCACAATCACAGCACAGCACACAGTGTTTTATAGTGGTTCCCCAAGATATGGGTACATCCACTTTCCCCCTTCGCCTATCTAGCAGTGTACTAGATTCGGCCAAACTTCTCCACTGTCTCAGAACCCAAAATGGTTCCTACACCTCAGGCCCAAAGCCTTACAACTCAGCTTTATCCCAAAGCCTACACTCAGCCACAAAGGCCTACACTCAGCCAATCAAGGCCTACACTCAGCCAACAAGGCCTACACTCAGAGATCTCAGTCTCCTACCCTCAGGCACTCAAGCCCTACCCTCAGCCTTTATATATACAGGCTTACAATTCACTCAGATCCAATGGATCCTACAAGATAAAAATGATTTACAAATACTAACTCAACAACTCAGAAACAAGAGAGGGGAGTTGAGAGTTTCTTGATGAGTTCTTGGAAGAACTCAGCCGGATTCAATCTGACTTAGCTTTCTTCAAAGCTTCTTGAGTAGAACTGAATAAGACTGATTCCTTCTGCAGTTGTTCCTTGACCTCTGCCACTTAAGATCCAGAATGAATCTGAATCCTTCTTCTCAGCCTAGTTCCAGAGGTTGATTTCTTGGATGGAGCCCTCTCTCTCCAACTTCTTAGATCTGCACTTGGACTGCAAGATCTTCTTGTGTTGATACTCTGTGTACCACTTTGATTACTTCAACAATAATCTGAACTTCTTAATCAACAACTTGATCAATCCTAACAACAGTTTATGTAAACTGTATGAGCCTATTTATAGGCCTTCTTCATAGTAACCGGCTGGTCCTGTTCATAACTGTATTCTGACATCTCTGATAGGTGCTGTAGACCGGCTGGAATGGCAGCTGTCATGTCATCCAGTCAGTTCTTGAAAATCTCTAACTGTCTGATAGTGTCAAGACTTTCTGTCTTTAAGTGTCGACACTTATAGACCAAGTGTCGACACATGTTGTGTAAGTGTCGACACAAGTCTACAAGGTGTCGACACAACTCCTTGTGTTGTAGATATTAAGTCTCGACACAGATTCTTCTGCATGTGTCGACACTGAAATTGAGTGTCGACACAAGTACTTGATCTTTTATCTTTAGCTGTATTCTTCTAAGTGTCGACACATCTCCTTTGTGTCGACACAACTTCTTGTGTTGAATCTGTTAAGTGTCGACACTGCTTCTTGGTGTCGACACATAGTCTTCTATGTTGATACTTGCTGAGTGTCGACACAGCTCCTTGTGTCGACACTTGATTCTTCTGTCGAGACTTCAGCTGAGTGTCGACACATTCCCTTAGTGTCGACACTTGTACTTAGAATAATTTGTTGATAATTCTGTTCTTTGCTAAGTGTCGACACAGCTCCATATGTCGACACTTTCTTCCAGTGTTGAGTCTTCAGCTGTGTGTCGACACATTGTTCTGGGTGTCGACACATACTTCAAATGTTGAGTCTTCAGCTGTGTGTCGACACATTATTCTGGGTGTCGACACATACTTCAAATGCTGACTCTTCTGTTGAGTGTCGACACATTGTGCTGGGTGTCGACACTTACTTCAAGTGCTGACTCTTCTGCTGAGTGTCGACACATTGTGTTGGGTGTCGACACTTGTACTTAGTCTCTGCAGACTTTTGCTGAGTGTCGACACTGCTCCAAGTGTTGACACTTTCTGGTGTAGACACAGCTTTACTGGGTGTCGACACAGCTCCTTTTGTCGACAATTTCTGTCTGCACATTTCTTCACTGAGTGTCGACACAGCTCCAAGTGTCGACACTTTCTGTCTGGTGTCGACTCAGCATCCCTGGTGTCGACACAATGACTCCAAGTGTCGACACTGCTTGTCTGGGTGTCGACACAAGTCTTCTTAAGTGTCAACACTTTCCCTCTGGGTGTCGACACATGGACTTAGAAACTTTTTTCTTCAGTCCAGTACTTTCTTAACCTGCACAAGTAACTCAAACATACATCAAATACATTATGATGTATATCATTGAGTTGGGTGAGGCTTCTTCAAATCAGGTACATTTAACCAATGTACCCAACAATCTCCCCCTATTTGGAGAAGTCATAACCTTTAGTCAATGATATACACCATTCATAATTAAAATTACAAAATGATGTACAGCAAAATTATATACAGCAGGGTTAAACATAAACATGTACAAATCACACATGTATACACATACATCAACACAGAAAAAATAAGAAATAGACATATACACATTCACAGAACAAACATGAAATGTATTGAGCATATATTGTTCTAACATTTGTTTTATACATTTTCAGTAGTTCACAAAAATGTTTTACATTCAAAATATTATAAAATAATCTTCAAGTAAATTCTTAATCTATTTCAGTTCTGGTTCCTTGATAACTATTCCCTTGCCAGCTTGAACTTGAGCTTTGACAGGGGCTTCAGTATTTTCAGTATCAACAGGCCTCTTTCCTTTCAATTCTTTTTCTTAAGCTCTTCAGCTTTGATTTTCTGCCTCTCAAAATAGTGATATGGCTTTGGAAAGTACTTGCTAGGCTCCACTGCAGTAGGAGGTAGCTTTCCCATCTTTGCCTTCCTTCTATACTGAACTATGACTTCTTGTCTGATCTCATGTTTCCTCCATTCAGCTTCAGAAAACCATTTGTTCCTGTCATTCATGTTGTCTTTGGCAGCTTTCCAGGCAGTTAATATTATATTTCTAGAGGTAGGGCTCCACTGTTCAAAGTCTGGACTTTGTTCTGCTTGTTCCCTAAACCTCTTCTTGGACAACCTTGTCTCTTCCTCTTTCTATAATGCCTCTTGCATGGCTTCAGTAATAGGTTGAACAACCTTCTCCAGAACAATATTAGACTTGCCTTCAGTTGGACTATACATTGTCTGGACATCTGCATGAATCATTTCAAAATCTGAAGGTGGATAAATCACTTGAGCTACCTCTGGTTGCTCACCTCCAAGATATGCAGTTTGAATCCCAGATTCAGCAACATTGTCATCATCACAGAGTGGAGGATAGCCCAGAACAATATTAGACTTGCCTTCAGTTGGACTATACATTGTCTGGACATCTGCATGAATCATTTCAAAAACTGAAGGTGGATAAATCACTTGAGCTACCTCTGGCTGCTCACCTCCAAGATATGCAGTTTGAATCCCAGATTCAGCAACATTGTCATCATCACAGAGTGGAGGATAGCCTAGTGTAGCTCTGATGGAATTTGATATCCACTTTGCATGGTCAGAGCTAGCTTTGACTAAAACTCTCTCCCCCTTTATGACTTCTCTAGCCATATGGTCTCTGACATCATCTTGCTGGAATCTGATTTGACTATCCAAGTATCTGATTCCATCTTTAAAGTAAGGTTTGAGCTTTATAAGTTGTTCAGAGATGGCCTTTTGGGAGTCTTGAATTGCAGTCCTTACAGCAGAAATTTCTTCTTGAAATACTTTATCAAAATCAGCTTTAGCAGTAGCAGTAGATGTAGAAGGTTCAGCAGCCTTGTTCTTCAATTCAGTGACTATAGCATTAGGTGAAGCAGTCAAGTTGTCATTCAATCTTAACTGATTTTCAAGAACATATCCTTGCTTCAATGCTATATCATCTACCTGTGTCTTGATCTTCTCTTGGTGTGTTGCCAAATACACCACTGCATTTCCACCTTTGTGGAAGCATTCAGTCATCTCTTTCTTGTTAAGGTTCATTTCAAACCTTATAGATTTTATCTCTTGTGCAAGATCAAATTGTAGGGTCTTGTGCCCTTCATCCACATAAGTCTCTATGGCCTTCCTTTGCTCATCCAACTTTATCTGTAGTGCAACCATTAAAGCACTATAATCAGCAGTTGGAGCTTGCTGAACTATAGGCTGTGGTGCAATTGATTGTAAAGCCTTTTTATAACTTTGGCTTCTCCTCTTGAAGACATACAGTTTCTTCTTCTTTGCCCTAGCACTCTCCTCATCTTCAGAGGCAGAAGTGCTGGCTAGGTCAACCCTATCCTTAGGGCTTTGAGGCTTCTCAGTTTGCACATCTTGTGCCTTCTCAGTTTCTGTCCTTATAGGCTCTTCCATAACTTTCACTTGCTCCCCCTCAGCAGCAGCATTATCTTCTTCAGCAGCATCCTTGTCCATGTCAAAATCTTGTTGGTCTAGATTTAGGAATAAATCCTCCATGGTGTATTCTGGTGGTGAAGAAGCTGGAGAAGTTCTTGGTTCTTCAACCACAGGATCAGGAATAACTGGAACAGCAGATGTGTCTCCTATAACAACATCTGGAGCTTGACTAGGCAGCTGAATTTGCTGAGGAACATCAGACAAATCAGCATCTTCTATAAGATAGTCTAAAGTCTGTAGTTCAGTGAGTACCTCTTGTATGATGGTGGTGGCTTGCTCACTGTCCAGTGTAGATGGTTCTTCTACAACTGGAAGCTCCCCCTGGCTTTGATCCCTATGGATGGGGCTAGCTTAAGGCAGCTCCCCTGGATCTCAGCAACCTCTTGAGGAGCAGGAGTCTTCTCTGCTGGCTCTTCCTCATGGTCATATGGAGTAAAGACAACATGTTCTTCACTCCCAGAACTGCTAGTGGATTCTTGTGCCACTGCAACTGTTTTACTTTTCTTCTTTGGAGGAGTCTCCTTCTCAGTAACTGTCTTTTCTGGGGTTGGCATTTCCTTGGACAATACCCTGTCCCATCTAGAAAAGATCCTTAGATCCATTTTCTTCATGTGATTTATCTTGCTTCCTGCAGCAGTACTCATCACTTCAGGTATCATACCAGATGGGTACAAACTTATAATTCTGCCCAGGTTGGGCTTCTTCAAGCTCTCATTGATCTTGTCAAAAACTATTATTGACCAATCTGTTTTCAGAGTGAAGATTATCCTTGTCATGATTCCAAACATATAGGCAGACACTCTGTCATGCCCTCCAGGCTTACTGAGAATAACCTTTCCTACAATCTCAGACATGAACTTCCCTTGATTATTCATGCCTTTTCTGTTGAAAACAGAACCTATCTTCATCTTTGGATCAAGTCCACACCAGGTAAGAGCTTCCCTGGTCTTGGTAGCAGTAACTTCTTCTTCATCTTGAGTTTTTGGTAGCTGGAGCACCTTCCTCAGATTTTTAGGTGATACCTTGACCTTAGTTCCATGAACTCTGGATTTGATTCTGTATCCAGATTCATCTACCTGAGCTCCATTAAGGAATTCAAGAACCTCTTTCTTCCAAATCTTTGTAGGTTCTGAAACCAAGTATTCTAATCCTGAATCGGCGACTAGGGTTACTACCCCCTGGATTTCTTGATCAGCATCGTCGAATGCGCCGCGCACTAACTCATATCCTTCGTTAACGTTCTCCTCTAGCTTAGGAGCCATTAGGGTTTGTAGAATTTGTCTTTAGAAAAGAGAGGTATCGACACAATAGTTTTGGTCTTGAAACTTTGAAAGCGTGTCGACAAACAAAGACAGAACCCTATTTATACCTTTCTAATTTTGAAGATGAACAGGCGGGATAGCTAACTTAACATGTGTAGACACTGGCAATAAGTGTCGACACTGACTTATAATGTCTCGACACATATGTGTCGACACAAGTGTAGTCAACAGATATTATGTGTCGACACTTGTTTATGTGTCGACACCACACTACTCGACTAATAGTCGAGACTTTACTTAGAAAATTCTGTGTAAAACCTAAGTGTCGACACCACATTGGATGTGTCGACACCTACTTGACATGTGTCGACACTAACATTCTGAAGTGTCGACACCAACTTCCTAGATGTGTCGACACCTTTTTCCTGAAGTGTCGACACCACTATTCTGTGTCGACATAGACTTGTCTATGTGTCGACACTTTTTTTACTTAGTCATTTTCAATTCTGTAAACTTAGTCTAAGTTTATCATTCCTAGTTCAATTTTGAATCTATTGAACTTAGCTTCTTCTAGGGGCTTAGTAAACATATCAGCTACTTGTTTATCTGTTTTAACATATTCAAGTACAATATCATTTCTTTCTACATGTTCCCTAAGAAAGTGATATTTAATTTCAATTTTTTTTGTTCTACTATGAGATACAGGGTTATTAGCTATTGAAATAGCACTTGTAGAATCTCAAAAAAGTGGAGTTCTACTTACCTGAAATCCATAGTCCTCTAGCTGATGTTGAATCCACAGAAGTTGAGCACAGCAACTTCCTGCAGCCACATACTCTGACTCTGCTGTTGAGATAGCCACACTGGTTTGTTTCTTGCTACTCCATGAAATTAGTCTCCCACCTAGGAATTGACAGGTTCTAGTAGTGCTTTTTCTATCCACTTTGCATCCTGCAAAGTCTGCATCTGAATAACCTGTTAGATCAAAATCCCCATTCCTAGGGTACCAGAGGCCTAGATAGGGAGTGACCTTTAGATATCTCAGTATTCTTTTGACTGCAGTCAAATGAGACTCTTTAGGGCAGGCTTGATACCTTGCACAAACACATGTAGCATACATGATGTCTGGTCTACTAGCAGTCAAGTATAGTAGGGAGCCAACTATCCCTCTATACAAGGTTTCATCTACAGGTTTCCCTGCATCATCCTTGCTAAGAGACAAACTTGACCCCATAGGAGTCTTCATGGTGCTGGATGAATCCATACCAAACTTCCTTATGAGTTCAAGGGTGAACTTGGACTGACATATGGATAAACAACTTTCAGTCTGTTTAACTTGGAGACCCAAGAAAAACTTCAGCTCTCCAATACTACTCATCTCAAATTGACTTTGCATAAGCTTTGCAAACTTTTTGCAAAGTCTACTTTCAGTAGACCCAAATATAATATCATCCACATATATTTGGACAAGTATGACTTTGCCTCTAGATTCCCTAAGGAATAGAGTCTTATCTATTTTCCCTCTTGAGAACTTATTCTCAATGAGGAAACTAGATATGGTTTCATACCAAGCCCTAGGGGCTTGCTTTAACCCATATAAAGCTTTCCTAAGTCTATAGACATGATGAGGTAGAGTTGGATCAACAAAACCTGAAGGCTGTTCCACATAGACTTCTTCCTTAAGATTACCATTTAAGAATGCTGACTTGACATCCATCTGGTAAACCTTGAATCCTTGATAGGTTGCATAGGCCAAGAACATCCTTATGGCTTCCAGTCTGGCTACTGGAGCAAAGGTTTGATCAAAATCAATACCTTCTTCTTGCCTATATCCTTTTGCAACCAGTCTTGCTTTATTCTTAATGATGACCCCTTGTTCATCCATCTTATTCCTGTAGATCCACTTAGTTCCTATTACATTGTGGTCTTTAGGTTTTGGAACCAGTTCCCAAACCTTGCACCTCTTGAACTGATTAAGCTCTTCTTGCATTGCTTCAGTCCATTGTGGATCTTGTATTGCTTCTTCAAATCTTTTAGGTTCAACTTGAGACAAAAAGCTGGAGTAGATTGCTGCATTCATGTATCTGCTCCTGGTTTGAACTCCTTGTCTTGGATCTCCAATAATCTTCTCTATTGGATGATCTCTTAGATGCCTATTGGCTGGAGGCATCCTTACTTCTGGTTGAACCTCTTCTGCATCTCCATCATGCTGTATTCCTTGTATTTCTTCAGCAATTGGCTCATGTAGTTCTCCCCCTGGACAACAGCTACTTTCTTCTACTTGTTGTCTTGCAGCAGGCACTTCTTCTATAGTAAGCTTGTCCATCTTCTGTGTTAAACCTGTGGGGCTGCACACACTACTAGACAACTCATTATTAATAAGTTTAGTCTCATCAAAAACTACATGCACAGATTCTTCTACAACTTGAGTAGACAAGTTGTAGACTCTATAAGCCTTACTGTTGTTGCTGTACCCAACAAAAATTCCCTCTTGGGACTTGGAAGCAAACTTAGTTAAGTAAGACTTCCCATTGTTAAGTATGTAGCATTTGCAACCAAAGATCCTGAAATAGGATAGGTTTGGTTTCCTGCCTTTCACAACTTCATAGGGGGTCTTGTTTAGCCTTTTAGTGATGGTAGCCCTATTTATAACATGGCATGCAGTGTTAACTGCTTCAGCCCAGAAATATTCTGGTAGTGATGTATCACTTAATAGGGTTCTACCAGCCTCTATCAAGGTCCTATTCTTCCTCTCAGCAATGTCATTTTGCGGAGGTGTTCTAGGTGAAGAAAACTCTTGAAAAATCCCAAAGTCTTCACATAGTTTTGTCATGCTATCAGACTGAAATTCTGTACCATGGTCACTTCTAATTTTGACCACTGTACAGTTTAGTTCATTCTGAATTTGCTTGACAAAGCTAGGGAAGACACTAGGTGTTTCAGATTTCTGTCTTAAGAAGAACACCCAGGAAAACCATGAGTAGTCATCAACAACTACAAAGGTATAGACCTTCCTACCTAAGCTGTGAACTGGCATTGGACCAAAGAGATCCATATGCAAGAGGTATAAACACCTCACAGCATCTTTGTTATCTATGCTTCTAAAGGTGGATTTAGTCTGCTTGCCCTTTTGACAAGCTGAGTAAATGCCATCTTTAACACACTTAACTTGAGGACCATTCCTCACTAACTCTTTGCTAAAGAGTTTGCTAATAGTCTTGTAGTTAAGATGGGATAGCCTCTTGTACCATTTGACACAATGAGAGACTGTCTCATCAGCTACAAGACAAACTGGAGAACCACTGTTCTCAACCATAATGTCTACGCAGTAGACATTTCTTTTCCTATAACCTGTCAAAATGATCTCTTGATCACTTAACCTCTTGATATGACAATCATCTTTAACAAATGAGATGTCATACCCTACATCACTTAATTGACTTATACTTATTAGGTTGTGTTTCAACCCTTTAACATAAGCCACTTGAGTAATGGTAACTAAGTGACTAGAAATGTTACCAAACCCTTTGATGATTCCTTTTTCAGAACTACCAAAGGTCACTTTAGGACCATCTTTGATTGGAATGTAGTCCTTCAGTAGTCCCCTAGTTCCAGTCATATGTCTGGAACATCCACTGTCCAAGTACCATGTTGGGGTATGGCCACTTGGACTCACCTGCAAAACAAATTAATGAACCTTAGAACCCAAAGATTTCTTGGGTCCTTGGTGATTGTTAGTTTGCAATCTGACAAAGCTACCTACTGGCTTTCCAACAGGTAGTTTGGAACTCACTTTGGCACTCACATTGTGCCAACAGTCCACTGCAAAGTGGCCAACTTTGCCACAGCACCAGCATTCAAACTTGTTGTACCTTTGCTTAGGTACAGCCTTTGCTGTCTTATTTACAGCAGGCTTGTTGAATGTTGGGGCTTTGCCCTTGGACATAGACTTGGACTGCTCAGTTCTTGCTGGTTTAATAAAACCCAGTCCAGCCTTGCCTTTATGATGAACAAATTCATCAATTAATGACAGCACTGATTTAGGTTTAGAAAACCTAGCAACAAGCTCTCTCTCTTTCTGAAGATTTGTCTCCAGTCTCTTAATCTGATCATTCTTAAAGGTGATAGTCCCCATCTGAATCACTGTAATGTGTTTCAGCCTGGCTATCTCATTCAGTTTTTGATCAAATTGTTTCTCAAAACCTGTTGCAGCAGCTTTAAGATCAGCAATTTCCTTTGCCTGACTTTTGGCTAGGGACTTGCTTTTCTTGTAAGCCTGTAACAGCACCTTATATTCATCTATAAGCTGATGAATGTCTTCCTCAGACTCAGATACATTCTCATCACTTGATGAAGAAGAATCTGAATCTGAACTAGAACAAGAAACTGAATTTAAACTTGAACTATGTACCTGACTGGGTCCTGGCTGCTCCAGGATTTTGGCACTCTCAGTCAATGTCATTAGTCCTTGGCATTGACTATCTTCTTGTTCATATATAGACTCCAAAATCTGCATGAATTCTTCTTCTTCTTCTTCAGCAAACAGCCCAATGTAGGCTTCAGCCTCAGACTCAGTTTCTGAAGAAGAGATATCTGATAGAGTCTTCTCCTTCTTAGCAACAAAAGACTTTTCTTTCTTCCCTTTGAAGTGAGTCTTTTTTCTGTCACCAGATTCCTTTCTCTTCTCTGTACAATCTGCAATAACATGACCCTGTCTATTGCAGCAATAGCACACTATCTTTGATCCAGTTGCCTTGCTTGACTTTGTCCTTTTCTTGTCATTCTTTGAAGACCTCTTTTTCTGATAAGAGTCTTCCTTTCCTTGTGATGTAGAAGGCCTTGACCTCCACTGTTTCTTTTTCAAAAACTTCTGAAAGTGTCTAGTGAAAGCAGCAAAGTCTTCATCACTTTCACTGCTCTTAGACTTTGTGCTGACAGACTCATCAGACTCTGATTCAACTACCTCTGGAGGTGGAGTTGAAGACTTATTCCTGCACTTTCTGAGAACTTCTGTCTTGAAAGCAACAGTTCTTTCTTTGTGCTCAGTCCTTGTTGATTTCTCCTCCTCTTTTCTCACTGTCAACTGCATCTCATATGACAATAATTTGCCAAACAGTGTAGGAGGAGGAATTTCCCCCAACTTAGCCAATTCTCTAATGGCACAGATCTTTGTGTCCCAATCTTTGGTTAGGGACCTTAAGAACTTGTCATTTAGTTCATAGTTACTGAACTCTCTTCCATAAGACATGAGTTCATTAACTATTCTGTAGAAAATCTTATAGCATTCAGTTATGCTATCACCTTTTCCTTGTCTAAAACTCTCATACTCCTGATTTAGCAAGGATTTTCTATCTTGTCTAACTTCTTCAGATCCTTCCATATACACTATAAGAGTGTCCCACATCTCTTTGGCTGTCTTGCAGTGTATAAGATTCTGAAAAGTTGCATCATCAATGGCACTCACTATTATGTTTTGTGCCCTCTTGTCCATGGTGGCTGTAACGCCCCCGATTTTCCAGTGATTTATTTAATTTCTTATTTGACGTATTTTGACGTCAGGGCGTTATGTTAGCGCGTGTTGGTCAGGTGACGTTGTTAGAGCGTGCTTTTAGCTCTTTAGGTTCCCTGCGTGGCTTGGTGTTTCCTGGTAGCAAGATTCCCTAGCGAGCCGGAGTCTGTTTGGTGACTCGGTGGAGCCTCTTGGGGAATGCTTGTGTTTTGGCTTCGGGAGTTTTGCCCGAGTTTTGTTCGTCGGATTTTGTTACCGACTTTGTCGTTAGCGCGTTTGCGTTCGTTAGATTTGACCGGCAAATTTTGGGATTTGCGTCGGGAGTGGAAAATTTTATATTAGGAAATTATATCGGCTAACTTTAGACTTGCTCGTCAAGTTTCGTCGCGTTCCGAGCATTTTTGGAGCCTCGGCGCTCGATTGTACTTTGTATGTTTTCGCGTACGCCGTTAACTTTAGAAATTATTATCTCGAAAACGGTGCGTCGGAATTCGATTTCGACTTCGCCGTTGGATTCGTAGCGTCGTCATTCGCCTACGGTGCGAATTTCGTTCGTTTCGGCGCGCGTTTGGCCCTCCGTAACCTTATAAAGTTATCATATTAATAATTATATATATTATTATATATATATATATTTATATAAAAAATAATAAATTAAAAAAAAAGGAAGTAAGCATTCGGTGAGAATCATCTCACCGAATGCATATGATTCGGTGAGATGATTCTCACCGAATCATCTGTTCGGTGAGAATTCTCACCGAATCCACTGTTCGGTGAGAATTCTCACCGAACAGTTATGCAGGTTATATTTTATGATTAAGTTTATAATTAATATTATGTATATTATATCTATTCATATTATATATATATTATAATAGTTAAATAAAGGCAAAGCTCTTCTTCTTCTTCCCCGATCAGCCCCCCCCCCCCTCCTGTGCGGAATTTTTGCGGAGTGCGGAACCCTTCCGTTCGCAAACCTTCCGGCGGCCGCCACCGCCGATCCGGTGGACGGAATTTCGATCCGATCGCGGCGTTGGAAAGCTCTCGGCGAGAGCTTCGAGATCGCGGTAAGTTTTTCCCGTTTCGGTGACCGTTTCGCCTTAGATTTTTTCGGCCCTAACCCCGATTGTCCTTTTTTTTTCGTAGATCTCGTCTCCGCGTGTCCCTCTTGGACGGATCTACGTGGTGGAGTATTTTGGGTGACGTTTTCAAGGTCGATTTGAGGCAAGTGGATTTCTTCCCCTTGCGTGCCTCCATGAGTTGCATTTTTTGTTTTATTATTCTTTCCTCCTTGTCGTAGAATAGGTAATATTGGAATGTTCCTAGTTTTGGCTTGTAGTCGGCCAAACTAGGAAGTTATCGGTTTTAATTTAGTTGTACTCGGCGGGTAGGGGGGAAATAACTCGGCGGGTAGGGGAAATAACTCGGCGGGTAGGGGAAAATAGTTCGGCGGGTAGAGGGAATATCGGCGGGTTTTGGTTGTAGAACTTGGTAGTTTCTAAGTGGTGTTGTCGGCTAGTTTTGGCGCCGAATCGTGGATCCTTAGCATGTGGTAGCTGGGTTTCTGAAGGAGTATGGTACCAGGGGAGTTCGAGCCGTGGCCACCACCATTCACTCCTTTGATATTTTTTTTGGGTTCCTGTAAGATGTTGGAACTCTATGTGTGTGGACCCTGTGGCGGCCCCTTTAGTACTCTTGAGACACCTGCACCTGGTTGTTCGGTTGTGACTGTTCTTAGTCTCCGACACAGGTTTGGGATTTGTGCCAGTGCTAATGATTTACAAGTTTATGACTGTTAGTTCCTTCTTACTGTTCATTTGATGCATATTGGTTTTCTTCTGTCTCTGCAGGCTTGAGCGGAGTTTGGTACGTTTCTGTACTTGTTGCATTTTTCTCTCACTTTACTGATTATTACACCTGCATTTTGTCCTCTTTTGGATTCTTTAGCTGAGTTTTCGGCATTTACTCTTGTAGGGTTGGTAACCCTTTTTCTTTCTGTTCTTTTATTCAATTATTATCTGATGCTTCTTTGCCACTTGTTTCATTATTTCTTGCTGAGGTGTTCTTCTTTTGAATGCCTCAGGTTCAGGTCTGTAGCGGCTGTGCGGCTAGTTTCAGGAGTTTCTCTGTGGACTGCGCTTTGGCAGTGTTTTCCTCGCTTGTCGAGGTAGGTCTTTAGCCTTGTTGTAGTACAGACATACATGCTCACCAGCGAGTTCGTGTCAGGTTGTTGACGCTCGTTGGTGATTTTCCTTTGTGATATTAAGTATTTGCTTAGCTGCTAGTTTACCTGTTTTGGTGGTAGTTTCACTTGCTCTCTGGGAATGTTTTATGCTAGGTTGTTAGTTACTTTAAACCCTATAGAAAGAACTACTATATGTATTGCATGATCAGCATGTTTTATAAAAGCTCAATCTCTATTTTCCAAATGCGTAAAAAGATGTTTTCCTTATAAATATTATAAATTGAAATTTAGGGTCTTGCATAGTGTAAGTTGTCCTCTTGGGACGCTTATGCGCTCTTTTAGGATGTTTAGCATAAATGAAGTATTTTTCCGCTACGTATAAAAATAGTTTTCAAACCGTGGACTATCTGATCCACTGAGCCGAGGGATACGGCCAATTAATTTAAAAATCAGTTTTCTATTCATTTTAACTTATGATTTGAAGGATTAGAGTGTCGCCTGAGCGTCAGCAGTTATCCCCTGCTTGACGTGGCATCACAACTCGTAGTTTTCTCGTGCTCTGATTTATTATTATAAATGAGAAAATGCGGGTTGTGACAGTTGGTATCAGAGGGAGGTTGCTTGACAAATTGTCGGGCAACCTGTCCCTGTAAGTGTTAGGTGTTTAGAATCATACCATACACACACCGCTATGTCATCAGCACGTCTTGGCTAAAGCACGAACACTACACTCATGAGCATAAAGAAGTATACGGGGCATATTATGTAGTATGGGATGCATAATATGTGTTTGTATATGGATCCACCATAGGAGGCAACATGTGAGGGTTATGTAGTATGGGATGCATAACCTCACCACATGAATGCGGCTAGCACGTTTTCCTTTTCGTTGCATGGAAATGTTATGTAGTATGGGATGCATAACATTTTCATGTGTACGCCGCTCATAACATGCATTAGGGCCTTTTTAAAATGCATAGCACAATCATGCATAGCATAACATTGCATAAGCACAACGTGCCAAGCTAAAGATTTGCAGGATGACATGTGTACACACATAATTTTGAGTCAAAAAGAATACAAATTCATGCATTCCCGATCTAGGCACAAGAGTTAGTGTGATGATAGTGAATCATCGTAGGATAAGCATATCATCATTACAAAAAAAATCCCAGAGCAAGTTAGCAGCATGAGCAAGTACTTAAGTATGTATTGTTTGTACTATGTTGTTTGGTTCTAGTGGGTGGGCTAGGTGTCTAATTAGTGTTTTGTTGATCCGTTAGAATGTCGAGGCGTCCTTCGACAAGGTTGACTCCCCAATCGGAGGGAGAATCATCAGGTGCGCAGAGCAGCGCAGTGATAGAAGGTCTGAGACAAAGCAATGAAGCCTTGTCTAAGCAAGTAGGGGATTTGCAGTCTCAGGTCCAGTCCTTGTTAGCAGTTGTTGCAGGGCAGATTCTGAGAGTTCAGGACCCTGTTGTGGGTCAAGCTGTCCCTGTTCCCCGCACTCCTCTGGTGCCTCCGGTCGTGGTGCCACCAGAGATGACCTTTATTTCCCAGTTTCAGCGACTTAGGCCTCCGACGTATGATGGCAAGGCAGATTACATGGTCTTAGATGATTGGATGATATCAATCGAGGAGATGTTCTCATACTCCGGGATCACTGATGACCAGAAGGTGATGTTAGCCGCATATCAGCTCAAAGGGTTGGCAAAGAGCTGGTGGCTGAGGGAGAAAGAAGGTCTGAAGGACGGGTGTTCCTGGGAGTCCTTTAAGGAGCTACTTCTGAGCAAGTTTCTGCCATCGGTCGAGAGGGACCGTCTGATGAATGATTTCCTGCACTTAAAGCAGAGGCAGCTCACGGTTAGCGAGTATGAAATCGAGTTTAGTAAGCTAAGCCGATTTGCCCCAGACTTGGTGAGTTCCGACGAAAATAGAAGCAAGCGATTTCTGGCTGGGCTAAGGAGTGACGTCCAGCAATTAGCAAGTGCCTATGCGACCTCAAGTTATGCTGGAATGGTGGAAGCTGCCTTAAAGGTAGAGGCAATTGATAATGCCAAGAATCGAGGTCAACAACTGAGGAAGGATAAATGAAAATCTGATGAGGGTAAGAGTACTCAGGTCCCTGATGCTGCTCCGAGGAAGAGAAACAAAGAGGTATGTAGTTTCTGTGGCCGACCGGGCCATCCATTGGAAAGATGTTATCAAAGGTTAGGAGCTCAAAAGAAAGAGCAGATTCATGCGATCCAAGGTGTCCAAAAGAAAGATTTGCCTTGTTCGGTATGCAAGAAGCCGGGGCACGATGATGCCCATTGCTGGAAGAAGACTAGAAGTTGTTTCTTGTGCGGTCAAGTGGGTCATCTCAAGTATCAGTGCCCGCAGACTCAACTTACTCTGCAGCCGGTTCCTCTTCAGGCCTTGCCGCCGCCGCAATGTGTGGACAAGGGGAAAGGAAAGTTGAACGTGGTCTCTTTGGAGGAAGCTCAGACGTCCACGCAAGTGATATCAGGTTAGATTCTTCCCTAGTTCTAATGTTTAGCTCATAATTATAGTTTTGAGCGTTCGCTTCCTTAGTCGCGTGTGCAATTTTATAGGACGATTTAAGGTAAAGAACCGCTGGGCGCGTGTTCTGTTCGATTCCGGCGCTACCCACTCATTTGTGGCTAGGGCCTTCGTAGAGCGTTACCGGTTGGATCTCGATCGTGTTGGTGATGCGTTCTGTGTCAAGTTTCCTTCAGGCGAATCTGTAGTTTCGAACCAGGGTATTCAGAGTTGTCCGATTTTGTTAGGCGATTTCCTCGCGTTTGCTGATTTGAAGCTGTTAGATCTGGAAGACTTCGATGTGATCCTAGGTATGGACTGGTTGTCCAGATATGATGCTGTGATCCAATGCAAGGGTAAACGCTTGGACTTCAGGATGGACAATGGCCAGCCCGGGAGTGTTTACGGTTATCCGCGCCAGGATTCTCCGACTATATCGGCGGTATGTGCTCAGAAGCTTGTAGATTCCGGATGTTTTGCTTGTTTGGTTTCGGTTTTAGAAACCAAGGTTAGTTTGCCGTGTTTGGAGGAGATCCCGGTGGTTCGTGATTATCCTGATGTCTTTCCAGCTAATCTTCCTGGTCTCCCGCCTGATCGAGACGTGGAGTTTGTTATAGATTTGGAGCCGGGTACGCGTCCTATTCCCAAGGCGCCTTACCGGATGGCCCCACGCGAACTGGAGGAGTTGCGTATCCAGTTAGACGAGTTGCTTGAGAACGGATTTATAAGGCCGAGTTCTTCGCCTTGGGGTGCTCCCGTTTTGTTCGTCAAGAAAAAGGATGGATCGATGAGGTTGTGCATCGATTATAGAGAGCTAAATAAGGTAACGATCAAGAATAGGTATCCGTTGCCGAGGATAGACGATTTGTTTGATCAACTGCGAGGCAGCGCCGTGTTCTCTAAGATTGACCTTCGTTCGGGCTACCACCAGTTAAGGATCCGTGAATCAGATATACTGCGGACTGCCTTCCGTTCCCGACATGGACATTTCGAATTTTTGGTGATGTCGTTTGGTTTGACCAACGCACCTTCTGCTTTCATGGACATGATTGAACAGGGTCTTCAAGGACTTTCTGGACAAGTTTGTGGTCGTATTTATAGACGATGTGTTGGTGTATTCACGCAATGTTGAGGAGCATGACCAACATTTGCGTCTAGTTTTGTCTGCCTTGAGGGACCATAAGTTGTTCGCCAAGCTAAGTAAATGCGAGTTCTGGTTGCCTCAGGTTTCTTTCCTGGGTCATGTGGTTAACAAGGACGGAATCTCTGTCGACCCAGAAAAGATAGCCGCAGTTATGGAATGGACGAGGCCTGCCACACCCAAAGAAATAAGAAGCTTCCTAGGGTTGGCTGGCTACTATAGAAGATTCGTTGAAGGTTTCTCTACGTTATCTGCGCCATTGACTAAGCTGACGCAGAAGAATGCAGCATTTGTGTGGAGCGATAAGTGCGAAGAAGCGTTCCAAGAGCTAAAGAATAGACTGTGCACTGCTCCGATATTGACATTGCCTACGGAAGGATTAGACTATGCCGTTTACGTGGACGCATCCCACGTGGGTCTTGGTTGTGTGCTGATGCAAGAAGGAAAAGTGATTGCGTATGGGTCAAGACAACTTAAGATTCATGAAAGGAACTACCCTACGCATGACTTAGAATTCGCAGCAGTTATTTATGCATTGAAATTATGGAGACACTTGTTGTATGGCGCGCAGTGCAAGATTTATACAGATCATAAGAGTTTGAAGTACGTTTTCACTCAAAAGGAGTTGAACTTGCGCCAGCGCAGATGGTTAGAGTATGTGGCTGATTATGAAGTGGAGATCTTATACATCCGGGTAAGGCTAACGTGGTAGCCGACGCCTTAAGCAGGAAGACAGGGAAAATTTTCAATCTCTCCACTGAGTTGTTAGTAGAAGAGTTTCTTTTAATGGATATTTCAGTTGGTAGATGTGACTCGCCAAGCAGTTTGGAAGTGTCTGATCCTTCATGGATTTCTCTTACGAGGCTTCATCAAAAGGACGATCCTGATCTACTGCACCTTCATAATAGAACTGAGAAGGGGGAGCTGCCTGACTTTTCGATCGATGACGCGGGTACTCTAAAGTACCGCGGTAGATTTTGCGTCCCCAATTTTCGAGATATTCGAGATAAGTTGTGCAGTGAGGCACACGGTTCAAGTGTGGCCTACCATCCAGGGTCTACAAAAATGTATAAGGACTTGAAACAGATTGCCTGGTGGATTGGGATGAAGGGTGACATTGCAAGGTTTGTGTCAGAGTGTTTTACATGCAAAAGAGTTAAGGCTGATCATGGAAGGCCTGGTGGAAAGTTAGCACCTTTAGAGATTCCAACTTGGAAGTGGGAGAGTATCTCAATGGATTTCATTACTGGTTTGCCGAGATCTCCCCGAGGACATGACTCTGTTTGGGTGATTGTTGATAGATTAACAAAGTGCGCGCACTTCGTACCCTTTCAGATTGGTTACTCGATGAAAAAGATAGCGGAACTATATTTGAATGAAGTTATCAGGTTACATGGAGTACCCGTAAGTATAGTATCAGATCGAGACTCCAGGTTTACGTCTCGTTTCTGGAAGAGCCTTCAAGAAGGATTGGGAACTGACTTGAGATATTCTACCGCATATCATCCACAGACCAATGGTCAAACGGAGCGTGTTAATCAGATTGTGGAAGATATGATCCGTTGTTATATATTAGACCACGGAGGAGCGTGGGATGAACGCTTGAGATTGATGGAGTTTGCATATAATAACAGTTATCAAGAGAGTCTGCAAATGGCTCCTTTCGAAGCGCTATATGGAAGGCGATGTAGAACCCCTCTGTTTTGGGCTGAGGTTGGTGAGAGGCCGATGTTAGGTCCAGATGCCTTAGAAGAAATGGAAGTCTCTGTAAAGCTTATTCGAGAGAAGCTTCGGATAGCTCAAGAGCGATTTGAGAAGAACGCCAATCGGCGTAGGTCCGTTTTGGAATTTTCTGTGGGGGACATGGTATTCCTTAAGGTTTCCCCGATGGTTGGAGTGAAGATGTTCGGTAAGAACCATAAGTTGGACCCGAGGTATGTGGGACCATTTGAAATTGTGGAGCGGATTGGTGTGTCAGCCTACAAGTTGAAATTGCCCGCAAATTTTCCTGGCGTGCATAATGTTTTTCACGTGAGCCAACTGCGGAGGTGTGTGCTAAGTGACAGACAAGTGCTGGATGCAGTGCCCCAGTTGGAGCCTAACCTTTCCTACGTGGAAGTTCCTATCCGTGTTTTGGATGTGCAAGATCGAGTGTTGCGGAAAAAGACAATACCGATGGTAAAGATTCTGTGGAGAAACCAAGACGTGGAGAGCGCGACTTGGGAGCTGGAGTCAGCTATGAGGGAGGCGCATCCTCATTTGTTCTCCTAGTTGTGCTCGGTAAGCATTCGATAACCCTTGGTTATTTTCTTTTCCTCTTTGGTCGAATTGTTTTATGCGTAAAGTTTCGGGACGAAACTTTCTTTTAGGGGGAGTGACTGTAACGCCCCCGATTTTCCAGTGATTTATTTAATTTCTTATTTGACGTATTTTGACGTCAGGGCGTTATGTTAGCGCGTGTTGGTCAGGTGACGTTGTTAGAGCGTGCTTTTAGCTCTTTAGGTTCCCTGCGTGGCTTGGTGTTGCCTGGTAGCAAGATTCCCTAGCGAGCCGGAGTCTGTTTGGTGACTCGGTGGAGCCTCTTGGGGAATGCTTGTGTTTTGGCTTCGGGAGTTTTGCCCGAGTTTTGTTCGTCGGATTTTGTTACCGACTTTGTCGTAGCGCGTTTGCGTTCGTTAGGTTTGACCGGCCAAATTTTAGGATTTGCGTCGGGAGTGGAAAATTTTATATTAGGAAATTATATCGGCTAACTTTAGACTTGCTCGTCAAGTTTCGTCGCGTTCCGAGCATTTTTGGAGCCTCGGCGCTCGATTGTAGTTTGTATGTTTTCGCGTACGCCGTTAACTTTAGAAATTATTATCTCGAAAACGGTGCGTCGGAATTCGATTTCGACTTCGCCGTTGGATTCGTAGCGTCGTCATTCGCCTACGGTGCGAATTTCGTTCGTTTCGGCGCGCGTTTGGCCCTCCGTAACCTTATAAAGTTATCATATTAATAATTATATATATTATTATATATATATATATATATATTTATATAAAAAATAAATAAATAAATAAAAAAAAAGGAAGTAAGCATTCGGTGAGAATCATCTCACCGAATGCATATGATTCGGTGAGATGATTCTCACTGAATCATCTGTTCGGTGAGAATTCTCACCGAATCCACTGTTCGGTGAGAATTCTCACCGAACAGTTATGCAGGTTATATTTTTATGATTAAGTTTATAATTAATATTATGTATATTATATTCTATTCATATTATATAATATATTATATTAGTTAAATAAAGGCAAAGCTCTTCTTCTTCTTCCCCGATCAGCCCCCCCCCCTCCTGTGCGGAATTTTTGCGGAGTGCGGAACCCTTCCGTTCGCAAACCTTCCGGCGGCCGCCACCGCCGATCCGGTGGACGGAATTTCGATCCGATCGCGGCGTTGGAAAGCTCTCGGCGAGAGCTTCGAGATCGCGGTAAGTTTTTCCCGTTTCGGTGACCGTTTCGCCTTAGATTTTTTCGGCCCTAACCCCGATTGTCCTTTTTTTTCGTAGATCTCGTCTCCGCGTGTCCCCTCTTGGACGGATCTACGTGGTGGAGTATTTTGGGTGACGTTTTCAAGGTCGATTTGAGGCAAGTGGATTTCTTCCCCCTTGCGTGCCTCCATGAGTTGCATTTTTTGTTTTATTATTCTTTCCTCCTTGTCGTAGAATAGGTAATATTGGAATGTTCCTAGTTTTGGGCTTGTAGTCGGCCCAAACTAGGAAGTTATCGGTTTTAATTTAGTTGTACTCGGCGGGTAGGGGGAAATAACTCGGCGGGTAGGGGGAAATAACTCGGCGGGTAGGGGAAAATAGTTCGGCGGGTAGAGGGAATATACGGCGGGTTTTGGTTGTAGAACTTGGTAGTTTCTAAGTGGTGTTGTCGGCTAGTTTTGGCGCCGAATCGTGGATCCTTAGCATGTGGTAGCTGGGTTTCTGAAGGAGTATGGTACCAGGGGAGTTCGAGCCGTGGCCACCACCATTCCCTCCTTTGGATATTTTTTTTGGGTTCCTGTAAGAGGTTGGAACTCTATGTGTGTGGACCCTGTGACGGCCCCTTTAGTACTCTTGAGACACCTGGACCTGGTTGTTCGGTTGTGACTGTTCTTAGTCTCCGACACAGGTTTGGGATTTGTGCCAGTGCTAATGATTTACAAGTTTAGGACTGTTAGTTCCTTCTTACTGTTCATTTGATGCATATTGGTTTTCTTCTGTCTCTGCAGGCTTGAGCGGAGTTTGGTACGTTTCTGTACTTGTTGCATTTTTCTCTCACTTTACTGATTATTACACCTGCATTTTGTCCTCTTTTGGATTCTTTAGCTGAGTTTTCGGCATTTACTCTTGTAGGGTTGGTAACCCTTTTTCTTTCTGTTCTTTTATTCAATTATTATCTGATGCTTCTTTGCCACTTGTTTCATTATTTCTTGCTGAGGTGTTCTTCTTTTGAATGCCTCAGGTTCAGGTCTGTAGCCGGCTGTGCGGCTAGTTTCAGGAGTTTCTCTGTGGACTGCGCTTTGGCAGTGTTTTTCCTCGCTTGTCGAGGTAGGTCTTTAGCCTTGTTGTAGTACAGACATACATGCTCACCAGCGAGTTCGTGTCAGGTTGTTGACGCTCGTTGGTGATTTTCCTTTGTGATATTAAGTATTTGCTTAGCTGCTAGTTTACCTGTTTTGGTGGTAGTTTCACTTGCTCTCTGGGAATGTTTTATGCTAGGTTGTTAGTTACTTTAAACCCTATAGAAAGAACTACTATATGTATTGCATGATCAGCATGTTTTATAAAAGCTCAATCTCTATTTTCCAAATGCGTAAAAAGATGGTTTTCCTTATAAATATTATAAATTGAAATTTAGGGTCTTGCATAGTGTAAGTTGTCCTCTTGGGACGCTTATGCGCTCTTTTAGGATGTTTAGCATAAATGAAGTATTTTTCCGCTACGTATAAAAATAGTTTTCAAACCGTGGACTATCTGATCCACTGAGCCGAGGGATACGGCCAATTAATTTAAAAATCAGTTTTCTATTCATTTTAACTTATGATTTGAAGGATTAGAGTTAAGTCAGTGTCGACACTTATTGCCAGTGTCGACACAACTTTAGTAATCCATCCCGCCTGTTCGTCTTCAAACAAGAAAGGTATAAATAGGGTTCTGTTTTTGTTTGTCGACACGCTTTCAGAGTTTCGAGACCAAACTACTGTGTCGACATTTCTCTTCTCTAAAGACTAATTCTACAAACCCTAATGGCTCCCAAGCTCGAGGAAAACGTCAATGAAGGCTATGAACTGGTTCGTGGCGCATTCGACGATGGCGATCAAGAAATCAGATCGGTGGTAACCCTAGTCGCCGATTCTGGATTGGAGTACTTGGTTTCCGAACCAACTAAAATATGGAAGAAGGAAGTTCTTGAATTCCTTACTGAAGCGTCAGTAGATGACTCAGGCTACAGAATCAAATCTCGAGTGCATGGCACCAAGATCAAGATTTCACCCAAAACTCTGCGAAAAGTACTCCAGCTACCTAAGACCCAAGAAGAAGAGGAAGTGACTACATCTAAGACCAGAGAAGCACTTACCTGGTGTGGTCTAGATCCTAAGCTGAAGATAGGATCTGTATTCAACAGGAGAGGAATGAATACCCAAGGAAAATTTCTGTCAGAGATTGTGGGTAAAGTAATACTCAGTAAGACTGGAGGGCATGACAGGGTGTCAGCCTCCATGTTCAGTGTTATGACCAGAATCATCTTCAACCTCAAAACAGACTGGTCAATGGTTGTATTTGAGAAAGTTAAGGAGAGTCTGAAGAAGCCCAATCTGGGCAGAATACTAAGTCTCTACCTGGCTGGTACAATACCAGAGGTCATGAGCAATGCTGCTGGTACTAAAATCAATCATATGAGAAGGATGGATATGAGGATCTTCTCAAGGTGGGAAAGGGTGCTGTCAAAGGAACTGTCCACCCCTGAGAAACAAGTTTCTAAGAAAGATTCACCTCCAAAGAAGAAGAGGAAGATAGCTCCTGTGACACAGGAGTCCTCCAGCAGCTCAGGTAGTGAAGAACATATTGTTTTCACTCCTGATAGTCATGAGGATGTGGCTGCAGAGAAGTCTCCTGCTACTCTAGAAGCAGCTGAAATCCAGGGGGAGCTGCCTACAGCTAGCCCCATGAATAAGGAACCAAGACAGGGGGAGCCTCCAGCTGAAGAACAACCCTCTACACTAGAGAGTGAGCAAGCTACTCTCATTATCCAAGAGGTACTTTCTGACCTCAATACTTTAGATTTTTCTGTAATAGATTCTGATTTGTCTGATGTCCATCAGCAAACTCAGCAAGCAACTCAAGAACCAGATGTTGTTCTCCAAGACACATCTGCTGTTGTGCAAAAAGTTCCTGATACAGTAGTTGATGAACCCAGTACTTCTCCTGCACAGTCACCTCCTGAATACACAATGGAAGACCTCTTTCTGAATTTAGATCAAGAGGATTTTGACATGGACAAGAATGCTGCTGCTGAAGAGAAGGGTGCTGCTGTTGAGGGGGAGAACTTGGAAGTTCAGGAAGAGCCTTTAAGGCTAGACAATGAGAAGGCACTAGATGTGCAAGCTGAAAAACCATCAAGCCCTAAGGATAGGGTGACTATAGCCAGTACTTCAGAGTCTGAGGATGATGAGACTGCACAAGCTAAGAAGAAGCAATTCTTTGTATTCAAAAGAAGGAGTCAGAGCTACAAGAAGGCTCTACAAACTGTTGCTCAACACTCCCTAGTCCAACAAGCTCCATCAACTGATTACAGTGGATTAATGGTAGCAATGCAAGTTAAGCTGGATGAGCACAGGAGGGCCATAGAGAAATATATTGATGAGGGTCAAAAATCTTTACAATTTGACTTAGCTCAAGACATCAAGTCAATAAGGTTTGAGATGAACCTGAATAAGAAGGAAATGAATGAATGCTTCCACAAGGGTGTAAATGCAGTGGTATTCCTGGCTAAACATCAAGAACAGATAAAAGAAAAAGTAGATGATATAGCATTGAAGCAGTGCTATGTGCTGGAAAATCAATTGAGAATGAATGATAATTTGACAGCTTCACATAATGCTATAGTCACTGAACTGAAGAGTAAGTCTGCTGAACCTTCAACATCATCTGCTGCTGCAAAAGCTGAATTTGATAAAGTATTTCAGGAAGAAATTGTTGCTGTCAAGACTGCCATCAAGGATTCACAGAAGGTCATTTCTGAACAGCTTACCAAGCTTAGACCTTATTTTAAGGAAGGCATCAGGTACTTGGACAGTCAGATCAGATTCCAAAAGGATGATGTGAGAGACCATGTTGCCCAAGAAGTCATAAAGGGGGAGAGGGTGTTAGTCAAAGCTAGCTCTGACCATGCCAAATGGATCTCTAACTCCATCAGAGCTACACTGGGCTATCCTCCCCTGTGTGATGATGATAATGTAGCTGAATCAGGTATTCAAAGTGCATATCTTGGAGGTGAGCAACAGGAAGTAGCTCAGGTGATCTATCCACCTCCAGATTTTGACATGGTTTATGCAGATGTAAGCACAATGTATAGCCCAACTGCTGGAAAGTCCAATGTTGTTCTGGAAAAGGTTGTTGAACCTGTTACAGCAGCTATGCAAGAGGCTATGGACAAAGAAGAAGAGACAAGGCTGTCAAAGAAGAAGTTCAGGGAACTAGCTGAGCAAAAACCAGATTTTGAACAGTGAAGCCCTACTTCTAGGAACATCATTCTCACAGCCTGGAAAGCAGCCAAGGACAATGCACATGAGAGGAACAAATGGTTCTCAGAAGCAGAATGGAGGAAGCATGAGATTAGGCAGGAAGCCATTGTCCAGTATAGAAGGAAGGCTAAGTTAGGAAAGCTACCTCCTATAGCTGTGGAGCCTAGCAAGTACTTTCCTAAGCCCTATCATTATTTTGAGAGGCAGAAAATCAAGGCTGAAGAACTAAAGAAGAAGGACTCCAAAGGCAAGAAGACTGCTGATACTCAGCCTGCTGCTGCTGTTGCTGTAAAGGCCAAAGTACAAGCTGGGAAAGGCATAGTTATAAAAGAACCTGATCAGAATTAGACTAAAATTAGACTGAAGAATGTTGTAATCTGTTACATCTAAACATTTTTGTAAATCATTGACAATGTATTAAAAACAATGTTTGAACAATTTTTGTTAAGTATATTTCATGATTGTTCAGAAGAATGTGTCTAATTCTTGTTTGATCTATAATGCTGAATGAGTATACATGTGTGCTTTATTACATGTTTAAGTTTACCCTATTGACATATACCTGTTTACATCATTCTCTAATTTTTAATTATGAGTGATGTATATCATTGACTAAGGGTTATGACTTCTCCAAATAGCGGGAGATTGTTGGGTACATTGGTCTAATGTACCTGATTTGAAGAAGCCTCACCTAACTCAATGATATACATCATAATGTATTTGATGTTTGTTTGAGTTACTTGTGCAGGTTAGGTATTCACTGGACTGAAGCTAAAACTTTCTAAGTCCATGTGTCGACACTCAGAGGGAAAGTGTCGACACTTGAGAAAGCTTGTGTCGACACACAGACAAGCAGTGTCGACACTTGGAGTCATTGTGTCGACACCTGGGATGAAGAGTCGACACCAGACAGAAAGTGTCGACACAAGGACCTGTGTCGACACTCAGTGAAGAAGAATGCAGAAAAGCTGTGTCGACACTTAGCAGAAGTGTCGACACCTAGAAGAGCTGAGTCTACACCAGAAAGTGTCGACACTTGGAGCTGTGTCGACACTCAGCAAAAGTCTGCAGAGTCTAAGTACAAGTGTCGACAGTCAACACAATGTGTCGACACTATGCTGAAGAGTCAGTATTTGAAGTATGTGTCGACACATAGCACAATGTGTCGACACACAACCAGAAGAGTCAACACTTGAAGAAAGTGTCAACACCCAGCACAATGTGTCGACACTTAGTTGAAGACTCTACACTTGAAGAAAGTGTCGACACAAGGAGCTGTGTCGACACTTAGCAAAGAACAGAAAAGTTTACAAAATATTCTAAGTACAAGTGTCGACACTAAGGGAATGTGTCGACACTCAGCTGAAGAAACAAAAGTGAAGACTTGTGTCGACACCAAGAAGTAGTGACGACACTTGACAGTTTCAACACATGAAGATGTGTCGACACAAAGGAGATGTGTCGACACTTAGAAGAATACAGTTAAAGAATGAAGAACAAGTACTTGTGTCGACACTCAATTTCAGTGTCGACACATGCAGAAGAATCTGTGTCGAGACATACAAGGAATTGTGTCGACACCTTGTAGACTTGTGTCGACACTTACACAACATGTGTCGACACTTGGTCTATAAGTGTCGACACTTAAGAACAGAAAGTCTCGACACTATCTGACAGTTAGAGAATTTCAAGAAGTGACTGGTTGACATGACAGCTGCCGATCCAGCCGGTCTACAGCAACTGTCAGAGAAATCAGAAGTCTGTTATGAACCGGACCAGCCGGTTACCATGAAGGAAGCCTATAAATAGGCACCCATAGTTTACAGAAACTGATTGATTGTTGTTATTACAAGTAGTGAGAATAATTGAAGTGTTTGATCAGATTAAATCAGAAAAGTGATACACAGAGGATCAACACAAGAAGATCTGGCAGTCCAACTGCAGATCTAAGAAGTTGGAGAGAGAGAGCTCCAATCAAGAAATCAGTCTTTGGAACTAAGGCTGAGAAGAAGGATTCAGAATCATCTGGATCTAAAGAAGCAGAGGTCAAGGATCAACTGCAGAGGATTCAGACTAATTCAGTTCTAACTCAAGAAGCTTTGAAGGAAGCTAAGTCAGTTTGGATCTAGCTGAGTTCTTCCAAGAACTCTTCAAGAAACTCTCAACTCCTCTCTTCTTTTCTAAGTTGTAGAGTTAGTTATTGTATTTCAATTTTAACTTGTAGGATCCATTGGATCTGAGAGAATTGTAAGCCTATATTATAAAGGCTGAGGGTAGGGCTTGGTTGCCTGAGTGTAGGAGTTGAAGAACTCTGAGTGTAGGCCTTAATTGGCTGAGTGTAGGCCTGGGTGGCTGAGTGTAGGCCTTGGTGGCTGAGTGTAAGGCTTTGGGCCTGAGGTGTAGGAACCTTGTTGGGTTCTGAGATAGTGGAGAAGGTTGGCCGAATCTAGTACACTGCTAGATAGGCGAAGGGGGAAAGTGGATGTACCCAAAGATTGGGGAACCACTATAAATTTGTGTGTGTGTTGTGCTGTGCTGTGTTGTGGATTAACTGTTTATATTCTGTAATTGCTGTAAGCTGTAGAAATCTGTGAGATAACTATTGTGCTGCCAACAAAGTTTCAAAAAGGTTTAGGTCACCTATTCACCCCCCCCCCCTCTAGGTGTTTAGGTACCATATCTTTCACCGTCTTCGTTATGTCCTCTTCCCGGATGCGGAGCTGGTAGTAACCGGATCACAAATCTAGCTTAGAGAACCAGAAGGCTCCCTGCAGCTGATCAAATAACTCATCTATCAGAGTTAGTGGGTAGGTATTGCGGACCGTTAACCGGTTCAGCTCCCGGTAATCTATGGATAGTCGTAACGACCCGTCCTTCTTCTTCACAAATAGAACTGGAGCTCCCCACGGCGATGAACTAGGCCGCACAAATCCCGACTCAACTAGCTCCTGAAGTTGAGTCATGAACTCTGCTAACTCCCTGTAAGCCATCCTGTAAGGTGCCCGGGACACCGGCGTCGCTCCCTGTACTAGCTGGATCCTGAAATCCACGACTCTGGCTGGTGGTAGCCCGAGCAATTTCTCCGGGAATACGTCGGAGATATCCGACACCACCGGAACATCTGAAATAGAAGTCTCTGTCCCCACCATCTCAAAGCAGATAAGGTAAACTTCTTCTCTAAAATAGAAGTCTCTGTCCCCACCATCTCAAAGCAGATAAGGTAAACTTCTTCTCCCTGTTCGTGGGCCTTCATAGCTTGTACAGAAGATAACAATGTGTGGCAGATAGGCTGAATACCTTCGATGATAACATGGGAGTCGCCATGCCGTAGTGTGATCCTTCTTGATGGGCAAGCTATCTGAGCATGGTTCCGATGTAACCATGTCATGCCCAAAATCAAGTCAAAGTCCTGCAGCTTCAGAATAGTTGTCGGCGCCTCAAATGCCTTGCCGCCAATCTCGGCCTCCATATCACAATGGGTTGTGGTCCATAGTTTTGACCCATCGGGTAGACGCACCCTCATCTCTAGTCCAGGAAGTCTTTCCACGCCTTCGAGTCCGTCTATGAAGGCCTCGGATACGAACGAGTTCGAAGCACCCGTGTCGAAGAGAGTATGTGCGGGCTTGTCGCTGATCATAACTATGCCTGAGGTTTGTTTAAGTTAAAATTAATTGTTACCCTATAGTTCCAGGTACTATATAATTGAAAACTCAAGGAACTTAATAATTAACCTTAAGTACCTGTGAGAACCTCCTCGGGGTTCCTCTGCTCCATGAGGTCCAAGGCATATATCTGCTCCTGATTGCGTCCCCTATCGTGATATCCCTGACCTTGGCCTCGTCCTCGACCTCGGACTCGGCCCTGCTGTACTGGGGCCACTGGAGGTGGAGGAGGAGGACGAGGATGGAATTGATGCGGGAACTTCGACCTAATGTGCCCGGGCTGGCGGCATCCGTAACAAACTACCTGTTGGTGGCCATGATCATCCTGTCTCCTCGGACCATACACTTGTAGAGGTGGGGGAGCTAATGTTGGAGGAGGCTCCTGCTCCTGCCTGAAGTTGGGACGACGACGTACCCCACAGTTCTTGTATCCGATAGTCCTGCCTCTCTGAGAGCCCCTGCTGCCCTCTCCTGATGTGGACCCATCAAACGGTTTCTTTCCTCTGCCTTGCACCATCAACTGGTCAGCCTCCAGCTTCTTTGCCATCTCAATGATCTGCCTAGTGCTGCCATGAGAAATGAACAGCAAGGCCTGCCTCAAATCGTCCCTGAGGCCCCGCTAGAACCTCTTGGCATACCTCCTATCATCGGTATCCAGAATCCCTGTGAACCTGGCCAAATGAGAGAACTCTCGCTGATACTCGATCACCGATCTAGTCCCCTACCTGAGGTTCAAAAACCTCTCCTCCAAGGCATCTCTGTCCGTAGCAGAGACGAAGTGATCCAGAAATACATCGCCAAACTCCTACCATGATATCTCTAACAGCTCGCAGTCTGCATATGTAGACTCCCGCACTGATTTCCACCATCTCTTCGCATGAGCCTCTAGTGCAGAGGTGGCTAGAGGTACTGCCTCGCCAACCGGGCAGCTGATGGCTGCTAAAATATCATGTATGGCCTCCAGCCATTCCTCCGTCTTTACCGCATCCTCTGTCCCACGGCACACTGGTGGGGACAGGCTCTTGAAAGCACTCAGCCAGTTCGACCCCGGATTTGGCTGCAGAGCCGGGACTTGCTGGGATTTGAAGGCATCCAGAATCACAGTCAAAGTATGCCTCATCTCCGTATGTAGGGATGGAGTGGCAGCTGGAGGGGGAGGAGTCACATTTTGCGGTGCGGCGACCTGTGGAGGTTGCATAAAGGTAAGGTTAAAACAGAACTGGCCTAACTCATTATACTTCGTGGAACATTTTATGTGACTTTTACACATGGTTCACCACTGCTTCCACTGCATAGTTTGGCCGCAAACTAATGCTCGGGCGGGGGTGGTCCGATGTTGTGGACTTATTTCTCATATGATCGTTGTTCAAGTGAAATTTGTGGTGTGTGGGTACCAAAGTCCAAGATTTTGTGTTCCTATAAGATACCTAAAAATATGCTTTACCGCTTTCAAATGTGACTCTCTAGGGTCGTCTTGGTACCTAGCACACATTCCTACAGCAAACGTGATGTCAGACCTAGAGGAACTTAAATATTGCAATGATCCTATCAAATGGCTGACCCCATTTGATGGTCATGAGCTTAGAGGCACCACCCAACATGGGTTGGGTCAAGGGGGTGCCCTACTTAGGCTAATTGGGCTTATGAGTGTGGGTTTGACCAAATTAGGCCCAAGGTTGACTTTGGTCAACTGGGGTCAAAGTGTTGACCTAATGGCATGCCCTAGGGTGCACTTAGATTGTTTTTAGGGTTAGGGCAATGTGGTGGGGTCATGGTGTCGTTTGGGTCCCTATTTAGGCTAGTTTGACCTTGTTTGACTTGGTCCTATAGTGGGCCCTACATGGCTACAACCCACTACCTAGGGTCAAACCTAGCTAAAACCCCTGTCACCCATCACATGCCTAACCCAATCTAAGTGAAAGGGGCCTAGAAGTAACATGGGATGTTATAGCTAGCGCCTAAGGTAATGGCAGAGCTGAAGGTGTAACTGCAAGAGTTATTGGAGCAAGGGTATGTGCATCCAAGTTCTTCGCCTTGGAGTGCACCAGTCCTCTTTGTTAAGAAGAAGGACGGAAGCTTGAGGCTATGTATTGATTATCGGGAGCTCAACAAGTTGACGGAGAAGAACAAGTACCCGATCCCCCGGATCGATGATCTTTTTGATCAGTTGGTCGGGTCAACCCTATACTCAAAGTTGGATCTCAAGTCCGGGTACTATCAGCTGCGAATAAGGGAGAGTGATATCCCGAAGACAGCGTTCAGTATGAGATATGGGCAATACGAGTTTACGGTCATGTCGTTTGGGCTGACTAATGCGCCGTTAGTGTTCATGGATTTGATGAACAGGACCTTTAGGGAGTACTTGTACCATTTTGTGATCGTCTTCATTGACAATATTTTGGTGTACTCGCAGAGTGAGGAAGATCAATTCAGGCATCTTCATTTGGTTTTGGAGATGCTAAGGAGGAATCAATTGTACGCCAAGTTCTCGAAGTGCGAGTTTTGGTTGTCCTCAGTGGCGTTCCTCGGTCATATAGTGAGTGGAGAAGGTATTGCAGTGGATCCGGCAAAGATTATTGAGATACAAGAGTGGCCTGAGCTTTCTACGGTAGCGGATGTCCGGAGCTTTCTGGGGCTTGCCGGCTATTATAGGCACTTCATAGAGAACTTCTTGAGGATAGTGTTACCTCTCACTACTTTGACGAGGAAGGAGCAGAAGTTCGTTTGGACGCCGGAGTGCGCGCGAGCTTTTGAGGAGTTGAAATGTCGGTTGACAACGATGCCTGTGCTGAGTTCGCTGAGTGGGACCGAAGGTTATGAGATTTATAGCGATGCTTCGGGCAGCGGTTTGGGTTTAGTGCTACTGCAACACGGAAGTGTGATAGCTTATGGCTCGAGACAGCTGAAAGTGCACGAGGGGAACTATCCGATCCATGACTTGGAGTTAGCGGCCGTGATTTTTGCCTTGAAGCTGTGGAGACATTATTTGTACGGTGTGAAGATTGATATCTACATCGATCACAAGAGCCTGAAGTATTTGATTGATCAGAAAGATCTGAATATGCGACAGCGTAGATGGATGGAGTTCCTAGGGGACTATATATTCAAGATCCACTACGTGCCTGGTAAGGGCAATGCGGTTGCAGACGCGTTGAGTCGCCGAGCCCCAGCTCAAGCCAATTGGCTATCGGTCCATGATGAGCGGTTGGTTCGGGAGTTGGAGGCGTTGGAGATTTCTTGCGTGGATAAGCAGTCAAGTGCTGAAGCACTCTTGAATTGGACTGAAGTTCAATATGACCTGGCTGATCGGATTCGGCAGGCCTTGGATTTGGATGTCCATATGAAGCAGTTCATGGTATAGGCTCTGTATGGGTCAAATTCCCAATTCGTTGTGGAGGACAGATTACTTTGGGAAGACGGTTGTCTGTGCGTCCCAAGTGTGGGCAATTTGCGGGTGGAATTGTTGTACGAGGCACATCATACCAAGTACTCGATTCAGCCGGGGAGCACGAAGATGTACCGTGATGTCAAAAAACTGTTTTGGTGGCCGGGTTTGAAGAAGGATGTTGCACTCTACGTAGCGAAGTGCCAAACTTGTGCCTTGGTGACGGAGGAATGCCAAAAGCCGGGAGGATTTCTGATGTCCTTGCCTATTCCGGAGTGGAAATTCGATGACATCACTATGGATTTTGTGCACGGTTTGCCAAGGTCGCAAAAGGGGAACGACGCCATCTGGGTGGTCGTAGATCGGCTAACGAAGGTGTCACATTTTATTCCGCATAGGAAGGATGATCCGGTAGAGAAGTTGGCAAAACTATATGTGGATAATATAGTACGGCTTCACAGTGTGCCCCGCAGCATCGTGATTGACAGAGATGGGCGGTTCACGTCCAATGATTGGAGGCTAGTACAACAAATGTTGGGAACAAAGTTAAAATTCAGCAGAGGCTTCCATCCGCAAACAGATGGGCAGAACAAGAGGGTCAATAGGACTATGGAAGACATGCTCCGCATCTGCCCAGTTTTCCGGGTGTACCTTGGAGTTAATCCCCAAGGCTCCCTGATGCAATCTACCGCGTAGAAAACCCGAAAAACAACCAATTGCACGGAGTCTTCTCCGGCCATTTATGAAATGCAACATCACCGATCCAGACCAACCTGTCCGGGTAGGCTTCACACATCATGCTTATATCCGTTCTCAATTACAGACTCTACATGTACACAATGGGGACTATTCATGTCTACCCGAAGGATCGCCTCAAACTCACCGCAAACTCGCGAGGGCGGGCTTCCCTATGCAAAAGAAGTAGAGCTTCACATGCTCAAGTAGAGAATCATTACCCTAGCATTCTTCCTTGGCTCCATGGAAAAGTAAGCGGATGAAAAGCACCGCACTCTCCTTGCCTCCGTAGAACCGAAGTTGGTTCGCTATTTGGAGCTCCGAAGCTCCGTCGGTGACCGGATCTAGGCTTCTTCTTCATCCTTTGCTCTCCCCTCTCTCTAGACTTCGAAATAGAACCACTCACGAGAAATAAGGGTTTCAAAGGCCCAATCCCGGGTATATACCAGAAGGGACAACCCCCAACCGTCAGATCCCAAAATAAGGAAATGAACGGCTATGATCTGTAGCTGAAAAGTAAAACCTGGGCGGAACACGGCCTGCGACACGCCCGTGTCTAGGGCCGTGTCCCTCATTCGTCGTCAAAATCGATGCGACTCGAAAAACACACGGGAATCCAACACGCCCGTGTTCGACCTGACACGCCCGTGTCAGCCAGTACACGCCCGTGTTCCCGGGCATGTTCCCCCATCAACACAGGACCAACACCAACTCGAGACTCACACGGGTCTTGGACACGCCCGTGTCCTATTTGACATGCCCGTGTCAAACCCGAACACACCTGGGCTCCAAGCCGTGTTCACTGTCTCGACACTTCATCGAGCACAGTTCATAGACCACCCGACATGGCCTTGGACACGCCCGTGTCCTAGGCCGTGTTCCTTGTCTCGACACATCGTCGAGCGAAAATGTCGACTTCCTGGGCCGATCGTCGACATGAGCTCGACACGCCCTGAGACACGCCCGTGTCTCAGGCCGTGTTCGCTGCTCGACGATCGTCGACTCCAAAATTTGTCGACCTCACGGCCAAATCGTCGACTCGAGCTTGACACGCCCTGGGACACGCCCGTGTCCCACGCCGTGTGCCCCCTGCCAAATTCCAAATTTGGCCCAAAACGCCTCCCGTCGCTTTTTTGAGTTTCGGGGCATTACAACTCTCCCCCTCTTAAAAGAATTTCGTCCGCAAAATTACATAAAGGAAAAAAACATAAAACTTAAATGATACCTGAGTAAAACAACTCCGGGTACTCCTCAAGCATAGTCTGCTCTCGCTCCCAAGAGAGCTCCTCCCGACCACAATGGTCCCAACGGACGTTGACCATCTTGATCTCTTTATTGCGTATCCGCATGACTTCCGAGACCTCAATACATACGGGCTTGACCTTCATCGTCAACCCACTATCAACCGGCACTTGATTGACCGCGATCACTTGCGTAGGCTCTTGCACCGCCTTCTGTAGCACTGATATATGGAATACATCATGTAGACCACTAAGCTCCACCGATAACTTCAACTGGTACGATGCTTCTCCAATCCGCTCCAGAACCTCAAACGGTCCAAGGTACCTCGGTCTTAGCTTCTTCAAGCGCCTCACCCACGAGACACCCTTGAATGGCTTGATCTTCAAGTACACTCAATCGCCAATAGTGAACTCCACGTTCCTGTGCTTGGCATTATAGTACTTAGCCTGGCGGTCCTGAGCGATTAGCAACCTTTCCCGAATGGTTCTCACCAATGAAGTAGCATCCTCCACCTCTAATCGCTTATACAACTTTGATCCACCCGTTTCCAACCAGGAAAATGACGTGCGACATTTTCTACCATAAAGGGCCTTGAAGGGCGCCATTTGAATGCTCTCCTGGTAGCTATTGTTGTAAGCGAATTACACCAAGTATAGTTGATCTTCCCATTGCTTTCCAAAGTCCAGGACACACATGAGAAGCATTTCTTCCATTATCCTATTGACCCTCTCGGTCTGCCCATCCCTTTGCGGATGAAAGGCTGTGTTAAAACTCAACTTTATTCCCAACATCTGCTGCACCGGCCTCAAATTATTGGACGTGAACCGCCCATCTCGGTCACTCACGATGCTGCGGGGCACACCATGAAGCCGTACAATATTATCCATATATTGCTTTGCCAATTTATCAACAGGATCATCCTTCCTATGCGGAATGAAATGCGACACCTTAGTTAGACGATCTACGACCACCCAAATGGCGTCTTTCCCCTTTTGCGACCTTGACAACCCCTGCACAAAGTCTATACTAATGTCGTCGAACTTCCACTCCGGAATAGGCAAGGATTTCAAGAATCCTCCCGGCTTTTGGCACTCTGCTTTCACCAAGGTGCAAGTTTGACACTTCGCCACAAAGAGCGCCACATCCTTTTTCAGTCCTGGCCACCAAAACAATTTCTTAACATCGCGGTACATCTTCGTGCTCCCCGGGTGAATTGAGTACTTGGTATGATGCGCCTCGTACAACAATTCCATCCCCAAATTACCCACGTTTGGGACGCACAGACGACGTCTTTCCAAAGTAATCCGTCCTCCACAACGAATTGGGAATTTGACCCATCCAGAGCCTCTATCATGAGTTGCTTCATGTGGACATCCATATCCAACACCTACCGAATCAGATCAGGCAGGTCATATTGGACTTCAGTCCAATTTAATACTGCTTCAGCACTTGATTGCTTATCAACGCAAAAGATCTCCAACGCCTCCAACTCCCGAACCAATAGCTCGTCCTGGACTGACAGCCGATTGGCTTTGGCTGGGGCCCGGCGACTCAACGCGTCCACCACCGCATTGCCATTACCCGACACGTAATGGATCTTGAATGTATAGTCCCCCACGAACTCCATCAATCTATGCTGCCGCATGTTCAGATCTTTCTGATCAATCAAGTATTTCAGGCTCTTGTGATCGGTGTAGATATCAATCTTCACACCGTACAAATAATGTCTCCACAGCTTCAAGCCAAAAATCACGACCGCTAACTTCAAGTCATGGACCGGATGCACGTTCAGTTGTCTCGAGCCATACGCTATAACGCTTCTATACTGTAACAGCACACAACCCAAACCACTGCCCGAAGCATCGCTATAAACCTCATAACCTTCGGTCCCACTCGGCAAACTCAACACAGCTGCCGTGGTCAACCGACACTTTGACTCCTCAAAAGCTCGCGCGCACTCCGGCGTCCAAACGAACTTCTGCTCCTTCCTCGTCAAAGTAGTGAGAGGTAATGCTATCCACGAGAAGTCCTCTACGAAGCGCCTATAATAGCCGGCAAGCCCCAGAAAGCTCCGGACTTCCGCTACCATAGAAAGCTCAGGCCACTCTCGTATCGCAACAGTCTTCGCCGGATCCACTACAATACCTTCCCCACTCACTATATGACCGAGGAACGCCACTGAGGACAACCAAAACTCGCACTTCGAGAATTTGGCATACAATTGATTCCTCTTAGCATCTCCAAAACCAAATGAAGATGCCTGAAGTGACCTTCCACACACTATGAGTACACCAAAATATCGTCGATGAAGACGATCACAAAATTGTCCAAGTACTCCCTGAAGTCCTGTTCATCAAATCCATGAACACTGACGGCGCATTCGTTAGCCCAAATGGCATGACCGTAAACTCGTAATGCCCGTATCTTGTACTGAATGTTGTCTTAGGGATATCACTCTCCCTTATCCTCACCTGATATTACCCAGACTTGAGATCCAACTTAGAGTACACCGTCGACATGACCAACTGATCAAAAAGATCATCGATCCTTGGGATTTGGTACTTGTTCTTTTTCGTTAGCTTGTTTATCTCCCGATAATCAATACAAAGTCTCAAGCTCTCGTCCTTCTTCTTTACAAAATTGTAACAAAGGGGACCGGTGTGCTCCAAGGCGACGAACTTGGATGCACAAACCCTTGCTCCAACAACTCTTGAAGTTGCACCTTCAGCTCCGCTATCTCCTTAGGCTCTAACCGATACGAAGAGCGTATGACCGGTTTGGCATCACACCAAAACTCCTTAACCAACTGAAGAGCAGACACCAACGTCATGCTTGACCCCTTTCAAGCCCACAAATGTCGTCTCACGACCAGTTCCTAACTTGACTTTCTTGCGATTTCGATCAATGTATGCTTGCTGCTCCGAGAGCAAGTCCATACCAAAGATTATGTCGAGCTCCCCTAATGGCAGTAACGATGCTTATAGGTCAAAGTCTTGACTCCCTATCCACACCTAAGCGTAACAGATTCTACTCGCGTGCAATGAGCATCATTACACAACAACGTATCCAATTTGTCTTTTGTCATCGAAGGAGGTACTCCGACGCGCAATACAAATCCTTTGGTCAAAAGGGATTGCGAAGCTCCCTAAGTGAACGGTGCTCTCGTCGAATTAATCGAAAATCAGAACAAATCTTAACACAAACAGTTCTAAGCTAACATGCACAAGGGAGACAAGTATTTAAAGTTAAACTACTATAACTTTAAGCCGTACCTGTAATCACGACAGCATGCATCATCTCGGACTTTGGACGTCCGTTCCAGCAGTCTCGGGCAAAGTGCCCCGGCTTTCCACAATTAAAGCATGCGCCTGGGGTTCGACCCATAGTCGTCCCATAAGCACCAGAAGGAGCTAGACCCGAAGTCCTAGCCTTCTTATACCACCTGCGGTACGCAGACTTTGAGGAGTTCGGCATTTTGCACTCCGTCTTCTGCATATCCAAGTATTTGCTTCCTTGGATTCGATTCTGATCTCTAGCACTTTGTCCTATACCTGCTCCTGACATAGCTTTCTTTATCTTCTGAGCACCATTCCGATAGTCTCGGGCAAAGTGCCCATCCTTGCCACACTTAAAACAGCTATATAGAGCCTGACCAGTAGACATTTTGGACTTCTTGTTCTTCCTCCTTCGGTATTCATATTTTGTAGAATCTGGAGAGTCTAGTACCCAGAGCTCCGACGTCCGATTGACTTTTACCAAATATTCTTCCAAAGATCTAGCTGATTCCACCAAGGCTCGGAATCCCAATAATTTTGGTCCTAGCAGCAACACTCGCAATTCGCCGCGCAGGCCATTATAAAACCTATCGACCATCGACTGCTCGCTCTCCACTTTAGAGCCTGGGTAGCATCTTATCATCAGAAACGCTTGCAAATATTCCTCAACTGAGTGCATACCCTGCACTAAAAGCATGTTCAACTGCTGCCCCAAAGGTCCTATAAATGTCGTTTGCTCCATCACAACACCCGGCATTGGAATTACCTCAAAAATAGGGGACTGCACACGTCTTTCATTTTATGCACCAATCGCAGCGAACACTGCTTCCACCACCATTCTTATGGTTTCAGCGGAGGGAAGGGTTGCAGGCACGTCACCAGGTGCACTATAATCCTCAGAAACTGGATGTTCCGACGGCCCAACACCGCTTCTGGTCACCTATAGTCATACAAAACACCGTTAAGCGACCATACAAAATTACAAAAAGCAATTATAGGAACACGCAAGTTCCTCAAACACGTGTATTTTCATTCCTAAGTGGACATTCATGAGTTCTTTTGATGTTATAACAATGACGCACATAGATGTGCTCACCACCCCTTAAAAAGAATTCGTCCACGAATTCATTTTAAGCCTGACCGAAACCAGTAGTCTGATAGATGCGCAGCGAAAGCGTGGTGGGCCCATAACCTGAAAGTGCAGCTAGATCTGATATACTCTAGAGGGGGGTGAATAGAGTATATGGTGCTTGAAAACTTTTTACAACAATTGTTGTAATCTGAGTGAACAGGGAAGCAACTATTAAATCTAATCACAAAATAACCTACAACAGAAATTAATCACAGATCTAAACTAATCACAAAACAATCACAGCCAGAAACAAAATATAAAGACAAGCAAGCCAGAAGACACAAGGAGCTATAGTGGTTCCCCTAAACTTGGGTATATCCACTCTTCTACCACCCTAGGTAGGAATCCACTACAGGATGAGTTGATCAGGTGTCCTGGGCACCAATGAGATTTTGATAAGGTGCTCAAAAACCAAATCAGATTTTTTGATCAAGTGTCTTGCCACCAATGAGCTTTTGACAAGGTGCTCAAAAACCAAGCTCAAACTTTTGAAGGGAGTTTGAGAAACCCTTTACAGAGATGGGGATGAGAGAGTTATGGAAGTCTTCTCTTTCTCAAATCAGCTGAGAAGACTATGTGGATTTGATGGGGTCAAAGCTCCCCCTGAGTCCTTGAGATGTTCAGGAAATGAAGCTTTGCTGTAGTGTGATAGGCCTTCAGAAGTTGATCTCCAGCAAGTGATGATTTCAGCAATAACTGAAACGTTAGGTTTCTGGAGTCTTTGAAAGATGTTGGCCTTAAACACTTGAATCACAAGAGATCAGAAGATTTCAGATGGTTGATCTCCTTGGATGTGTGTTCTGAAAGAATTCTTTGAGACAGAGAATATTTTCTTCTTCTTCTCTGTGTTCTGAGTGTTGAATAGAGAGATTCAAAAATCTTGTGTTTTATTCTCTGGTACTGAATAGAAAAACATCCTCTGTCAAGAATAGCCGTTGGCATGTTATTAATTGCATCCTTAATTGCAATTATCTTCTGGAGGAAAGTCCAAAGAAACATTCCTTGATAATCCCTTGAAATTTGGTCCAGAAATAAATGAAAACGGCTAGAAAATCTTCTGAATTAATTGCTGAATAACTTCTTAACTGTTCTGAATTTGAATCTTGAAAAATCCTTGAAGTCATTAGAAAACGTCGAACTGAGCTCTGCTATCGTCGAACTGAGCTCAGCGATTTGGACTTATACAGCAACAGAAAACGTCGATCTGAGCTCAAAGATCGTCGAACTGAGCTCAGAGATAGAGATCCAATACTGAGTCAAGATCAGCGAACTGAGCTCGCAGATCGTCGAATGGAGTTCGACGATTTGTTGAAGTTGAGCTTAGCGATCGTCGAATGGAGTTCGACGATCTATCGAAGTTGAGCTAGACGATCGTCGAATGGAGATCGACGAATCGTCGTGCTGAGCTCGACGATGTGACTTAGTCTCAAACTGAAAATTCTGGGTCTTGTGGGCAGCTTCCAAACCTAGACTTCTAACACTTAGACTCAATTCTAATTGACCTTTAGATCTATACAGGAGGTCAAACATAGGTTTCCTAGAGACATAGTGATCCTGGCCCAAATTAGTAATAGGGTGTTCCAACAATCTCCCCTTATTTGGGTTAGGATTACTATTTACAGAATCTGGAAAAATTAAATAACAACATACACAGCAGTAATACAGAAAAGCAAATTGCAGAACCACAGATATATATCACATCCCAGACAGAATTCAGAATTCAAAATGATTGTCACCTTACATTGTTATTTCTTCTCCTTGCCCTTTATGAGTTTGATTTCTCTATTGGGGTTGAGAGCTTCCTTCTTTGATCTTATGTCATCTGCTGCACCTAAAGAGGTTTGCTGTTTGGGCCTTGGAACTACAGCTTCAGGATGCAGCTCCATGTATCTATCAGAATCAAAGAATTTACTTGAAGCATATCTTTCCAACTCTTTCTTTCTCTATTCAGACATTGTAGTGAAGTTGGAGGAGTCTCTGTCTTGCCCTCTAGCTTTCTTAATCTGGTCTTGTGCAGCAAGCTCTTTCATCCTTGCAGTCCAAGCAGCTGGATTATTTTCAGGATCTTCAAATGGCAATGGTGGCTCATATCTATTTGATGGATTTTCCTGAGGAGGCCTGGATGAAACCACTTCCTTTACTTTATAGGGAAAAGGACCAGAGGTTGTGTCAGATGAGATTTGTCCTTCCCTGGAGTAGGGATGTTGCCTTGAGTAACCTTTAGAATAAACCTGGAATTCCCTTTGATTTCCTATGTAGTTACCTCTTCTGGATTGAGAACCCCTGGACTGGCTTCCCCTATGATAGGATCTTGCATGTGGCTGATAGGGGGTTTGGCTTTTGGCAGAGGGTTGAGCAGCTGAACTTCCAACTGCACCTGCATCAGGAGGAGGTGGTGGATAAGGATGAAGATGTTGGAATTGAGAAGAGCATTTTTCATATTTCCTCTTTTTCTTCATGGCTTTGAGTTGATTCTTTGAATACTGCATCCAGTGCTCAGTTATGGGGCAGTCATGAAGAATATAATATGGAATGTCATTGTTGTCCTTGACTTTGGCTGGAGGTACTCTCTTCATGGCTTTGCTCCTTGCCTTTCTCTTCCTGGCAATAGTGGTAGAGGAGTCATCAGAATCAGTCTTAAACTCATCACTTTCAGAGCTTTGCTCATCATAAAGAGCATCAATCTTTTTCATCAATTCTTTCTTGAGCTGGGTTGAAGCAGATGAAGCAGCAGAGATTGGAGCAACAGCAGATACAACACTTGTAGTAGTTGAAGTTGAAGCAGTAGCAGAGATTGAAGCAGTAGTAACAGGAGCAGATACTGAAGTTGTGGCAACAGTAATAACAACAGCAGTTGGTGCAGCAACAGTTTCACTTTCAGAAACAACAATATCAGCAGCAGGAGGAATGTCATCAGCAAACACATAAGGCTCAAAATCATGTGCCTCTGTCATACGGATATCCTTAGAAATTGACTCATCAGCAGTAGCAGCAATAATATGAACAAAATTTTCAGCAGCAGGAGGTGCAGCAACATCAGAAACAGCAACACTACTTTCAGCAGGAGTAGCAGCAGCATGTACTGAATTGACAAAGGAACTTATGATGCAGGGGTCACAGCCTGAGAAGGGCACAAGGGCCTTGGAGAGATCCTCTGGGTACTGGACAGCAATTCTCTCTGGAAAACAAGCTTTCTCTGGCAAACAATAGAAATAGGCTGAGTCAAATGCTGAAAGCAGAGACCCGAGGTCTATGGAGAATACTGCAACTGGAGGTCTAGCTGGAACTTGAGGAAGAACAGCAGCAGCAGCAGCAGCAGCAACTGAAGAAACAGCAGACACAGCAGGCAAGCTTACTTCATAGGGCATCTCCCCCTACCTAGATTCAGACAAAGCTGGATCAAGGCACAGTGCTGAAGGGACTGCCTGAGGGAATAAGGAGGAGAGCCTGGCAGAAAGAGCTGCCACTGACAGGAGTAATGGAGCCAAGGAGGTCTCCAAGAGAAGAGATAGCCTGGGGGCTAGCAATTCATAGGTCCTGTCAGCTAGGGCTGGAAGATCTACTTGCTCAGCAGTGACTGGAGCAGAGGTAGAGGATGGAGGTGAAGCTATTGGTGATGATAGTGGAGAGCTAGTGTATTGGGGAAGAGATGGTTGAGGTGTGGGTAAAGTGGTGATGGAGGACAATGGAATTGAGATAGATGGTGTGAAGGTGGGTTGATCAATGATTTCTTAGAGAAGTTCCTGGTAAGAGGTTGATGAGGAGGGTAACTCAGGAGGAGAGGATGGTGAGTCATCCATGAAGGAATCATCAATAAGAGTGAATGAGGGAATGGAGGGTGAAGTGGCAGTGTCTAGTTGAGGGTAGGAGTATAATGGATGGAATGGTTCTTCTGTGACAGGTGGAATTGGAATTGGATATGGTATGGATGTTGGAGAAGGGCTGGAGATGATGATAGTGGATGGAGTTTGAATGGTGGAGGGAATTTGAAGGGTGGATGAAACTGGAGAAGATGGAATTGGAGGAGGAGGAGAGGCAGCAGTAGGCAGGTCATCTGCAGGGGCAGAGACTTGAGGGGAAGTGACTATGGCAGTCCTGGTGCCTGAAGGTGTGCTGGAAGAGGGCCTGCTGGGCTTGGTGATCTGCCTGTCCCATTTACCAAAAAGGGCACAAGAGAGTCTCTTGGAAGAATTAATGTGTATCCCAGAAGATACTAGCAATGCAGGGCATTTGTTCTGCAGAAAAAGCCCTAAAATCCTCCCAAAATTTACAAAACTCTTATTAATTTTCTTTTTGATTAGGTCAAAGAAGACCTCTCCCTAGTTCAGATTCTTCTTGTCCACTATGGCTCCCATTAAGCAAAGCTGATACCTGAAATGGTATCATGGGCAGAGTGCTTAGCCAATAGAACTTTCCCAACCACATCAGCCAGGAATCTATATTCCACAGACAGATTCTTCTTCAACAGCTTGCTAGGGTTAGCCTCAGAATGACCCATTCTTGCAAGCAAGTCAATATATTCCTCTCCAGATAAATCAGCAGAGTCTCCACTAGAACTCAACTCAAAAACTTCTGTCAGAATTACTGGGGTCAAGGGTACCTGGGTGCCAGAAATTGACCCAACAATTGTGTTTTGATCCTGGTTGTGGGCAGTGTAGACCCACTCTTTAATCTCATCAGCAGCAAGTTTAATCCTTGTGGTCATGATTGCAGTAAGTTTCTGCTCTTTGAATAACTCCAAGATGTCATGGAAAACCTGATCTGTTGTGCTGAAGGACTCCATGTCAATGTCAAAGCCGACATCAAATTTCATGGTGGCAAGAACAACAACTGAAACGGCCATGGTTACCTACAAAGAATCAACAAACAAAACGACCAAGTGTAGAAGTGTTTGGAGTGAAAGAAAGTTTTTGCAGAGAAATCGAAAGAGCAAAAGGATAACGACGGTGAAAAATGAATTTTATATTAGGGTTCGACGCAGAAAAGGAAAGATCGTTGAACTCAGTTCGACGATCGGGGCTTCTAAAGGAATCTAAAGAGTCTTCAACATCGTCGATCTCCGTTCGACGATATTGGAGAGCGTCGAGCTCTGTTCGACGATCGTTCAGAGAACAGAATCGTCGAGCGCCGTTCGACGATCGTTGACCCGAAGAGATAGTTCATACTATCTGAGAAACGCTGAACTCAGATCGACGATTTCGGAAATCGTCGATCTCCGTTCGACGATCTGGGGATAAATCGTCGAGCGCAGTTCAGAGACAAAGAGAAATTCTAGACACTAAGAAAATTCAAGATGTTTGCCTAGTCTTGGTCAATTTTTGAACTTTTAAAATCTTGGATATTATTTTAGACGTCCTCCATCTAACATTCCTAACTAATTTAGGAAGAAAGTGTGTTTCTTTTCATCCAAGGGCTTGGTGAAAATATCTCCCCTTTGTAAATCAGTTGGGATATATTGCAGTTCAATTTTCTTCTTTTCAACATTATCCCTTAAGAAGTGATGCCTAACTTCTATGTGTTTTGTCCTACTATGGAGGACTGGATTTTGAGCTATAGAGATAGCACTGGTGTTATCACAAAAGATTTTAGACTTCTCTAAGTTGTAACCATAGTCTAGGAGTTGGTTTTGAATCCACAAGATTTGTGAACAACAACAGCCTACAGCCATATATTCAGCTTCAGCGGTTGAGGTTGACACAGAAGTTTGTTGCTTACAAAACCAAGAGACAAGTCTGTCACCAAGGAACTGACAAGTTCCACTGGTGCTTTTCCTGTCAATTCTGCATCCAGCATAATCAGCATCAGAAAATCCAGTTAAATCAAATGCTGAATCTTTTGGATACCAGAGACCTAGATTTGGACAACTTTTAACATACCTCAGAATCCTCTTTACTAATGTTAGGTGTGACTCTCTAGGGCTCACTTGGAACCTAGCATATATACATATAGCAAACATTATATCTGGTCTACTAGCTGTAAGGTATAGTAAAGAGCCAATCATTGCTCTATATGTTGTCTGATCAACAGGTTTCCCATGTTCATCAGCATCCAATACAGCATTGGTAGGCATGGGTGTTTTCATGCAAGATGTTTCAGACATACCAAATTTCTTAACCAATTCATTTGCATACTTGATTTGAGAAATAAAGATGCCTTCAGCATGTTGCTTGACTTACAATCTTAGGAAGAAGGATAGCTCACCCATGCTACTCATTTCAAATTTAGAATGCATTAGGTTGGAAAACCTTCTGCACAATTTTGAATCAGTAGAACCAAAAATAATATCATCTATATAAATCTGTACTAGTAGGGTATGGGACTTATGGGTTCTAATGAAAAGAGTTTGGTCTACTCTACCCCTTATAAATCCATTTTCCAAAAGGAAGCATGCTAGGATCTCTTACCATGCTCTAGGAGCTTGCTTGAGACCATATAATGCTTTGTTCAACTTAAAAACATAATCAGGATAAGTTGGAGAGATAAAACCTGGAGGTTGTCTGACATATACTTCTTCTTTGATGTCTCCATTTAGAAATGCACTTTTGACATCCATTTGATATACCTTGAATCCTTTTTGTGTTGCATAAGCTAAAAAGATTCTGATGGCTTCCAATCTTGCAACTGGTGCAAAAGTCTGGTCATAGTCTATTCCTTCTTCTTGAGAATATCCTTGAGCAACTAGTCTTGCCTTGTTCCTTACAATTACTCCTTTATCATCCAGTTTGTTTCTGAAAACCCACTTTGTTCCAATAATGGAGTGATCCTTAGGCTTTGGCACTAGTTCCCACACTTTGTTCCTTTCAAATTGATGTAACTCTTCTTGCATTGCAATGATCCAGTGTGGATATTGCTCTGCATCTTGAATGGACTGAGGTTCAATTTGAGATAGGAAGCAGGTGTGCAGCAGGTTTTGGTTGACCTGATTTCTGGTTTGCACACCAGCTGAGATGTCTCCAATTATTTGGGAAATTGGATGATCTCTTGATGTTACTAAATCAACAGGGGGTGTTGATTGTTCACCAACCTGTGTTGTTATTTCCTCTTGTGGTACAACAACTGGCTCTTCAAGTTGTTCTTCAATATATTGAATGCTTTCTTCATCTTCACTACTTTCATCCTTTTGAGTAACCTGTAACTTGTTAAAGTCTTCAACAAGAGAATGTTCCTGCAAAGGTTCTATTGTAGAAGTGATCTTCTCCTTGAAAGACATGTTAGATTCAACAAATGATATATGAACTGATTCCTCGATTTTTAGAGATGATTTATTATAAACCCTATAAGCCTTACTGATCATGGAGTATCCCAGAAACACTCCTTCATCAGCTTTAGCTTGAAATTTTGATAAATATTTCTTGTCATTATTATGTATATAGCAGATGCAACCAAAAACTCTAAAATATTCAACTTTAGGTTTCTTCCCTTTGAGTAATTCATAGGGAGTCTTTCCCTTTAGTTTATGTATCAAACTTTTATTCAGCACATAGTTGGAGGTGTTCACTGCCTCTGCCCAAAAGGATAGAGGAAGGTGAGCATCTGACAACAATGTAGTGGCAGATTCATTAAGGGTTCTATTTTTCCTTTCAGCTACCCCATTTTGTTGAGGAGTTCTAGGAGCTGAGAAAGTGTGTCTGATCTCTTCACTCTGGCAGAACTCTTGCATAAGAAGAGATTCAAAATCTGTCCCATGATCACTACTGATCAGGGCAATGTGAGTATTGAACTCAATCTGTATACATTTGAGAAACTCTGTCAAACACTTAAAGTTATCATACTTCTTCCTCAGAAAGAAAACCCAAGTGAATCTAGAGAAGTCATCTACAACTACCAAAGTGTAAGATTTCCCTCCTAGGCTTTGTACTGTGATGGGTCCAAAAAGATCCATGTGTAACAGATACAATATCCTAGTTGAATCACTCTTATTAAGTGACTTAAAGCTATTTTTAGTTTGCTTGCCTAATTGACAAGCCCTGCAGAGTCCTTCCTTCTTGTAGGGGCCAGAAGGTAGTCCACTAACAAGGTTGTTCTTGGAAAGCCTAGCAATAGTTCTAAGGTTTAAGTGTCCTAGTCTCTTATGCCATAAAATATTTGGTCTACAGACAGAATTGAACAGACAAATATCTACATTTGTTGAAAGAAAATATACTAGATAGATATTACCTTTCCTTTTACCTGTCAACACAGTTGTGTTGTCCTATTACTTGATCTTGCATAATGCTTTGCTGAAGGTCACCCGGTAGCCTTCATCACATAGCTGACTGATGCTTATCAAGTTGTTCTTCAGTCCTTCCACATAAGCTACCTTCTTGAATATTACTGATCCAATCTGGACTGCACCATATCCTTTAGTTTGTCCAAAGTTTGAATCACCAAAGATAACTTTGGGTCCAAGCTTGGCTCTAAAGGATGTGAGGTTGTCCTTGTTTCCTGTCATGTGCTTAGAGCACCCACTATATAAGTACCATTGCTGGTTTGATGTTGGATAGGTCTTCACCTGCACATAAGATAATTCATTTATTTTTGACCCAGTTTACCTTGGGCCTAGGTTGATAACCTTTAAACTCTGAAATAAAGGACATCCCAGGTTGACTCTTATAACCTTCTGGATGATATCTCCTTGGAGGTATAATCCATTTAGTATAAGGGTTAAAGATTTGGGATGAAGGACCCCTAGGATTGGATTTTGATTTGCCCTTGAAAGAGTTTCCAGAGATCTGATCTCTGTTCAACGATCGTGGAGCTGCGTTCGATGATCTTGGGTCAGATCGTCGAGCTCCGTTCGACAGTCGACTATTGCAGAGTTCAGGAACTTAAGATCGTCGACCTGAGTTCGACGATTTTGCCTGAGATCATCGATCTGCATTCGGCGATCGTCGAGCTCCGTTCGACGATTTCTGCTGGAACTTAGTTTCCTGGGGCAGATCAGAATTTTTCCTAGATACCTCTACAACTCCCTTTCCTTTATCAGAAATGAACTTGATTGGAGTTGTTAGAACTATGGGTTGGCTGGATGAAGCACCCAAGCCCAGTGTACTATTAAATCTGGAGTTCACTGTGCTTGTGATGTCCATCAGCTTGATACTTCTCCCATTAAGGGATTCTTCAAGCTTCTTGGCCTCAGATAGCTCAGTTTTCAGTGAAGCTATCTGCTCCCTACAGCACTCCAACTCCTGAGAGAGTTTGAGGTTTTCTGACTTTAAGGTATTATGTTCAGATAAATGATTTCTGAGAGAGATAATTTCTTTCTCAGATTTTAGTAGGTCTAAACACAAAGCTTTAAACTCAGATTTAATGTCCTCTGAATTGAAATCAAAAAAACTGATTACCTGATCTTCTTCAAGTTGAGTCTCTGAATCTGACTCTGACTCTTCTTCATATGAATTATGTTGTGAGGCATTGATTGCCATCATGCAGAACTCCTTCTCTTCTGCATCATCTTCATCATCACTGGAGCTGGATGAGGCTTCTGATTCCTCTTCAGTTTCACTCCAGGATTCAGCAATAAATACCTTCCTAGTGTGTTTGTTTTTGCTTGAGGAGGGCTTGCCATTGTTACTTTTCTTGAAGTCCTTTTCTCTTCTTCTTTCTTTCTTGTCCCTTCTGTCCTTGTTTTTGTTCTCTGGACAGTCAGGTACAATGTGCCCTGGTTTCCTACAACCAAAGCAGACAATTTCCTTATTATTATACTTATCATACCTTGGCTTATCATGCTCCTTGTATGATCTCTTTCTGAAGTCCTTTCTGGCCATCTTGTAGAAACCTTTGGCCAACAGACTGAGCAGTTCATCATTGCCTGTGACTTTGTCTTCAGGCTGATCTTCTGTTGCTTTGAAGGCTATTGTCTTCTCTTTTCTTGTGGCTGGTGATGCAGCCTTCTGTTCTCCTTCTCTATTCTTGATGAGTAGCTCATAAGATTTGAGCTTACCCAATAGAGCTTTTGTGGTGATCTCATTCAAACTTCTGGCATCCTTGATTGGCCAGATTCTTGAATCCCAAGTGCTAGGGAAGCACATTAGAATTTTGTCATTAAGTTCAGTCAGTGATATCTCCTTATCCAAAGTCCTGAGTTCACTGACTATCAGACTAAGTCTATTGTACATGTCTCCAACTGATTCAACTTCTCCCTTCTTGAAATTATCATATTGAGATATGAGGTGGGATCTCATGTCCTTTCTCTCATCAGCTGAGCCTAAGACTATTTCAGAGAGTTTATCCCAAATTTCCTTTGCTGAATTACATTCATCCACCTTTTGAAAGATGTCATCAGACATGGTCTGGGCTAAGATGTCCATAGCCTTGGCATCAGCTACCTTCCATTTCTTGATGTCAGCAGCTGTTCCTAATGGAGGTGGAACAGCATTTGTACTTGAGTTCTCTGGAGGTCTTGGGCAAACTGTCAACATAGAATTAAAAATATCCTCGTCAATAGAATTCATGTATAATCTGATCCTTGCTTTCCAAAGTGCAAACTTGGATAGATTGCACACTGGAGGTCTGGTGCTAGCATAATCTTTGTTTTGGGCCATGATTTGTGAAAACAAAATCTAATAATAAACTCAAAAGAAAACAGATCTAACAAGGAATCTTTGGGTTCAGGTGTTAGCCTGTGCAACCACCAAGGTGTGGTATGTTTAACCAACCTCCCTCTGATACCAATTGAAAGTGCAGCTAGATCTGATATACTCTAGAGGGGGGTGAATAGAGTATATGGTGCTTGAAACCTTTTTACAACAATTATTGTAATCTGAGTGAACAGGGAAGCGGCTATTAAATCTAATCACAAAATAACCTACAACAGAAATTAATCACAGATCTAAACTAATCACAAAACAATCACAGCCAGAAATAAAAGATAAAGACAAGCAAGCCAGAAGACATAAGGAGCTATAGTGGTTCACCTAAACTGTGGTACATCCACTCTTCTACCACCCTAGGTAGGAATCCACTGCAGGATGAGTTGATCAGGTATCCTGGGCACCAATGAGCTTTTGATAAGGTGCTCAAAAACCAAATCAGATTTTTTGATCAGGTGTTTTGCCACCAATGAGCTTTTGACAAGTTGCTCAAAAACCAAGATCAAACTTTTGAAGGGAGTTTGAGAAACCCTTTACAGAGATGGGGATGAGAGAGTTATGGAAGTCTTCTCTTTCTCAAATCAGCTGAGAAGACTATGTGTATTTGATGGTGTCAAAGCTCCCCCTGAGTCCTTGAGATGTTCAGGAAATGAAGCTTTGCTGTAGGGTGATAGGCCTTCAGAAGTTGATCTCCAGCAAGTGATGATTTCAGCAACAACTGAAATGTTAGGTGTCTGGAGTCTTTGAAAGATGTTGGCCTTGAACACTTGAATCACAAGAGATCAGAAGATTTCAGATGGTTGATCTCCTTGGATGTGTGTTCTGAAAGAATTCTTTGAGACAGAGAATATTTTCTTCTTCTTGTCTGTGTTCTGAGTGTTGAATAGAGAGATTCAAAAATCTTGTGTTTTATTCTCTGGTACTGAATAGAAAAACATCCTCTGTCAAGAATAGCCGTTGGCCTGTCATTAATTGCATCCTTAATTGCAATTTTCTTCTGGAGGAAAGTCCAAAGAAACATTCCTTGATAATCCCTTGAAACTTGGTCCAGAAATAAATGAAAACGGCTAGAAAATCTTCTGAATTAATTGCTGAATAACTCCTTAACTGTTCTGAATTTGAATCTTGAAAAATCCTTGAAGTCATCAGAAAACGTCGAACTGAGCTATGCTATTGTCGAACTGAGTTCAGCGATTTGGACTTATACAGCAATAGAAAACGTCGATCTGAGCTCAAAGATCGTCGAACTGAGCTCAGAGATAGAGATCCAATACTGAGTCAAGATCGCCGAACTGATCTCGCAGATCGTCGAATGGAGTTCGACGATTTGTTGAAGTTGAGCTCAGCGATCGTCGAATGGAGTTTGACGATCTGTCGAAGTTGAGCGAGACGATCGTCGAATGGAGATCGACGAATCGTCGTGCTGAGCTCGACGATGTGACTTAGTCTCAAACTGAAAATTCTGGGTCTTGAGGGCAGCTTCCAAACCTAGACTTCTAACCCTTAGACTCAATTCTAATTGACCTTTAGATCTATACAGGAGGTCAAACACAGGTTTCCTAGAGACATAGTGATCCTGACCCAAATTGGTAATAGGGTGTTCCAACATAACCCATAGGACCCAGGATCGAAACCTGGCTTTGATACCAAATTGTAAAACCCCCTATCTATCGCATAGCATATAGCATTAGGTCCGGCCGGGGCCCCACGCCATATACCACAGTCAGACCGGGTGGTTACTCAATGGAAACCATTCAACCAATCCAACGTCCTACACAGAGCATTCTAGCGGAAGCAATTTTATTAGTTGCAATAATAAAGAAACCAACACTAGCATGAATGTCCACTAATATGCCAAATGGAATGAAGTACAAATACACAAGTACAGGCCTTATGGCCTTACAATTGTTTTCCTCAAATTACATGTCTTCAAACCTCGGCACGCAGGCCGGCCATAAATGAATAAAAGAAAACACTCAAAATTAGGCCTTTGAGGGCCGGCTCAGCAACTTGGGCTTTAGCCTGCTATTTACCGCTCGGCTCCGCAGTACCTGCAAGCACAATCCACCTCAACGGTGACAAACCAAAGCAACGGTCAGCAATGCTGACCAAATTATAACGATCCCGCCCCCAGTTGGGGGCGGCGATGCTCCTTCCCTGCAGTTTATTAGCATAACCAAGTAGTATATATTGTTGGGTACATTGGTTTAAATGTACCTGATTTGAAGAAGCCTCACCCTCCTCAATGATATACATCAAAATGTATTTGATGTATTTTTGAGTTCCCTTGTGCAGGTTAAGTATTTGCAGGGAAAGTAGAAAAGATTCTAAGTCCATGTGTCGACATCCAGGAGAAAAGTGTCGACACTTAAGAAGACTTGTGTCGACACCCAGGCAAGCAGTGTCGACACTTGAAGTACTTGTGTCGACACCAGGGATGCAGAGTCGACAACAGACAGAAAGTGTCGACACAAGGAGCTGTGTCGACACTCAATGAAGAATAGTCCAGTGAAGATGTGTCGACACTTAGCAGTTGTGTCGACACCCAGAGGAACTGTGTCTACATCAGAAAGTGTCGACACTTGGAGGCTGTGTCGATATAACGGTCCAGGCCCATCCCATGGTATCCCGCTGGACCGCCGGCCTACCAGAGTCCAGACCTGGGCCCACTCCTGGTAGTCAGCCTATCACATTCAAGCCTGCAGGCCATGCACCCCAACCCCACTCCGGCCTGTTTATCAGCACGGTAGGTTGTTGCCACTTGGTCTCGAACCCAGGACCTTGATAAGAGAGCTTTCCACCACTCCCTCATCACCAGCTGAGCTGTAGCTCAGTTGGTGATGAGGGAGTGGTGGAAAGCTCTCTTATCAAGGTCCTGGGTTCGAGACCTAGTGGCAACAACCTACCGTGCTGATAAACAGGCCGGAGAGGGGTTGGGGTGCAAGGCCTGCAGGCTTGAATGTGATAGGCTGACTACCAGGAGTGGGCCTGGGTCTGGACTCTGGTAGGTCGGCGGTCTAGCGGGATACCATGGGATGGGCCTGGACCGTTATAAAAAGTGCACTTTTTGTAACGGTCCAGGCCCATCAACATGGGACCCAACTGGAACCGCCAGCCTACCAGGGTCCAGACCCGGGCCCACCACTGGTAGTCAGCCTTTCACATTCAAGCCTGCAGGCCATGGACCCCAACCCCTCTCCAGCCCACCGGCGGGTTATTGGTGGCCGCAGCCTCCCTTTGATGAGGTAAACTCGATAGTTAAGCCCGCACTACGGGGACTTCCTAGGAGGTCACTCATCCCAGTACTACTCCAGCCCGAGCACGCTTAACTACGGAGTTCTTTCAATTCTTATCACCAACTGAGAATTGAAAGAACTCCGTAGTTAAGTGTGCTCGGGCTGGAGTAGTACTGGGATGGGTGACGTCCTGGGAAGTCCCCGTAGTACGGGCTTGACTATCGAGTTTAGCTCATCAAAGGGAGGCTGCGGCTACCAACAACCCACCGGTGGGCTGGAGAGGGGTTGGGGTGCATGGCCTGCAGGCTTGAATGTGAAAGGCTGACTACCAGTGGTGGGCCCGGGTCTGGACCCTGGTAGGCCGGCGGTTCCAGCTGAGTCCCATGTTGATGGGCCTGGACCGTTACAGTCGACACTCAGCAAAAGTCAGCAGAGTCTATGTATAAGTGTCAACATGATGAAGAATGTGTCGACACTCTGCAGAAGACTAAACACTTGAAGAAAGTGTCGACACAAGAAAGAATGTGTCGACACTCAGCAGAAGACTCAACACTTGAAGAAAGTGTCGACACAAGGAGCTGTGTCTACACTTAGCAAAATTCAACAAAAAAAATTCTAAGTACAAGTGTCGACACTAAGGAGATGTGTCGACACTCAGCCAGAGTCTCAACAGAAGAAGATGTGTCGACACAAGGAGCTGTGTCGACACTCAGCAAGTATCAACACAGAAGGCATGTGTCGACACCAAGAAGATGTGTGGACACTGAACAAGTTCAACACATGAAGATGTGTCGACACAAAGGAGTTGTGTCGACACTTACAAGAATTCAACAAAGTACTGAAGAACAACAAGTTGTGTCGACACTCAATATCAGTGTCGAACATGATGAAGAAGCTGTGTCGAGAAGTGAATTCTATAACACAAGGAATTGTGTTGACACCTTGAAGGCTAGTGTCGACACCTTGTCAACTTGTGTCGACACTTAGTCTATAAGTGTCGACACTTAAAGACAGACAATCTCGACACTTTCAGACAGTTACAGTTATTTCAAGAACTGTCTGGATGACTTGACAGCTGCCATTCCAGCCGGTCTACTGCACCTGTCAGAGTTGTCAGAAATCAGTTAGGAACTGGACCAGCCGGTTACCATGAAGAAGGCCTATAAATAGGATTATACTGACAACAGAAAGAGATGATCAACACATCAAGTAATACACAGGAGATCAAAGTTGTTGAAAAGCAATTCATTGAAGACTTTCAAGTAAAGTTCTAAGTAGTTGGAGAGAGAGAGCTCCTTCCAAGAAGACAGCCGTTGGAACCAGGCTGAGAAGAAGTGTTCAGACTTTGTTCTGAATCTTAAGTTGCAGAGATCAAGGATCAGCTGCAGAGAAGATCAATCCTATTGTGTTCTACATTCAAGAAGCTTTGAAGAAAAGCCAAGTGAGATTGATCTCAACAGAGTTCTTCCAAGAACTCATCAAGAACCTATCAACTCATCTCTCTATTCAGAGTTATAGGTATATACACTTTGTATTTTATATTTCTTGTAGGATCCTTAGGGATCTGAGTTGTAAGCCTGCAATTATAAAGGCTGAGTGGTAGGGCCTGTGTGCCTGAGTGTAGGAGATCTTATTCTCTGAGTGTAGGCCTTGTGGCTGAGTGTAGGCCTTGTGGCTGAGTGTAGGCTTTGTGAAGAAGCTGAGTGTAGGTCTTTTGAAGAAGACTGAGTTGTAGGGCCTTGGGCCTGAGCTGTAGGAACCTGTTTTGGGGTTCTGAGTGTAAGATCTGAGGATCTGAGATAGTGGAGGAGTTTGGCCGAATCTAGTACACTACTAGATAGGCGAAGGGGGAAATTGGATGTTCCCAAACCTTGGGGAACCACTATAAATTTGTGGGTTCACTGTGTGATTGATTGATTGCTGTGATTGTTGATTGACTGCTGTGTAGAATAAGTTATAACTCTGAGATATAAACTGAAATCTGCCTAAAAAGTTGAAAAAGATTAAGTCACCTATTCACCCCCCCCCCCCCTCTAGGTGATTAGGTACATTTTCTTTCAAGTGGTATCAGAGGGAGGTTACTAAAAAAGGGACATAACTGTCTGAGTAGATCCTGTTGGCAGATTAAGTGAAATCAAGAAAATCAAGAAACATGGGTTCAACTGAGAATCATAAGGAACCTGGATCCATGAAGTTACCCATTTGCAGAAAAGAAATTTTTGGCATCTGAAAGGAAAGGGTGAGACTATTTATGAAAGCCTCAGACCCTAGAATTTACATCACAGTTAAAGAAGGGCCATATGTTCCCATTAAGGTTTCAGTCCTGGATGCAAATCAGAGAACACCTAAGGACTTCTCTGAAATGACCAAAGATGAGATAATTCTAGCCACAATGGATAAGAGGGCTCAGAATATCATTGCGAGTGCGATAGATGATGCTACTTTTCAGAATCTGATACACTGTAAGACATCTAAGGAGATGTGGGATACTCTTATAGTGTACATGGAGGTGTCTGAAGAAGTGAGGCAAGACAAAAAGTCTTTGCTAAACCAAGAATGTGAAAGTTTCAGGCAAGGTAGAACTGATAGCATAACAGAATGCTATAAGAAGTTCTATAGTATTGTCAATGAACTAATGTCCTATTGAAGAGAGTTCAGTAATTATGAGCTAAATGATAAGTTTCTAAGATCCCTAACAAAGGATTGGGACACCAAGATCTGTGTCATAAGGGAAATGGCAAAGTTAGCAGATATCCCTCCACCAACACTGTTTGGAAAACTGCTTTCCTATGAGATGCAGTTGATGGTGAGGAAAGAAGAGGAGAAGTCTACCAGAATTGAGAATAAAGAAAGAACAGTGGCATTTAAAATAGAAGCCCCCAGAAAATATAGAAGTAAGTCACCAACTCCACCTCCTAAAGTAGCTGAGACTGAGTCAGATGATTCAGAAAGCAGAAAGTCTGAAAGCAGTGAAAGTGATGAGGACTTTGCAGCCTTCACAAGACACTTTCAAAAGTTCCTAAAGAAGAAACAGTGGAGGACTAAGCCATCCACAGCACAGAGGTCATCAAAGAGTGACAAAAGAAATCCCAAGTCAAATAGAACTTCATCATCAAAGATAGTTTGTTATTGTTGTAACAAACAAGGATATGTTGTTGCTGACTGTCCTGAGAAGAGAAAAGAATCTGCTGATAAGAAAAAGACACAATTCAAGGGCAAGAAGGAAAGGTCTTTTGTTGCCAAGAAGGACAAAGGCTTGTCAGACATATCTTCTTCAGAAACTGAGTCAGATGCTGAAGCATACATAGGACTGTTTGCTGAGGAAGAGGAAGAGGAGTTCATCCAGATATTGAACTCCATATATGAGCAAGAGGACATCCAGTACAAAGGACTGATGGCCTTAACAGAAGATGACAAAATCCAGGAATAGCCTGGACCTAGTAAGGTACAAAATTATTCTTTAAGTTCAATTTCTTGTGCTAGTTCAGAATCAGATTCATCATCATCAAGTGATGAGAGTGCATCTGAGTCTGAAGGGTATATTCATCAATTGATTGATGAATATAGAGTTCTGTTGCAAGATTTTAAGAAGAGCAAGTCTCTAGCCAAAAGTCAGGCAAAAGAAATTGCTGGTCTCAAAGTTGCTGCAACTGATTTTGAGAAAATGATTGATCAAAAACTAAATGAGATAGCCAGACTGAAGCACATAACTGTGATTCAAATGGGGACTATATCATTTAAGAATGATCAAATCAAAAGTCTGGAGATTAGTCTTCAGAAGGAGAGAGATTTAGTTGCTAGGTTTTCTAAACCAAAGTCTGTTCTACCCTTAATTGATGAATTTGTTCATCAAAAAGGTAAAGCTGGACTGGGGTTTACTAAACCTGCTAGGACTGTCAAGTCCAAGTCTAAGGGCAAAGCCCCAGCTCTCAACATGCCAGCTGTAGATAAAACAGCTAGGGATATACCTAAGCAAAGGTACAATAGATTTGAGTGCTGGTGTTGTGGCAAGGTAGGAAACTTTGCCATGGACTGTTGGCACAATGCAAGTGCCAAAGTGAGTAGCAAGCTGCCTGTTGGAAAACCTGCAGGTAGCTTTGTTAGGAAGCAAACTAACCAGTACCAAGGACCCAAGAATTCTTTGGGTTCTAAGGTCAACTAATTTGTTTTGCAGGTAAGTCCAAGTGGCCGTGCCCCAATATGGTACTTGGACAGTGGATGTTCCAGACATATCACTGGAACTAGGGGATTACTAAAGGACTACACACCTATCAAGGATGGTACAAAAGTCACATTTGGTGGTTCTGAAAAAGGAATCATCAAGGGTTTTGGTAACATTTCTAACTCCCATATTACTATTACTCAAGTGGCTTATGTTAAAGGTTTGAAACATAATCTTATTAGTATAAGTCAATTGAGTGATCTAGGATATGACATCTCATTTGTCAAAGATGGTTGTCATATCAGGAGGTCAAATGATCAAGAGATCATTTTGATAGGTTATAAAAAGAGGAATGTCTATTGCCTAGACATTATGGTTGAGAACAATGGTTCTCCAGTGTGTCTTGTAGCTGATGAGAAAGTCTCTCATTGTGTCAAATGGCACAAGAGGCTAGCCCATCTCAACTACAAGATAATTGGCCAACTCTATAGCAAAGAGTTAGTGAGGAATGGACCTCAAGTTAAGTGTATTAAAGATGGAATATGCTCAGCTTGTCAAAAGGGCAAGCAGACTAGATCCACCTTTAGTAGCATTGAAAACAAAGATTCTGTGAGGTGTTTATACCTCTTGCATATGGATCTCTTTGGTCCTATGCCAGTTCACAGTCTAGGTAGGAAGGTCTATACCTTTGTGGTTGTAGATGACTACTCAAGGTTTTCCTGGGTGTTCTTCCTTAGATAGAAATCTGAAACACCTAGTATCTTCTATAGCTTTGTCAAACAAATTCAGAATGAACTAGACAGTACAGTGGTCAAGATAAGAAGTGACCATGGTACTGAATTTCAGTTTGATAGTATGGCAAAACTATGTGAAGAATTTGGGATATTTCAAGAATTTTCTTCACCAAGAACACCTCAGCAAAATGGCATTGCTGAGAGGAAAAATAGAACCTTGATTGAGGCTGGTAGAACCCTATTAAGTGATACATCTCTACCAGAATATTTCTGGGCTGAGGCAGTTAATACTGCATTCCATATTATTAATAGGGCTACCATTACTAAAAGCCACAACAAGACCCCCTATGAGATTGTGAAAGGCAGAAATCCAAACCTATCCTATTTCAGGATCTTTGGTTGTAAGTGCTTTATACTTAACAATGGTAAGTCTTACTTGACTAAGTTTGCTGCCAAGTCCCAAGAGGGGATTTTTGTTGGGTACAACAATAATAGTAAGGCTTATAGAGTCTACAACTTGTCTACTCAAGTTGTAGAATAGTCAGTACATGTAGTATTTGATGAAACTAGACTTATTAACAATGAGTTGTCTAGTAGTATTTGCAGCTCCACAGGTATAACTAAGAAGATGGACAAGCTCACTATAGAAGAAGGACCTACTGCAAGACAACAAGTAGAAGATAGTAGCTATTGTCCAGGGGGAGTACTACATGTACCTAATGCAGAAGAAGTCCAAGGAGTGCAGCAAGATGAAGAAGTTGAAGGAGTTCAACCTGAAGTCAAGATGCCTCCAGCTAATAGGCATCTAAGAGATCATCCAGCAGAGCAAATCATTGGTGATCAAAGACAAGGGGTACAAATAAGGAGCAGAAATCTGAATGCAGTACTCTACTCCAGTTTTCTTTCCCAAGTAGAGCCAAAGAAGTTTGAAGAAGCCATCCTAGACCCTTATTGGATTGAGGAAATGCAAGAAGAGCTGAATCAGTTCAAGAGGTGCAAAGTCTGGGAGCTTGTTCCTAAACCAAAAAACCACAACATAATTGGAACCAAGTGGATCTTTAGGAACAAGATGGATGAACATGGAGTAATTGTCAAGAACAAAGCAAGTTTGGTTGCTAAAGGATATAGGCAGGAAGAAGGTATTGACTTTGATCAAACCTTTGCTTCAGTAGCCAGACTGGAAGCCATAAGGATGTTCCTGGCTTTGCAATCTATCAAGGTTTTAAAGTTTACCAAATGGATGTAAAGTCAGCCTTTCTGAATGGTAATCTAAAGGAAGAAGTCTATGTGGAACAACCATCAGGTTTTGTTGATTCAACTCAACCTAATTATGTCTATAGACTTAGGAAAGCTTTGTATGGGTTAAAACAAGCCCCTAGGGCTTGGTATGAAACCCTGTCTAATTTCCTCATTGAGAATAAATTCACAAGGGGGAAAATAGACAAGACTCTATTCCTTAGGGAATCCAGAGGCAAGATAATACTAGTCCAAATATATGTAGATGACATTATATTTGGGTCTACAGAAAGTAGTCTTTGCAAAATGTTTGCAAAACTAATGCAAGGACAGTTTGAGATGAGCAGTATGGGGGAACTTAAGTTCTTCTTGGGTCTCCAAGTTAGACAGACTGAGAATGGTTTATCCATACGCCAGTCTAAGTTCACCCTGGAACTGATAAGGAAGTATGGTATGGATTCATCTAGTACCATGAAGACTCCTATGGGGTCAAATATGTCTCTTAGCAAAGATGATGCAGGGAATCTTGTAGATGAGACTTTGTATAGAGGGATAGTTGGCTCCCTTTTATACTTGACTGCAAGTAGACCAGATATCTTGTATGCTACATGTGTCTGTGCTAGGTATCAAGCATGCCCTAAAGAGTCTCATTTGACAGCATTCAAAAGAATACTGAGATATCTAAAGGGCACTCCTTATCTAGGCCTTTGGTACCATAGGAATGGAGACTTTGAACTAGCATGTTATTCAGATGCAGATTTTGCAGGCTGCAAAGAAGACAGAAAAAGTACAACTAGAACCTGTCAATTCCTAGGTGGAAGACTGATTTCTTGGAGTAGCAAGAAGCAAACAAGTGTGGCTATCTCCACAGCAGAATCAGAGTATGTGGCTACAGGAAGTTGTTGTGCTCAACTTCTATGGATACAACATCAGCTTGAGGATTATGGTATTCAAGTAAGTAGAACACCACTGTTTTGTGATTCTACAAGTGCTATATCTATTGCTAACAATCATGTTTCCCATAGTAGAACTAAACATATTGAGATAAAATATCATTTTCTAAGGGAACATGTAGAAAAAGAAGATATATCACTAGAGTATGTAAATACAGATAATCAACTAGCTGACATGTATACTAAGCCCCTAGAAGAAACCAAATTCAATAGGTTCAAAATTGAATTAGGTATGATAAACTTAGAATAAGTTTACAGAAATGGCTAAGTAAAAAGGTGTCGACACACAGAGTTATCTGTGTCGACACAGAAAAGTGGTGTCGACACTTCAGGAAAAAGGTGTCGACACATCTGTGTAGTTGGTGTCGACACTTCAGAAAATTAGTGTCGACACATACAGGGTAGTTGTCGACACATCCAAGGTGGTGTCGACACTTAGAATTTACTCAGAATTATCTAAGTAAAGTCTCGACTAAGTGTCGAGCTAAGCGGTGTCGACACATAGATAAGTGTCGACACATATATTCTGTCGACTATACTTGTGTCGACAGAGTGTGTCGAGATATTATAAGTCTGTGTCGACACTTATCAACAGTGTCGACACAATTTAAGTTAGTTAACCCGCCCTTTCATCTTCAAACCTAGAAAGGTATAAATAGGATTTCTCCATTGTCTGTCGACACGCTCACCAAAGTTTCGAGACCAAACTTGTGTGTCGACACCTCTCTTGTCTCAGTTCAAATTTTTCAAACCCTAATGGCTCCAAAGCTCGAGGAGAACGTGAACGAAGGCTATGAACTGGTGCAGCATGCGTTTGATGACGCAGAATTGGAGATCAAGAATGTGGTAACCCTAGTTGCAGACTCGGGGTTGGATTTTCTTGTTTCAGAGCCCACAAAGATTTGGAAGAGAGAAGTTTTAGAATTTCTAAATGGAGCAACCCTAGACGACTCTGGATTCAAGATCAAGTCAAGGGTACATGGAGAAAAAGTGAAGGTCTCACAAAAAAGTTTGAGAAAGGTATTAAACCTACCAAAGACTAAGGAAGAAGATGAATTTACTGCTTCTAAGACCAGAGAAGCATTAACTTGGTGTGGTCTAGATTCCAAACTGAAAATTGGATCTGTATTCAATAGGAAAGGCATGAACAGCCAGGGGAAATTTCTCTCATAAATTGTTGGAAAAGTTATCCTGTGCAAGTCTGGAGGACATGACAGGATTTCAGCTTATATGTTCAGCATCATGACAAGGATTATCTTTCAACTAACTACTGATTGGTCTGCAGTATTATTTGAGAAGTTTAAGGAGAGCCTGAAGAAACCCAATTTGGGTAGAATACTTAGTCTTTACATGGCTGGTAGTATACCAGCAGTAATGAGTCAAGCTGCTGGAACTAAGATCAACCATATGAGGAAGATGGACATGAGGATATTCTCTAGGTGGGACAGAGTTTTAACTAAGGAGATGCCAGATCCAGAGAAAATAACTCCTCAAAAGAAGAAGAAGAAAACAGCCCCAGTGGCTCAGGATTCATCTAGCAGCTCTGAGGAGCAAGTTGTCTTTACTCCTGATGAGGATGAAGAAGCAAATGCTGAGAAGTCTCCAGCTCAACAAGATGCTGCAGAGAGGTAGGGGGAGCTACCACCAGCTAGCCCCATACACCAGGATCAAATCCAGGGGTAGCCTCTAGTGGTGGAAGAGCCAACTCCTCTTGAATGTGAAAGGTCACCCTGAAAGATATGGTACCTAAACACCTAGAGGGGGGGGGGGGGGGGTGAATAGGTGACCTAAACCTTTTTGAATTTTGTTGGCAGCAATCAGTTATATCACAGATTTCTAACTAGCTTTTGCACAGCAATACAAAACATACACAGCAAATCCACAATCACAGCACAGCAGACACAATGATTTATAGTGGTTCCCCAATCTTTGGGTACATCCACTTTCCCCCTTCGCCTATCTAGCAGTGCACTAGATTCGGCCAAACTTCTTCACTGTCTCAGAACCAAATAGGTTCCTACCTCAGGCCCAAAGCCTTACACTCAGCTTTCTCCAAAGCCTACACTCAGCCACAAAGGCCTACACTCAGCCACCCAGGTCTACACTCAGCCAATCAAGGCCTACACTCAGAGTTCTTCAACTCCTACACTCAGGCTATCAAGCCCTACCCTCAGCCTTTAGAAATTTAGGCTTACAATGCACTCAGATCCAATGGATCCTACCAGTTATAAATGAATTACAATAACTAACTCTACAACTCAGAAAATAAGAGAGGAGTTGAGAGTTTCTTGCTGAGTTCTTGGAAGAACTCAGATAGATCCAAACTGACTTAGCTTCCTTCAAAGCTTCTTGAGTAGAACTGAATAAGTCTGAATCCTCTGCAGTTGTTCCTTGACCTCTGCTTCTTAAGATCCAGATGCTTCTGAATCCTTCTTCTCAGCCTAGTTCCAAAGACTGAATTCTTGATTGGAGCTCTCTCTCTCCAACTTCTTAGATCTGCCGTTGGACAGCAAGATCTTCTTGATTTGTATCACTTGGATAACTTGATCAGCAACCACTTGAACAAATTTCTTAGATTAATCTGAAATAAGTCAGAACTTAATCTTCTTCTGTTAAATCTTAACAACTTGTTTTCTGTAAACAGTCTGTGCCTATTTATAGGCCTTCTTCATGGTAACCGGCTGGTCCGGTTCATAACAGACTTCTGATATTTCTGACAGGCGCTGTAGACCGGCTGGAACGGCAGCTGTCATGTCAACCAGTCAATTATTGAAATTCTCTAACTGTCAGATTGTGTCGAGACTTTCTGTTCTTAAGTGTCGACACTTATAGACCATGTGTCGACACATGCTGTGTAAGTGTCGACACAAGTCTACAAGGTGTTGACACAACTCCTTGTCTGTCTCAACACAGATTCTTCTTCAGGTGTCGACACTGAAATTGAGTGTCGACACAAGTACTTGATCTTCTGTAACTTGTTAAATTATTCTAAGTGTCGACACATCTCCTTTGTGTCGACACATCTTCATCTGTTGAAACTGTCAAGTGTCGACACTGCTTCTTGGTGTCGACACAAGTCTTTAATATAGATCCTTCAGCTGAGTGTCGACACATTCCCTTAGTGTCGACACTTGTACTTAGAATATTTTTCCAGTCATTTCTGTTCTTTGCTAAGTGTCGACACAGCTCCTTGTGTCGACACTTTCTTCAAGTGTAAAGTCTTCTGGTTGTGTGTCGACACATTGTGTTGAGTGTCGACACATACTTCAAGTGTTGACTCTTTTGATTGTGTGTCGACACATTGTGCTGAGTGTCGACACTTTTTTCATATGCTGACTCTTCTGGTTGTGTGTCGACACATTATGCTGAGTGTAGACACTTGTACTTAGTCTCTGCAGAATTATGCTGAGTGTCGACACAACTCCAAGTGTCGACACTTTCTGATGTAGACTCAGCTCTTCTAGGTGTCGACACTACTGCTGAGTGTCGACACAGCTTTTCTGCATTCTTCTTCACTGAGTGTCGACACAGCTCCTTGTGTCGACACATTCTGTCTGGTGTCGACTCTTCATCCCAGGTGTCGACACAATGACTCCTAGTGTCGACACTGCTTGTCTGGGTGTCGACACACGCTTCCTCAAGTGTCAACACTTTCCCTCTGGGTGTCGACACATGGACTTAGAAACTTTTAGCTTCAGTCCAGTGAATACTTAACCTGCACAAGTAACTCAAACATAAATCAAATACATTATGATGTATATCATTGAGTTGGGTGAGGCTTCTTCAAATCAGGTACATTTGACCAATGTACCCAACAATCTCCCCGTATTTGGAGATGTCATAACCCTTAGTCAATGATATACACCATCCATAATTAAAATTTCAAAATGATGTACAGCAGATAATAAACAGCAGGGTAAACATAAACATGTAATAAATTCACACATGTATACACATTCAGCATTGCAGAACAAATAAGAAATAGACACTTTTACAGAACAATCATGAAATATATTTATCATATATTTTTCTAACAATGTTCCTTATACATTTTCCAAGGTTTACAAAAATGTTTTTCATTTAACAGATTACAACAAGCTTCAAGTTTAATTCCTAATCTATGTCTGATCAGGTTATTTGATAACTATTCCCTTTCCAGCTTGAACTTGAGCTTTGACAGGGGCTTCAGCAGGTTCAGCAACAGCAGGCTTCTTTCCTTTTAAGTCCTTCTTTTTCAGCTCTTCTGCTTTGATTTTCTGTCTCTCAAAGTAGTGATATGACTTGGGGAAGTACTTGCTAGGCTCCACAGCAGTTGGAGGTAGCTTTCCCATCTTAGCCTTCCTTCTGAATTGTACTATAGCCTCCTGCCTGATCTCATGCTTTCTCCATTCTGCCTCAGAGAACCATTTGTTCCTGTCATTCATATTGTCTTTGGCAGCTTTCCAGGCAGTAAGAATTATATTCCTAGAGGTAGGGCTCCATTGTTCAAAATCTGGCTTTTGTTCTGCTAGTTCCCTAAACCTCTTCTTTGACAGCCTTGTCTCTTCTTCTTTTTCTAAAGCCTCTTGCATTGCTGCAGAAATAGGTTGAACAACCTTTTCCAGAACAACATTTGACTTTCCTGCAGTTGGGCTATACATTGAGCTGACATCTGCATGAATCATTTCAAAATCTGGAGGTGGATAAATCACTTGAGCTACTTCCTGTTGCTCACCTCCAAGATATGCACTTTGAATCCCTGATTTAGCAACATTATCATCATCACACAGGGGAGGATAGCCTAGTGTAGCTCTGATGGAGTTAGATATCCATTTGGCATGGTCAGAGCTAGCTTTGACTAACACCCTCTCCCACTTTATGACTTCTTGAGTCACATGATCTCTTACATCATCCTTTTGGAATCTAATCTGACTATCCAAGTACCTGATGCCATCCTTAAAGTAAGGTTTAAGCTTTGTAAGTTGTTCAGAGATGGCTTTCTGGGAATCTTGTATTGCAGTCTTGACAGCTTGGATTTCTGCTTGGAAAACTTTGTCAAATCCAGCCTTAACATCAGCAGATGTAGAAGATTCAGCAATCTTATTCTTCAATTCAGTGACTATAGCATTGTGGGAGGCAGTCAAATTATCATTCATTCTTAACTGATTCTCCAGCACATATCCTTGTTTTAATGCTATATCATCTACCTGAGTCTTGATCTTCTCCTGGTGAGTAGCCAAATAGACTACTGCATTCCCACCCTTGTGGAAGCAGTCAGTCATCTCCTTTTTATTAAGGTTCAACTCAAACCTTATGGATTTTATATCTTGAGCAAGATCAAACTGTAATGATCTGTGCCCTGCATCAACATAAGCCTCTATGGCTTTCCTTTGTTCATCCATTTTGATCTGTAGTGCAATCAGTAAAGCACTATAATCAACTGTTGGGGCTTGTTGAATTATAGGCTATGGGGCAATGGATTGTAGGGCTTTCTTGTAGCTTTGGCTTCTTCTTTTAAAAACATATAATTTCTTCTTTTTGGCCCTAGCACTCTCCTCATCTTCAGAGGCAGAGGTGCTGCCAATATCACCCCTATTCTCAGGGCCCTCAGGATTTTCAGCTTGCACATCTAGTGCCTTCTCAGTTTCTAGCCTTATAGGCTCTTCCAGTACTGTAATTTGCTCCCCCTCAGCAGCAGCACCCTTCTCTTCAGCAGCAGCAACCTTATCCATGTCAAAGTCCTCTTGATCTAGATTTAGAAACAGGTCTTCCATGGTGTATTCAGCTGGAGACTGTGCAGGAGAAGTGCTTGGTTCTTTAACTACTTGAACAGGAACATTTTGCACTACAGCAGATGTGTCTTCAAGAACAACATCTGGAGCTTGACTTTCTAGTACAGCTGATGTGTTTTGGATAACAACATCTGGTTCTTGGCTAGGCAGCTGAGTTTGCTGAGGAACATCAGACAAATCAGCATCTTCTATAAGATAATCTAAAGTTTTTAAGTCAGTGAGTACCTCTTGGATAATGATAGTGGCTTGCTCACTGTCCAGAGTAGATGGTTCTTCTACTACTGGAAGCTCCCCCTGAATCTCAGCTACATCTTGAGCAGCAGGGGTCTTCTCTGCTGTCTCTTCCTCCTGATCATCAGGTGTGAACACCACTAGTTCTTCACTTTCAGAACTGCTGGAGGATTCCTGTGTAACAGGAGCTGTCTTTCTCTTCTTCCTGGGAGGAGTGTCTTTCTCAGTAACTTACTTCTCAGGGGTAGGCATTTCCTTAGACAGCATCCTGTCCCATCTGGAAAATATCCTTTGATCCATTTTCCTCATGTGGTTTATCTTGCTACCAGCAGCATTGCTCATTACCTCTGGTATTATACTAGCAAGGTAGAGACTAAGTATTCTGCCCAGGTTGGGCTTCTTCAGACTTTCCTTGATTTTCTCATACACCACCTGAGACCAATCTGTTTTCAGGGTGAATATGATTCTAGTCATAATTTCAAACATGTAGGCAGACACCCTGTCATGCCCACTAGGCTTGCTGAGAATAACCTTGCCTACAATTTCAGACATGAACTTCCCTTGATTATTCATTCCTTTCCTGTTGAAGACAGATCCTATCTTCATCTTAGGATCAAGACCACACCAGGTAAGAGCTTCCCTAGTCTTAGTTGCAGTTACTTCTTCATCTTGTGTTTTAGGTAGCTGGAGTATCTTCCTCAGAGTTTTTGGGGAAATCTTGACCTTAGATCCATGAACTCTAGATTTGATTCTGTATCCAGATTCATCTACAGCAGCTCCATGCAGGAATTCAAGAACTTCCTTTTTACAAATCTTAGTTGGTTCTGAAACTAAGTATTCCAATCCAGAATCGGCGACTAGGGTTACTACTGACTTGATATCTTGATCTCCATCTTCGAACGCGCCGCGAACAAGTTCGTAGCCTTCGTTGACGTTTTCCTCGAGCTTGGGAGCCATTAGGGTTTGAGAATTTGTCTTTAGAAAAGAGAAATGTCGACACAGTAGTTTTGGTCTCGAAACTCTGAAAGCGTGTCGACAAACAAAGACAGAATCCTATTTATACCTTTCTAGTTTGAAGACGAACAGGCGGGATGGATAACTAAAAATGTGTCGACACTGGCAATAAGTGTCGACACTGACTTATAATGTCTCGACACACATGTGTCGACACAAGTTTAGTCAACAGATTTTATGTGTCGACACTTGGTTATGTGTCGACACCACACCACTCGACATGTAGTCGAGACTTTACTTAGAAAATTCTAAGTAAAACATAAGTGTCGACACCACATTGGATGTGTCGACACCTACTCGACATGTGTCGACACTAACATTCTGAAGTGTCGACACCAACTTCCTAGATGTGTCGACACCATTTTCCTGAAGTGTCGACACCTACTATTCTGTGTCGACATAGACTTGTCTATGTGTCGACACCTTTTTACTTAGCCAATTTTCAGTTCTGTAAACTTAGTCTAAGTTTATCATACCTAGTTCAATTTTGAATCTATTGAACTTAGCTTCTTCTAAGGGCTTAGTAAACATATCAGCTATCTGATTATCAGTTTTAACATATTCAAGTGCAATATCATTTCTTTCTACATGCTCCCTAAGAAAGTGATATTTAATCTCAATATGTTTAGTTCTACTATGAGATACAGGGTTATTAGCTATTGAAATAGCACTTGTAGAATCACAGAAAAGTGGAGTTCTACTTACCTGAAATCCATAGTCTTCTAGCTGATGTTGAATCCACAGAAGTTGAGCACAGCAACTTCCTGCAGCTACATACTCTGACTCAGCTGTGGATATAGCCACACTAGTCTGCTTTTTGCTGCTCCATGAGATTAGTCTTCCACCTAGGAATTGACAGGATCCAGTAGTGCTCTTTCTATCCTCTTTGCATCCTGCAAAGTCTGCATCTGTATAACCTGTTAGATCAAAATCTCCATTCCTAGGGTACCAGAGGCCTAGATAGGGAGTGCCCTTTAGATATCTCAATATTCTCTTGACTGCAGTCAAGTGAGACTCTTTAGGGCAGGCTTGATACCTGGAACAAACACATGTAGCATACATGATGTCAGGTCTACTAGCAGTCAAGTATAAAAGGGAGCCAACTATCCCTCTATATAAGGTTTCATCTACAGGTTTCCCTGTATCATCCTTGCTAAGAGACATACTTGACCCCATAGGAGTCTTCATGGTGCTGGATGAATCCATACCATATTTCCTTATGAGTTCTAGGGTGAACTTGGACTGACATATGGAAAAACCACTTTCAGTCTGCTTAACTTGGAGACCCAAGAAAAACTTCAGCTCTCCCATACTACTCATCTCAAACTGACTTTGCATAAGCTTTGCAAACTTTTTGCAAAGGCTACTTTCAGTAGACCCAAATATAATGTCATCTACATATATTTGGACAAGTATGACTTTGCCTCTAGATTCCCTAAGGAATAGAGTCTTATCTATTTTCCCCCTTGAAAACTTGTTCTCAATGAGGAAACTAGATAGGGTTTCATACCAAGCTCTAGGAGCTTGCTTTAACCCATATAAAGCTTTCCTAAGTCTATAGACATAATGAGGTAGATTTGGATCAACAAAACTTGCAGGCTGCTCCACATAGACTTCTTCTTTCAAATTACCATTTAGGAATACTGACTTGACATCCATTTGGTATACCTTGAATCCTTGATAGGTTGCATAGGCCAAGAACATCCTTATGGCTTCCAGTCTGGCTACTGGAGCAAAGGTTTGATCAAAATCAATACCTTCTTCTTGCCTATATCCTTTTGCAACCAGTCTTGCTTTATTCTTAATGATGACCCCTTGTTCATCTAACTTATTCCTGTAGATCCACTTAGTTCCAATTATATTGTGATCTTTAGGTTTAAGAACCAGTTCCCAAACCTTGCACCTTTTGAACTGATTAAGCTCTTCTTGCATAGCTTCAGTCCACTGTGGATCTTGTATAGCTTCTTCAAATCTCTTAGGTTCAACTTGAGACAGAAAACTTGAATATACTGCAGCATTCTGATTTCTGCTCCTTTTTTGAACTCCTTGTCTTGGATCTCCAATAATCAGCTCTACTGGATGATCTTTTAGATGCCTGTTGGCTGGAGGCATCCTAACTTCAGATTGTACTTCTTCAGCATCTTCATCATGCTGTACTTCTTGTATTTCTTCAGCTATTGGCACATGTAGTTCTCCCCCTGGACAACTGCTATCTCCTTCTACTTGCTGTCTTGCAGCAGGCATTTCTTCTAAAGTAAGCTTGTCCAATTTCTTTGTCAAACCTGTGGGGCTGCATACATTGCTAGACAACTCATTGTTAATAAGTTTTGTCTCATCAAAAACTACATGCACAGACTCCTCTACAACTTGTGTAGTCAAGTTGTATACTCTATAAGCCTTACTATTGTTGCTGTACCCAACAAAAATTCCCTCTTGGGACTTGGCAGCAAACTTAGTTATGTAAGACTTCCCATTGTTAAGTATGAAGCATTTGCAACCAAAGATCCTGAAATAGGATAGATTTGGTTTCCTGCCTTTTACAACTTCATAGGGGGTCTTGTTTAGACTTTTAGTGATGGTAGCCCTATTTATAACATGGCATGCAGTGTTAACTGCTTCAGCCCAGAAATACTCTGGTAGTGATGTATCACTTAATAGGGTTCTACCAGCCTCTATCAAGGTCCTATTTTTCCTCTCAGCAATGCCATTTTGCTGAGGTGTTCTAGGTGAAGAGAATTCTTGAAATATCCCAAAGTCTTCACACAGTTTTGTCATGCTTTCAGACTGAAACTCAGTACCATGGTCACTTCTAATTTTGACCACTGTACAGTTCAATTCATTCTGAATTTGCTTGACAAAGCTAAGGAAGACACTAGGTGTTTCAGATTTCTGTCTTAAGAAGAACACCCAGGAAAACCTTGAGTAGTCATCAACAACTACAAAGGTATAGACCTTCCTACCTAAGCTGTGAACTGGCATTGGACCAAATAGATCCATATGCAAGAGGTATAAACATCTCACAGCATCTTTGTTCTCTATGCTCTAAAGGTGGATTTAGTCTGCTTGCCCTTTTGACAAGCTGAGCAAATACCATCTTTAACACACTTAACTTGAGGATCATTCCTCACTAACTCTTTGCTAAAGAGTTTGCTAATAGTCTTGTAGTTAAGATGGGCAAGCCTCTTGGGCCATTTGACACAATGAGAGACTGACTCATCAGCTACAAGACAAACTGGAGAACAATTGTTCTCAATCATAATGTCTAGGCAATAGACATTTCTCTTCCTATAACCTGTCAAAATGATCTCTTGATCACTTGACCTCTTGATATGACAACCATTTTTAACAAATGAGATGTCATACCCTACATCACTTAACTGACTTATACTTATTAGGTTGTGTTTCAACCCTTTAACATAAGCCACTTGAGTAATGGTAACTGAGTTTGAAGAAATGTTACCAAACCCTTTGATGATTCCTTTTTCAGAACCACCAAAGGTCACTTTTGGACCATCCTTGATAGGTATGTAGTCCTTCAGTAGTCCCCTAGTTCCAGTCATATGTCTAGAACATCCACTGTCCAAGTACCATGTAGGGGTATGACCACTTGGACTCACCTGCAAAACAAATTAATGAACCTTAGAACCCAAAGCATTCTTGGGTCCTTGGTGATTGTTAGTTTGCAACTTGACAAACCTACCCACTGGCTTTCCAACAGGTAGTTTGGAACTCACTTTGGCACTCACATTGTGCCAACAGTCCACTGCAAAATGGCCAACTTTGCCACAGCACCAGCATTCAAACCTATTGTACCTTTGCTTAGGTACAGCCTTAGCTGTCTCGACTACAGCAGGCTTGTTGAATGTTGGCGCTTTGCCCTTGGACTTAGACTGAACCTGAATAGTCCTAGCAGGTTTAACAAAACCCAGTCCAGCCTTGCCTTTATGATGAACAAATTCATCAATTAAAGGTAGCACTGATTTAGGTTTTGAAAATCTAGCAACTAGCTCTTTCTCTTTCTGAAGATTGATCTCCAGTCTCTTAATTTGATCATTCTTATAGGTGATAGTGCCCATCTGAATCACAGTAATGTGTTTCAGCCTGACTACCTCATTGAGTTTTAGATCAAATTGCTTCTCAAAATCTGTTGCAGCAGCCTTGAGATCAGCAATCTCCTTTGCCTGACTTTTGGCTAGGGTCTTGCTTTTCTTATAGGCTTGCAATAGTACCTTATATTCATCTAAGAGCTGATGAATATCTTCCTCAGACTCAGATATATTCTCATCACTTGATGAAGAAGAATCTGACTCTGAACTAGAAAAAGAAACTGATCTTTGAATTGGACTTTATACCTGACTAGGTCCTGGCTGCTCCAGGATTTTGGTACTTTCAGTCAATGCCATCAGTCCTTGGCACTGACAGTCTCCTTATTCATAGATTGACTCCAAGATCTGCATAAACTCTTCTTCTTCTTCAGCAAATAGCCCTATGTAGGCTTCAGCATCACTCTCAGTGTCTGAAGAAGAAATGTCTGAAAGAGTCTTCTCATTCTTGGCAAAAAAGGACTTCTCTTTCTTCCCTTTGAAGTGAGTCTTCTTTCTGTCACTGGATTCTTTTCTTTTCTCAGGACAATCTGCAATAACATGACCCTGTCTATTGCAGCAGTAGCACACTATCTTTGACCCAGTTGCCTTGCTAGTCCTTGTCTTTTTCTTATCCTTCTTTGAAGGCTTTTTCTCCTGATACAGGACTTCTTTCCCCTTAGAAGTAGAATGTCTGGACCTCCACTGTTTCTTCTTCAGGAATTTCTGAAAATGTCTGGTGAATGCAGCAAAGTCTTCATCACTTTCACTGCTTGTAGACTTTGTGCTGACAGACTCTTCTGACTCAGATTCAACTACCTCTGGAGGTGGAGTTGATGACTTAGTCCTGCCCTTTCTAGGTACTTCTGTCTTGAAGGCAACAGTCCTTTCTCTGTGCTCAGTCCTTGTTGATTTCTCCTCCTCTTTTCTCACTGTTAGTTGCATCTCATAAGACAATAGCTTGCCAAACAGTGTGGGAGGAGGAATTTCTCCCAACTTAGCCATTTCTCTTATGGAACAGATCTTGGTGTCCCAATCTTTGGTTAGGGACCTTAAGAACTTGTCATTTAGTTCATAGTTAGTGAACTCTCTTCCATATGACATGAGTTCATTTACTATTCTATAGAACTTCTTGTAGCATTCAGTAATGCTATCTCCTCTTCCTTGCCTAAAGCTCTCATACTCTTGATTAAGCAAGGACTGCCTATCTTGCCTAACTTCTTCAGAACCTTCCATATACACTATTAGAGTGTCCCACATCTCTTTTGCTGTTTTACAGTGAATTAAATTCTGAAAAGTGGCATCATCAATGGTACTCACTATTATGTTTTGTGCCCTCTTGTCCATTGTAGCTAGGACAATCTCATCCTTAGTCATCTCAGATAAATCCTTAGGAGTCCTCTGATTTGCATCCAATACTGAAATCTTCATTGGCACATAAGGCCCTTCCTTTACTGTGATGTAGATTCTAGGGTCTGAGGCCTCCATAAATAGCCTAACCCTTTCTTTCCAGATCCCAAAGATCTCCTTCCTGCATATGGGTAATTTCATGGAACCCAATTCCTTGTGATTCTCTGAAGAACCAATGTTTCTTGATTTTCTTGAAACTGTTTTCTGTCTTAGACTGTTTCTGCCAAACAGGATCTCCTTACACTGTTAGTCCTTTTTGAGTAACCTCCCTCTGATACCACTTGAAAGATATGGTACCTAAACACCTAGAGGGGGGGGGGGCGTGAATAGGTGACCTAAACCTTTTTGAATTTTGTTGGCAGCAATCAGTTATATCACAGATTTCTAACTAGCTTTTGCACAGCAATACAAAACATACACAACAAATCCACAATCACAGCACAGCAGACACAATGATTTATAGTGGTTCCCCAATCTTTGGGTACATCCACTTTCCCCCTTCGCCTATCTAGCAGTGCACTAGATTCGGCCAAACTTCTTCACTGTCTCAGAACCAAATAGGTTCCTACCTCAGGCCCAAAGCCTTACACTCAGCTTTCTCCAAAGCCTACACTCAGCCACAAAGGCCTACACTCAGCCACCCAGGCCTACACTCAGCCAATCAAGGCCTACACTCAGAGTTCTTCAACTCCTACACTCAGGCTATCAAGCCCTACCCTCAGCCTTTATAAATTTAGGCTTACAATGCACTCAGATCCAATGGATCCTACCAGTTATAAATGAATTACAATAACTAACTCTACAACTTAGAAAATAAGAGAGGAGTTGAGAGTTTCTTGCTGAGTTCTTGGAAGAACTCAGATAGATCCAAACTGACTTAGCTTCCTTCAAAGCTTCTTGAGTAGAACTGAATAAGTCTGAATCCTCTGCAGTTGTTCCTTGACTTCTGCTTCTTAAGATCCAGATGCTTCTGAATCCTTCTTCTCAGCCTAGTTCCAAAGACTGAATTCTTGATTGGAGCTCTCTCTCTCCAACTTCTTAGATCTGCCGTTGGACAACAAGATCTTCTTGATTTGTATCACTTGGATAACTTGATCAGCAACCACTTGAACAAATTTCTTAGATTAATCTGAACTCAGTCAGAACTTAATCTTCTTCTGTTAAATCTTAACAACTTGTTTTCTGTAAACAGTCTGTGCCTATTTATAGGCCTTCTTCATGGTAACCGGCTGGTCCGGTTCATAACAGACTTCTGATATTTCTGACAGGCGCTGTAGACCGGCTGGAACGGCAGCTGTCATGTCAACCAGTTAATTCTTGAAATTCTCTAACTGTCAGATAGTGTCGAGACTTTCTGTTCTTAAGTGTCGACACTTATAGACCATGTGTCGACACATGCTGTGTAAGTGTCGACACAAGTCTACAAGGTGTCGACACAACTCCTTATCTGTCTCAACACAGATTCTTCTTCAGGTGTTGACACTGAAATTGAGTGTCGACACAAGTACTTGATATTCTGTAACTTGTTAAATTATTCTAAGTGTCGACACATCTCCTTTGTGTCGACACATCTTCATGTGTTGAAACTGTCAAGTGTCGACACTGCTTCTTGGTGTCGACACAAGTCTTTAATATAGATCCTTCAGCTGAGTGTCGACACATTCCCTTAGTGTCGACACTTGTACTTAGAATATTTTTGCAGTCATTTCTGTTCTTTGCTAAGTGTCGACACAACTCCTTGTGTCGACACTTTCTTCAAGTGTAAAGTCTTCTGGTTGTGTGTCGACACATTGTATTGAGTGTCGACACATACTTCAAGTGTTGACTCTTTTGATTGTGTGTCGACACATTGTGCTGAGTGTCGACACTTTCTTCATATGCTGACTCTTCTGGTTGTGTGTCGACACATTGTGCTGAGTGTCGACACTTGTACTTAGTCTCTGCAGAATTATGCTGAGTGTCGACACAACTCCAAGTGTCGACACTTTCTGATGTAGACTCGGCTCTTCTAGGTGTCGACACTACTGCTGAGTGTCGACACAGCTTTTCTGCATTCTTCTTCACTGAGTGTCGACACAGCTCCTTGTGTCGACACATTCTGTCTGGTGTCGACTCTTCATCCCAGGTGTCGACACAATGACTCCTAGTGTCAACACTGCTTGTCTGGGTGTCGACACACGCTTCCTCAAGTGTCGACACTTTCCCTCTGGGTGTCGACACATGGACTTAGAAACTTTTAGCTTTAGTCCAGTGAATACTTAACCTGCACAAGTAACTCAAACATACATCAAATACATTATGATGTATATCATTGAGTTGGGTGAGGCTTCTTCAAATCAGGTACATTTGACCAATGTACCCAACCCACCCACATCATCCTTGAGGTAATCTCAGAAATCAATCAATTAGATTTCCCTATAGAGGATAATGTTTTGTGTGATTCATTATCTGATGTTAATCAGCAACCTTAGATTGATAGTCAACTCCCAGACGTTGTCATGGAGGACACATCTGTTACAGTTCAAGTAGTATCTGATCCAGTGGTAGATGAGCCAAGAGTTTCTCCAGCCCATTCTCCACAAGAATATACAATGGAAGATCTTTTCCTCAATCTGGATCAAACAGACTTTGAAAAGGAAACTGCTGCTAAGGGGGAGAAGTCTCAAGTTGAGGGGGAGCCAGTTGAAATTCTAGAAGAAGTTGCAAGGCAAGAGCCTGAGAAGCCCAAGGAAGTTGAGGAGCTACCTAGGGAGATGGTAGAGATAGCCAGCACATCTGCCTCTGAAGATGAGGAGACTGCAAGGGCTAAGAAAAGGAAATTCCAAGTATTCAAGAGGAGGAGCCAGACTTATAAGAAAGCTCTGCAAACTATAGTACCACAGCCAACACCACAGCCAGCACTCTGATGGTTGCTATGCAAATCAAGCTTGATGAGCAGAGACAAGCACTAGAAAAGTATGTAGATGAAGGGCAAAAATCTTTACAGATTGATCTAGCCCAGGACATTAAGTCCATAAGATTTGAAATGAATCTAAATAAGAAGGAGATGACAGACTGCTTCCACAAGGGAGGGAATGCAGTGGTATACTTGGCTACACATCAAGAGAAAATTAAAGCTCAAGTGGATGACCTTGAAGTAAAGCAAGGCTATGCACTGGAAAATCAAATCAGAATGAATGATAACTTGACAGCTTCTCACAATGCTATTGTCACTGAGCTTAAGAATATAGCAACTGCACAGAATGCTGCCCTGACTACTGCCAAAGAGGAATTTGATAAGGAATTGCAAGAGAGCCTCACTGCTGTAACTTCTGTCATTCAAGATTCCCAGAAGCTTCTCACTGAAAAACTCCAACGGTTGAAACCTTTCTTTAAAGAGGGAGTAAACTATTTGGATGCCCAAGTCAGATTTCAAAAGGATGATCTAAGGGATCACATGGAAAGAGAAGTCATAAAGGGGGAGAGGGTGTTAGTCAAAGCCAGCTCTGATCATGCTAAGTGGATTTCTAATTCTATCAGAGCAACTCTTGGTTATCCTCCTTTATGTGATGATGACAATGTAGCAGAATCTAGAGTTAATCCTGCCTATCTTGGAGGTGAGCAACCTGAAGTAGCTCAAGTAATCTATCCTCCACCAGATTTTGATATGATACAAGCTGATATCCAGACAATGTATTGACCACCTGAGGGTAAGCAAAATGTTATTCTAGAAAAGGTGGTTCAGTCAGTATCTGAGGCTATGCAAGAAGCTTTGCTGAAAGAACAAGAAGCTAGATTGTCTAAGAAGAGGTTCAGAGAGAAAGTTGAACAAAGGCCTGACTTTGAGCAGTGGAGTCCCACTTCAAGGAATATCATTCTAACTGCATGGAAGGCTGTCAAAGATAATGTTCAAGATAGAAACAAATGGTTTTTTGAACTTGAGTGGAGAAAGCATGAATCTAGACAAGAAGCTATAGTGCAATATAGAAGAAAGGCAAAGATGGGAAAGCTACCTCCAACTGCCCAGGAGCCTAGCAAGTACTTTCCCAAGCCATATCATTACTTTGAGAGGCAAAAGATTAAAGCTGAAGAGCTAAAGAAGAAGGATCTGAAAGGGAAAAAGCCTGCTGATAATGAAGTTGCTGAAGCCCCTGTACAAGCCAAAGTACAATCAGGAAAAGGAATTGTGATCAAGGAGGCTGAACAAAAATAGAATAGCATTATCTTAAGTTTACTATATAATCACTTGTATTAAAACATTCTGTAAACTTTTGTATAATGAATATGACATAGTTGTGAAGAACAATGTGATGTGTTATTAATCTATTTCAGAGTTATTCTGAGATGATATCTGTGTTTACATGTTTTGTTTAATACATGTTTATGTTTGCCCTGTTATATAATCCTGCTTTACATCATGCTATGATTTTATTCTGTATGGTGTATATCATTTACTAAGGGTTATGACTTCTCCAAATAGGGGGAGATTGTTGGGTACATTGGTTTAAATGTACCTGATTTGAAGAAGCCTCACCCTCCTCAATGATATACATCAAAATGTATTTGATGTATTTTTGAGTTACCTTGTGCAAGTTAAGTATTTGCAGGGAAAGTAGAAAAGATTCTAAGTCCATGTGTCGACACCCAGGAGAAAAGTGTCGACACTTAAGAAGACTTGTGTCGATACCCATGCAAGCATTGTCGACACTTGGAGTACTTGTGTCGACACCAGGGATGCAGAGTCGACACCAGACAAAAAGTGTCGACACAAGGAGCTATGTCGACACTCAATGAAGAAAAGTCCAGTGAAGATGTGTCGACACTTAGCAGTTGTATCGACACCCAGAGGAACTGTGTCTACATCAGAAAGTGTCGACACTTGGAGGCTGTGTCAACACTCAGCAAAAGTCAGCAGAGTCTAAGTATAAGTGTCGACATGATGAAGAATATGTCGACACTCTGCAGAAGGCTCAACACTTGAAGAAAGTGTCGACACAAGAAAGAATGTGTCGACACTCAGCAGAAGACTCAACACTTGAAGAAAGTGTCGACACAAGGAGCTGTGTCGACACTCAGCAAAATTCAACAAAAAAAATTCTAAGTACAAGTGTCGACACTAAGGAGATGTGTCGACACTCAGCCAGAGTCTCAACAAAAGAAGATGTGTCGACACAAGGAGCTGTGTCGACACTCAACAAGTATCAACACAGAAGGCATGTGTCGACACCAAGAAGATGTGTCGACACTGAACAAGTTCAACAGAAAAAATGTGTCGACACTCAGCAGAAGACTCAACACTTGAAGAAAGTGTCGACACAAGGAGCTGTGTCGACACTCAGCAAAATTCAACAAAAAAAATTCTAAGTACAAGTGTCGACACTAAGGAGATGTGTCGACACTAAGCCAGAGTCTCAACAGAAGAAGATGTGTCGACACAAGGAGCTGTGTCGACACTTAGCAAGTATCAACACAGAAGGCATGTGTCAACACCAAGAAGATGTGTCGACACTGAACAAGTTCAACACATGAAGATGTGTCGACACAAAGGAGTTGTGTCGACACTTACAAGAATTCAACAAAGTACTGAAGAACAAGAAGTTGTGTCGACACTCAGTATCAGTGTCGACACATGATGAAGAAGCTGTGTCGAGAAGTGAATTCTACAACACAAGGAATTGTGTCGACACCTTGAAGGCTAGTGTCGACACCTTGTCAACTTGTATCAACACTTAGTCTATAAGTGTCGACACTTAAAGACATACAGTCTCAACACTTTCAGACAGTTACAATTATTTCAAGAACTGACTGGACGACTTGACAGCTGCCATTCCAGCCGGTCTACTGCACCTGTCAGATTTGTCAGAAATCAGTTAGGAACCGGACCAGCCGGTTACCATGAAGAAGGCCTATAAATAGGCTTATACTGACAACAGAAAGAGATGATCAACACATCAAGAAATACACAGAAGATCAAAGTTGTTGAAAAGCAATTCATTGAATACTTTCAAGTAAAGTTCTAAGTAGTTGGAGAGAGAGAGCTCCATCCAAGAAGACAGCCGTTGGAACCAGGCTGAGAAGAAGGGTTCAGACTTTGTTCTGAATCTTCAGTTGCAGAGATCAAGGATCAGCTGCAGAGAAGATCAATCCTATTGTGTTCTACATTCAAGAAGCTTTGAAGAAAAGTCAAGTGAGATTGATCTCAGCAGAGTTCTTCCAAGAACTCATCAAGAACCTATCAACTCATCTCTCTATTCAGAGTTGTAGGTATATACACTTTGTATTTTATATTTCTTGTAGGATCCTTACGGATCTGAGTGGTAAGCCTGCATTTATAAAGGCTGAGTGGTAGGGCCTTGTTGGGTACATTGGTTAAATGTACCTGATTTGAAGAAGCCTCACCCAACTCAATGATATACATCATAATGTATTTGATGTATGTTTGAGTTACTTGTGCAGGTTAAGAAAGTACTGGACTGAAGCAAAAAGTTTCTAAGTCCATGTGTCGACACCCAGAGGGAAAGTGTCGACACTTAAGAAGACTTGTGTCGACACCCAGACAAGCAGTGTCGACACTTGGAGTCATTGTGTCGACACCAGGGATGCTGAGTCGACACCAGACAAAAAGTGTCGACACTTGGAGCTGTGTCGACACTCAGTGAAGAAATATGCAGACAGAAAGTGTCGACACAAGGAGCTGTGTCGACACCCAGTAAAGCTGTGTCTACACCAGAAAGTGTCAACATTTGGAGCAGTATCGACACTCAGCAAAAGTCTGCAGAGACTAAGTACAAGTGTCGACACCCAGCACAATGTGTCGACACTCAGCAGAAGAGTCAGCACTTGAAGTAAGTGTCGACACCCAGCACAATGTGTCGACACTCAACAGAAGAGTCAGCATTTGAAGTATGTGTCGACACCCAGAACAATGTGTCGACACACAGCTGAAGACTCAACATTTGAAGTATGTGTCGACACCCAGAACAATGTGTCGACACACAGCTGAAGACTCAACACTGGAAGAAAGTGTCGACACATGGAGCTGTGTCGACACTTAGCAAAGAACAGAATTATCAACAAATTATTCTAAGTACAAGTGTCGACACTATGGGAATGTGTCGACACTCAGCTGAAGTCTCGACAGAAGAATCAAGTGTCGACACAAGGAGCTGTGTCGACACTCAGCAAGTATCAACATAGAAGACTATGTGTCGACACCAAGAAGAAGTGTCGACACTTAACAGATTCAACACAAGAAGTTGTGTCGACACAAAGGAGATGTGTCGACACTTAGAAGAATACAGCTAAAGATAGAAGATCAAGTACTTGTGTCGACACTCAATTTCAGTGTCGACTCATGCAGAAGAATCTGTGTCGAGACTTAATATCTACAACACAAGGAATTGTGTCGACACCTTGTAGACTTGTGTCGACACTTACACAATATGTGTCGACACTTGGTCTATAAGTGTCGACACTTAAAGACAGAAAGTCTTGACACTATCAGACAGTTAGAGATTTTCAAGAACTGACTGGATGACATGACAGCTGCCGTTCCAGCCGGTCTACAGCACCTGTCAGAGATGTTAGAAGATAGTTATGAACCGTACCAGCCGGTTACCATGAAGAAGGCCTATAAATAGGCTCATACAGTTTACAGAAACTGTTGTTAGGATTGATCAAGTTGTTGATTAAGAAGTTCAGATTATTGTTGAAGTAATCAAAGTGGTACACAGAGTATCAACACAAGAAGATCTTGCAGTCCAAGTGCAGATCTAAGAAGTTGGAGAGAGAGGGCTCCATCCAAGAAATCAGCCTCTGGAACTAGGCTGAGAAGAAGGATTCAGATTCATTCTGGATCTTAAGTGGCAGAGGTCAAGGAACAACTGCAGAAGGAATCAGTCTTATTCAGTTCTACTCAAGAAGCTTTGAAGAAAGCTAAGTCAGATTGAATCCAGCTGAGTTCTTCCAAGAACTCATCAAGAAACTCTCAACTCCCCTCTCTTGTTTCTGAGTTGTTGAGTTAGTATTTGTAAATCATTTTTATCTTGTAGGATCCATTGGATCTGAGTGAATTGTAAGCCTGTATATATAAAGGCTGAGGGTAGGGCTTGAGTGCCTGAGTGTAGGAGACTGAGATCTCTGAGTGTAGGCCTTGTTGGATGAGTGTAGGCCTTGATTGACTGAGTGTAGGCCTTTGTGGCTGAGTGTAGGCTTTGGGATAAAGCTGAGTTGTAAGGCTTTGGGCCTGAGGTGTAGGAACCATTTTGGGTTCTGAGACAGTGGAGAAGTTTGGCCGAATCTAGTACACTGCTAGATAGGCGAAGGGGGAAAGTGGATGTACCCATATCTTGGGGAACCACTATAAAACACTGTGTGCTGTGCTGTGATTGTGCTGTGGATTAGCTGTGTATGCTTTGTTATTGCTGTGCAAAAATAGTTAGAAATCTGTGATATAACTGATTGCTGCCATTAAAGTTTAAAAAGGATTAGGTCACCTATTCACCCCCCCCCCCTCTAGGTGTTTAGGTACCATATCTTTCAAGTGGTATCACAGGGAGGTTCCTCAAAATAAGGACTAACAGTCTGAGGAGATTCTGTTTGGCAGATTCAGTGTAAGGCAAAACACAGATTCAAGAAATTCAAGAAAATCAAGAAACATGGGTTCCTATGAGAATCACAAGGAATTGGGTTCCATGAAATTACCCATATGCAGGAAAGAGATCTTTGGGATCTGGAAAGAAAGGGTAAGGCTATTTATGGAGGCCTCAGACCCTAGAATCTACATCACAGTAAAGGAAGGGCCTTATGTGCCCATGAAGATTTCAGTTCTAGATGCAAATCAGAGAACCCCAAAGGATTTCTCTGAGATGACTAAGGATGAAATTATCCTAGCCACTGTCACAACCCGCATTTTCTCATTTATAATAATAAATCAGAGCACGAGAAAACTACGAGCTGTGATGCCACGTCAAGCAGGGGATAACTGCTGACGCTCAGGCGACACAGGACTTAGGCTTCATTGTCACACACAATGCTCACCGATTTTGACCAAGAGAACAGTCGTCAGTGATATCCTCTCTCGGCAAGTAATATCAACAAAACAACAATTTTGTGTATTTCCTGGCGTTGGCCTCCAACACACCCTGCAACACCCTGTAGTACCCAGAACCCAAAACAACATACATTTTTACATGAAGACTTCACCTGCATGGAAAATTAAACACCACCAATCCAGACCAACTTGTCGCATATGGGTTTCACAAAGCATGCCTATGGTCGTACATTGATCTGGACACTATATGCAATTTCAATCGGGGACAATACAAATTGACCTATTAGAAGACACATTTTCCACCAATTAATGGAAAACCTTTCATACAATTATGTTATAACAAGAGGACTAGCATGTCGTAGTATTAAGTAGGAGAATCGTTACACTTGACGATCGTTTTGGCATTGTGGACTCATTGTTGATCTGAATGGAAACACTCGCAATGCTTCCCTCTCCGCGGATCTACCTTCAGCTCGCAAATCTGAGCTTAGAATCCTCTTTAATGAGTGGTTGAATCCTTCTTCTTCCTTAGCCCTCTTCTTCCCTTCAATTGAAGAGAGAGAGTGTGTGTGTGTGTGTTAAAGAAACATGAAGAGAAGATTAACTCTTCTAGCTGCTTTATTACCCTCGGGTTAATCATAGACCTCAGATCTCAAAATCCAAATAAAATGGATGACAACGATTAATTTTAGATTCTGGTTTACAGGTTGTCGCCGACGATAGCCACTATCATCGGGCGATATCTTAGGCGGTGGTAGTGGATCTTATCAATAGCCGCTTAATGACTTGGTGACACGCAACATGTTATTGCCGGCGATATCACACTATCGTTGGCATTAGCTCAATTTGTCGACTGCATCGCTATGTTGACTGCATCGCCGTGTCGACTGCATCGCCGTGTCGACTGCATCATTTTGCTTACTACATTGGTTTGCGATTGCATCGCCATGTCGATTGCATCATTTTTATCGACTACATCAGTTTGTCGAATGTAAAATTTTATCAACTACATTGGTTTGTCGACTACATCATTTTATCAACTACATTGGCTTTGCCGCTATCGCCGGTGATATCTCACTATCATCGAGTGTTAACTATAAAAGACAGATTCTTATTGATTTGTAATGATGGGAAAACTGGAGTGTTACAAATATCCTCCCCTTAAAAAAACTTTCTCCCGATATTCTAGAATAAAGAAAACAACATAAAAGTACAAATTATAAATTTTACTTTAGCGAAACAGCTCAGGGAACTCCTCCAATGTGGTTTGTTCTCGCTTCCATCAAAGTTGGTCATGACTGCAATTGTTCTTCCGGCTTTAACCATTTGAAAGATTTTATTCCTCAATTGTTTGACTTTGTTGTCCTCGATGCAAATAGGCCTAACCTTCTTCTTTATCCCACCATCGACTGCCACTTTATCAGCCTCAATAACATGAGTAGGTTCTTGCACAACCTTCCTCAGCACTGATATATGAAATACATTGTGCAAACTGCTTAAGTCTGTTGAAAGAGCAAGTCGATAGGCAGCTTCACCAACACGTTCTGCTATCTCAAACAGTCTAATGTATCTCAGACTTAGCTTTTTCAAGCATCAATGCTTGACACACCCTTGAATGGTTTGATCGTCAAATAAACGTAGTCACCAATAATGAACTCGACGTTCTTGTGCTTGGTGTTGTAATATTTTTACTGCATATCATGAGCAATCAGTCATCGCTCCTGGATTTTTTGAATCATCGAATTTGCTTCTTTGACATCCTTTCACTTACACAACCTTGTTTCTCCAATTTCTACCCAAGCTAAGAGAGTACGACACTTCCTTGCAAAAAGGGCTTTGAAGGGTACCATTTTAATACTAGTTTGGCAGCTGTTGTTGTAGGCAAACTCAATCATATAGAGATGGTCAAGCCACCTTTTTTTGAAATCTAAGGGGCACATATGGAGCATGTCCTCCATTATTATATTGGACCTTTTGTTTTGACCATCTATTTAAGGATGAACGGACAAGCTAAACTTCAGCTTGGAACCTAATAGCTGGTGGATTATACTCCAATCATTAAAAGTGAAATGCCCATCTCGGTCACTTATAATGCTACGGGGGCACACCGTGCAATCATACTATGTTATCAACATAACGTTTTGCCAACTTTTGCACTGAATCATCCCGCTGATTTATGGACAAGGTATGACACTTTCGTCAAATGGTCTACGATCACCCAAATGCATCATTCCCTTGTTCCGTTCTCAGCACACAATACACGAAATATATAGAAATATCGTCAAACTTCCATTCCGAAATCGACAACAACTTTTGGAATCCACTAGGCTTCTTACATTCTTCCCTCACAAGTGTGCAAGTATGACACTTTGCCACATAGAGAGTTATGTCTTTCTTCAAACCCAGCCAACAAAGCAACTTTTTCATGTCCTTAGACATATTTGTGCTCCCTGTGTGGATCGAGTACTTGGTAAAATATACCTCGTACATCAACTCCTCTTGTAGTTTGACAACATTTGGGATGCACAACCGACTATCTTTCCACAAAAGACCATCTTCAAAAGAAAACTCGACAATAGATCCATTTATAGTCTCTACCGCATAGCGCTTCAAGCTTTCATCAAGCTCCAATACTTGTCGAACTTGTCCTTAAGGTCTTATTGTACTTTCGTCCAGTTTAGGCATGTATTTGCACTTGTTCTATTTTCCGCACAAGAGATATCTAAGACTTCCAAGTCATAAATTAGACGCTTATCATGCATTTAAATCAGGTTTGCCTGTGCAGGAGCCCTACGACTTAACACATTATCGACTACATTTCACTTCCCAGGAGTGTAATTAATTTCGAAGGTGTAGTACCCAAGGAACTCCATCCACCTCCTCTATCACATATTAAAGTCCTTTTGATTCAATAAAAACGTAAGGTTCTTGTGGTCTGTAAAGATGTCAATCTTCAAGCCATACAAATAATGTCGCCAATGCTTAAGAGCCAATATCACGGCCGCCAACTCCAAGTCATGGACTAGATTGTTCCTCTCATGCACCATTAGCTGGTGAGAGCCATTAGTAAGAACATTTCCAAACAAAATAAGAATGCAACCTAAGCCTCTGCTTGAGGCGTCATTGTATATTTCATATCCTTTTGTACCACATTATGAACACAAGATTGGCGTCGTGGTTAGATGACATTTCAACTCATCTTTTGCTTGTGCACACTTTGGCGACCAAATGAACCTCTAGTCCTTCCTAGTAAAGATTGTGAGTGGTAGAGCTATCTTCTAAATGTTTTCTACGAAGCGCTTATAATAGCCGAAAAGTCCTAGAAAATTCCTGACTTCCACTAAAGTAGTAAAAACAGGTCAATCTCGTATCACAACTATCTTCAACGGATCCACTGTAATACACTCTCCACTAATCACATGACCAAAGAATATCACAGATGTTAGATCTTAGTGCTAGAAATGCATCTCCGCAACTGTTGGCTCCATTGAGCATAATGTCCTAGATTTGAAGAAGGCCCGCAACTAAATGGTATACACATGAATGTATTTAATATATGTTCAGGTTCATTGTATGTAGGCTGTTCTCTGTTACATTGATTAGACAGACAGTTAGAGTCAAAATGGCAGTTGGACTCAAGATAGGTTACAGGACAAGTAGGAAATCTACTAAGTCCAAAAGCATTTAGTGAACTCACTTCACTCAACTCCAGAAGCCTAAAAGAGTTGACAAAAATACATGCAGTAAAAATCACAGTGTTTCTGATAAGAAATCTGTCAAAGGACAGAAGTGTTGAGTGAAGATAGTTCACTCAACGACTACTCATTAAGAAATCTGTCTAAGGATAGAAGCATTGAGTGAAGACGGGCCACTCAACACCTACTCAATAGGATTTCTATCTAAGTATATAAGTGTTTAGTGAAGACGAGCCACTCAACGCCTCATCAAAAAAATCTGTCTAAAGACGGAAGAGTTGAGAGAAGAAGTTGCACTCAACGCGTTCATGCAAAGAAATTTCAACAAAATCCTGAAGTGTTTAGTGATGAAGGATCACTCAACACCTTAACAGTTAGACAATAAAAGTCAAATGTGTAGAGTGATGAAGGCTCACCCAACGCCCGAAGATGAAGAATTTTGCTAAGTACATTTGCATTGAGTGACAAGGCTTCACTCAACGCCTATGCAAATTGTCCGAAAATTACTAAGTCCAGAAGCACTGAGTCATGTTGACATCATCAAGAATTCAAATGTTGCACGTTTTGCACGATAGATGGCAAAAGGCGCCGCTTGCCTTTAGTACAACATTTAATGAAAAAGAAGTGTTGTAGTTGCCAACACTGACTGGCCCATACTGCACAAAGAGCCATTGATCTACGAGATGCAAAAGCAGAGTTTCAAGAATACGAACAGTGGTTGTTGTTTAGTGAAAAAGGAGAGAGAAAGGAAACAGAGCTTTTCAGTCATCTTCTTCCTCTCAACTAAGAAGAAGATTTCGAACAACTTGCTCTTACAGTTAGTCTGTGATTCACAGACAGAGTTGGCTATTCAAGATACAAAGAATTGAAGAATCCTTTCTCAACAGCAAGTTCAAAAAGTTCTCTAAGTAAGAAGAAGAAGTCAAGAAAAACTACGATACTGTTCATCTTCAAGGCTACTACACTCAACTCTACTACATAATAGGCTTGAAGAAACAGTACTCTGCAGTTGTCTTCTCAGCATAAGTAGAAACATCCTAAAGATCTACATTCTTGATGCTGTGAAGAAGTTAGGGTTGATTCTACTCAGTCAGGAAAGGCGGACTCAAAGAATCATTTCTCTGGATTCAATCATCAATAACAAACTAATTCTCATACTGTAGGATTAATCTTGATCTTAGTTTTAAGCCTAAAATATAAAGGCTGAGTGCTAGGATTCAGTTTTGAATCTGAGGTAGGGCCTGTGTGCCTGAGGTAGGATTATATTGAGAATCTGAGGTAGGGCATTTTGACTGAGGTAGGACCTGAATCAGATCTAAGGTATCAAAGAGTTTTACCCTCTAAGTGTAGGGCTATCCTCCTTGCCTGAGTGTAGAACTTTTGATTTAGTCTGAGATAGGTGATCTGAAGGATCACTGAGCTGTAGGAGAAATTATCTCTAAGTTGTAGGGACTTGGCCTGAGGTGGGACTTGGATGAAGTTTGAGAGATCCTACGTGATTTGTGTTGTAAGCTCTTTGAGCCAAGTTTGGAGGCGATTTTCTTATCTAACATATTGTTATAAAGGTGGGAGGGAAAATGGATGTACCCATACCTTGGGGAACCACTATAAATAATGTTCGTTGTTTTGTGTTCTTGAAAGCAAGCTAAATAACTTAACACTCAGCACACTAAAAAAAGAAAGTGGTCATAAAGAAAAGGAAACCTATTCACCACCTCTAGATGTATAGCTACTCTTGAAACAAAGACTTTCAAGTGGTATCAAAGGGAGGTTGTTCAAAAAGCACATAACAGTCTGAACAGATCTCCAAGAGTAGCTAATGATTATTTCTATGGATTTAGGAGAAAACCATAATGAGTTTAACTTAATGTTGCTTCCAGTCGGTAGAAAGGAAAACTTTGGGATTTGGAAAGAGTGGGTCAAGCTATTCATGGAAGCCTCAGATCCTAGGATCCTCATTACAGTCCAAGAAGGCCCTTTCATCCCTATGAGGTCTCTGTCTTAGATGTCAATGTCTAGATTCCAAATAGGTATACTGAATTGACTAAGGATGAAGTCATCTTGGGAACTATGGATAAGAGGGCATAGAACATTATTGTTAGTTCCATAGATTACTCCACCTTCTTGAACTTGGTCCACTACAAGACTACTAAAGAGATGTGGGATTCTCTTATTATCTATATGGAAGGGACAGAGGAGGTGGGGGATGATATGAAATCACTACTAAATTAACAATATTAAGCATTCAAGCTAGGGAAGAAGATTCAATAGCTTAATGCTATGAAAAGTTCTTCATAATAGTAAACAGTCTGATCACCTATGGCAGAAAGTTCACTAATTATGAGCTGAATGACAAGTTCTTGAGATCCCTAAATAAGGAATGGGATATCAATATCTGTGTCATTAGAGAGGTTGTCAACTTGGCAAACACTCTACCTCAGAACTTATTTAGGAAGCTGATATCCCATGAGATGTTGCTAAACTACAAGAAGGCTGAAGAGGATGCTGCCAGATCTCTTAACAAAGGGAAGGTTGTGACGTTCAGAGCTGAAGCCATAAGAAGAAGCAGGGAAAATACGCATTCTCCTACAAGTAGATTTGTAGAGTTTGAATGCTCAAATCCTAGATCCTCTGTAACTAAGCTGTCAGATAGAGAATTTATACTATTCTCCAAGCAGTTGAAGAAGTTTGTTAGCAGGAGGAGACAATGGAAGAACAAAGGCTCTTCTACCTCCACTTCAAAGAAGCCCTACTCCAATATGGAAAAACAAATCCAAAAATGACCCCTCTAGGGAAAGGTATGACTCCAAACAGAATAAATATAATAAGACTAATGTTGTTTGTTACTGTTGCAACAGGTGTGGATATGTTATTACTAACTGTCTAGTTAAGAGGAAGTAGCAGATGAAGTCTGAAGTCAAAAAGCATCACAGGGACAAGAATACTGAAAAGTGTTTCTTAGCCAAGAGGAAAATTAGCCTATCAGGCAGTGATTCTGAGTCTTCAAAATCAGATGAAGAGGAGGCCTAAATTGATCTCATGTCCATTGAAGAAGAGGCTGATCATCTAGCTGCCACATCAAGCATAAGGACTTGACTGTCCTTAGTTGACAGTGATTGTGAAGAGGATGAGGAGTTCAGTATCATGGCCATATCAGAAGAAAATCACTACAATCCTACTCCTGATGAGGTACACTCTATTCCTATCTCTCCCTCTGTCTTTGAGTCTAGATCATACTCTGATGCATCCACTTCCTCCAGTGGGGATGAGGGATTAGATTCTGAAGATTATGTCAATCAATTAATTGACAAGTATGGTGCAATTCTGGATGCTCTGAAAAAGCGCAAAAGGCTTGTGAAGAGACAAGATAAGGATATTGTCTCCCTACAGCAAGCTACTACCATGCAGTCTGGGTCAGCCTCATTTCTAGTTCAGATGAGGAGGGAAGTTAGCCAACTGAAGAAAATTTCAATTATCCAAATTGGGACCATCAGCCAGAAGAAAAATATCATATTGGATCTTGAAGAGAAGCTCCTTAAGGAGAGAATGATATTGGCTGAATTATCTAAGCCCAAGACTGTGCTGCCACAGATAGACTCCTTTACCTCTCCAAATGATAAGAGAGGTTTGAGGTTTAAGTGGAACACTAGAGCTGACCATTCTAAAGGGAAAGGTAAAGCTCCAGTAGAGCCTCAGACCACCTTTCACAATGTAATTCTCCCTTCTAACAGGTATAACCATGACATCTTGTATGGTCACTAGAAGAATGAAAATTCTTCTTATAAGAATATAAGGGTATCTTACAATTGAAGGAGAAAGGGCATGTGTTTGAGTGCACTGAAGTCTCCCCATGAGGATATCCATATGACCCATTATGGATCATTTGTATTTGGTGCTCCAGCCCCCACAATCAAGGATATGACAGTGGCCTATTCTCAGGTTCCTTCAGCCAACACCTGAACTAAGGGTAAGTAAGTAGACCTCACTTGGCAATTTTTGAAGCCATCAACTCCATATCAACTGCAAAGAAGGCATTTGTTGGTGTTACTCAGTATAAGCCATGTGCATCTACTAGCAGACAAACCTTTAGTCAGATACTTGCTGAAAGAAACAAGAAAAAGGCTACTGCTCTCCCCTCTAGACAGACAGCTATTGATAGCATGGACACTTCAAAGACTGTCTAGAAGAGGAGATATAACATACATGAGTGTTGGTGCTGTGGTAAAGTGAGTCACTTTGCCATAGATTGTTAGCACAACCCTAGTGTGCCAAGGGTGGAGGTGAGTCTTCCTGACAGGAATTCTTCAAGTAGACGTGCATTTTCAAGCTAAAAAGAACCAAGGATAGTAAACTAATCTGTGCTTGCAGGATAGTCCAAGTACCCATATAATGCCAATATGGTACTTGGATAGTGTATGCTCTAGGCATATGACTGGAACAAGGAGCCATCTTAAGGATTATACTCTTGTGAAGAATGGACCTAAGGTGATCTTTGGAGGTTTAGACAGAGGAGTCAACAAGGGATATGGTATGATCACCAATGGCATAGTCTCCATCACAAAAGTAGCTTATGCGGAAGGATTGCAACACAATATGATAAGCATAAACCAACTATATGATATGGGCAATGCCATTATCTTCCACAAGGATGAGTGTATGATCAAGAGATCAAGTGACTAAGAGGTCATTTTGAAAGGCACTAGGAGTGGTAATATTTATTGTTTAAACTTTTTGTGTTTGAGTATAGAATCACCAGTATGTGTAGTAGCCAATGAGAAAATCTCTTATTATGTGTAATGACATAAGAGGCTTGCTTACTTGAACTATAAGATAATTTTCAAGCTCTTTAGTGAAGAGCTAGTCAGAAATGGACCAAATCTAACATGAACTAAGGAGGACAGTTGCTCAGCATGCCAAAAGGGCAAGCAAACCAAAGCATAATTTAAAAGAATTAGGACCATGGATTCTTAGAGGTGTTTGTACCTCCTGCATATGAACTTGTTTGGTCTTATGCCAGTTCACAGTCTAGGTAGGAGATTCTATACACTTGTGATAGTTGATGACTATTCTAAATTTGCTTGGGTTTTCTTTCTAATAAAAAGTATGAAAACCTTGACTTCTTTATGGCCTTTGTTAGGCAAATTTAGAATGAAAATAATAGTTTTGTGGTCAAAATCAAAATTGACCATGGTACTGAATTTCAGTCTGAAGGAATGATAAAGTTCTCTGAAGAACAAGGAATTTATCAGGAGTTTTCTTCTCCAAGAACACCCAGCAAAATCGGATAGCTGAGAGGAAAAGTAGAAATCTCATAGAAGCCGGAGGACACTGTTTAGTGACACTTCTCTTCTAAAATTCTTCTGGGCTGAGGCAATGAACACTACTTGTCATATCTTGAATAGAGCTTCTATCGACTAGTATCACAAAAAAACTCCCTATGAGATTATGAAAGGCAGAAAACCAAATCTAGCCTATATCAGGATCTTTGAAAGCAAGTGTTTTGTGCTCAATAATGGGAAGTCTTACTTGACTAAATTTGTTGCCAAATCCTATGAAAGAATTTTTGTTGGGTACAATAACCATAGCAAAGCCTATAGAGTCTACAACTTGAAAAATCAAGTTGTAGAAGAGCATATAAAAGTTGTGTTTGATGAATCATCAATGATTAATAGTGAGCTGTTAATCTCTTCTAGATCTATAAGTATTGAGTTGAAAATGAAAAATCTGACCATCAAGAACCCTCTTACTGCCTAAGAGGAAGAGGATGTTGTGTGTATTCCTGAAGAAGGACAGGGTACACAAGATAAGGGTGAAGACTAGCAGGATCCAACCATTAAAGTTGAAGATGTTGCGAATAGAATGCCTACAGTTATCAGGCATTTGAGGGATCATCCCAGAGACCTAATTATAGGTGATTCAAGGCTAGGTGTTACAACAAGGAGCAGAAGCCTCAACATTGATATGTATTCAAGCTTTCTATCTCAAGTTGAACCAAAGATAATTTAAAATGCCAACATAGACTCATTTTGGATTGTGGTTATACAAGAAGAACTAAACTAGTTCAAGAGATGGAAGGTCTAGAAGCGGGTTCCCAGGCCACAAGGACATAACATCATTAGAACTAAGTGGATATATAGGAATAAACTTGATGAGAATTGTGTTATAATCAAGAATAAAGCTAGACTAGTTGCTAAGGGATATAGACAAGTGGAAGGTATTGATTTTGATCAAACCATTGCACCATTAGTTAGATTGGATGTCATAAGACTATTCCTTGCATATGCTGCACATAAAGGTTCAAGGTCTACCAAATGGAAGTAAAGTCAACTTTCCTAAATGGTGACCTAAAAGAGGTGGTATATATTGAGCAACCCTAAGGTTTTGTTAACTCTAACTTTCCTGATTATGTATTTAAGCTTAGAAAGGCTTTGCATGGGTTGAAACATGCACCTAGGGCATGGTATGAAATCATGTCTACCTTTCTCATTACGAACAAATTATCATGGGGAAAGATAGATAAGACAGTATTCCTAAGGGAAGTCAATAGTAAGATCATCCTTGTCCAAATTTATTTAGATGACATAATATATAGGTCTACTGGTGATGGACTATACAATAAGTTTGTTAACCTTATGCAAGGGAAATTTGAGATGAGAAATATGGGTGAACTCAAGTACTTCTTGAGCCTCCAAGTAAGACAGTTTTAGAATGGATTATCCATCTCTCAGTCTAAGTTCACTAAGGAGTTATTTAAAAAAATTGGAATGAAGCGTGACTTCATAATGAATACTCATATGGGGTCAAATGTGCCATTAGAAAAGGATGAGACTAGGAAACATGTTGATGAAGCCTTATATAGAGGAATAATTGGATCCCTCCTTTATCTAACTGCTAGTAGGCTAAACATTATGTATGGTACATCTGTTTGTGTATATACTAGGCTAGCCCTAAGGAGTCTCATTATTCTGCAGTAAAAATAATTCTGAGATATGTTAAGGTCACACTTGATCTTGACCTATAGTACCATAGGAATAATGATTTTTAACTAACAGGGTATTCAGATACAGACTTTGCATGTTACAAAGTAGATAGGAAAATCATCTCAGACACCTATCAAATTCTAGGAATAGGATTGGTCTCTTGGAGCAGCAAGAAGCAAACAAGTGTTGCCATCTTAACAGATGAGTAAGAGTACATCTCATCTTGTAGTTGTTGTGCATAGCTACTATGAATCCAACATTAGCTACAGGACTACAATCTCAAGCAAAGTATAACTCCTATGTTTTATGCTCTACTAGTGCAATCACTATTTATAGGAATCCCATGTCTCATAGCAGGACTAAACACATAGATATCAGCTATCATTTTATTAGAAAGCATGTGAAAAGTGAAGACATATGTCTTCAGTTTGAACCTACAGATAAATAAGTGGCTGATATCTTCACCAAGCCACTAGATGGAGACATGTTCAATACCTTCAAATTTGATTGGGGTATGGTGAACTTAGTATAGCTTCAGTAGCTCTTCATTTATTTTAGTTACAGGTAGTATTAATCCCTTCATGACAATAAAGAAGATATGGACTAAGTGTTCAAGCATCGAGTGAGCTGAGACAACATCAGGCTTCAAGTGCACTGAGACAACATCAGTCATCGAGTGCTTTGAGTCAAAGAGTCCAGACATCGAGTGTGTCGAGTGTGTCGAGTTCACTCAACGCAAACTCCAACGGGCTTCTATTTGTGGCTATCTCATGAGATTAATCTCAACCAATGATTTCCTCATGATAATCACGTCAGGTACACGCCTTTCCAAATTCTCAAATAGAAGATAAGTATAAATAGAATTCTATGTGCTTAGAATAAAATACATTATTCCCAGCCCTTTTGTCTTTCTATCTCCCTACGACGAAAGCTCGAGAAATCTATAGAATTTCAAAGCAAACCACCAGATCAGTCTTGAGAAAATAACTCAATCAACAGAAACAAAGATCCATCACATGAGAAGGAGGGACTCAAAGATGTTTGACTAGTGGGACACAGTTGTGCTACCACATCAGCAAGCTAGTGAGAAGAAAAAAATGAAGGTTGTACTCATCATAGAGGAAAGCACAGGAAACATCACTTCTGAGAGCAGTAAGGAAGAGGCACATGATCCTCAGCTGTCTGATTATTCTGAGGAAACATGAAGAGATAGGAGTGCTCAAGTTGCATATCTTATGTATTATAGCAAAGGATGTGCAAGCCAGTGGTTCTCCATCAGAGAACATTCCAGCAGAGGTAGCTGAAATGATGAATGAAATTATTATGGATAACATCTGTGCAAACATTGAGGGGGAGATTACCCAGATGGTTGCACCTGCTATGGGAGAGCTAGTATAATTAATTCAAAAACAGCTGGATTGCTTTATTAAAGATCTATAGAATATGATTGCTCAAATTCCAGAAGGTCCTGAAGTGTTTCCTTCAATCCTCAAGTTGAGGGGGAGCAAGTCCGTGATAAAATGACTGATGATGCACAAGCTATAGTAGATACAAGTCAGCAAATTCCTAGGGGGAATGCAGAGATTGAGGGGGAGATTCCAACAGAGCTCCATGCTAAAGAAAATGAGGATACCATTGAAATTTCAGAGGATAGTTAACTATCTGGATGAAAATATAGATCAGGCCAAAACCTCCCTGACTGCAACTATTATTGGAGAAGTCATAAATGTGGAGAAGGCAATGATATAGGGGGAGAAGGAATTGATTAAGGTGATCAAGGGGGAGAATGTTGTTTGGGTTACCAATGTAATCGGAGGTTCATTGGGGCTTGAACGGTACTCATATGACAACATTCCTCCTATTAGAGAAGGATTGTATGATGAACAGTATGTTGATCAGAGGGAAGATAAATATGATGATCAACATGGTGCTCAGTGGGCTGAACCCTCTACTGTTGATCAGATAGCTAGAGCTAGAGGCAAGTTTGTTGCTGAAGAAGAGGAAGAGATCTGGCTTAGTAAGAATAGGAAGTACAAAAGAGAAAAAAAGTCATGTGTTGTGCCACCAGATGTTGTTGAGCCAACCAAGTAAAAGGCTGCAAAGAAACCTAGCAGTGAGATAGTGATCAAGGAACCTGAAAAATGACATGTTTCTTATTTTCCTTAAGGGCTTTAGGAGTGTGAACAATTTATTATATGCACGCTTTCTATTTTAATAATCATATTTGTGTGTGTGCATCAATTTTTACTCCTATGTACTGTGAGTGTTTATCTTTTGTATATGCTACTGTATATAGTTGACTAGGGTTCTGACTTCTTCAAATAAGGGGAGATTGTTGGGTTTATTGATCATAATATCCTTGATTTAAAGAAGTCCCACAAGTCAATGGTATACACATGAATGTATTTAATATATATTCAAGTTCATTGTCTGTAGGCTGTTATCTGTTACATTGTTTAGACAAGCAGTCAGAGTCACAATGATAGTTATAATCAGGACAAGTTACTGGATAGGCAAAAAATCTACAAAGTCTAGAAGAGTTTAGTGAAATCACTTCACCCAACGCCAAAAGACTAAAAGAGTTGACAAAAATTCATGAAGTCAAAGCCGCAGTGTTGCTGATAAGAAATTTGTGTAAGGATAGAAGTGCTGAGTGAAGACAATTCACTCAACGACTACTCATTAAGAAATCTGTCTAAGGACAGAAGCATTAAGTGAAGACGGGCCACTCAACGCCTACACAACAAGTTTTCTGTCCAAGTATAGAAGCATTGAGTGAAGACGGACAACTCAACACCTCATCAAGAAATCTGTTTAAGGAAGAAGTGTTGAGCGAAGAAGCTGCACCCAACGCCTTCATGAAGAGAAATTTCATCCAAGTCCAGAAGCATTGAGTAATGAAGGCTAACTCAACGCCTTAATATTTAGACTATAAAACTTGAATGTGTTGCGTGATGAAGCCTCACTTAAAGCCTGAAGATGCAGAATTCTGCTAAGTACATTCACGTTGAGTGACAAGGCTTCACTCAATGCCTATTCAGATTGTCTGGAAATTACTAAGTCCAGAAGTGCTGAGTTATGCTGATGTCATCAAAAAATCAAATGTTGCCGATTTCGCATTATAGGTGACAAAAGGTGCCACTTGCCTTTATTACAACATTTAATGCAAATGAAGTGTTGTTGTTGCCAACACTGGCTAGCCCATACAACACATAGAGTAATTAATCTGTGGGATATAAAAGCAGAGTTCCGAGAAAGCGAACAATGGTTTTTGTTTAGCAAAAAAGGAGAGCGAAAATAAATAGAGTTTTTCAGTCATCTTCTTCCTCTCGATGAAGAATAAGTTTTCGAACAATATGCTATTACAGTTAGTCTATGATTCATAGACAGAGTTGGTTGTTGAAGATAGAAAGAACCGAAGAATCATTTCTCAACAGCAAGTTCAGAAAGTTCTCTTTCTGAGTAAGAAGAAGAAGCAGACCAAAGCTAAGCTGATGTTCATCTTCAAGGCCACTGCACTCAACTCTACTACATCAAAGGCTCAAATAAATAGTATTCTGCAGTTGTCTTCTTTGCACAAGCCGAAACATCCTGAAGATCTATATTCTTAGTGTTGTGAAGAAGTTAGGTTTGAGTCTACTCAGTCCAGAAAGGCAGACTCAGAGAATCATTTCTCTGGAGTCAATCTTTGACAACAAACTCATTTTCATTTTATAGGATTAATATTGATCTGAGATGTAAACCTAAAATATAAAGGCTGAGTGTTAGGATTCAGTTGTGAATCTGAGGTAGGGCCTATGTGCCTGAGGTAGGGCATTTGGCCTGAGGTAGGATTTAAATCAGATCTGAGCTGTAGGATAGTTTTACTCTCTGAGTATAGGGCTATCCTCCTAGCCCGAGTATAGGAATTTTGATTAACTCTAAGGTAGGTGATCTGAAGGATCAAGGTGCTGTGGAAGATATTATCTTTGAGTTGTATGGATTTGGCATGAGGTAGGACTTGGAGGAAGTCTGAGAGATCCTGCGGGATCTATGTTGTAAGCTCTTTGAGCCGAGTTTGGAGGAGATTGCCTTGTCTACCATACTGTTAGAAAGTTGGGAGGGAAAGTGGATTTACCCATACCTTGGGGCACCACTATAAATAATGTTTGTTGTTTTGTGTTCTTGAAAGCAAGGAAAATAACTTAACACTCAACACACCAAAATAAGAAAATAGTCATAAAGAAAAGGAAACCTATTCACCGCCCCTCTAGGTGTATAGCTACTCTTAAAACAAAGACTTTCAACAACCACACACACATGAGAACTAGTGTAAGGAGAATGATGTGAGTAGATAGTTACTTGTGATTAAGAGAAAATAGACAAAGAAGGCTGTTGACAACATCAACACCATACTGCGCCCGCTATAATGAATGCCACTCTTGCTGTTGGATTTCCTTTGATTAAATAATTGCAGTTACATGGAAAGAAAAGAAAAGAGTTGTGTGAATAGCAAACCGCAAAGCTCATAAATCGAGACTACAGCCTAAACAAGTAGGCTACTGGATTCGAGTAAGCTTGCTTTCAGAGTTCCTCCCACCTATTTACAGGCTTAGGGGCTTGCCCGAATTGGCAATGCTAAAATATCCACCTGCCCGGGGTATAGGAGAACCGAGCAGAGGTGACGAGATACAAAAAGGAGGAAAATGACTAACTACCAGACCGCATGAATGGGAGGTTAGCCCTTGCAGTCTGGAGCTCTTTTTCGGGCAGTTACTTGTTAAAAATTGAATGAGTAGAGCTGTATAATAATCCTGACCGAGCAGAGCGATCTAATAATCGTGACCGCCACGAACTGTGAGTAGGCTTGAGTCATAGTTGCAGACTCCCGGGTAAACATGATCCCTGTTGATAGAAGTAATTTTGCCTCCTGCAATGCACCTGCATTAATATAAAGAGAGTCAACGTCAGTCAAGTCTATAGTCAACATAAGTATTTTATTATAAGTAAATGTTATGCTGAATAGTCGTGTGTCTCCTCCAATAGTTTTATCTCTCGCCATCAGATGTGTCCATTACCGATAATAGTTTTGACTCTTCAGTATGTTTGTTCATGTAAAATCCTATAAATAGGAGACGCTGTTAATCATTAAATGAATGAAAAAGGCAGAAAGGAATTGCTCTTTTGCTAGCCACACTCTTATTAAACCATTCTTAGTTTAACAGTGGTATCAGAGCCTTGGTTAGACATTATTGCCATCAGTTACATACTCTGCTTATTGAGAGGTAAGATTCCAAGATCACTTGTATTTCATTAGTAACATCATATGGCTAGTAGCAATCAAAAGTTTGCCTTCTCACAAAACGGGATACCAATTTTTGATGGAGAATTTTATGAGTTTTGGTACATCCAAATGAAAACTCTTTTCCTTTCCCAAGGCCTATGGGATCTGGTGACTGAAGGATACACTTCACCGAGTCAAGAGGCTTTAAGCGACGCAGCTGCTTTAAGGAATCATTAGGAAAATATTAAAAAGGACTCAAAGGCAATGTTATACATTCTACAAGGTGTTACTAAAACCATATTTCCTCATTTGATTACGGCAGCCACCTCTAAAGCAGCATGGGATCTATGACAGACGGAATTTAAAGGCACAGACAAATTAGTGTCAATTAAGTTACAAGCTTCATGGAAGGAGTTTGACTGCCTTATAATGACAGAAACAGAAAAAATAGGTGAATTTTTCACACGGGCATCAAGGATTGTCATTCAAATCCGGAGCCTTGGTGATATTATAGAGGAGAAGAAAATAGTTTTAAAACCGTTACGCAGCCTTCCGTTAAAATTTGATCATACAGTTATAATAATTGAAGAGTCGAAAGACTTGAATACTTATTCACTTGCTGAACTAATGGGCTCATTGCAAACCCATGAGTCAAGGCTTAGAAGATTTGATGCACCTGTAGAATAAGCTCTAAAGAGCACTCTACAGATATCTGATCAAAAGAGTGAAAGTCAAAGACCTTGGAAGAAACCTGCTAACAGAGGAAGGGGGAGAGGAAGAGGTAGTATGGCTGACAGTCGTAATGGCCAAAGTTTTCCCCATCCCACATGCGTTATATGCAAAAAAACCAACCATGAAACCAAAAATGGTTATTTCAGATGTAAGAGGTGTAGAAATCCTAAACACAGTGATAAAAACTATTGGTATAAATAAGAGCTTAAAACTCAAGAAGTAACTACTGAAGCAAAATTTACCGTAGAAGAAGATACTAACACAGCTCTCCTTGTCACACAAGAACTCATGAGTCATGACACATACAACCTTTACAATTCAAAGGGTCGTACCTGTTACTGATGAAATGTGGTATATTGATAGCGGTTGCTCTAATCACATGACCTGTCATAAGACAGCTTTTACTTCCCTCAATCTAAAGCAGAAGTCCAAGGTAATGTTAGTAGATGGTAAATCACAAACAGTTGAAAGAAATGATACAGTTACTGTTATGTCCACTCATGGTACTCGAAAGTTAATTCATGATGTTCAATATGTTCCAAGTCTAACACACAATCTATTGAGCGTGGGGCAACTAATAGAAGGAGGCTACAAGGTTGTATTCGAAGAAAGATTGTGCAAAATAATCGAACCTTTATCTTCCACTATAGCGTCCATGGTTTGAATGGCACCCAACAGAGTATTTTCCATCAACTTTCAAAGGAACACGACATTGGCGCTTGCTGCCCCCAAACTAGAAGAAATTCAGTTATGGCACTTAAGGTATGGGCACGTGAATTTTCAAAAGCTTTCTCAACTAAGCAAAGATTCCTTGGTGTCAGGTTTACCAAGACTAAAATTCAACCAACAAATCTGTAAGGATTGCTCCAAAAATAGAATGCAAAGACTTCCATTTCCAAAAAAACAGCATGGCGTGCTGAAAAACCACTTCAACTTGTCCATATTGATTTATGGGGACCCGCAATGGAGGAATCACTATCAGTCAAAAGGTATTTCTTAATTATAGTAGATGATTATACACATTTTATGTGGGTATACTTCTTATCCACTAAAGCTGAAGCCTTCATCAATTTCGTACATTTTAAAGCACTTGCAAAAAATGAGTTTGACCTGAAAATAAAAAAATAAGGAGTGACAGAGGAGGTGAATTCACAAGTAGTAACTTTAACAATTTATATATTGAAAACGACATCTCTCATCAACTGACTGTACCAAACTCACCACAATAGAACGGAGTCGTAGAGAGACGAAAACAAACTGTGGTAGAAATGGCCAAGTGTATGCTAAATCACAAAAATATACCCAGGAGGTTTTGGGCAGAAGCAGTATATACAACAGTCTATATCATCAATAGAAGTTCCACTAAAGCCTTGCTAAATGTTACCCCTTTTGAGGCACTTTATAATATTAAACCTGATGTGCAACATTTTAGAGTTTTTGGCAACATTGTATATTACTTGCACCCACAAGTTAACAGAGACAAATTGGACACTAAAGAAGAAAAATTAATACACATTGGATACAGTCGAGAGTCAAAAGGATATAAACTCTGAGACCCAATAAAACGCAAGTTGGTAATTGCACGTAATGTTGTATTCGATGAGTTAGATGAATGGAACTGGAAAGAGCAGGATCAGAGACTTAATCATTCGAAACAATCATCCCTTGGTCACCCTGAGGTTGCTAAAGAACCTAATGAGCCATCCTTCAATGAGGTTACTAATCAAGAGTTCATTGAGCCACCCTTCAATGAGGTTGATGATCGAGGTTCTATTCAGCCATCACTCAAGGTGCCATCAAACTATTTTAACTATCCAACTGAAGCCGGCAACAACGACTATGATTTTTCAGACGCATCATCTCCCAGAAAATATAGACGGGTAAGTGATATTTATCGCAGTTCCGAGCTTTACCTTTTCACAATTGAACCACAGTCATTCCAGGAAGCAGCTAAACAAACCCCTTGGTTAGAAGCCATGAATATAGAAATACAATCTATAGAGAAAAATAATACCTGGGTCCTTGTGGACAAGCCACCCGATAGAGACATAATTGGTCTCAAATGGGTATATAAGTTAAAGGGAAATGCAGATGGCTCGATTAACAAGTACAAGGCTTGCCTCGTCGCAAAGGGATACTCACAAATGCCCGGAAGTGATTATAATGAAACTTTTGCGCCCGTCGCTAGGATGGAAACAATACGACTTCTTCTAGCCTTAGCAGCCCAAAGAAAACACCAAGTTCATCAACTTGATGTGAAATCAGCCTTTTTAAATGGAGATTTAATAGAAGAACTTTTTGTCGAACAACCACAGGGATTCGTTAGAGTGGGAAGAGAATCCCTAGTATATAAATTGAGAAAGGCTCTTTATGGATTGAAATAATCCCAAAGAGCATGGAATTATAAAATTGACACTTACTTAAGAAAGGAAGGATTCCTAAGGAGCCCAAGTGAAGCCACATTATATATCAAAACTTTTGAATCTGGAGATTACCTTGTGGTCAGCATATATGTGGACGATGTCATAATTAATGGAACAAATATTAGTCTAATCGAGTCTTTCAAATCAGCCATGAAAAGTGAGTATGAAATGAGCGATTTGGGGCTAATGAGTTATTTCCTCGGCCTACAAATTAAGCAATCTCCTGAAGGAATCGGCATATCACAGCAAAGTTATCTACTGGACCTCCTCACAAGATCAGGAATGTTAAACTCAAAGACAGTTAACACTCCAATTTCGACCAGTGAAAAACCAAGTGTGCAGGATGGAAGTAGTAAGGTTAATGCTGAACCTTATAGAAGCTTAGTCGGATCTCTAATGTACTTAACACATACGTAGTAAATGTAGCGTCCAAATTTATGTCAGAACCAAATGTCAAACACCTTGAGGGCATCAAGAGCATATTAAGATACTTGAAGGGAACTCGAAACCTTGGACTGCTATTCAAGAGTGAAGAAGATGGTTTTAACCTTAAAGGGCACTCTGACAGTGATTGGGCAGGTAGTGTTGATGATTGTAAAAGCACAACAGGTTTCATCTTTTTCCTTGGGACAAAACCTATTTCATGGAATGCCAGTAAACAAAGGTGTGTTGCCCTATCAACAGCCAAGTCAGAATATGTAGCATTAGGAGAAGCAGCTAAGGAGAGTGTTTGGTTGAAACGCCTAGTGGAAGAAATGAAAGAAATGAGAGAAGGACCCGTCAGTATTTTTGTAGACAATACCTCAGCTATTTCAATGGCAAAAAACCCAGTAATGCATACGAGAACAAAACATGTAGAGATTCAGTATCACTACACCAGAGAACTTGTAAAAGAAGGAGAAATAGAGCTGGTATACTGCGATACAAAGAATCAAGTAGCGGACTTCCTTACAAAGCCCCTTCCAGTAGAGGCATTCCAGAAGCTGCGAACGAAAAGCGGGATCGCTGAAATAGCAGAAGTCATAATTAAAGGGGAGTGTTGATAGAAGTAATTCTGCCTCCCTCAATGCACCTGCATTAATATAAAGAGAGTCAACGTCAGTCAAGTCTAGAGTCAACATAAGTATTTTATTCTAAGTAAATGTTATGCTGAATAGTCGCGTGTCTCCTCCAATAGTTTTATCTCCCGCCATCAGATGTGTCCATTACCAATAATAGTTTTGACTCTTCAGTATGTTTGGTCATGTAAACTCCTATAAATAGGAGACGATGTTAATCATTAAATGAATGAAAAAGGCATAAAGGAATTGCTCTCTTCCTATCCCCACTCTTATTAAACCATTCTTAGTTTAACAATCCCCGCACATTTTTTTGAATTTTCAAGAATTTTAAAACTAATCGTGAGACTGCAACTACCATTAATAATTTGAGGTCTATAAATATCAAAAAAGGCTCTTCAGCTTACAAACAATTTCCTCTATCACGGGGCAATACTCTCCTCTTATGTTTTGTATTTTTCAGACCATAATGTCTGTTCTTGGAAATTCATAGCCCCAGTCTTAACACTTGATGGCAAAGGTAAGTTGCGGGTGAAGCCCTTAACACTTGATGGCAAAGGTAAGTTGCGGGCGAAGCTGTAGAAACTTATAGCCAAGAAACTTGTAACCCCTATCTGCACTACTAAAGAATCCTAAAGACAAGATAAGACTGCAGTAAATATTGAACCTCAACCGAAGAGCGCTTCTCCCCAAAGGATATGACTATCCGGCCAGCATGCCTGTAGTTATTGACCCTTTAAAGACATTTGTGGTTAATCCCAAACCTATTAATATTGACTTATTCGAATCTATCTCTAGGACAGTCATGCTGCAGATGTATTTAGGTGATGAGATTAATCAAGATTCTGAGAGGTAATAGCTTGTAAAGAAGTCAGCTGAAGAAAAGCTGGAGGAGGAAGAGAAGCGAACTATTGAATAGACAGTGACTATTATATCTCTAGCTGTTAGGGATGTTGTGTGTGTTCGTGATGGGTTGCGGCAGTTCAGCCAGATCGTCATATAAAGACGACAATAAAGGCAGTTGGCATCGAAGACTAACGGGAAGAAGAGGGATAGGAAGGATAATATTATTGATGTGCGAGAGAGCAAGAAGCTCCAGGAGATGAAAGAGTCGAATATCTCAGTCAAGGTCAATGCAGCTATCTTGCAACACATACCATGTGATAAAGAAGTTCTTGAGTCTGCCATGGTGACTTCTATTGCTACTCCTAGCAATAATACCATGCTCTCCACAGTCAGTATCTCCACTGACAGGATTATGCAAAGTTTTGATAGGTTTGAAGAGATTAACAAGTCTTTCCTAGAGGTTATTAAGCCTATTCCAAGCAACCTGGTGTTTGGGGATGACTTCCAAGTATTAGAATCAAGAGCTGGAGAGAAGAGTACTGACATAATTTTTGAAGGAGACAAGAAGAAGAAGTTGAGGAAGCCGATTACAACCTAAATGGTAGCCAAAGATATGGAGCATGTGGACATGTGGGCAATGGCAGCCTAGCAAGTCTCTGTCGAACTTCTATGTTCAGAAAAACTAAAACCGGCACCTATAAATATAGAGCCTCCACCTCCTTAAAGGTCTCCCCTTCAAAAAAGAGACTGGTAAAGATTATAACTGAGACCGAAGACATCTTTCTTTCGACCAAAAACTTGGACAAGTGCAAGAAAAAGGCTCATCGAGATTGGGGTGGAGAACTTAGTCTAATTGATCGTGAGCGATTAAGGTGCCCTACATTTGATAACCACCAGACTATTGTTGTAACCAGAGAAGAAGAAACCATGCAGCCTAGCGGTCTTTCTCTTTAAAATTCTACTTTTTGCGATCTGCTTTATGAACATGTTTTTCTTTGTTTTAGCTCCAGACAAACTAGTAGTCTCCATGAAATTAGTAGAATTCTTGCTGCCGCTTCTGCCACCACCACCATGGCCTCTCAGCAAAATAAACAGAGAGTCCAGGAGAGGTTGAGTGGATTGAATGAGCATCTGGGACTTATGAAGGTTTTGATGAAGAAATAATGGCAGGCCGCGGCGGAAAGTGAAGAAGTTCTATGCACCAAACTAGAGACGGAGAATATGGAATAACTGGAGAGCGAGAAAGCCTTGCAGGACTAGATCATGACCATCTCTACTTAGTTTGAAAGGGAGAGTGATAGGTGGCAGTCTTAAGACGGCAACAAGTATTTTAAAGATAAATATTTCGACTTGGATCAAGAGACCAAGAGTCAGCGACCTGATGCGGCTAACACTGAGAGACTGCAACAACAAGGGCATGTGGTTACATCCAAAACCTCCAACCCCCCCTGTCACAACCCGCATTTTCTCCGAAATGAAGAAGTATCAGAGTACGAGAAAACACGCGTTATGATGCCACGTCGAGCAGGGGATAACTGCTGATGCTCAGGCAATGCACCACTACTTTAAATCATGAAAATTCTTAAGTTAAAATGAATAGAAAACCAGTTTTATTTGATGGCCGTATCCCTCGGCACAGTGGATCAGCTAGTCAACAATTAAAAATATATATTTATTCGCAGCGGAAAATACTTTATTAAGTTTCTTAAACAACCTAAATGAGCATAAGTGTCCCCGAGGGACGAATCACGGTATGCACGACTCTAAGGTGAGTATAGTATACATAAAAAGGTAGTCTTTATGCTATAAGGAAAAATAGTGCTTTAGTTTTACAAACATGAAATGCATGAGTACATATAGTAATATTTTAGGATTTAAAATAACTAAAATGCACCCTATCATAAATCCTTCCCAGAAGACAAGTGAGCAACCACAAAAGGCAAAAAATGAATGATAGCAGTTTTAGTTCATATCCAGCATCGCAAGAAGCCACCAGTGGGCTCCAACAAACTGACACGAACCCACAGGTGAGTATGCATGTCCATACAGAAAAGAAAATAACGACCTCACTAGGATGAAGATCGGCAACCTCAACTACCCGGGAGAGTAACATCAAGCCCACCAAAAGAATTAGCCGCTCAACAGACTAAAACCTGGACCTGAGGCATTCAATAAAGAACACCTCAGCAAATAATCAAAAATAAATAGAGCATTAGATGTATGAGCAAGTAAGGAAGGGTGTACCAACTCGGCAACAATAAATACTATCAGAAGAAGGGAAAAAAACACGACAGTAATAGAAAAACACCATCAAAAGAGCAGTAAAAGAAAACACACCAAGTGTGAGTACAATATCAATCTGCTCTGCAAGAAGAACCTGGAGTAGCAACAAGGCATATAAATATGTACCAAAGAAATAGCCATAAGCAGGGAAAAGGAGCTAACAGTCCTAACTTTGTGGGTTAATGGCAGGGGTCAAAATATGGATCTGAGCATATAACCAAAACCAGATCCAAAAAAAGGGCTAAGGGGTCAAACAGTGGCAGCCCTAGGGTCCAACACACTAGCCCAAGACGGGTCAAAAAGGTGGTGGCCACGACTCTCCACATAAAACCACCCCTCTAGAGGCACCAAAACTCCACCACCTGCCACAACCCAAGAGTCGGCATGCAAAAGAACTAGCCGAACACACAACACCCCCTAGGGAAAAACCACACTAGCAGCCCTACTGGAAAACACAACCCCAGACAAAAGCGTCGTGTTCACACGACACGGCATTTAGTGGGTTACACTCACTCAACACAACCACTATCCACGGCGCTGAGTGAGGTTCTCTCACTCAACGCAAAATACTAAGCCATAATCGAAAGCTTTGGCATTGAGTGGGTTCACCACACTCAACGCCAAACAGCCATGGCATTGAGTGAGGTCCTCCCACTCAACTCCAAGTCACTTAACCACAGGAGAAGGCTATGACATTGAGTGAGTCCCCCACTCAACGCCAAACAGCCACGACGTTGAGTGAGGTCGACTCTCTCAACGCCAAATGACTTGGACGCAAAAACAACCTTGGCGTTGAGTGAGTGCACCTCACTCAACGCCGGAAGCCTAACAGTCTAGGCTTTGAGTGAGGTCCACTCACTCAACGCTTTTGACTTAGCCTAAAATTTCCTAAAAACTGGAGCTAAACCAACCCCAGCCCACTAAACGACTAACAACCAGAGAGTTGGAAAATTATTTCCAACTCTCTCTACCACTCCTCCTACCCAATCCACCGCAGCCTAAGCTTAAGTTTACCCAAAAACTAAGCCCAACTTTAACCCTAGCAGCCTATCTGGACTCCAAACCGGGAGCAAGAATGAAAAGGAATTTTAACAAAAAAAAAAACTCGGCCTGGACATATCCTAAAGCTGAATGAAAATGGCTGAACAAGAAACTATTGCTACTAACAAGGAAAAGAAGGAAAGCAATTTGGCAAGGGCAAGGAGCCACTTGCCTCATTTCGACAGGAAGAAAATAGCTGCAACACCACCGAGCACTGGCGGCAAAAGGATCGGCCACCAGCACCTCCAGCCACCTATTTTCGAAAAACCTGGAGCTTTTTAGCGAGGAAGAGAAAAAACTGCGGGAACCCTAACTTCTAAAAATAGACCGAAAAACTAAAATACATACCTAGGAAGCAAGATCTCGGCGAGTGCAGCTCAAATCTGCTGTTACCTGAGAGAAACCAGCCCTAACCCAATAGCTATCGCCGGCCAAAGCTTCCATCACCTCCGCCTCCTAATATCTTCACAGGAAGCTATTTGCGGGTTCGGGAATGGAGAAATGCGGAGGAGAAACAGCTGGCCTTATTTAATACCCCCTTCCCACTCACTCGGCTAAGAATAATAAACTAATCTAACACTCATTTTTTATAAGAAGATATATATATCTATAAAGCTTATATATATATTCTGATACAAAATACTAGCTTGAATAAGCATATAAGCTCAGCCACTAAATATACATATATAAAAAGGCTATCAGCACACCAATGCACTTGTAACTATATAAATATATATATAGCGCATAAAATTAAATACATATCCATATATATATATAGCTGGTACATATAGCTCGAACTACAAAATCAACCACTTAGATATAACCTCACAGTCAGCTACCATATATATATATAAATCGTCGAAACGACGTGAAAACAAACGATCTCGGAAATCGATGAAAATCGCACCGTAGCTGAACACCCACGCTACGAAAACAATGGCGAAGTCGAAAACAACATCCGACGATCAAAACTCTGGCTTACACCTCCAGAAGCCAAGGCACAAGCATTCCCTAAGAGGCTCAGCATAGTCACAAAAACAGACTCCGGCTAGCTGGGGAACCTTACAAACATGCTACAAAACAAGCCAAAACAAGGAAGCTAAAGAGCTAATACCAGGCTCTGACAACGGCACAAGCCGGAAACGTGTCAACGTAATGCCAAACCAAATTCAAACAAGCACAGAAGACTCGGGGGCGTTACAGCCACTCCCCCTAAAAGAAAGTTTCGCCTCGAAACTTTACACACAACCCTTCTAGAAAGAAGGAAAAAGAAATAGCCAAATAAGAGCTATAAAAGAGAACACAAAACATACCAGGCACAAGGTCAGGGAAACAGATGAGGGTAAGCCTTCCTCATCGCCGACTCTAGCTCCCAAGTTGCGCTTTCCACATCCTAGTTTTTCCACAAAACCTTAACCATAGGAATTGTTTTCCTCCGCAACACGCGATCCTGAACATCCAAAATGCAGATAGGCATCTCCACATAAGAAAGATTCGACTCCAACTGAGGCACAGAATCCAAAATCTGTCTGCCACTCTACACACATTTCCGCAGGTGACTGACGTGAAAGGCATCATGCACGCCAGGGAAATTGGCGGGCAACTTCAACCTGTAAGTTGATACACCAATCCACTCAACAATCATAAACGGCCCCACATACCTCGGGTCCAACTTCCTGTTCGTGCCAAACCTCTTGACTCCAATCATCGGGGAAACCTTTAAGAACACCAAGTCCCCCACCGAAAATTCCAAGTCAGATCTACGCCGGTTGGCGTTCTTCTCATATCTCTCCTGGGCTAACTGAAGCTTCTCCCGAATAAGCTTCACAACAATTTCCATCTCTTCGAGTGCATCTGGACCCAACAAAGGTCCCTTGCCAACCTCAGCCCAAAACAAGGGATTCCTGCAGCGCCTCCTATACAATGCTTCAAAAGGAGCCATTTGTAAGCTTTCTTGATAACTGTTGTTATAAGCAAACTCCATAAGCCACAACCGCTCATCCCACGCTCCTCTGTGGTTTAAAATATAGCATCTGATCATGTCCTACACTATCTGATTGACTCGCTCTGTCTGGTCATTAGTCTGCGGCTGGTAAGCAGTAGATTATCTCAAATCCGTACCCAAACCGTCATGCAAGCTCTTCCAGAAGCGAGATGTAAACCGAGAGTATCGGTTTGAAATAATGCTGACTGGTACACCGTGCAATCGGATGACCTCATTCAAATACAGCTCAGCTATCTTCCTCATCGGATAGTCGATCTTAAACGGTACGAAGTGAGCACACTTCGTCAATCTGTCCACGATCACCCAAACTGAATCATGCCCCCTAGGAGATCTCGGTAAGCTTGTAATGAAATCCATCGAGATGCTCTCCCACTTACAAGTCGGAATCTCCAAGGGAGTCAGCTTGCCACCAGGCCTTCCATGATCGGCTTTCACACGCTTGCAAGTGTGGCACTCAGAAACAAATCTGGTTATGTCTTTCCTCATCCCATACCACCAGGCCATCTGCTTTAAATCATGATACATCTTGGTAGATCCTGAATGGTAGGAAACATTAGATCCATGGGCTTCCCTGCACACCATAACCCGGATATCTCCAACGGCGGGGATGCAAAACCTTCCGCGATACTTCAAGGTACCCGCATCATCAATAGAAAAATCTGGCAATTCACCTTTCTCAGCTCGAAGATACAAATGCAGGAGATCTGGATCGTCCTTCTGATGCAGTCTCGTAAGCGCAATCCACGAAGGTTCTGCCACTGCCAAACTACTCTGTGAATCGCAGCTTCCCACAGAAATGCCCATCAAAAGAAACTCATCCACTAAAAGCTCGGCGGAGAGATCAAAAATCTTCCCTGACTTCCGACTCAGGGCGTCGGCCGCCACATTAGCCTTGCCCGGATGATACTGGATCTCAACATCGTAGTCGGCCACAAACTCCAACCATTGCCGCTGGCGCAGATTCAATTCCTTCTGGGTGAAGACATACTTTAAACTCTTGTGGTCAGTAAAAATCTTGCACTGCGCGCCATAAAGCAAATGTCTCCACAACTTTAGAGCATAAATCACGGCTGCAAATTCTAGGTCATGTGTAGGGTAGTTTCTCTCATGAGTCTTCAGTTGCCTCGACCCGTACGCAATCACTTTCCCACCTTGCATCAACACGCAACCAAGTCCGACATATGATGCATCCACGTATACATCATACACCGTACCCTCAGTAGGCAAAGATAAAATCGGAGCTGAACATAATCTTCTCTTTAGTTCTTCAAAAGCCTCTTCACACTTATTATCCCATACAAAGGCTATATTCTTCTGCGTCAACTTGGTCAACGGCGCAGACAAGGTAGAGAATCCCTCTACAAATCTTCTATAATAGCCAGCCAAACCCAAGAAGCTTCTGATCTCTTTGGGAGTAACAGGTCTTGCCCATTCTATAACAGCAACGATCTTTTCTGGGTCCACCGATATTCCCTCTTTATTAACCACATGGACCAGGAAAGAAACTTGAGGCAACCAAAATTCACACTTGCTCAGCTTGGTGTATAGCTTATAGTATCTCAGAGTCGCCAAGACCAGACGCAAATGTCGATCATGTTCCTCAAAATCTCTAGAGTACACCAAAACATCGTCTATAAAGACAATCACAAACTTATGTAGAAAATCCTTGAAAACTTTGTTCATTAAGTCCATAAATGCAGACGGTGCATTGGTCAAACCAAACGACATCACAAGAAACTCGAAATGACCATGACGAGAGCGGAACGCCGTCCGCGGAACATCTAATTCCTGAATTCTAAACTGGTGATAGCCCGAACGGAGGTCAATCTTGGAAAACAAAGCACTACCACGTAGTTGGTCAAATAAATCATCAATCCTTGGCAGCAGATATCTATTCTTAATCGTCACTTTATTTAATTCTCAGTAGTCGATGCACAACCTCATCGACCCATCTTTCTTTTTAACGAACAGCACGGGCGCACCCCAAGGTGAAGAACTCAGCCTTATGAAATCATTCTCCAGCAACTCATCCAACTAGACTCACAACTCCTCCAGCTCACGCGGGGCAATGAGATACAGCGCCTTAGCAATAGGACGCGTACCGATATCTAAATCAATAACGAACTCCACATTTCTCTCAGGCGGGAGATCAGGAAGATTAGCAGGAAAAACATCAGAAAATTCTCATACCACTGGAATCTCCTCCAAACACGGCAAACAAGACTTGGACTCCAACACCGAAACCAAATAAGCAAAGCAGCTGGAACCTAAAAGTTCCCGAGCACATACCGCCGAAATGGCCGGAGAATCCTGGCGAGAATATCCATAAATGCTTCCGGGCTAACCGTTGTCTTTGACGAAGTCCAAGTGCTTACCCTTGCACTGGATAACCGCATCGTTCCTGGATAACCAGTCCATGCCCAAGATAACATCGAAGTCCTCCAGGTCAATCACCTTCAGATCTGCCTTCGCTGGAAAATCCTCCAACAAAATTGTACAATCAAGGATACCCATCTTCGAAACCACAGAGGCACCAGAAGGGAACTTAACGCAAAAGGCACCACCAACACGATCTAGGCCCAAATAGAACCGTTGCACGAAGGCTCTAACCACAAACGAGTGGGTAGCACCGGAATCGAAGAGAACGCGCGCCCAACGATTCTTTACCTTAAATCTTCCTATAAGATTTAGCATGCATCTAAGGAAACAAGCGCTAAAATGAAAACTACAACCGAAAAGGGAACATGACAATACGGCTATGGAGAAGTCTAACCTGAAATAACCTGGGTCGAAGTCTGCGCTTTGTCTGCCGAAAGCACATTCAGCTTCCCCTTTCCTTTATCCATTTGTTGAGGTGGTGGCAAAGCCTGGAGGGGAACTGGATGCAGAATAGTCTGGATCCCTCTCAACCGAGGGCAAAAACTTACTTAGCAGCATCTCCTTAAATGATTCCCATGAGCATCCTGCCACCAAGCTCTCCTTCTCTCAGCCACCAACTTTTTGCTAAGCCCTTGAGCTGGTATGCAGCGAGCATCACTCTCTGATCATCTGTGATCCCCGAGTATAAAAACATCTCTTCAATAGAAATCAACCAGTCATCCAAAATCATAAAATCTGCTTGTCCATCATAGATTAGGGGCCTAAGCCGCTGAAACTGAAATATGAACGTCATCTCCGGGTGCACCACAACCGGAGGCACGAGAGGAGCAGGAGCGGCGGGAACAGCTACACCCTCATCGGGGTCCTGAACTCTCGGAGTCTGTTCCACCACCACTGCTACAAGAGACTGAATCTGGGCCTGCATATCCACCAACTGCCTCGATAAGGCATCATTGCTCTGTCACAGGCGTTCAATCAACGCCTCGCTCTGTGCTCCCGATGACTCGCCCTCCGATTGGGGAGTCGATCTCGTCGCACGACGCTTCGACATTCAAAAAAATCGGACGAATACGAATCAAAACCTAGCCCAAACACTAGAATAAAACTACCCGGTACAGACAAGCATACTTAAACATGAACTTCAACTACTAAACTTGCTCTGGGATTTTTTTTTTTACAATGATGATGTTATGTTTATCCTAGTATGGTTCACCACCATCACATTAACTCATGTGCCTAGACCATGAATGCATGTATTTGTATTCTTTTTGACCCAAAACCATGTGTGTACATATGTCATCATGCAAATCTTTAGCTTGGCACGTTGTGCTTATGAAATGTTATGTTATGCATGTTGTGTTATGCATTCTAAAAAAAGGCCTTAATGCATGCCATGAGCGATCGTACGCATAGCAATGCTATGCATCCCATACTAAATAACATTGCATGCAACGAAGAAAGAAAACGTGATAGTCGCATCCATGTGGTGAGGTTATGCATCCCATACTACCTAGCCCTCATATGTTGCCTCCTATGGTGGATCCATATACAAACACATATTATGCATCCCATAATACATAATATGCCCCGTATACTTCGATTCATGCTTATGAGTGTAGTGTTCGTGCTTCAGCCAAGACGTACTGATGACATATCGGTGTGTGTATGATATGACGCTAAACTACTAACACTAACAAGGGAAGGTTGCCCGACCAAATTGTCAAGAAACCTCCCTCTGATACCAACTGTCACAACCCGCATTTTCTCCGAAATGAAGAAGTATCAGAGTACGAGAAAACACACGCTGTGATGCCACGTTGAGCAGGGGATAACTGCTGGCGCTCAGGCAATGTACCACTACTTTAAATCATGAAAATTCTTAAGTTAAAATGAATAGAAAACCAGTTTTATTTGATGGTCGTATCCCTCGGCACAGTGGATCAGCTAGTCCACAATTAAAAATATATATTTATTCGCAGTGGAAAATAGTTTATTAAGTTGCTTAAACATCCTAAATGAGCATAAGTGTCCCCGAGGGACGACTCACGGTATGCACGACTCTAAGGTGAGTATAGTATACATAAAAAGGTAGTCTTTACGCTATAAGGAAAAATAGTGCTTTAGTTTTACAAACATGAAATGCATGAGTACATATAGTAATATTTTAGGATTTAAAATAACTAAAATGCACACTATTATAAATCCTTCCCAGAAGACAAGTGAGAAACCACAAAAGGCAAAAAAAGAATAATAGCAGTTTTAGTTCATATCCAGCATCGCAAGAAGCCACCAGTGGGCTCCAACAAACTGACACGAACCCACTGGTGAGTATGCATGTCCATACAGAAAAGAAAATAACTACCTCACTAGGATGAAGATCGGTAACCTCAACTACCCGTGAGAGTAACAACAAGCCCACCAAAAGAATTAGCCGCTCAACCGGCTAAAACCTGGACCTGAGGCATTCAAGAAAGAACACCTCAGTAAATAATCAAAAATAAATAGAGCATTAGATGTATGAGCAAGTAAGGAAGGGTGTACTAACTCGGCAACAATAAATGCTATCAGAAGAAGGGAAAAAACACGACAGTAATAGAAAAACACCATCAAAAGAACAGTAAAAGAAAGCACACCAAGTGTGAGTATAATAGCAATCTTCTCTGCAAGAAGAACCTGGAGTAGCAACAAGGCATATAAATATGTACCAAAGAAATAGCCATAAGCAGGGAAAAGGAGCTAACAGTCCTAACTTTGTGGGTTAATGGCAGGGGTCAAAATATGGATCTGAGCACATAACCAAAACCAGATCCAAAAAAAAGGCTAAGCGGTCAAACAGTGGCAGCCCTAGGGTCCAACACACTAGCCCAAGCCGGGGAAAAAAGGTGGTGGCCACGGCTCTCCACATAAAACCACCCCTCCAGAGGCACCAAAACTCCACCACCTGCCACAACCTTAGAGTCGAGCATACCTTGAGTCATCCCTCGGGGACACTTATGCTCATTTAGGATGTTTAAGCAACTTAATAAAGTACTTTCCGCTGCGAATAAATATATATTTTTAATTGTGGACTAGCTGATCCACTGTGCCGAGGGATACGAACATCAAATAAAACTGGTTTTCTATTCATTTTAACTTAAGAATTTTCATGATTTAAAGTAGTGGTGCATGGCCTGAGCGTCAGCAGTTATCCCATGCTCGACGTGGCATCACAGCGCGTGTTTTCTCGTACTCTGATACTTCTTCATTTCGGAGAAACTGCGGGTTGTGACCCCCCCCCCCCCCCCCCCGTCGAGATGACGGAACAGTCCGCGCCAAATGGCGAAATGAGAGTTCCTGCCAAATACATGTTTCATCTGAGCCATATAGACCGCGAGGGTTCTTGAATTCTAAGGTCTATCAGGATGATGCAATATCAGCTTCAACAAATATATGGGGAGGTTATGCAAGCAAGTGATCAAGTGGCACATCTTCGGAGAGATCGGACAGAGTGCAATGATCACGATGACAGTGTTGACCGCGGTCCATAATTTTTTGATCACTGTAATATTATTTTTTGAACAATGTTGCGGTGTGTTTGACTTTAATTTGATTTAAATGTTTAAATTTTATCTTTGCTTTTTTTATTTGTTGTCATGCTGAATAACTGCTGGTGCGAACTGAAATAATATATGCCTTACGAGCTGAAACATTATCTTCCTTGCAAGCTATGAGAACTGATTGCATTAATTGCTATTGCCTGTATTAAAAATGATGCCAATGTAAGTTAGGAGCCATGCAATCTAGCGGACAAGGATTGTGGTCTGCATAGTTATATGCAATCTAACTTTTTCTATAAATAGTATCTGTGCATACTCATGCCGCTGAAGCCTTCCACGCCATGGATCACATGAAATGTAAACATACAGAAAATGACTTGCGAAACTTCATTGTGAAATACATGAAGAATTCACCCATTCACATGCGACTTCCTGAGAAGCGGGAATGAATAAATACTTCATTGACAACCAAAAGCATCATTCCCATCGAACACTTTGTAAGTGGTTCAAGTCTTATATGGCCGGTCGCGTAAATTTTTTAACATTACGGGGTCGTTCCAGGTCAGCTCGCCTCAAACATAATTGTTGTGATCTACAACTATTTATTATATTTGCGACATAAAAATATTCCATATTCGATCTATCACGGCCTCTGGCTGTGCGACATTTAGAGGCATTTTGTATTTCTACTGCAGAGGGATGAAAGTTGTGAACCTGCCAAACAAGGTTCACAACTGGTCAGCTCACTACTTGATGTTTGAAGGCAACCTTGGCTGGAGCCATGCTTATCCGCAAGAAAGGGCGGACAACGATTTCGAGACCTGCAAGCTGTCGGTCATTGAAAAGAAGATTGTTGAGTTCATATGTGACTTGCAGCTAGACATTGATTACTATCTTCCCCTACTCCCATGATTGGAGGGAGTTGTTCGCCAAGATAGTAAGTGCCTTCTGCAGTGAACAACTTATATCCACTTTATCTAGATTCTAACAATGATTTCTGCAGCAAACTTAGTGGTTCCCTCGAATCCGCCACTAACACTAGGCAGTCAGAGACTTACTCATAGGGAAAAGAGGGTGGAGCTTAAAACGAAAAGACAGGAAGAGGATGATCCTACTATGAGCTATTCTTCTGAAGTGTCCTATCCACTGTACGGGATAGGTGAAAAGCTTAAAGATCTTAGGGGCAACCCTGTAGCACCTCCCCTATAATGACCATATAAAATGGGTCCGACCGGGGCCCCACAACAAATAGACGCCATAACTTTAGCATTAAAAAGTGATATAAAAGAACTACCCATCTCAAAACTTAGAAAAATTGCATAGCGAAAACACACAACAAGAGCAGAAGTTATCTACAATCGTAGGAGTCCAACATGGCCTTAAGTACTTACAACAAAAAGATGTCTAAAACTACAACACAAAATCAAACAAAGTGCCTTAGCACTCCTAGGCTACCTCGGCATGCAAGCCGGATTTTAGTACATGGAACATAACATTCAACAATTCACAAACTAATAGAAGAGGGTACACTTCATGAGGCGTAGACCTTTTTTGTCGGCTAGCATGCTCTAGATTACGATCCTTGCCCTGTAAAAATTTATTGTAATGTGGGTCAGCAAAGACTGACCTTAGCTATGTAACTGACACATCTCCTCCTGCCCATCCCTAGCGGACCCCGGGGCACTCCACCCTACAGATCAACACTTCATTTGCATTTATAATTAAACATGAATAAACATAGAAAGCACAGGTTTGGGTATCTCCATACAGCAAACACGTTTTGATGTTGAACATTTAAATAAAAGGGGCCTACAATGCAGCATGTGTGCAAACTTGGGTTTCAACCATGGAACCCTATAGTGCGTATGATTCTAACACATCATCACGCATCAATACATCACATTAGTCATACGTGTACTTACAATTTCCACCATCGACAATCAAGCAACAACACGAAACTCTTGCATAAGCCCCACCCGCTCATGGGTCTCGATACCCAGGCTTGCTTACAAGATCTAACTCTCACGTCAGTTCCGTCATACAAACAAACCGGTGCTAAGAACCCTTCCTTGACCCTGCCCGCTTATGGGCTTCATCGACCGGGCTTGTCCAAAAGTTTGGCGTTCTCATCAGTTTTCACAGAAGGGGACTTCTCCTGACGGGACACTCTCCACACATGACGTACAATGTCATGGTCTATACAACCGACCATAAAGACTAAGACACGTCTTCACATAACATTCAACAACCACATCATTTTCGCCCTAAATCACCATTCATTCCCACATGAAATAGAGGATATTGTTGTAACGTCCCGATTCGCACTAGGCCCCTCGTATGCATTTTTGAGTCAGGAGAGCTGACTTGGGATTAGGGAAGTGCTAGCAACTGGGATGCACTTGTAAATGTGAGGAGAATTCAGTCCAGAATAGAACACGGGTAGAGACACGGGCGTGTCCCTAACCGTGTGTGTGAGGCCAGCTCTTGAGTCGACGACTCGAGTATGTCCAGAGAAGGACACAGGTAGTGATAGGGCGTGTCACTACCCCTGTGCATGATGACACGGTATGGACACGGTGTGTTCCTACACATGTATGTACAACACTGTCCCCGTGAAGGACACAGGTAGAGACACGGGCGTGTCCCTACCCGTGTCTATCCAACCAACTCTCGAGTGGATGACTCGAGTTGTCCGCGAGAAGGACACGGGTAGTGACACGGGCGTGTCACTACCCGTGTGAAGATGACAAGAGTAGAGACACTGGCATGTCCCTACACATGTGTGTCGAGTGGAGCTCGACAATTTTGCCCCGAGAAGGACACGGGTAGAGACACGGGCGTGTCCCTACCCGTGTGTGTCGAGCTGAATTCGACAAAGTGTGTCCTGAGTAGGACACAGCCAGAGAACACAGCCATGTCATGTGGACACGGGTAGGGACACGGGCGTGTCCCTACCCGTGTTTGTGTATTGAACCGACATTGGAACCGTCGACGATTCTTCGCCCGTACAGGACATGGGTAAGGACACGAGCGTGTCCCTACCCGTGTCATTTTTCACTTATAAGGGATGTGAAAACCCTAGCCATTTTCACTCCTCATTCCAACCCTTTTTCATGAGAGAACTGTTGTAGAGAGGGAGAAGGTGCTGGAGCAAGTCCAAGAGGAGTGGAACCGCCGTCGCCTTGGAGGAGAAGATGCCGCCGAGAATAGTTACAAGATCCTTGGCCGAAAATGGTGGAAACGCCGGAAATGGGGTGAGCTTCCTCCCCTCTCCCTTGCTGCTAGATCTGTAGATACATCTAGGTGAGATGTCGACTCAAAAGAGTCTAGACTTGCGAGATGATGATTTCTCTAGGAAGAGGTCGTTCTAGGGCTTGTGCTCTAAGGATAGTGGTGTCTTCAACCTCTCCAACCTTCTATGTGAAGATGGGGGACAGTTTTGTGAAGAGTAATGACCTCATGAGTGTGAATAAGGGAGGAGGAATTTCTGATGTGATTTGGTGAAGATCGGCTTGTGGAGGAAGAGGAACAGATGACGTTCATTCCGCCTTAAGATGCGTGCAAAATCTGTGTTCTGCACGCAGCAATATTCTTGGCCATTTTCTGGTGTGATAGGTTCAGAACTGGGCTTTAGAGTGAACATGAAAGTTGAATTCCTTGAAAATACCTTTCCAATGATTGGTTGCACGACTTCAGGCGAAGTGTGTAGCCACGGGAAAGTCTGAACGAAATCGACGGTCGACAAACCAAGTCTGTAGAAATTGTGTTCTATATGCAGCAGACTTTAAAGCCGATTTCAAGTGTGTTACTTTCGGATCTGGGTTGTGGTCTGAATATGAAAGTTGTAACCCATGGAAAGACCTTTCCATAGTGTGGTTTCACGCCTTCATCAGATTCTTGTAGCTTTGGGAATCTTCGGTCAAAGTTGCTGTCGAGATGAATTCTGTGTTAAATTTTCTCAACGTGGTCAGCAAGATAGCCCAAACGCCAAATTAATATCTTCGGAACTACCCAGTTCTCATGTTGAACCAGCGGAACCCAAGGATCAAAGGTTACACCCAACAAACAATGGAAGCACAAGCAGGTCTTTTATACATTCACTTCTTTACAATTCGAGGCATACATAGCGAGACATGATTTCGCTAGTATAATAGCTGTAAACAGAAAGCACCAAAAAAACAAGCCGGGCGGACAGCACCGGAGTCCGCCGAGACCGCGAGGTTGCCGAGGTCGCCGAGTCCGCTGAAATCGCCCAAGCTATGCTGCAATCCGCCGAATAGACACGGAGTCCGCCGAAGCCGCGAGGCCGCGCGGACACACCATTATTCGCCTCCTGCTGAACCTGAACTAAGGAACACCCCTACCCGCCTGAAACTGGCGGACAGGTTATTGAAGCTGGCAAAGTTTAAACAGAACTGACAAGCCGCAGAGCGACCTCCTGCTGAGTCCGCGGAGACCGCACACTTCCAAGCACTTGACCGAAGTCACAGCCAAACTCCTGGGTCCTTGAAGCTATCCGCATGACCCGCACACAGCAAACCGTCAGCCTGAAACAATCCGCGCGGACTAGAAAACACAGACGGCAGCCCCTTGCACACCCCAACTTACTGTTCACTCAAGTTACTTAGGTTACTGTAGATGTGCCAAGGGGGTCCTATTTATAGGCAGGGTGAGGATTGTGGTCACCGCCCAAGAGATAGTGTCACCACCCCAGCCCGTACGATAGCAAACCTCCGTCCGATGAGTCCGCAAGGACTTAGACGGATACCAAGGAAAACCGCCAGGAGCAGGCAACCATTGGCGAACTCTCTCCAGTCCGCCCAAGCTATGCGGACAAGGCATCAGCCCGCAAAGCTCCAACCACTGCAGGACAGCACCCCCTTCAATGGCAGTCCGCACCAACCCGAGGCAGTCCGCAAGACTCACACCTCAATCCGCCACAAGTCCATGACCAAAGGCAGACAGCAACAGTCCGCCCGGTCACAGCGGACTTGGCGGATACGGCGGACACCATGAACTTGACACAAAGTGTGACCAAGTCCAAAACCATCAAGGGCCAGTGCGAGCATGGCGGACGCAAACTCCCGTCCGCCAAACACCCTAGCACAGACCGCCATCAGTCCGCGAGCTCCTCGCACTTGTCCAACGCAGCAGCTTCCTCCCGGACTCCAAACACCAGTCCGCCAACCTGTCTCCACAGCAAATTGCCTGCTGTGCCACCAGAGCTCGACAAGGCCTCAGCCAAGCTCTAAGCTCAGTCCGCAACAGCCAATACCGCGGACACTCCAGTCCGCAAGCTACTCGCGGACACGAGCCAACCCGCCTATCAGCACAAACTTGCACCCGCGGCCACTGAGCAATGCACCAGTCCGCAAGCCTCCATCCGCTCAGGCCGCTCCTTGGCAAAGCCAATTAGCACACCCTATCCGTAAACACAAGGCCGCATAGTCCGCGGACTCCATGCAACAACCCGCTCAGAAGACAGCTGGCTTCCCACTAGACCTATCACCAGGCCGCACATCACAGTCCGCCCAGTCCGCCTAGTCCGCCAATGTTGTCCGCCCAGGCCGCCCGGCCTGTCCCGTCACCCACTTCCACTTCACAAATTTCAACACTCCCCCTTGAAGTGAGAAGTGGTGACCAAGCCCAGCAAGCTGCGCAAGCGTTCAAAAGGCCCCTTTGACAGTGGCTTCGTGAAGATGTCAGCAAGATTATCTTCACTCCGAACATGCCCGACCAGCAGAGACCCCTCCAACACCTTCTCCCTGATGAAGTGGTGATCAATCTCTATATGCTTGGTCCTAGCGTGACACACTGGATTGTTAACAAGTTTGAGAGCACTTTCATTGTCACCCCAGAGTAAAGTAGGCCCTTGCACTTCTTCATGAACATCCTCTATAAGCCTCCTCAACCAAACGGCTTCCCGAGCAGCCAAGCCCGAAGCCTTATACTCCGCCTCCGTGGTTGAAACTGACACCGAGTCCTGCTTCTTGCTAAACCACGAGATGCTAGCTGAACCGCAAGTGAACACATAACCTGAAGTAGACCTTCGATCATCCGAATCACCGCCATAGTTAGCATCCGTGTACCCGAGCAGCGCAAACTCCGCATCCCTTCTATAGAGGAGTCCCATGTCAGAAGAAGCCTTGACATACTTCAGAATTCCCTTTGCCGCCACTAGATGAGATTGCCTTGGTTCAGCCATATACCGACTTACTCGGCCAACAACATAAGCTATATCCGGCCTTGTAATCGTCAGATAAATCAAGCTCCCAACAAGAGCCGTGAACACCAAGGGATCATAATGAACCCTTCCCTCATCTCGTCGAAGCTTAAGCCCTGATTCCAGTGGAGTAGAGCACTTCTTCTTCCCTTCGCCCATGCCGAACCGCTTCACAATACGATCAGCATATCCTTTCTGGCTAATGAGAACCCCGCACTCCTTCCTCTCCACTTCAAGACCAAGAAAGTGATGCAACTCTCCCAGGTCTTTCATCTCGAAGCGTATAACAAGCTCTGCTCTGAGCCTTGCTACTTCATCCTTTGAATTTCCTGTGATGATCATGTCATCCACATACAGTAGGACCAAGACCCGTAACTCTCCCTTCTTCTTGACGAACAAGCTTGAATCCGAGTTAGAAGCAAGGTATCCACAGAACTGCAAGTACTCTGCAATCTTCTCATACCAAGCTCTAGGAGCTTGCTTCAACCAATAGAGAGCCTTCCTGAGTTTGCAGACATAGTCCGGATGCTTCTCAGAGACAAAACCAAGCGGTTGATCCATGAAGATGTCCTTGTCAATCTCTCCGTAAATAAAGGCATTCTTCATATCGAGTTGCCACAACCTCCATCCCTTGCTAGCAGCCAAGGCGATCACCACTCTTACAGAAGTCATCTTCGCAACTGGACTGAATGTCTCCTCATAGTCTTCTCCATACTGCTGTGAGAATCCTCTAGCGACCAAGCGAGCCTTGAACCGATCAATGCTCCCATCTGTAACGCCCCGAAACTCAAAGGAGCAAAAGGGGAATAATTTGGGCCAGTTTGAGTTCTGGCTGCAGGCACACGGCCTGGGACACGGGCGTGTCCCAGGGCGTGTCAAGCCTGTGTCGACACTAAGGCGTGAAGTCGACACTTTGGTCTCGACATTGTGTCGAGACTGGGCACACGGCCTGCGACACGGGCGTGTCGCAGGGCGTGTCGACCCGTGTCGACACTTAGCCGTGAAGTCGACACAGTGCTTTGAAGTTGTGTCGAGACACGGCACACGGCCTGCGACACGGGCGTGTCGCAGGGCGTGTCAACCCGTGTCGACACTCGTCCCGCGAAGTCGACACTTTGGTGTCGACAGTGTGTCGAGACCTGGCACACGGCCTGCGACACGGGCGTGTCGCAGGGCGTGTCGACCCATGTCGACACTTAGCCGCGAAGTGCCGAGACCTTGTACACGGCCTGGAGCCCAGGCGTGTCAAGGTGACACGGGCAAGGACACGGCGTGTCCGAACCCGTGTCAGCGCTCGGGTTGGAAACAGGAGAAAATCATGGGGGTACACGGCCAGATACACGGCCGTGTCAGTTGGAACACGGGCGTGTCAGATCGAACACGGGCGTGTTCGATGCCCGTGTGAGGTTCCAGGTGATTTGATTTTGACGGCGAATGAGGCACACGACCCTGGACACGGGCGTGTGCCAGGCCGTGTTCGGCCCAGATTGGGCATTTCAGTCCCGAATCGAAGCCGTTCATTTCTTTGACTGAGGATCCAATGGCTGGGGGTTGTTCCTGAAGGGATATACCCGGGTTTTGACTTAGAAAACCCTCACTTTTTCCACTTGTTATCTCTCCAAATCCTTGGAGAAAGAAAAGCTAAGGCAAGAAGAAGAGGAACTAGATCCGCCATTGGAGGAGCTTCGGAGCTCCGAATCGCAAGCCGACTCCGGATCCACGGAGGCAACGCAAGTGCGGTGATTTCCATCCGATTACTTTTCGATGGCGCCAAAGAGGACCGCAAGGGTAACGATCCTCATCTTGAGCATGAGTTGCTCTTTTCTTTGCATAGGAAGCCCGCTCTCGCGAGTTTGCGGAGAGTTGGAGGCGTTCCTTCGGGTAGATATGTGAAGTCCCCGTTGTTTAGAGTCCGTATACGAGAATGGACATAGGCATTTTGGTTGAAGCCTACCCGGACATGTAGTTCGGATCGGTGATGTTGCATTGCATAAGGCCGGAGAAGACTCCGTGCTATTTGGTGTTTTTCGGGTTTTCTACTCGGTAGATTGCAGCAGGGAGCCTTGGGGACTAACCCAAAGGTGCACCCGGAAAACTGGGCGGACACGAGGTCTTGCCAACTTGGTGGCTTGGAAGCCAACTTGAACATAACCGGGTTATGTGACTTGTGATGAAAATGGGACTCGGTAGAAGTTTGACCTGCGCATATGGTTTAAATTACCGTTGCGGGCGCATATGGTTTAAATTACCGTTGCGTTGTGAGCACGGGTTAGATGGAACCGTACCCACTCTATGTCGTTCGGATTAGGGCCGTTGGCATAGATGAGGGTCTTCGGCGGTCTATGGTTTTAATTACCGTGACCCATGCCAGGAAGACAAACTGCTCATAGTTTGGTCGTCCAAGAGAGGATGGCGGTGAGTCGGCAGACTTAGACTGCGTTCACCAAGAATGTGCCCTGAGTGCACGGGGTGTGTGGCCGTTGAGCCTCCGCCTGTGATGAAATGACTATATTTATATTGCTCGCTTAAGCTAATGAAATGCAGGGAAGGAGCATCGCCGCCCCGAGTTGGGGGCGGGATCGTTATAATTTGGTCAGCATTGCTGACCGTTGCTTTGTTAACCACCGTGCGGTGGTTTGTTTGCTTGCAGGTGCAGCTGGACCAAGCGGTCAATAGCGGGCTAAAGCCCTTTCTGCGAAGCTGGCCCTCGAAGGCCCAAGTGAAATGTTTTATGTTTTATTCATGTATGGCCGGCCTGCGTGCCGAAGTTTGGAAAACATGTAAAAGACAAGTGAAACTTTTGTAAGGCCTTAAGGCCGACTTTTGAGTATTTTGTAATAACATTCCTATTATCTTGTTAGTGGACATTCATGCTTGTCGTTGGGTTCTTGTTTTGCAACTTATATAAATTGCTTCCGCTAGAATGCTCTGTGTAGGACGTTGAGATTAGTTGTATGGTTTCCATAAGTAACCACCCGGTCTGTCTGTGGTATATGGCGTCGGGCCCCGGCCGGACCTACTGCTATATGCTATGCGACGGATAGGGGGTGTTACACCATCAGCCTTCTTCTTCAACTTATACACCCACTTGCAAGTAACCGGAGTAATGCCATCAACCTTGGGCACAAGGTCCCAGGTTTCATTCTTCTTCAGAGCATCAATCTCTTCTTTCATGGCACTTTCCCACTCCTTCACTCCAGTGGCCTCGTTGAAGTTTGCAGGCTCTCGCTCATCCAGAGGACCTGCAAAGAAGCAGGAGACAAAGCTCACTGCATTCCCATCACAGTACCGAGTCGGTGGCTTAACCACCCTCTTCGATCTCCGAAGACACGTCTCCTTGCTCACGGCTTCCGTTGCTTCTTCAAGCTCCACTCCTACCTGGGGCAAGCATTGAGCAGTGCTCCCCCTGCTTCCTGAGCCAGAAGGCTCAGCCTCGGAGTTCGAAGCAACAGGAGCTGCAGGTGAAACAGCAAGCTCCTCTTCCAAGCCTTCATCTGCCTCCACCAGTGCTTCATCAACCTTGCTACTTCCGGTTAGCTCCACTGAGCCACCTCCATATGACGTCAGCTCGTCAAAGACAACGTCTCTTGACACCGCAAACTTCTTCGTCACAGGGTCCATGCATTTCCATCCCTTCTTCCGCTCATTATAGCCAACAAAGACAAGTTTACCTGCCTTCGCATCCAGCTTTGTCCGTGAAGCATCCGGGACATGCACGTAGCAGGTTGAACCAAACACCCTAAGGTGTCCCACACTCGGCTTCTCCTTCAGCAACAGCTCAATAGGAGTCTTCATGTTGATAGGGCTGAGTGGCATCCGGTTGATAACATAAGCAGCACAAGACATTCCCTCCGCCCAAAAGGACCTTGGGATATCTTTCGCATGAAGCCAGCATTTGCAGGTTTCCGTCAGAGGACGGATCTCCCGCTCCGCTACCCCATTTTGTTGTGGAGTGTGAGCACAAGTAAGCTCTCGTTGGATCCCGTGCTTCCTGAAGAAGTTAGAAAACTCGGAGAAACCAAATTCACCCCCGTTATCAGTTCTAAGCTTCTTAATCCGCAAGCCAAGCCGGCCTTCTACCAACTCCTTGAACTCCACGAACAAATGGAAGGCTTCCGACTTCTCCTTTAAGAAGTACGCCCAAGTATACCTTGAGTAGTCATCAACGAAGACAAGCATGTATCTACTTCCACCAAGGCTGGCAGTAACAGTGGGTCCCATCAGGTCGCCATGAATACACTCCAATGGTTTCTTGCTCCTTTTTTGAGATTTATCAAATGGAAGGCGATGTGCCTTACCGTATTGACAGCCCGCACAAACATGCCCATCACCAAAGGAGGACAACGTTGGCAACCCCCTCACCAGACTTCTACTAGCCATCGCCTTCAGCTTGTTCATGCCAACATGACCCAGCCTCTCATGCCAGATAGCAGCACTATCATTGGCCCTCATCTTATCAACATAAGCATTGGTGGAAAGAACAAATAAGTTCTTCACCCTCCTCCCAACATGAGCAACATCAGCCTTCACTGTTGATACGTTGCGAAGGAACCTCACGTCTGTTGGCCCAAACAGAACGTGATACCCAGCATCCACTGCATTGGTCACCGAGAAGAGGTTCTTCTTCATGCCCAACACGTGATACACACTCCTTAACGTGAGTGGCCCCTCATCACTACCCAAAGACACGACCTCCTCCTTCTCTACTGCATAAACAGTATTATCAACAGTGATAATAGCTTCATTACCTGAGTACGCCTGCATGGAGGTGAACTTCGATTTATCTCCGGTGAGGTGATGACCACACCCGGAGTCCACGATCCACTCGCTGTTGAAGTCCTCAGTAGACAAGGCCCGGACATAAGTGCCCGTCATAAAAGCTCCGCCCCATCCTGCTTCTTCACTTCTCGAGCAAGCTTCCTCCTTTCTCGCAGCATGCCCATGCTGCAGTTTGACCTTGCAGTCCCGCTTGAAGTTCCCTCGCTGATGACACCGGTAGCACTTCAGATTCTTCTTTCAGTCCTTAGGAGCATTGCTCCTCTCCGGCGGATATCAAGTTGAAGTCTCCTTCTCACCAGCGGCCTGCACCTTCGTCTTCTTCTTCCCTTCCCATCCTTTCTTCTTGCCTGAGAAGAGAGCTTCGCTGCCTTCCTGATTCAGATTCACTCCAGCCATCTGCCTTGCTATGCTCTCCTGCGAGGCAAGCAGATTCTCCAGTTCCAGCAACGACGGCTGAGTAGCCCACCCTTGAACAGATGTTACAAAGGCCACATACTCCTTCCGCAAGCCGCGGATAATGTGCCTTTTCATCTTTGCCTCAGAGATAGGCTCATCAGGATCCAGTGCCGACAGCTCAGCACACAAGCTCTTCATCTTTAAGAATACTTGGAGATGGAAAGGTCTCCTTGAGTTGCCCTGGCCAACTCATTCTCCAGGAACTGAAGCCGCGCAACATTCTTCCTATTGAACAACTCATCAATGGTTGTCCAAATATCAGCAGCCGACTCACACCCAACGATGTGATCAAACAGTTCTGGAGACACGGCTCTCTTCACAATGAAGTCCGCCTTAGCATTTGTTCTTCTTCAGAGCCTAACCTGCTCAGCAGTACCGAAAGCAGCAGTAACTTCCTGTCTTTCGTCACCACCGACGACTTCCCACAACTCCTCGCCAAGAAGATAACTCTTCATGCACGACTTCCACTTCTTGAAGTTAGTCGGTGTTAAGAGTTCAATGCCCAGACCTCTTGCAAAACTCCCTTCCATTGCAACACCTGTTGCCAACCTTTCAGAAGCTCCGAGCAACAACACAGGTTGATCACCACTCAATCACTGAGTAACAACACTAGATGACTTCCGCTCACGCAACTGAACCTCAGAAACCTCAGAAACCTCCCTCTGATACCATGTTAAATTTTCTCAACGTGGTCAGCAAGATAGCCCAAATGCCAAATTAATATCTTCGGAAATACCCAGTTCTCACGTTGAACCAGCGGAACCCAAGGATCAAAGGTTACACCCAACAAACAATGGAAGCACAAGCAGGTCTTTTATACATTCACTTCTTTACAATTCGAGGCATACATAGCGAGACATGATTTCGCTAGTATAACAGCTGTAAACAGAAAGCACCAAAAAAACAAGCCGGGCTGACAGCACCGGAGTCCGCCGAGACCGCGAGGTCGCCGAGGTCGCCGAGTCCGCTGAAATCGCCCAAGCTATGCTGCAATCCGCCGAATAGACACGGAGCCCGCCGAAGCCGCGAGGCCGCGCAGACACACCGTTATTCGCCTCATGCTGAACATAAACTGAGGAACACCCCTACCCGCCTGAAACTGGCGGACAGGTTATTGAAGCTGGCAAAGTTGAAACAGAACTGACAAGCGGCAGAGCGACCTCCTGTTGAGTTTGCAGAGACCGCACACTTCCAAGCACTTGACAGAAGTCACAACCAAACTCCTGGCTCCTTGAAGCTATCCGCGCGACCTGCACACAGCAAACCGTCAGCCTGAAACAATCCACGCGGACTAGAAAACACAGACCGCAGCTCCTTGCACACCCCAACTTACTGTTCACTCAAGTTACTTAGGTTACTGTAGATGTGCCAGGGGGGGTCCTATTTATAGGCAGGGTGAGGAGTGTGGTCACCGCCCAAGAGATAGCGTCACCACCCCAGCCCGCGTGATAGCAAACCTCCGTCCGCTGAGTCCGCAAGGACTTAGCCGGATACCAAGGAAAACCGCCAGGAGCAGGCAACCATTGGCGAACTCTCTCCAGTCCGCCCAAGCTATGCGGACTAGGCATCAGCCCGCAAAGCTCCAACCACTGCAGGACAGCACCCCCTTCAATGGCATTCCGCACCAACCCGAGGCAGTCCGCAAGACTCACACCTCAATCCGCCACAAGTCCACGACCAAAGGCAGACAGCAACAGTCCGCCCGGTCACAGCGGACTTGGCGGATACGGCGGACACCATGAACTTGACACAAAGTGTGACCAAGTCCAAAACCATCAAGGGCCAGTGCGAGCATGGCGGACGCAAACTCCCATCCGCCAAACACCCTAGCACAGACCGCCATCAGTCCGCGAGCTCCTCGCACTTGTCCAACGCAGCAGCTTCCTCCCGGACTCCAAACACCAGTCTGCCAACCGGTCTCCACAGCAAATTTCCTGCTGTGCCACCAGAGCTCGACAAGGCCTCAGCCAAGCTCTAAGCTCAGTCCGCAACAGCCAATACCGCGGACACTCCAGTCCGCAAGCTACCCACGGACACGAGCCAACCCGCCTAATAGCACAAACTTACACCCGCGGCCACTGAGCAATGCATCAGTCTGCAAGCCTCCATCCGCTCAGGTCGCTCCTTGGCAAAGCCAATCAGCACACCCTATCCGCAGACACCAGGCCGCATAGTCCGCGGACTCCATGCAACAACCCGCTCAGAAGACAGCTGGCTTCCCACTAGACCTATCACCAGACCGCACATCACAGTCCGCCCAGTCCGCCTAGTCCGCCAATGCTGTCCTCCCAGGCCACCCGGCCTGTCCCGTCACCCACTTCCACTTCACAAATTTCAACATTCTGTACTTAAAATACTAGGTTGGTGTAAAGTCGGGTTTTGACTCGGTGGAGACAATGTAGCAAATTAACTTTGAGGTTTGGTGAACTCTTTTATGTTAACCATCATAGTTCTATGAATGATGAAGTTTAATAATTGGATCCCATGTAATTGATTTTTGAAGCGAAGCGTACGTAAACGAAATGATTTGATAGAAATTGGTAAACTAAAAGAAATGCGCATCATGTTAATAATGTGTTGAAATCATTTGGAATGAAATGTAGGATGATAATCTATGGCCTTGTGAATGATTGTTTAATAACATGAATTTTATAGTCCAGTGCTTAGAGTGACGTCTCCTTACGAGTAGCATTGTGAAAAGGTGTAAGTGCGGTGTTGATCGCACTAGTTGGGGGTAGCGTTGGGATGAGTCATAGGAGGACGATTGGGCTTGGTCCTCGGTGCTCATTTCCCGGGGCTCCTTCCGTACCGAGTAGACGGTTGGGCTTGGTCCTCGTGTTTTCTCCGAGGCTCCTTCCATGCCACGATGATGTGGAATTTCATACGGTGTGAGTCGACACACGATGTCGTAATCCTGAGTTAAGGATAGTGTGGCGGGTCTACGTGCTCGCTAGTTGTCACACAGACGAGAGTTGACAGTTATACCTTAGACAGTTGGGCTTGGTCCTCGGTGCTCATTTCTTGGGGATCCTTCTGTGCCAATTGAACGGTTGGGTTTGGTCCTAGTGCTTTCTTTCGAGGCTCCTCCCGGGTCACACAAGGCCAGTTCGGGGCTTGGTTCTCGGTGCACATCTACCCGAGACTCCGGCTGGGCCATAGTACGCATGGGCTCCGCTGTTGTGTTCTTAGCATTGAGGCGTACGGAGGCCTAAGTGAAGTAGTGTGGATACCCGCTTAGTAGTAGAGATGCCCGTTCTACAGTCACTTGCTGACCACGACGGTTGATGCCTGAGAGTTTAGCGACTTGCTCGAATAGTGGGAACTACAAGTCTGTGTCGACATAGCGGTTGAATGTGCGTGAGCATGGGGGAGTCATTGCATTGCACACGTACCATTACATACATTACATAAACAAGATCCTCATCGTATAAGTTTTTATGGGCACTCCTATACGATGAGTTACATTATGTTAAACCGATCCTTAACTTATAAGCTTGTATGTGCATCCTTATAAGTTAAGTTACTTTCCTGCTGTAGATACTTATACTTGTTGGATTGTTATAGCTATTGTAGATCTGCTAGATTAAAATGATGTTAATCATATTGTACTATTACCACCTGCTTGTACCTGCTTAAATTACTTGTTACATATTGTATCCTAATTCCTTTCTCTGCCCGGTGCCGAGGAGTTGCCGGGGGAGCGGATGTGAAAGCCACTTAGTATTTTTGACTAACAGTTGCTACATCATCCTTTTTAGGTGGTCACCCCGCAGGTAGAGAAGTCGCAGATTATGCAGCAGGATAGCCAGCCCAGGACGACAGGGCCTGAAGGGATGGTACCGTCGCTACCGTCAGTCTCCGATTTGAGTGTTGAGCGACTTTGATGTAGCCCTTTTGGGTGTATATTAGCTGTACACTGATACTTTAGAAGCATGTTATTAGCTTCTTACCTTATTGTACTTTTGGACTATTATGCTTTGTGTGGATTTGAGTTCTATATTATGATATTGGTTGGGTTGACATATTATGATATTAGTTGTAGCCGGCAGAATAAGCGTCTTGCGGTACAGGTTAACCTGTATGCTAATGCTACCGCAAGGCGGCTGTTCTGGGCATAAGACCCCCTTCGTGCCGTTTTTTGGGATCCGGGAGGGGGGTCTTACAAATGGTATCAGCTTGCCATGATCCTCAACTAAAGAAGTCATTCAACAATGGTACCACCCCCATTCGATTAGTCATTTTGGGGTCAAACTGACTTAGCGGAAGCAGTGGTGTGCCCATATGTAATTCACACTAAGTATGCCCAACGTTGACCTTAAGATTAGCCAACCTGACCATATGTTTGTATTCTATGTGTAGATTCCAGTGCACGTTGAGCCGATGGGGGGCACTCCTACCCCTTCCATACCGACTCAGTTCCAACAATCAGAGTTGGGACAGAAGCTCACCACCATCCTGGATGCCCTTATGTCGCAGCAGCCTCCAGTACAACAACAGGATCCGTGCTCAAACTGGCTGAGCACCTTTCGGGCTCTCTCCCCTCCCGACTACCTCAGGACGGATTCGGCCGTGCGTACGGAAGAATGACTTGACACAGTGCAGGAGTTATTTGCGGGGATCCGTGGCCCAGCCAACATGGCTGTAACATTGGCGGTGTCCGTCTTGGAACTACACCCCAAGAGGTGGTGGAAGTCCCTCTTGGGCTCCACCTTCCAAGGGCTATTTTATACAGAGATAAGCTGGAGCGAGTTCTCGGGAGTTTTCTTGGAGCACTTCATTCCCTCATCTGCTCGAGATGAACTCGAAGAGAGGTTTATACTACTGAAGCAAGGATCAAAATCGGTTACGGAATATCAGCGAGAGTTCCAACATCTCGCGAGGTTCCCAGACTCATATGAATTGAATGATAGAGGATACGCCAAGCGTTTCTACAAAGGGCTACGAGATCCCTTAAGGCAGGCCCTTTTGTTTATAGCGGACTCCAGCTTGGCGGAGATAATTGACATGAAAAAGAGATTAGTGGCGGACCACTTGGGAAGCAATAAGAGACTTGCAGAGGGCGTGATGGAAGCTGGCCCAAGCAACAGAAGGAGACAGGACTATAGAGGAGGTAGAGGACATCAAAGGGGTGGCGGACGTTTCCACCAAAATTTTAGAGTGGAGCATCCGGTTCCACAACAACCCGCATTGCCTCCGCCTCCACAGACTCAACAATTTCAGCAACCTGAGGGGCATTATGGGCGGGTGTGCTTCGAATGCAACCAACTGGGCCACATCCGATGCTACTGCCCGCAGTTGTTTGGGAACGTCCCTCCTGCTCTCCCTCCGGCAGCCCCATGAGGACGGGGTTACATGCGTGGTCGAGGACGAGGACCGCGAGGAGGAAACCCCGGTCCTGCTCGGAATCAAGTGTATGCGCTGGACATGGCGCAAGAACCGAATCCCCAGGATGCGATTGCAGGTATGTTGCAGTTAGCTTTCACATTTTCATCGTTTAACTTAAGTTGCTTAAGATATACTAGATATCTAGCGTTGAGTTTTGGTTATTGGTACTGAGGCACCGTGGTAGTAGGCGGGAAGAGAGCCTATGCATTGTTTGATACCGGTGTCTCACACTCTTTTGTATCCGAAGACTTTATTAAAGACGTGGAGGGTGTATAATACTTCACTGGTATGGCCCAATGAGTACACCTCCCCGACGGCTCTGAGATGATCGAAACCGCCATGTGCGAATTTGAGATACTTATTGGGGAAAAGGCCTTTGATACGCCTGCCACAGTCTTGAGAATGCCGGAATTAGACGTCATCTAGGCATGGCATGGTTATTCAGGCACTTTGCAAGGATCGACTGCGCGGAGAAACGAATCTATTTGAGATATGGAGACACCGACGTCATCTTCCAAGGTATTAGTTTCGCACCTCGTATGTTGTTATCTTCAGTTCAGGCTTTAAAAGCCCATATGATGGGGGATGAAGTTTTCATGATCTGTTTCGAGTTGAATGAGATAGCATTAGATTTAAAAGACGTACGAGTAGTGCGGGAATTCCCCGAGATATTTCCTGAGAAACTGGCTGGATTACCCCCTCATAGAGAAGTTGATTTTCAAATTAATCTAGTACCGGGTGCTAAGCCTGTCTCTAGGACCCCTTACCGAATGGCCTCGAAGGAACTCGAGGAGTTTAGAGTTTAACTGTAAGAACTAGTGGAGTCAGGGTTCGTTCGCCCCAACTCGTCACCTTGGGGAGCCCCTGTTCTATTCGTCAAGAAGAAGGACGAAAACTTGCAACTACACATAGAATATTAGGAGCTCAATCGACTGACGGTGCGGAACACTTATCCGCTACCCCGGATCTGCGAGCTGTTCGATCAACTGGTGCGAGCGCATTGGTTTTCTAAGTTGGATTTGCGTTTGGGGTATTATCATTTGAGGATACAAGAAGCGGATATCCAAAAATGGCCTTTAACTCAAGATACGGACTATACGAGTTCACCGTAATGACGTTTGGGCTCACAAATGCCCCTTCGACTTCCATGAGCCCGATGAACAAGGTGTTTGAGCCTTATTTGGACATCTTCATCATTATTTTAATCGACGACATCCTCATCTACTCAAAGACAAAGGAGGAGCATATCAAGCACCTGACCTTAGTATTGAGGAAGCTAAAAGAGCATGCCTTGTTTGCCAAGTACAGCAAGTGCGAATTCTGGCTTAAAGAGGTTGCTTTCTTAGGCCATGTGATAGGTGGAGCTGGAGTAGCGGTGGACCTGGCCAAGGTGCGTGCCGTGAAGGAGTGGTATCCCTTGAATTCAGTGGCCGATGTGCGGAGCATCCTTGGACTTGTCGGGTACTATCGCAAGTTCGTAAAAGGATTCTCAAAGATTGCCCTTCCTCTTACTTCCTTGACAAAGAAAGGTGTGCCATATGAGTGGACACCCCAATGTGAAGCTGCATTCCAAGAGCTGAAGGATAGGCTTACCTCCGGCCCCATCCTAGCACTTCCGTCTGGGAAGGAAGGATTTCAAGTTTACACTGACGCGTCGTATCAAGGGATGGGAGCGGTATTGATACAACACGGCCATGTAATCGCCTACACCTCAAGACAGTTAAAGAAGCATGAACTCAATTATCCGGTTCATGATTTGGAATTGGGAGTAGTGGTATTCGACTTGAAGATTTGGAGGCACTATCTATATGGCGCCCACTGCGAGATCTTTTCAGGCCACAAAAACTTAAAGTATGTTCATACGCAGAAGGAATTGAACTTGAGACAACGGCAGTAGTTAGAGTTTCTGTGCGATTATGAGTTCACCTTGAACTACCACCTCAGAAAAGCGAACTCGGTGGCCAATGCATTGAGCAAAAGAGTACCGGACTCGAGCTCAGAGTCTCGGTTAATGAGTATGGAGTTAGCTCGGATGCTCGAAGAGATGGAGATTACTTTGGTGTTTAAGGTTCCTTCGGAAGAGTATACGGAGTACTTGGTGACCATGAGTATCGTCTGCGATATCCAGGACTGAATCCGGGCAGAGCAAGGAAGGGATGCAGCTCTGGCCCCGACAATCAAGTCAATCGAAGATGGGACTACTGATGAGTATACACTAAAAGACGGCCTCGTTTATTTCCGCGGCCGGCTTTACATTCCTAAGGGAGGTAAAATCCGGGAGGATATCTTGAGAGAGGCACATTGCTCTCAGTATTCAGTGCACCCGGGTATTGCCAAGATGTACGCCGGCTTGCGGAAGACCATGTGTTGGCCAAGAATGAAGAAAGATGTCAAATACTTTGTTACACATTGCGAGGCCTGTCAAAGGGTGAAGGTGGAATGCAAGGGCCCCGGTGGTTTGTTACAGTTGTTGCCCATCCACGAGTGGAAGTTTGAGGATATCTCCATGGACTTCATCCATGGGTTACCTCGCTTGGGCTAAGGGAATGATTCGGTGTGGGTGATCGTTGATCGCCTGACGAAAGTAGCCAGGTTCATCCCTATGAAGAAAGAGGCTCACATGGATGTCTTGGTACGCCTCTTTGTGGAGCAGTTCGTACGGTACCATGGAGTGCCTAAGATGATCATTTCTGACCGGGATGGTCGGTTTATCTCAAAGGAGTGGAAGGCAGTACAGGCGTATTTGGGTTTGCGCCTTACCTTTAGCACAGCGTTTCATACTCAGACGGACGAGCAGTCATAGAGGTCCATCAGAATATTGGAGTACCTATTGAGGTTATGTGTGTTGGATAGAGGAGAGTTGTAGGAAAGGCTCTTACCACGGGTAGAATTCTCCTACAACAACTGTCATCAGACTAGCATTGGCATGGCGCCCCATGAAGCCCTTTACGGAAGAAGGTGTAGAACCACCTTGTCTTGGGTGCAAGATGAAGACTAGAAGGCTTTGGGAATTTAGTATATAGATGATACTGATACGTTGGTTTGACTGATACAGGACCGCATGTTGGAGGCTCAAAGTCGGCAGGCGAAATATTATAATGTAAAGCTCCGGATGGTAGAGTTTTAAGTGGGTGATAAAGCGTTTCTGAAAATCCGGCCGATGCATGGAGTGACACGGGTACGTGGTGTGAAAAAGCTCAGCCCGAGGTATGTTTGGCCTTACGCTATATTGGAAAGGATTGGCCCTTTGGCCTATCGGTTGGAGTTAATGCCAGAGCTAGAGAATCTCCACGACGTGTTCCATGTGTCGTCTCTTTGAAAGCCGCTGTTACGGCCTGATCAATATATCCCCACCGCTGATGGTGCAGTGGCGACTGATAGGTCAGTGCGACTAGAGTCGGTGCAGATCATAGACAACGAGACAAGAATTTTGCGCCGCAAAAGTGTTTCTTTGGTGAAGGTGTTGTGGTCTAATCATGGGAAGGAGGAGTATACATGGGAGCCGGTGGACTTGATGCAAAAATGCTACCCAAAGTTGTTTTCTCAAGGTAATTCTTAAAAGCATATTTTAGTTTTTGTTATGCTTTTTCTCCCCATAGCCATAACCTGATTTCATGGACGAAATCTTTTATTTTGTTTATAGGATTTGTAACGTCCTGATTCGCACTAGGCCACTCGTATGCATTTTTGAGTCAGGAGGGCTGACTTTGGTTAAGGGAAGTGCTGACAACTGGGCTGCACTTATAAATGGGAGGAGAAATCAGTCCAGAATAGGATACGGGTAGAGATACAGTTGTGTCACAGGCATGTCACGACAGCCCGCTCTCGAGTCGACGACTCGAGTATGTCCAGAGATGGACAAGGGTAGTGACACAGGCATGTCACTACCAGTATGCATGACGACAGGGTAGGGATACGACATATTCCTACACATGTATGTACAACACTATCCCGGTGAAGGACACAGGTAGAGACACGGGCGTGTCCCTACCCATTTCTATCCAACCAACTCTCAAGTCAATGACTCGAGTTATCCCAGAGAAGGACATGAGTAGTGACACAGGCGTGTCACTACCCATATGAAGATGACACGAGTAGAGACATGGGCGTGTCCCTACCCGTGTGTGTCGAGTGGAGCTCGACAAAATGTTCCCCGAGAAGGACACGGGTAGAGACACGGGCGTGTCCCTACCCGTGTGTATCGAGCTGAGTTCGACGAAGCATGTCCTAAGCAGGACACAGCCAGAGAACATGGCCGTGTCATGTGGACACGGGTAGGGACACGGGCGTGTCCCTACCCGTGTTTGTGTATTGAACCGACATTGGAACCATCGACGACGCTTCACCGGTGCAGGACACGGGTAAGGACACAGGCGTGTCCCAACCGGTGTCACTTTTCACTTATAAGGGATGTGAAAACCCTAGCCATTTCACTCCTCATTCCAACCCTTTTTCCTGAGAGAACTGCTATAGAGAGGGAGAAGGTGCTGGAGCAAGTCCAAGAGGAGAAGAACCGCCACCGCCGTGGAGGAGAACATGCCGCCGAGAAGAGTTACTAGATCCTTGACCGGAAATGGTGGAAACACCGGAAATGAGGCGAGCTTTCTCCCCTCTCCCTTGGTGCTAGATCTATAGATACATCTAGGCCAGATGTCGACTCAAAATAGTCTAGACTTGCGAGATGATGATTTCTCTAGGAAAAGGCCGTTCTAGGGCTTGTGCTCTAAGGATAGTGGTGTCTTCAACCTCTCCAACCTTCTATGTGAAGATGGGGGACGATTTTGTGAAGAGTAATGGCCTCATGAGGTTGAATAAGGGAGGCGGAATTTCTCTTGTGATTTGGTGAAGATCGGCTTGTGGAGGAAGATGAACCGATGTAGTTCATTCCGACTTAAGATGCATGCAGAATCTGTGTTCTGCACGCAGCGATCTTCTTGGCCATTTTCAGGTGTGATATGGTCAGAATTGGGCTTTTGACTAAACACGAAAGTTGAAGTTCTTGAAAATACCTTTCCAATGAGTTGTCGCACGACTTCAAGCGAAGTGTACAGCCACAGGAAAGTCTGAACTAAATTGACAGTCGACAAACCAAGTCTGTAGAAATTGTGTTCTGTACGCAGCGGACTGTAAAGCCGATTTCAAGTGTGTTACTCTCGGATCTGGGTTGTGGTGTGAATATGAAAGTTGTAACCCATGGAAAGACCTTTATATTGTGGGGTTACACGCCTTTACCGGATTCCTGTAGCTTCGGGAATCTCCGATCGAAGTCGCGGTCCAGATTAATTTTGTACTTAAAATCCTGGGTTGGTGTAGAGTCGGGTTTGGACTCGGTGGAGACAATGTACCAAATTAACTTTGAGGTTTGGTGAACTCTTTTATGTTAACCATCATAGTTTTATGAATGATGAAGTTTAATAATTTGATCCCATGTAATTGATTTGTGAAGCAAAGCATACGTAAACAAAATGATTTGATATAAATTGATAAATTAAAAGAAATGTGCATCATGTTAATAATGTGTTAAATCATTTGGAATGAAATGTAGGATGATAATCTATGACCATGTGAATGATTGTTTAACAGCATGAATTTTATAGTTCAATGCTTAGAGTGGCGTCTCCATACGGGTAGCATTGTGAAAGGGTGTAAGTGCGGTGTTGACCGCACTAGTTGGGGATAGTGTTGAGATGAGTCATAGATGGACGGTTGGGCTTGGTCCTCGGTGCTCATTTCCCGGGGCTCCTTTCGTGCTGAGTGGATGATTGGTCTTGGTCCTCGTGTTTTCTCCAATGCTCCTTTTGTGCCATGGAGATGTGGAATTGAATGCGGTGTGAGTCGATACGCAATGTCGTAATCCTGGGTTAAGGATAGTGTGGCAGGTCTACGGTCTCGGCAGTCATCACACCGATGGGTGTTGACAGTTAGGCCTTGGGCGGTTCGGCTTGGTCCTTGGTGCTCATATCCCGAGGCTCCTTCCATGCCAAGTGAACGATTGGGCTTGGTCCTCGTGCTTTCTTCCGAGGCTCCTTCTGGGTCACATAAGTCCAGTTTGGGGCTTGGTTCTCGGTGCACATCTACCGGAGACTACCGATGGGCCATAGTAGGCATGGGCTCTGTTGTTGTGTTCTTAGCGTTGATGCATACGGAGGCCTAAGTGAAGTACTGTGGATACCCACTTAGTAGTAGAGATGCCCGCTCTACTGTCACCGCCTGGCCATGATAGTTGATGCCTGAGAAGTTAGCTACCTGCTTGAATAGTGGGAACTACAAGTCTATGTCGACATAGCTGTTGCATGTGCGTGAGCATGGTTGAGTCATTACATTGCACACATACCATTACATACATTGCATAAACAAAATCCTCATCGTATAAGTTTGTATGGTCACTCCTATACGATGAGTTACATTATGTTAAACCGATCCTTAACTTATAAGCTTATATGGGCATCTTTATAAGTTAAGTTACTTTCCTGCTGTAGATACTTATACTTGTTGGATTGTTATAGCTCTTGTAGATCTACTAGATTAAAATGTTGTTAATCATATTGTACTACTACCACCTGCTTGTACATGCTTAAATTACTTGTTAAATATTGTATCAGAATTCCTTTCGCCGCCCGTTGCCGAGGATTCTCCTGGGGAGCGGATGTGAAAGCCACTTAGTATTTTGGACTAACTGTTGCTGCGTCTTCCTTTTTAGGAGGTCACCCCGCAGGTAGTGCATCCGCAGATTATGCAGCAGGACAGCCAGGCCAGGACGACAGGGCCTAAAGGGACGGTACCGTCGCTACCGTTAGTCACCGATGTAAGTGTTGAGCGAATTTTATGGAGCCCTTTTGGGCATATATTAGCTATACTCTGATACTTTAGAAGCATGTTATTAGCTTATTACCTTATTGTACTTTTGGACTATTATGCTTTGTGTGGATTTGCCTTCTATATTATTTTATTGGTTGGGTTGGCATATTTTGATATTGGTTGTAGCCGACAGAATATGCGTCTTGTGGTACAAGTTAGCCCGTGTGCTAATGCTACCGCAAGGTGGCTGTTCTGGGCATAAGACCCCCTTCGTGCTGTGTTTTGGGATCCGGAGGGGGGTCTTACAATTGCAAATGGCGTCTTCGTCGCAATCAGATTTCTAGCAAAATCCTAATAGTGCACTTCATAGAACATCACCGAATCAGACAACCGGTCGTGAATACGGCTGTTGGGTTTTACTATACGACACAACACTTGTGCAAAATAGAAAAAGTAACAAGAAAACCCAAATGAAATATATCTTACGATGAATATCGATCAAGAAGTAAAGTTGCAGTAAATAAAATATACCATTGCAGGATTTAGTCACTACTCAACCAAGGTGCTCCGAAGAAGTTCGACGAACACTGGAGGCTGGAGTTCGGAGCGTAGTATTGTGTCTATGCCTCTATAGATAATCTACACGAATGGGAGAACCCTCAGACACTTATCACATAAGATCTAGGTTGGAAGAAAGCACTTTGTGTCTTCACAGGCTGCTAGGTCTGCTCTAGAAGAGGCTGCCGCTACGGGCGCCAGAAATGGGCTGAGTGATGGTGACGGGATCAGGACTTTCAGAAATGTTTTCTGTCGATCTTTCTCTCTCGGGCTTAGCACAGTGCAATACTTGTTAAAAACCTTAAGACATCTTCTATTTATACCTAACGGAATAAACAAAAGAAAATTATCGCTATCGACAGACCCGTAACACATGGAATTTTTCTCGACGAATCAACACTTGACTCGACGAATTGTCAAGTGGTCTCAACGCACTCAATGCCTGACAGTGTGGTCTCAACGCACAACTCAATGAATCAACACTTGACTCGATGAAGATTCGAGTGGTCTCAACACACTCAACGCCTCGCAGTGTGGTCTCAACGCACTTAATGCCGGGCAGTGTTGTCTCAACGCACTAAATGCATGGCAATGTCGTCTCAATGCACTCAATGCCTGGTAGTGTGGTCTCAACACCTCAATGCCGGGAAGTGTGGTCTTAACACACTCAATTCCTAGCACTGTGGTCTCAAGATACTCAATGCTTGGTAGTGTGATCTCAACACACTCAATGTCTGGCAGTGTGGTCTCAACATACTCAACACATATGAGTAAGACCCACACAATCCATTTCTCTAACTTCTCCAAACACTCTTATGTGCGACCTTGTAGGCTCATATTGTATTGGCGGTGATACTACATGTTTGATCACTTCCAGATCACCATGGTAACACCAAAAGTCTCCCACTTGAACTTGAACGTATCAAACAAAAGCTTCATAAATAATGAAAGACATCTAGCAATGTATCATTGGACCCCAAGCAATAAGAGTTTAAAACTCAAAATCCACTGTGACCAATGAATCAATGTTGGCATGTTCCTTTGTCCGTTACATCCGGATAGAAATAGAGGTATAGACCGTGTCACCCTCATAATTTCTCAATCCTAGTTTTTTGAATCTAGAATATACTTCCAAAATTCGGTGAGTCCAATATCATATATTGGCACAACCTAGCATGGTCATGCATTTCTCAATTCCATTCCATCAAGGGGCCCATGGATACAACACATGTCGTATACTAGCTCAAATACCGTTTCTGTCCACAAGCAAACACCCAAATGATTCGTAACGTACCCAATAACCACCTTTAACATCTAATTTCTGAAGAATGGACTTTTGATAGCATCAAAGAATTCTCTCACTCGATGAATGCTGCAACTTCAGGTCAAAGGACCACAAACACCATTGCCACTTGAGACCAACTTATGGCACGTTCATATAATAATCCACAAAATATTCTCATGGTCGGTTTGCCCAGTACAACTTGTTCACTAACAAGTACCCATGTAATGACTTGATATCACAATATCATGACCTGTGAGAATCGATCATCAGTTAACACACTTGCTAGTCATAATGTATCATCATCGCCCTTAGCTTCTAAGATGATACGCCGACTAGGGGCCATTTAAGAATGAAGCTTCTAAGAACATAGGCCCTTACATTAAATTCATCAACTTGAATCCCATGGAAGTAAATATTCTAAGGACAATTATTATGTTAAATTAATCTACAACAATAGAAATAAATTTGCACAATAAAAGTACTTGCCATAAATATAAAATGAAATGTATATCACTCCATTCATCAAATGAATTATTATACCTGACAAACATACAATATACAAGACTCCTACTAGAGTTGATCATTCAGGTATCTAATACCTATTGATCTAACATGACCATCATGCTTTCTCTATGCGAGAGGCTTTGTAAGTGGATCCTCAATTTTTTCTTCTGTTGGCACTCTATAAATATTCACATCTCCTCGATCGATAATCTCATGAATAAGATGGAACCGCCGAAGTATGTGCTTGGAGTGCTTATGAGATCTAGGTTCTGAAGAAAGTGCAATTGCACCGTTGTTGTCAGTACAGAAGTACGAGATCAATAATGCTAGGAACTATATTTAGCTCGCCAATGAATTTCCTAATACATACAGCCTCCTTTACCGCATTTGTAGCAGCGATATACTCTGCCTCAGTTGTAGAATCAATATGTCTCCTGCTTGGAACTCTTCCAGCTAACAACTCCTCCATTTAGGCAAAATATAAACCCTGACTTAGACTTTGAGTCGTCCCTATCAGTTTGGAAGCTAGCATCCGTGTAACTCTTTATAACGAGCTCTTCCTCTCCACCAAACACTAAGAACGTATCCATAGTCCTTCTCAAATGTTGTAGGAAATTGTTGATATCTATCCAGTAACTATCACTAGGATTAGACTGATACCTATTAGTCATGCTCAAGGCATAAGAGACATTAGGTCGAGTACATATCATTGCATACATGATTGATCCAAATGTCGAAGCATATGGAATCAACTTCATGTGGTCATTATCTTCACAAGATTTAGGACACCAGTCCTTAGAGAGATGCACACCATGAGACATAGGAAAGAATCCTTTCTTGGACTAAAGCATGTTGAACCGTTTCAACACTTTCTCAATATATGTACTTTGTGTAAAACCCATTAACATCTTCAATCTATCTCTATAGATCTTAATACCAAGTATAAAAGTCACTTTGCCCAAGTATTTCATAGAAACGCAGTTACCTAGGTTGTTCTTAACAACTTGTAGGGTCAGTTTGTCATTCCCGATCAATAGTATGTCATCTACATACAATACCAGGAAGACAACAATGCTCCCACTAATCCTTTTGTATACACACGGTTCATTCTCGATCTTGATAAAACCAAAATCTTTGATCTTCTCATCAAAATGAAGATTCCAACTTCGAGAAGCCTGTTTTAATCCATAAATGGATCTCTACAACTTGCATATATTAGTGTCTTCACCTAGAGATACAAAACCCTAGGGTTATGTCATGTACACTTCCTTAAGGAGGTTTCCATTTAGGAAAGCCGTTTTGACATCCATCTACCAGATCTCGTAGTCATAATACGTAGCAATAGCAAGCAGAATTCAGATAGATTTAACAATACTAATAGGGGAAAAGGTCTCATCATGGTCAACACCATGAATTTGCTTGAAACCTTTAGCCACTAATCGCCCTATGAATGTCTGTACATTTCCATCCATGTCAGTCTTCTTCATGAAGATCCACTTACACCCTATGGGTCGTACCCCTTCATGTTATTCCACCAAGGTCCAAACTTGGTTTGCATACATGGAGTCTATTTCAGATTTCATGGCCTTGAGCCCTTCTCGTAGTCTAGTCAACATATAGACTCTTTGTAGGTTGCAAGCTCATCATCATGATCCATAAGTAACACATTACCGATTTGAGACACGAGAAATCCATATCTCTCAGGCTCAAATCTTGGTCTACCAGATCTATGCGGGAGTTGTGTTTCTTGAGCAGGTTCTCTAGCTATAACATATTGTAGTACTTGCCCAAGTTCCAATTCTGGTTCACTCAGTGTTTGTGGTTCTTGAACTTCTTCAAGTTCTACCCTACTAGTCTTTCTACTTAAGAACTCTTTCACATGAAAGACACTTGTCCTAGTCACAAACACTTTCCCTCAGACGGTAGGAAGAAATAGTACCATTTATTTTCTTTAGGATACCCCACAAGATAATATTTATCTGACTTGGGTTCCAACCTGTCAGACATTTGACGTCACAAGTATGCCTCACAACCACAAATCTTAATGAAAGACATACTAGGATGCTTTCTAATTCATATCTCATATGGTGTTTTCAAAACCGTTTTCGCTGGAGCACGATTTAGTGTAAAAGCTGCAGTCTCTAGAGCAAAACCCTAAAAGGAAATAGAAAAATCTACATGACTCATTATCGATCGCACCATGTCTAATATAGTACAGTTCCTTCATTCAGACACATCTTGTAGGGTTAGTTTGTCATTCCAGATCAATAGTATGTCATCTACATAAAATATCAGGAAGGCAATAATGCTCCCACTAATCCTCTTGTATACACACGGTTCATCCTCGCTCTTGATAAAACGAAACTCTTTGATCTTCTTATCAAAACGAAGATTCCAATTTCAGGAAGCCTGTTTTAATCCATAAATGGATCTCTACAGCTTGCATATCTTAGTGGCTTCAACTGGAGATATAAAACCCTCGGGTTGTGTCATATACACTTCCTTAAGGAGGTTTCCATTTAGGAAAGCCGTTTTAATATCCATCTGCCAGATCTCGTAGTCATAATACTTAGCAATAACAAGCAGAATTCTGATGGACTTAACTATAATAATTGGGGAAAAGGTCTCATCATAGTCAACACCATGAATTTGCTTGAAACCTTTAGCCACTAATCGCCCTTTGAATGTCTATACATTCCCATCCATGTCGGTCTTCTTCTTGAAGACCCACTTGCTCCCCATGGGTTGTACCCGTTTAGGGGGTTCAACCAAGGTCCAAACTTGGTTTGCATACATGAAGTCCATTTTATATTTCATGGACTTGAGCCACTTCTCGGAGTCTGGACTACATATAGATTCTTGGTAGGTTGCAAGCTCATCATCATGATCCATAAGCAACACATTACCTATTTGAGACACGAGAAATCCATATCTCTCAGGCTCAAACATTGGTCTACCAGATCTATACTGAACTTGTGTTTCTTGAGCAGATTCTCTAGCAATAACATCTTGTAGTCCTTGCTCATGTTTCAATTATGGTTCATTCACTATTTATGGTTCTTGAAGTTCTTCAAGTTCTACCCTGGTAGTCTTTCTATTTAAGAACTCTTTCTTAAGAAAGACACATGTCCTAGCGACAAACACTTTGCCCACCGACTGTAGGTAAAAATAGTACCCTTTAGTTTCTTTAGGATACCCCACAAGATAACATTTACGTGACTTGGGTTCCAAATTGTCAGGCATTTGCCGTCACAAGTATGCCTCACAGCCCCAAATCTTAATGAAAGACATACTAGGATACTTCCCAGTCCATATCTCATATGGTGTCTTCAGAACCATTTTTGTTGGAGCACAATTTTGTGTAAAAGCAGCAGTTTCTAGGGAAAAACTCCAAAAGGAAATAGGCAAATCAACATGACTCATCATCGATCGCACCATGTCTAACAGAGTAGGGTTCCTCCATTCAGACACAACATTATGCTACGTTGTTGTGGGTGGAGTGAGCTGTGATACAATACCACACTCTTTCATATGATCACGAAACTCGCGACTTAGGTATTCGCCACCACGATCAGATCGGAGTTCTTTAACCCTCCTACCCAACTAGTTATCTACTTCATTATTAAACTCTTCGAACATTTCAAAGGTTTCGGATTTGCACTTCGTAAGATACACATATTCGTATCTACTGAAATAATGAGTAAATGTAACAAAGTAGAAGTTACCACCTCTGGCCATAGAACTCATGGGTCTGCATATATCACTATGTATTATACCCAAGAGATCACCAGCCCTCTCATCGAAGCCAATGAAAAGGACGTTAATCATCTTGCCTAATAAACAGGATTCACATCTCTCAAATGATTCATAATCAAATGAGTCTAGTAGTCCATCTTTATGGAGCTTGGATATGTGTTTCTCATTTATATGGCCCAAACGCAAAGCCAAAGGTATGTATGATTTGAGTCATTTATTTTTAGTCTTTTAGTATTTTTTTTATTTTATAGATCTGATGGTCTAAGTTCAAAACATATAGACCATTAAAAATTTGGTCTACACCATAACAAACATCATTCATAAAAATTCAATAATAATGGTTCTTAATTATAAACAAAAATTCTTTTATGTTAAGATATGATATGGATATATTGTTACGAGTTATGGAAGAAATGTAATAGCAATTATCTATTTCTATTACAAGCCCACTAGGAAAAGAAAGACGGTAAACTTCTACGACGACAATAGTAAATCTTGCTCCGTTGCCAACACGCAGGTCCACCTTTCTTTTACTCAACATTCTTCTCCTTCCCAGTTCCTATATATTTATACAAATTTGAGAACCACATCTGATATCCAATATCCAGGATGAAGGAGCAGAAAAGTTTATCTCTATAACATAAATACTTGAAGTGGAATCTATACCTCCCTTCATTTTCTACAGACCCTCAATAAGAAGGACAGTTCCTCCTCCAATGACCAGCCTTACCACAATGGTGGCATTTCCCTTCCTTCGCCAAGCCTTTCTTCTTCAGTATCGAAGACTTGGGCTCAAGTGATGACTTAGCTCCAACCTTAGTATTCTTGAAACACTTGGCCTTACCCTTGCCTTTATGGACCATCAGTACGGGGATAACCAGATTGATCATGTTCATATTGATATCGACAGTTCTCAACATGCCTAGGAGCTCGTGTTGTGTCTTGTCAATGTCATTCATATTGTAATTTAAGACAAACTGCTCGTAACTATATGACAATGATTGTAGGATCAGGTTTGTAGCCAACCCTTGGCCTAGAGGAAATCCTACTATTTCAAGGTTCTCCATATACCCTATCATCTTAAGTACATGAGTCCCTACTAGGTCTCAAGCTCCCATATTACACTGAAATAATGCCTTGGTGATGCCAAACGTCTTTTGTCGAGCTTGCCCTTGAAACATTTTCTTAAGGTTCTCATCAATCTCCTTACAACCCATGTACTCATGTTGCTTCTGAAGCTCAGAGTTCATGGTTGTGAGTATGAGGCATTCGACATCCAAGGAGTCATCTTGATACTTCTTATAAGCATCTTTATCGGCTCGGGACACATTACCGATAGGCTCTTCAGGGGAATCCTATTCCAAGACATAGAGCTTACGCTCTTGCCTGAGAACAATTCTCAGGTTTCTATACCAGTCCAAATAATTTGTCCCACTCACTTTATCCTTCTCAAGGATAGCTCTGAGGGACAAGGTGGAGTGAGATCTACTTATCATATAAATTCTACAAGAATTTATGCAAAGAAAAACTATGTAATACATTTCAAAATACATTTTTACTTTAATTAGGACTTTAATTAAAATTACTCCCACTATTTTAATCCAATTGATAACCCTCAATATCAATTCAGAGTGTTTATACGAGCTACTCTCTTAGTGGACAAGATACGTATTTCACCAAAACCCTAAGTCAGCTTTGACTTTTCTCTCACAATGTAGTTATTTAGGTAGGCAACGCTTGCGGATTGCATTAATATGCAACTCTTGTATGGTTGGTGAATAACTCTTTATTTGCATCCATCGTATGGTGCATGCCAACCCTATGCCTCTAGGCACTTAACTTTTGAGGTCACCTAGTTAAGTTTGAGCTGATGTGGACAGTGAGATATCACAATTATCTACTCGCACCCTTACCAAGATAGATTAATGCACATTGGTTTGGCAAGCCCACACTTCATCCATCGAGGCAGGAAGAGTGTCATCCATCGGAAGGAATCTAAATACTTAAATATTGGCTAAGGGACTTTAAGATAATTGATTAACACTTTATCATGGTCAACAATTAACCAATGTGCACATTCACAAAATACTTACAACACTCAAAATTCAAATACTTCCCAGATGTGCATAAGAAAAATCATCAACACCTGGCGAACTGGGGTAAATATGAACATCTAGAACCCTTCAAAATCTTCAGATTTACATGCACTGGACATGATCAACACCAACTCCACTTTCATAATAGACAAGCTCGTCTCTCAATGTGAGATTCAAAATCTAACACACTTGGTTTCACAAACCAATAAGAGGCATGGTTACTGTTAAGGAGAAACAAAGATTTCACAACGAAATCATATGCGTTCCTGGCGGGCTTTCAAGAATTGATTGGAGCATTTAGAACACTTCTTAATTTCCAGATCTACACGCAATAGATTTAGCAATTTCTGAAAAAATTATCATCGTGAAACCTGCCTCTGATATCACTGTTGGGTTTTACTATACGACACAACACTTGTGCGAAGCAGAATAAGGAGCAAGAAAACCCAAAATAAATAGATCATGTGATGAACATTGATCAATGTGAAAAAGTGCTAAATAATGACATATTTTATTGCTCCAAAAATATAATCTTTACATAGGTATGCCCCCTTATTTATAAAAATGGGGGAGATGAGAGAATACATTAAACGATATGGGACTAAATACAATCTGTGCGGCCTATGCGGTTTGACAATGTCAAACCACTCACTATATAAAGAACAACTGAAGATCTTCCAACAGTAACTGAGGTAAGCCTCCAGATCGCCAGGGAAGACCACCGGTGCAGACCATCAGAACACAACTGCGTATTGCCACCAGACCGCTGTTGCGGCTAACAATCAAGCTGCTGCTGCAACAAGCCACCAAACCACAGTTGTTACTAACCATCAGACCGATGCTACAGTAAGCAACCAGACCGCAACTAAGGGTTGCCACCATATCACAGTTGTGGATAGCCATCAGACTACTACTGCAACTAAAGTCCAGACCGATATTACGGATAATAACCAGACTGATGTTGCAACTAAATGCCAGACCGCTACTACGGCTAACACCCAGGCCGCTGCTGCGAATATCCCTCAGACCGCCACTACAGCGATCCTCTTGACCTCCAGCTGAGGTTCACCACTAGAATGCTGAGACAAACTGCCAGACTACTGAGATTAGCAGACAGCTGCTGCTATATATAAACTGCTTGGTCTCCTCAAGTTCCAACCTTCCCCGTCAAGCTAGAGCATATATATCTACCATGCCTAGCTTGCTACAAACCTCGCCAAAAGAAGTAACTGGATTGGTGAAGAAATCAGCTAGTTCGCTCTATGAGGTAACAAACGGAGTGCATATCTGATTCTTCAAAATCTCCTCTCTAATAAAGTTGCAATCAACCTCTATGTGCTTTGTCCTTTCATGAAAGATGGGATTCCTCGAAATATATATGTCTGTCTTATTATCACAGAACATTGGCAGAGGATGATCATAAAGATCTCCAAAATAATGCATAAGTGTCTATACCCACTTCAACTCGTAAGTAGTTAGAGCCATGCTCCTATTCTCGGCATTTGTACTTGACATGGAAACTACTTCTTGTTTCTTGCTCTTCTAGTTGACCAAATTCCCACCAACAAAAGTACAGAACCCCGACGTAGACTTCTTATCTTCCTTATTGAAAGAAATAGTGCCTAAACACCTAAAGGGGTGGGTGAATAGGTGAACTTTATCTTTTTAAATGTAAGGCAGAAACACTGAATAATGAAACATGTATTTGTAATTTTCTATAGCAATTCAGGACAGCTAACTAAGCAATCACAGAAATAAACAAACATAGAGTGCACACCGATTTTTATAGTGGTTCCCCAGGGTCTGGTTACATCCACTTTCCCCCTTCGCCTATCTAGTAGTGTACTAGATTTGGCCTAACTTCTGCACTACTCCTCAGATCCTCAGATCCTACAGCTCAGAACCCCAAACAGGTTCCTACAACTCATAGTGTCCCCACTCCTACAACTCAGGCACAAAGCCCTACCACTCAGTCTTCAACAAGACCTACACTCAGGCTAAACAGCCCTACCTCAGCCTTTAACAAGGCCTACACTCAGAGAAATTATTCTGCTACACTCAGGCTCAAATGCCCTACCTCAGCCTTTATAGATTTAGCCTTACAACTCAGATCTATACAAGATCCTACAGGAATTTGATAATACAAAGTAATTAACCACAACCCTGACAGAGAGAGATGAGTTGACTGGCTTCTTGATGAATTCTTGGAAGAACTTGGCAGAGATCAACCTCCCTTAGCTTTCTTCAAAGCTTCTTGAATTAAAACTCAGTAGGGTTTAATCTCCTATGAAGATGATCTTCACTCAACTTCTGTCTTGAGACTCAGATCTCAATCTGAATCTTACTTAGCAGCCTGGTTCAGCAACTGCTCTTCTTAGAAGGAGCTCTCTCTCTCCAACTTCTTAAATCTTCTATCGAAGGTCTTCTTATTTTGTGTTGTTGATTGATTGTCTTAATTGTGTTCGATTACTTTTTGTTGAAGGAGAAAGGCCTTTATATAGTCTTCCTCCAAGGTGACCGTCTGATCCGGTTTCTAACAACCTTCTAGCAGCTTTGACAGATGCAGTTGACCGGTTGGAATGATAGCTGTCAAGTCATCCAGTCACTTCTTGAAATCACTATCACTGTCTGAAAGTGTGGAGACAGATAGTCATTATGTGTCGACACAAATAGACTAAGTGTCAACACAAGTAGACTAAGTGTCGACACTAGCCTTGATGGTGTCGACAGAACTCCTTGTGTTGTTGTAACATCTTCTCGACACTGCTTCTTCAGAATGTGTCGACATTGATTCTGTGTGTCGACAGAAGCCTTCTGTTGAATGTGTCGACACTGATTCTGTGTGTCGACACAAGTTCTTCTTCTTTAATACTTAGTTTAATTCTGCTGTGTGTCGACACATCTCCTTTGTGTCGACACATCTTATTTTGTTGTTGATACATGCTGAGTGTCGACACATCTCCTTTGTGTTGACACATGCCTTCATGTGTTGAAACTTGCTGAGTGTCGACACATATCCTTTGTGTCGACACATGTACTTTAACATTGTTGAAGCTTGCTGAGTGTCGACACAGCCTCCTGGTGTCGACACATTTGATGTCGACAAAGTTTCTCTGGGTGTCGACACTGCCTCTAAGTGTCGACACAGATTATGTTGACAATTCTTCACGGTGTGTCAACACTGCTTGTATGTGTCGACACTTTTATTCTGGTGTCGACTCTGCCTTTCCTGGTGTCGACAAAATTACTCCAAGTGTCGACACAGCTTCTCTAGGTGTCGACACAAGCCTTCATAAGTGTCAACACAACATCTCTAGGTGTCGACACATGAACTTAGAAACTTTTCTGCATTTTTCTGTAATTACTTAACCTGCACATATAAACTCAAAGCACATCAAATACACCTTCATGTATATCATTGAGTAGGGTGAGGCTTATTCAAATCTGGTACACATTTTCCAATGTACCCAACAATCTCCCCCTATTTCGAGAAGTCATAACCCTTAGTCAATGATATACACTATTCATAACAAATACTCAATATGATGTATAACAGTATTATATGATAGGGTAAATACTAAACATGTATAAACAAAACATGTATAAACAATAATCTCAGAATAACAATGTAATAGATTGAACATTAAACATTGTTTTTACAACTTCCAAAAGTTTTATTAATCAAAAGTTTACATGGATTTTAATGCAAATGATTACAAATTATAAACTTAAGAAAATTCTATCCTATGGCTGCTCTGGCTCCTTGATAACAATGCTCTTCCCAGATTGAATCTTGGCTTGAACTGGAGCATCATTGTCATCAGCAGGCTTCTTTCCCTTAAGATCTTTTTCTTCTGTTCTTTAGCCCTTATCTTTTGTCTCTCAAAATAATGATAAGGCTTTGGGAAATACTTGTTAGGCTCCTGTGCTTTAGGAGGTAGCTTCCCTAATTTACACTTTCTTCTGTACTGTACAATGGCCTCTTGCCTAGCTTCATGTTTTCTCCACTCCTGCTCAGAATACCATTTGCCCCTTTCTAGGATATTATCCTTTGCAGCCTTCCAAGCAGTCAGAATAATATTTCTGGAAGTTGGGCTCCATTGCTCAAAATCTATCCTTAATTCAGCCTGTTCTCTGAACCTCTTCTTAGATAATTGAGCTTCTTGCTCCTTTAATACTGTCTCTGGCACAGGCTGTACTACTTTCTCACAAATAATATTCTGATTACCCTCAGGAGGGATATACATAGATTGTACCTCCTGATGTATCATGTCAAAATCTGTAGGAGGGTAGATCACCTGAGCTACTTCAGCTTGTTCTCCTCCAAAATATGTAGGATTAATCCCAGATTCTGCTACATTATCATCATCACACAAAAGTGGATATCCAAGGGTAGCTGTGATGCTGTTTGAAATTCATTTAGCATGGTCAGAGCCTGCTTTGACTAGTACCCTCTCCCCCTTTATGACTTCTCTTTCTATATGATCCCGAAGATCATCCTTCTGAAATCTGATCTGAGCATTTAAATAGTTAACTCCATCTTTATAAAAAGGTTTTAACCTTTGGAGCTTTTCAGTGATAACCTTTTGAGAATCTGCAATGGCAGTTTTAACAGCAGTTAGGCTTACTAATAAGTGCTTGTCAAATTCAGCCTTGGCAGTAGTCCTTGCTGTAGTCTGTGCAGCTGCAAGATTCTGAATTTCAGTTACTATCACATTATGTGATTCAATTAAATTGTCATTCATTCTAATCTGGTTTTCTAGGACATATCCTTGTTTACTGCCATGTCATCAGCTTGTTTCTTTATCTGCTCTTGATGGGTAGCCAGATATACTACTACATTGCCTCCTTTATGAAAACAATCAGTCATTTCCTTCTTATTTTGATTCACTTCAAATCTTAGAGATTTTACGTCTTGAGCCAGATCAAATTGAAGTGATTTATGCCCTTCATCCATATACTTTTCTAGAGCTTTCCTTTGCCCATCCATCTTTTTTTGCAAAGCCACCAGCAAAGAACTATAGTCAGCAGTTGGGGCAGGCTGTGGAACAATGGTTTGCAGTGTTTTCTTGTAGGTTTGGCTTCTCCTTTTGAAAACATGTAGCTTTCTTTTCTTGGATCTGGCAGCCTCTTCATCTTCAGAGTCAAAAGTACTAGCAATGTCTACTCTATCCTGTGGAGTAGGGGTAAATTCCTTCTCTGCTCTTGGTAGCTCCTCAGCATTCCTTTGCTCCTCAGTTTCTTTTCTAGCAGTCTCCTCCTGAAACTCTACATGCTCCCCCTCAATATTAGCTGACTCCCCCTCAACAGCTGCTTTCTCTCCCTCAAATTCAGTCTGTAAAAGATCAGGTAACAGCTCTTCTAGTGTAAACTCGTGTTGAGGTTGTACAGGAGAATCTCTTATCTCTGGAGCATTTTCTACAACTAATGTGTCTTCCATGACCACATCCTGTGGTTGATTATGGAACTGAGTGTGCTGATTAACATCAAATAATGATTTTGTCAATACTTCATCCTTAATATTGAAAATAGATTGATTAACTTCATTGATTACCTCAAGAATTATTTGGGTAGCCCTTTCACTCTCTAATTGAGTTGGCTCATCCACATGCTGAGGCTCCCCCTGGAATGGATCCAGGTGAATGGGGCTAGCAGATGGTTGCTCCCCCTGCCTCTGTGCATCTCCAGGTCTTACTGGTGACTGTCCAGCATTTCTACCCTCTCCATCATCAGAACTAAAAACCACTTTCTGTTTTGAGCTACTTGAGGATAGGAGCCATAATGGCTTTCTTCTTCTTCTTTTGAGGTGTTTCCTTCTCTGGTGTAGGCATTTCTTTTGTCAACACCCTATCCTACCTTGAGATAATCCTAACATCCATTCTCCTCATATGATTTATCTTAGAACCAGCAGCTTGGTTCATGACTTCAGGGATACTTCCAGCTAAGTATAAACTCATAATCCTACCCAGATTGGGTTTCTTCAGACTTTCCTTCATCTTGTCAAACATCACTGCTGACCAATCAGTTTGGAGTTTTAAAATTATCCTTGTCACTAAACTGAACATGTGAGTTGATATTCTATCATGCCCACCAGGCTTGCTCAGTATCACCTTCCCAACTACTTCAGATAAAAACTTTCCTTGTATGTTCATTCCTTTCCTGTTAAAAACTGATCCAATTTTCATACTTGAATCTAAACCACACCATTGCAGTGCCTCCCACTTCTTTGATGCATGTACAACTTCCTCTTCTTTAATTCTAGGGAGATGTAGAACTTTTTTTAGACTTTTCTGGGTGATCTTGACTTTTGCCCCATGGACTTTGGACTTAATCTTGAGTCCAGTTTCATCAAGAGTAGCTGCATTAAAGAATTCGAGGACCTCTTTCTTCCATATCTTGATTGGTTCTAAAACAAGATACTCTAACCCAGTTTCTGCAACTAGGGTTATAACACCTTGGATTTCTGGTTCCGCGTCATCAAAGGCGTGTCGCACGAGCTCATAACCTGCATTGATGTTCTCGTCTAGGTTGGGCGCCATTAGGGTTTGAAGAAATTTTGAATTTAGGGAAGAGAGATCTCAACACACAAGTTTGGTCTCGAAACTATGGTGAGCGTGTCGGCAAACAATGGTGAAGACCTATTTATACCTTTCTAAAAATCGAAGGTGAAAAGGCGCGACAAAATACTTGATGTGTCGACACTTACTTCTAATGTCTCAATAACTATGTGTCGACATAAATATAGTCGACAGAATATATGTGTCGACACTTATACATCTCAGCTTGATGATTAGTCGAGACTCTACTGGATGAATTCTATCTAAATCCTAAGTTTCGACACCACCCTGGATGTGTCGACACCTACTTTGGATGTGTCGACACTAATTCTCTGAAGTGTCGACACAGACTGTATAGATGTGTCGACACCATTTCTATGAAATGTCGACACCACTTCTATGTGTCGACACAGATAACTCCTTGTGTCGACATCATTTTACTTAGCCAATTTTTTAAACTATTCTAAGTTTAACATTCCTAATTCAATTTTAAAATTATTGAATTTGGTTTCATCTAGGGGTTTTGTAAACATATCAGCTACCTGATTATCTGTGTTAACATATTCTAGGAAAATATCTTCTTTTTCTACATGTTCTCTTAGAAAATGGTATTTAATTTCTATGTGCTTAGTCCTACTATGGGAGACAGGATTATTTGCAATAGAAATGACACATGTAGAATCACAAAATAAAGGTGTTCTACTTACTTGAATACCATAGTCTTCTAGCTGGTGTTGAATCCATAAAAGTTGTGCACAATAGCTTCCTGCAGCAACATATTCTGACTCAGCTGTGGAGATGGCCACACTGGTCTGCTTCTTACTGCTCTATGACACCAGCATTCCACCTATAAATTGACAGGTTCCTGTAGTACTCTTCATATCTTCCTTGCAGCCTGCAAAATCTGCATCTGAATAACCTGTCAGTACAAAATATCCATTCCTAGGGTACCAAACGCCTAGATAAGGTGTGCCCTTAAGATATCTCAAAATCCTTTTGACTGCAGTCAAATGAGATTCTTTAGGGCATGCTTGGTACCTAGCACAGACACATGTATCATACATGATATCTGGTCTAATAGCAGTCAAATACAGTAGGGAGACAACTATCCCTCTATACAAGGTCTCATTTATAGGTTTCCCTGCATCATCTTTGCTTAGAGACATGCTTGACCCCATAGGAGTTTTCATGGTAGTGGATGATTCCATACCATACTTCTTTATTAACTCTAGGGTGAACTTAGACTGGTATATGGACAAGCCATCTTCAGTCTGTCTAACTTGGAGACCCAAGAAGAACTTAAGTTTCCCTATACTGCTCATTTCAAATTATCCTTGCATAAGGTTTGCAAACTTTCTGCAAAGACTACTTTCTATAGACCCAAATATTATGTCATCTACATATATTTGGACTAAGATAATCTTTCCTTTAGATTCCCTAAGAAATAGAGTCTTGTCTATTTTTTCCCTTGAGAATTTGTTTTCAATGAGGAAACTAGGCAGGATTTCATACAAAGCCCTTGGGGCTTGTTTTAACCCATACAAAGCCTTCCTAAGTCTATAAACATAATCAGGTTTAATAGAATCAACAAAAACTGATGGCTGCTCTACATAGACTTCTTCCTTCAGATTTCCATTCATAAAAGCTGACTTAACATCCATTTGATATACCTTGAACCCTTGATATGTTGCATAGGCAAGGAACATCCTGATTGCTTCCAGTCTTGCTACTGGAGAAAAGGTTTGATCAAAATCAATACCTTCTTCCTGCCTATATCCCTTTGCAACAAGTCTAGCTTTATTCTTTATGATGATTCCATTCTCATCCAACTTGTTCCTAAAGATCCACTTAGTTCCAATACTGTTGTGGTCCTTGGGTTTAGTAACTAGCTCCCATACCTTGCATCTTTTGAATTGATTCAGCTCCTCTTGCATAACATCAATCCAATGAGAGTCTTGAACTGCTTCTTCAAATTTCTTTGGCTCTACTTGGGATAGGAAACTAGACTAAAGGATTGTACTCAGATTCCTGCTCCTTGATTGTACTCCTTGTCTCGGATCTCCAATTATTTGATTGGCTGGATGATCCTTTAAGTGTCTATTTGCTGGAGGCAGCCTATCTTCAGGTTGTACACCTTTAGTCTCTTCATTTAGCTGCACCTCTTGGTCTTCTTCAGCATTAAGAGTATCTTGTACTCCCCCTGGACAACAGCCACCATCTTCCACATGCTGAGTTGCAGTAGAACCTTCTGTAATGGTAAGCTTGTCCAGCCTATCAGTTATACCTGTAGAGCTGCAAACACTACTTGGCAATTCACAGTTAATGAGTCTTGCTTCATCAAAAACTACATGTACAGACTCTTCTACAACTTGAGTAATCAAGTTGTAGACCCTATAAGCCTTACTATTGTTGTTGTACCCAACAAAGTTCCCCTCTTGGGATTTGGCAGCAAACATGGTTAGATAAGACTTTCCATTATTAAGTATATAACACTTGCAACCAAAGATCCTGAAATAGGATAAATTTAGTTTTCTGCCCTTCATAATCTCATTGGGATTCTTTTTGTGGCACTTGGTGATAGTAGCCCTATTGATTACATGACATGCAGTGTTTACTGCCTCAGCCCAGAAATATTCTAGGAGAGAAGTGTCACTCAATAGGGTTCTACCAGCCTCTATCAATGTTCTATTCTTCCTTTCAGTAATACCATTTTGCTGAGGTGTTCTTGGTGAGGAAAATTCCTGAAAAATCCCAAACTCTTCACACAGTTTTGTCATACTTTCAGACTGAAATTCAGTACCATGGTCACTTCTGATTTTGACCACTGTACTGTTCAATTCATTCTGAATTTGTTTAACAAAATAATATAATATACTTTGGGTTTCAGATTTTTGTCTTAGGAAGAACACCCAGGAATATCTAGAATAGTCATCAACTACCACAAATGTGTAGACCTTCCTACCTAGGCTGTGAACTGGAATAGGACCAAAAAGATCCATATGCAAGAGGTATAGACACCTCACAGAATCCTTGTTCTCAAGGCTATGAAAGGTGGATTTGGTCTGCTTGCCTTTTTGACAAGCTGAGCATATCCCATCCTTTATACACTTAACTTGAGGACCATTCCTCACTAACTCTTTACTAAAGAGTTGGCCAATTGTCTTATAGTTAAGATGGGGCAGCCTCTTGTGCCATTTAACACAATGTGAGACTTTCTCATCAGCTACAAGACAAATAGGAGAAACATTATTCTCACATACAAAGTCAAGACAATAGACATTTCTCTTCCTATATCCTGTCAAAATGATCTTTTGATCACTTGACCTTTTGATATGACAACCATTCTTGACAAATGAGATGTCAAATCCTAAATCACTCAGCTAACTTATGCTAATGAGGTTATGTTTCAAACCCTTTACATAAGCCACTTGAGTAATTATAATCAGGTTACTAGAAATATTACCAAAGCCTTTGATGATTCCTTTTTCTGAACCACCAAAGGTAACTTTAGGGCCATCCTTGATAGGTGTATAATCCTTCAGCAACCCCCTTGTTCCATTCATGTGCCTGGAACATCCACTGTCCAAGTACCATATAGGGGCATGACCACTTGTACTCACCTGCAAAACAGATTACTTAACCTTAGAACCCAAATAACTCTTGGGTCCTTAGTGCAAGTTAGTTTGACTTTTAACAAAACTACATGTAGCACTTCTAGCAGGCAGTTTGCTACTCTCCTTTATACTTGAATTGTGCCAACAATCTACGACAAAGTGGTCTATCTTGCCACAACACCAGCACTCAAACTTGTTGTACCTTTGTTTAGGTACAACCCTGGCAGAATTATCTACAGTAGGCTTCTTGTTTAGTGCTGGGGCTTTGCCCTTAGATTTGGACCTAGCAGTCCAGGCAGGTTTTTTAAATCCTAATCCAGTCTTACCCTTTTGAGGTACAAACTCATCTATCAAGGGTAAAATAGATTTGAGTTTAGAAAAGCTAGCCACAATATCCTTCTCCTTCTGAAGTCTAACCTCCAGATTCCTGATCTGATCATTCTTAAATGTAATAGTACCCATCTGAATAACAGTAATGTTCTTCAGTCTGGCTATTTCATTCAGTTTCTGATCTAACAAGTTGTCTGAATCAGCAGCAGCCAATTTAAGACTAGCAATCTCCTTTGCCTGAGTTTTGGCCAAGGTTTTGCTTTTCTTCAAGGCCTGCAACAAGTTTAAGACTTGATGCAGATGTATCTGATTCTGACTCAGTACTATAAATTGAACTAGAAGAACAACTTTGTACCTTACTTGGTCCAGGCTGATCCTGGATCTTATCTCCTTCAGATAAAACCATCAGTCCGTTGCACTAATGGTCCTCATACTCATAAATTGAGTTCATTAGCTGCATGAACTCATCTTCTTCCTCTTCAGCAAATAATCCAATGTAGGCTTCAGCTTCTGATTCTGTTTCTGAAGATGGCTGATCAGCCAGACTCTTATCTTTCTTAGCAACAAAGGACTTTTCCTTTTTGCCCTTAAACTGAGTCTTCTTTTTGTCAGCTGACTCCTTCCTCTTTTCAGGATAGTCAGCCAATACATGTCCCTCTCTATTGCAGCAATAGCACACAATATTAGATGATGTAGCTTTGCTTGGCTTGGATCTGCTCCTGTCATTCCTTGATGACTTTCTTTTCTGATAGTAGTCATCTTTTGGCTGAGTAGTGGAAAGCTTAGACCTCCACTGCTTCTTCTTTAGAAACTTTTGAAAATGCCTAGTAAAAGCAGCAAAGTCTTCATCACTTTCACTGCTATCTGAATTCTTGCTTTCTGAATTATCTGTCACAGCCTCAGCAACTATTTGAGGTGGAGATGGATACTTGCTTCTATACTTCCTAGTGGCTTCAGTCTTGAAGGCCACAGATCTTTCCTTGTGCTCCACTCTAGTAGTCTTCTCTTCCTCCTTTCTATATATTAACTGTATCTCATAAGATAACAGTTTACCAAACAAAGTTGGAGGAGGTATGTCAGCTAGTTTGGCCACTTCCCTAATGACACAAATCTTGGTGTCCCAGTCCTTAGTCAGGGATCTTAAGAACTTATCATTCAGCTCATAGTTGCTGAATTCTCTTCCATAGGACATCAATTCATTGAGTATCTTATAGAACTTCTTGTAACATTCTGTAATGCAATCAGACTTTCCTTGTCTGAAGCTTTCATAATCTTGATTTAACAAGGACTTCCTGTCTTGTCTTACTTCTTCTGATTCCTCCATATAAACTATTAATGTGTCCCACATTTCTTTAGAAGTTTTACGATGAATTAAGTTCTGAAATGTTGCATCATCAATTGCACTAACAATAATATTCTGGGCCCTCTTCTCCATAGTGGCCAGAATGATTTCATCTTTAGTCATTTCAGAAAAGTCCTTGGGAGTTTTCTGATTTGCATCCAGAATGGATATCTTCATTGGCACATATAGGCCTTCTTTAACTGTAATGTATATCCTTGGGTCAGATGCTTCCATAAAGAGTCTAACCCTCTCTTTCCAAATGCCAAATATCTCTTTTCTACATATTGGCAATTTCATGGACCCCAACTCTTTGTGATTCTCACTAGAACCCATTTTCTTGATTCTTGTTTGTTTTGAATCTGCCTACAGGATCTTACTCAGACTGTTAAGTCCCTTTTGAGCAACCTTGCTCTGATACCACTTGAAAGAAATAATGCCTAACCACCTAGAGGGGGGGGGGTGAATATGTGAACTTTATCTTTTTAAATGTAGGGCAGAAATACTGAATAATTAAACCTGTATTTGCAATTTTCTATAGCAATTCAGCACAGCTAACTCAGCAATCACAGAAATAAACAAACACAGAGTGCACACAGATTTTTATAGTGGTTCCCCAAGGTCTGGCTACATCCACTTTCCCCCTTCGCCTATCTAGTAGTGTACTAGATTCGGCCTAACTTCTGCACTACTTTTCAGATCCTCAGATCCTACAGCTCAGAACCCTAAACAGGTTCCTACAACTCAGAGTGTCCCCACTCCTACAACTCAGGCACAAAACCCTACCACTCAGTCTTCAACAAGACCTACACTCAGGATAAATAGCCCTACCTCAGCCTTCAACAAGTCCTACACTCAGAGAAATGATTCTCCTACACTCAGGCTCAAATGCCCTACCTCATCCTTTATAGATTTAGGCTTACAACTCATATCTATACAAGATCATACAGGAATTTGATAATACAAAGTAATTAATCACAACCCTGACAGAGAGAAATGAGTTGACTGACTTCTTGATGAATTCTTGGAAGAACTTGGCAGAGATCAACCTCCCTTAGCTTTCTTCAAAGCTTCTTGAATTAGAACTCAGTAGGGTTGAAAATCCAGTGAAGATGATCTTCAATCAACTTCTGTCTTGAGACTCAGATCTCAATCTGAATCATACTTAGCAGCCTGGTTCAGCAACTGCTCTTATTAGAAGGAGCTCTCTCTCCAACTTCTTAGATCTTCTGTCGAAGCTCTTCTTATTTTGTGTTGTTGATTGATTATCTAAATTGTGTTCGATTACTTTCTGTTGAAGGAGAAAGGCCTTTATATACTCTTCCTCCAAGGTGACCGCCTGATTCGGTTTCTAACAACCTTCTGGCAGCTTTGATAGATGCAGTTGACCGGTTGGAATGGCAGCTGTCAAGTCATCCAGTCACTTCTTGAAATCACTGTCACTGTCTGAAAGTGTCGAGACAGATAGTCATTATGTGTCGACACAAATTGACTAAGTGTCGACACAAGTAGACTAAGTGTCGACACTAGCCTTGATTGTGTCGACAGAACTCCTTGTGTTGTTGTAACAGCTTCTCGACGCTGCTTCTTCAGAATGTGTCGACACAAGCCTTCTGTTGAATGTGTCGACACTGATTCTGTGTGTCGACACAAGTTCTTCTTCTTTAATACTTAGTTGAATTCTGCTGTATGTCGACACATCTCCTTTGTGTCGACACATCTTCTTTTGTTGTGGATACTTGCTGAGTGTCGACACATCTCCTTTCTGTCGACACATGCCTTCATGTGTTGAAATTTGCTGAGTGTCGACACATCTCCTTTGTGTCGACACATGTACTTTAACTTTGTTGAAGATCATTGAGTGTCGACACAGCCTCCTGGTGTCGACACATTTGATGTCGAATAAGTTTCTTTGGGTGTCGACACTGCCTCTAAGTGTCGACACAGATTATGTTGACAATTCTTCACGGTATGTCGACACTGCCTGTATGTGTCCACACTTTTCTTCTAGTGTCGGCTCTGCCTTTCCTGGTGTCGACACAATTACTCCAAGTGTCGACACAGCTTCTCTAGGTGTCGACACAAGCCTTCATAAGTGTCGACACAGCATCTCTAGGTGTCGACACATGAACTTAGAAACTTTGTTGCATTTTTCTGTAATTACTTAACCTGTACATATAAACTCAAAGCACATCAATTATACCTTGATGTATATCATTGAGTAGGGTGAGGCTTCTTCAAATCTGGTACACATTTTCCAATGTACCCAACACTTATAATCTACATAGCTAGCATTAGAGTATGCCTCAACCTTGAAATGTCCCCTTTTTTGAAACAAAATTCCCTTCCCTAGAGCATCTTTCACATACTCTAGAATCTTCATTGCTGAGTGAAGATGACACTCCTTAGGAGTTTGTATAAACTGGCTCACTCTTACCACTGCATAATAAATATCTAGTCTTATAACTGTCAGATAAATGACTTTCCCCACCAGCCATCTGTACCTGGTGACATCTTCAAGAAGAGGTGAGTCCTTACTTCAACACTTGTCATCTCCAACAGACATCGGATATCGAGCAGGTTTAGCCCTAAGCAGACTTGTCTCTATAAGAGATCCAAAGCATACTTCTGTTTTGCAAGAACAATAGACCCTGATTTCCTAAATATTTCAATGCACAAGAAATATTTTAGAGAGCCCATATCTTTTGTAATAAAATGCTGAAAAACATGCTTCTTTGTCATATCCATACCTTCTCTATCATCTCCTGTAAAAAGAATATCATCCACATAAACCACAAGGATAACAAGACCATCCTATGTTTTGCAAATGAACAAAGTGTGATCTGCAGCACTTCGAGCAAATCCAATCGCAGAAATAACTTCGTTGAACTTGTCAAACCAAGCCCTAGTGTAACACCCATATTGTTACGTTGACGTGTAGTTAACGAGCGTCGTTGTTGGAGAGTGATTTTTTTGCTCTTTGAAAACCGAGGTTTTGACTTGGTGGGTTTTAGTAGGTTGATGTTTTGTGTAACTTCGAGGAATTTAAACCCGAATTTGGTTTGTCAAATTTTAATTTCGACTCCACCGTTGGTTTTGTGGCGTTGGAATTTAGCCTTGGTGCTAATTCATGGAAATCCGAGATGATTCGAGTTTTTCGTTATTTAGACGTTTAAATATTAATAATAATATAATATATATATATATAAATTCGTATGTTTAGACGAAACACTATTAATCATCTCTCCCAAGCTGTCAAACCGAATCGTAGAAGAAGGATAGAGGTGGACATCGCGAGATCTTCGGTCGCCGCCTGTAGGAGTTCAGGTGCTCGGAATCGTCGTCAGAGTGTAGATTCGGAATTCTCTCGTCGAGATCTGCACGTGTGCAATAGGTTTTCCTTGTTTTGTGGTTTTTTGGCATTAGGGTTTTTGATCTTGAATCTCGTTTGTCTTCAAAAGTTTCAAGAATCATTGCCTAGGAGTTCTTGTGGCTGATCCTTGCAGCGTTGTGCTCTTGATGCTGGATTTTGGTAGATCTTGAGGCAAGTGGTGATTTCTTTCACCTCGCTAAATATTTTGTTTGTATTTCTTTTCCTTCCTCTTGATATTTCCCTCCTTAGAAGATAGGAGTACTGTAGGGTTCGGCTAGGTCGAAGTCTGTCTGGTAGATAAGGAAATTGACTGGGAAATTCGTCCAGTATGGGTAAGTCAACATGTGAGAATTCGTCGAATATTTGTATTAGGTCCACCTTTTTGACTAATATCTCGATTTACTGAGTCTAGCTAAGATTCGTCGAGTATCCCTAAAATGTTGAGTCCTTTTCGTCGAGTTTTTAGCATGTGGCGTTGACTGATTATGCTTTGGCATCGAGTTTGTTGAGACAAACTAGCATTAAGTCAAATTCATCGAGTGATTAACCTTTGGCGTTGAGAGCGTCGAGTGTTTAACTTTTTGCGTCGAGAGGGTCGAGTGTTTAACCTTTGGCATCAAGAGCATCTAGTGTTTAACTTTTGATGTGAAGAGCGATGAAAGTTTAACCTTTGGGGTCGAGAGTGTCGAGTGTTTAAACTTTGGCATCGAGAGCGTCGAGTGTTTAGCCTTTGGCGTCGAGTATGTTGAGTATTTATGAGAAGCTAAGTATTTTTTGCCGAGTAATGACTCTGTTGTCGAGTGATTTTAGTATAACAGTCTTGGAGTCGAGTGTTTGAGTAAAGTTGTCTCTAGCATCGAGTGCGTTGAGTTAACTCAGCTAGGCGTTGAGTGATGTGAAATTCGTTGAGTTAAGCCCTAACGTTGAGTGAAGTGTTTTTCGTCGAGTTTCATCTTGAGGAAAAGGCAATTCTTCGAGTATTAACGACGAATTCCTCGTGGACTTAGAATATTTGTGCCGATTCGTCTAGTATCGAGGTAATGGCAAGCCGATTCGTCGGCTATACTCAATGAATGTGTAATACCACGAAATTCAAAAGAGGGACGGGCAGTGTTTATTGTTAAGTTTGAGGCTTGGTAGGGGTCACACGGCCTAGGACTCGGGCGTATCCTAGGGCTGTGTCGTGATCGGGTTCGTCGAATTTTGCGAGAGGTCGATGAAATGCGCTCGATGACATTGAACACGGCCTGAGACATGAGCGTGTCCAGGGCCGTGTCCTGCTCGGTTTGTTAGCTAGGCTCTGTCGGGGGAGGAACACAGTGCAGATCATGGGCGTGTTCTGGTTGACACGGGCGTGTCAAAATGGACATGGGTGTGTTGAGAACCCGTGTCCTCTACGGGATGTTGTTGGTCCTGTGTCAATTGAGGAACACGCCCTGCAACACGGGCATTTACTGATTGACACGTGCGTGTCAAGGTCAACAGGGGCGTATCTAAGCCCATGTCCTAGTCGGGATGCGACGGTTTTGGCATCGATTGAGGCACACGACCTTGGATACGGGCATGTTAGAAGTCGTGTTCGGCCCAAAAATTTTATTTTCAGGGCGAATCGTGGCCGTTCATTTCCTTCAAATAGGATCCAATGGCTCAACCTTTCCCCTGCTAGTTTAAGGTTGAGAATAGGGTTGGAAATCCTCATTTCCCTTTGAGTTTATCTTTCTAAAAGCTTTAGAGAGAGGGGAGAGCAAGTAAGAAGGGGGAGGAGAGATCCGGCCGCCAGTGGAGCTTCGGAGCCCCGATTCGCAAGCCAAGTTCAGATCTACGGAGGCGAGGTCGTTGCGGTGCTTTTCATCCATCTAGATCTTCATGGCACCAAAGAGAAACGCAAGGGTAACGATTCCCTTCTTGGACATATGAAGACCTCTTTCTTTCTGCAAAAGAAACCCGCTTTCGTGAGTATGCGGTGAGTGTGAGGTGTTCCTTCGGGTGGACATGAATAGTCCCCCTTATTTTGCATGTAGAGTCCGGAATAAAAGTACTGACATAGGCATGGTGTGTGAAGCCTACCCGGACAAGTTGATCTAGATCAGTGATGTTTCATTGCATGAATGGCCGGAGAAGATTCCGTGCCGATGGTTGTTTTCGAGTTTTCTACGTGGTAGATTGCAATAGGGAACCTTAGGGACTAACTCCAAGGTGCACCCGAAAAACTGGGCAGATGCATGATTCTGCCATCTTGGTGGCCTAGGAGCCAACTTGCACATAACTGGGCTATGTAAAGTGTGTTATCGATTTGGGACTCGGGGATGCTTGACCCACGCATATGGCTTATATTGACGTTGTGGTGTGAGCAACGGGTTAGGCGGAATCGTACCCGCACTATCATTCGATACAGGAAACATAAAGTAGGTGGGACTTGTCGTTGGCATAGATGGAGGGTCTTAGGCTAAAGCCGGAGATACTAAAATGCTCACGAGGTTTGCCGTCCGGGAGGTGGTGGTGAGACCACGGATTTTGACATGGTTCACCGAGAATGTGCCATGAGAGCACGGGGTGTGTGGTCGTGCGTGCCTACACCTGTGATGAAGTGTAATTTCTCTACTGTTTGACTATACTAATAAAGTGCAGGGAGGAGCATCGCCGCCCCGAGTTAAGGGGCGGGGTCATTATAATTTGGTCAGCTTTAGCTGACCGTTGCTTTTGTTTGCCACCGCTTCGGTGGATTGTTGCTTGCAGGTGCTGGGGAGCCTAGTGGCAAATAGCGTGCAAAAACCCTTGTTGCTGAGCCGACCCTCGAAGGCCAATGCAAATGTTTACTTTTATTCTCATGTGTGAACGGCCTGCGTGCCGATGTTTGGAAGACACTATTTGTATAAGAAAACTCTTGTAAGGCCATAAAGTCAAGTACTTTGTGTATTTGTACGTTCATTCCTTTTTGGGTTATTTTAGTGGACATTCATGTTGTGGCTGAGTTCTTTCTTTGCAACATTTAAAATGCTTCCGCTATAATGTGCTCTACGTAGGACGTTGGTTTATAGAAGGATTGTTTCATTTCGTAACCCTTCTGTCTGTCCGTGGTATATGGCGTCGGGCCCCGACCGAACCTACTGTGATATGCCATGTGATAGATAGGGGTGTTACAATTTGGTATCAGACTACCGGTTTCGATCATGCTTAAATGAATTCGTGGACGAATTCTTTTAAGGGCTGGTGAGCACATGTGTGTGCGTCATCGTTATAGCATAAAGAGATCTCATGAATGTCCACTTAGAAATGAAAATACACATGTTTGAGGAACCTACATGTTCCTATAATTGCTTTTTGCAATTTTTTTCGGTCACTTAATGGTGTTTTGTACGACTATAGGTGACCAGGAGTGGTGTAAGGCCGTCAGACCGCTCGCTTTCTGAGGAATACAGTGTACCTAGCGACATGCTCGAGACCCCTCCTTTGTTTGAAACCATAAGAAGTGTAGTTGAAGCGGTGTTCGCTGTGACTAATGCACAACATGGAAGGAATGTGCAACCCTTTTCCCCTGATGTGGCTTCAACGTCGGGTGGCGTGATGGAGCAAATGACATTTAGTAGAACATCAAGTCAGCAGTTGAACATGCGTTTAGTGCAAGGAGCGCACTCAATTGACGAACATTTGCAGTCGTTTCTTATGATAAACCGCTACCCATGCTTTGAGTTGGAGAACGAGCACTCTATAGTCGATAGATTTTATAATGGTCTCCGTGGCAAGTTGCGAATTCTACGGCTAGGATTAAAATTATTGGGATTCCGAGCCTTGGTGGAGTCGGCTAGATCTTTGGAAGTAGATTTGGGGAAAACTCACCAGATGCCAGTGAGAAGGGTATCGAACGCTGCAAGTCCTATAAGAGCTGCATTCAGCAGAATGCTGAAAAAGGGGGCTAGACCATCGACTAGCAAAGCTACTTACACTAGTCGTACTTGTGGCAAGAAAGGGCACTTTGCCCGAGATTGTCGGGATGGTGCTCAGAAGAGAAAGAAAGCTATGTCAGGAGCAGTTGAGGACTCTAGTGCAAAGGAAATGGTGTTCAAGATGCTGACCACCTCAAATTCTGCATACCGTAGGTGGAATAAGAATTCTAGGACTTCGGGTCCAACCCCTTCTTCTGGTGCATCTAGGATGACTACCGGCCGAACCCCGGGCACATGCTTTAACTGTGGAAAGCCAAGACACTTTGCCCGAGACTATTGGAGCGGACATCCAAAGTCCGAGAGGAAGCCTGGGGCAACGTATGAGGAGAAGGGCAAGGCGGTGGAGTAAACCACATCCCACTATGCTCCAGCCCAGCCTAGGGTGTACAATTTTGGCCTACAGGAGGCTATAAAGCAAGCTGACATGGTGATGCTTCAGGCAGTGGATTAGGTTGTGTTCTACTGCAGCATGGAAGTGTAATAGCTTATGGCTCGCATCAGCTGAAGGTGCATGAGAGAAATTATCCGGTCCATGACTTTGAGTTAGCGGCCATGATATTTGCACTAAAGCTGTGGAGGCATTACTTGTATGGTGTGAAGATCGATATCTATACCGACTACAAGAGCCTGTAGTACTTGTTGGATTAAAAGGATCTAAATATGTGGCAGCGGGGATGGATGGAGTTCTTGGGGGAATACACATTCAAAATTCATTATGTGCCTGGGAAAGACAATGCGGTGGCGGATGCATTGAGTCGCAGAGCCCCTGCGCAAGCCAACTGGTTGTCGGTTCATGATGAGCGTTTGATACGGGAGTTAGAGGCATTAGAGATATCTTGTGTTGACAAGCAGACTAGTGCCAAAGCGCAATTGAATTGGACAGAAGTTCAGTATGACCTGCCTGATCGGATTCGGCAGTATATGAATTTGGATAACAACATGAAGCAAATCATGGTTGAGGCTTTGGATGGGACAAATTCCCAATTTATCGTTAAGGATGGATTGTTATGGAAGGACAGTCATCTCTGGGTCCCAAATGTGGGCAAACTGTGGGTGGAATTGATATACGAGGCTCATCATACCAAGTAGTGGATTCACCCAGGGAGCACGAAGATGTACAGTGATATGAAGTAGTTATTCTGGTGGCCAGGACTTAAGAAGGACGTGGCACTTTATATGGCGAAGTGTCAAACGTGCGCCTTATTGAAGGAAGAATGCCAAGAACCTGGAGGTTTCTTGGAGTCCTTGCCTATCCCGGAGTGGAAGTTCGACGATATTTCAATGGACTTTGTGCATGGGTTACCAAGGTCGCAGAAGGGAAACAATGCCATCTGAGTGATCGTAAATCGATTGATGAAAGTGTCACATTTCATTCCAAATAGGAAGGATGATTCAATGGAGATATTTGCAAAAATTTATGTGGATAACATTGTTCGACTTCATGGTGTGCCCCGCAACATCGTGAGTTACCGAGATGGGCGGTTCATGTCCAGTGACTGGAGGTTGGTGCAAAAAATGTTGCGAACCAAGCTGAGTTTCAGCACGGCCTTTCATCCACAGACGGATGGTCAGACCGAGAGGGTCAACATGACGATGGAAAACATGCTTTGCATGTGTGTCTTGAATTTTGGGAAGCAGTGGGAAGATCACCTGTACTTGGTGGAAATTGCTTATAACAATAGCTGCCAAGCGAGCATTCAAATGGCGCCCTTCGAGGCCCTTTATGGTAGGAGATGTCACACGCCATTGTCATGGTTGGAAGGGGTGAGTTGAAGTTGTACAAGCGTCAAGAAGTGGAAGATGCAACTTTGTTGGTACGAACTATTTGAGAACAATTGTTGATGGCTTAGGACAGACAAGCTAAATACTATAATGACAATGGCATGTGACATCTCCTACCAATATTTGAGATGTCACATTGAGTTCGCTGTTGGCGACTAGGTGTATTTGAAGATTAAGCCATTCAAGGGTGTCTCGCGGGTACAGTGTTTGAAGAAGCTAAACCCGAGGAACCTTGGACCGTTTGATGTTCTGGAGCGGATCGACGAAGCCGCGTATCGATTAAAGCTATCAGTGGAACTGAGTGGTCTACACGACGTATTCCACATATTGGTGTTGCGGAAGGCGGTGCGAGAGCCTTCTCAAGTGATTGCGGTCGATCAAATACCGGTTGATAATGGTTTGACGATGAAGGTCAAGCCCGTTTGCATTGAGGACTCGGAAGTCAAGCGACTGCGTAATAAGGATATCAGGATGGTCAAGGTCCGATGAGACAACTGCGGTCGGGAGGAGCTCTCATGGGAGCGAGAGCAGACCATGCTTGACGAGTACCCAGAGTTATTCCACTCTGGTACCGTTTAAGTTTTGTGTATCTTTTCCTTTCTGTAATTTTGGGACGAAATTCTTTTAAGAGGGAGAGGATTGTAATGCCTCGAAACTCAAAAGAGGGACAGACAGTGTTTAGAGCCAAGTTTGAGGCTTGGTTGGGGTCACACGGCCTAGGACACAGGCATGTCCTAGGGCCGTGTCATGCTCGAGTTCGACGAACTTTGCGAGAGGTCGACGAAATGCGCTCAACGACAGCGAACACGACCTGAGACACGGGCGTGTCTAGGGCCAACTCATGCCATGCAGAACTCTAAATTTATTATAGTAGGAAAGATAGCTTTTACAGTCGCTAAAAGTAACGGGTTAGAGTTTCAAATAATGTAATGTATGAAGTAATAGTAGTAGATTTTATAGTTGAAAATACCTAACATGCATTCCTAGCATAAATCCTCCCAGAGAGCAAGCAAAGCACATCCACTTTTAAATAAATGAGCAGCTAGCAAGTATCAACAACTAACAAACAGTGGGCGCCAACAAGCTGACACGAACCCACGTACAAAAGTATGTCTGAACTAGTAAAAACAAAACCAACAACAAACTACCTCGCTATAACGAGGCAACAATCACGACAAACAATGCCGCCAGAAATCCAACACCGGCACTGCTAACTGCTACAGCTCTGAACCTGAGGCATTCCAAAAAAACAGAATACCTCAGCAAGAAGGTACAAGTAGTGGCAGGAAAAGTAATAAGCCAAAATAAACAAAGGTCAACAGGGGTACCAACCCAAGACCAAAAGCAATGAAGTAATGTACAAAAGAAAACAGGGTATAAATAGGAAAAGAACTCCTTCGTGATTTTTCACGTCCACAAGTGTGCACCAGATGCACATGACTATAAGGTGACTACAAAAATATCTCTTCAGAGAGAAGGTACAAAACCTTCATTAGGCACCTGTGGTTGACTCTACCCCCAAAACACGGCGAAGTAGTCACTCTTGGACACACCACCGAAAAACACAGGCGTAGTGGTTACTCTTGGACACACCACTCAAAACAAACGGATATATTATCCATCTAACTGCGAGGGAGTCTCATGCTCTCCACCATACACCGCAGGCATCCAAAAACCAGGTAGACTTCCACAGGGCACTAATGAAGGTAATAAATACCGCGGAGGTGGAATCGTCCACTAACACCCGCATTCAAGAAACCCAAAAAAAACCATAACACAAATATCTCAGGATTTGGTTCGACAAACTCTACTTGACATTAGAGAACTCAAGACGCGGTTGATCAACCCTTAGGAATGATTTACAACCCTAATTAAACTCTAAAACGTTTGATAACGAGAGCTAAGGTACTTAAACCATCGCTAAAACACTTCAGGAACGATTAAACATAAATAGACAAGATCGAGTTTAGCACGGCAAAACATCATAACGACATGTGATCAACAGAGCGGTTAATAATAGCAATAATTTTGAAGAATAGTTGTAGAAAATGTTAGGGGATGTGAAAAACATAGCCGTTACCATCGAATCGGACAAGGAGAAACGAGGAGAAACCACCACTTGCCTTGGTTTTACCGGAAAAGTCCACCGAATCACTCCACGTCATACATCGGGGCAAAAGGATGCGGGAGAGGTTGAGATCTAGACAAAAATAGTGGAAAAGGGGTTAGGGCCGAAAAACCCTAACGAAAAAAACTCAAGGAATGGGGAAGAAATTACCACGATAGCGTAGCTCTCGGCGAGAGCTTTCCGGATCTAAGTTCGGTTGAAGATTTCGAGCACCGGAGAACCGTCGGCGGCCACCGAAAGATTCACGAAAAAGAAACTCTCTCTCTCGCTCGCTGCTCTGGTTCGGGAGAAAAAATAACGGAGAAGATGAATTTTGGTTCTAAAACCTAAGTCCATATATATATATATATATATATATATATATATATATATATATATATATATATATATATATATATATATATATATATATATATGTTTATAAAAAGTTTTGTCAAAAACGGTTTATTTCGAGCAGTTTTGCGGGAACCCAAAATAGAGGTCTAGGATGACTTCAAATCAAAACGTTGTCAACATGAAAGTTGTAGATCTCGTCGAGACGAACAATTTCATGTTGACCATTTTTTGATACGATGCCGTTTTGACCCTCAAAACGGCCTCTGAACTCAGACAGAAAACAGCCTACTCGAGTGGCAGCATACCTACTCGAGTAGCAGCATACCTACTCGAGTAACAGCATACCTACTCGAGTAGTAACATACCTACTCGAGTAATAACATACCTACTCGAGTATTAACACAATATACTCGAGTAGGGGCTCATTACTCGAGTAAAAACATGACTTAATCGAGTAGAACTAGCACATACTCGAGTAACAGCTCACCACACGAGGTATAGCGGACAAAACAGAATTAGGGGTTTAAAAAGACCTCAAATCGAAAGGTGGTCAACATGAAAGTTGTCGATCCCGTCGAGACGAACAAAGTTCATGTTGACCAGTTTTTGATATGACGCCGTTTTGACCCTCAAAACAGCCTCTTAACGCAGACAGAAAACAGCGTACTCGAGTGGCAGCATACCTACTCGAGTAGCAGCATACCTACTCAAGTAACAGCATACCTACTCGAGTAGTAACATACCGACTCCAGTAATAACATACCTACTCGAGTAGTAACACAATATACTCGAGTAGGGGCTCATTACGCGTGTAAAAATATGACTTACTCGAGTAGAAGCAGCATATACTCGAGTAGCAGCCCACCACTCGAGTTATTGCAGAAAAAACAGAATTAGGGGTTTAAAACGACCTCACATCGAAAAGTGGTCAACATGAAAGTTGTAGATATCATCGAGACGAACAAATTTTATGTTGACTATAGTTTGATACAATGCCGTTTTGACCCCCAAAAATGCGCCCGAGTAAAAACTCTAAAATGGGCTAATCGAGTAGAACCATAGCTTCTCGAGACGACTCAGCACGGAAGCCCGAACGAGCACCGAAGTAAACGAAACTCACGCCGTAGGCAAATACTGACGCTACGAACTCAACGGCGAAGTCAAAACCAGAATCTGACGAGCCATTCCCGAGATATTAATCTTCGAAGTATACGGCGAACATAAATAACCCAAAACTTCAATCGCGCGCCGAGACTCCAAAAATGCTCGGATTGCGATGAAACTTGACGAGCAAGTCCAAAATTACTTAACTTAAATTCCAAATGCAAAATCTTCCCATTACAATCAGAATTCGGCCTACTCGATCGCACGGACGCGAAATTGCCTTATCGACATTGCGCCGTCAAATCGACGTTAAAAGTAACGCCACGACGTCATAAATCTGACGTTCCCAAACAAATAAATCATCGAAAAATCGGGGGTGTTACAGTCACTCCCCCTAAAAGTAAGTTTCGTCCCGAAACTTAACACAACTCCAAAACCAATCAAAACGATAAAATCAAACATAACTGAAAACATAACGACATACCTGAAACTAAGAGAAGAGGTGCGGGTGAGATCCCCTCATCACCGATTCCAATTCCCACGTCGCGCTCTCGACGTCTTGATTTCTCCAAAGAATCTTGACCATAGGGATGGTCTTTCTCCGCAACACCCGCTCTTGAAAATCCAGAACACGAACAGATTCTTCCACATAAGTAAGGTTGGGCTGAATCTGGGGTATCGAGTCGAGGACTTGAAGATCATTACGAACACATTTCCGCAACTGGCTCACATGGAATACATCATGGACACCAGGGAAGGTCGCAGGCAATTCCAACCTATAAGCCGACACTCCGATGCGCTCAAAAATCTGGAAAGGTGCCACATACCGGGGGTCTAACTTGTGGTTCCTACCAAATCTTTTAACACCGGACATTGGAGAAACCTTCAGAAACACCAAGTCTCCAACCGCAAACTCCAGATCGACCCTTTGAATATTAGCATATTTCTCATAGCGTTCTTGAGCCACACGAAGCTTTTCTCGAATATGAGTCACAGCACAATTCATCTCTTCAAGGGCTTCCGGACCTAACAACGGCCTCTCACCAACTTTGGTCCAAAATAGTGGGGTTCTACAACGCCTCCCATACAAGGCCTCAAACGGAGCCATCTGCAGACTCTCTTGATAACTGTTATTTTAAGCAAACTCCATGAGTCTGAGACGCTCATCCCAAGCACCACCATGATCCAAAATATAACACCTCATCATATCTTCTACGATTTGATTTACTCTTTCCGACTGACCATTAGTTTGAGTATGATAGACGGTGGAATATCTTAAATCGGTACCCAACCCCTCCTGTAAACTCTTTCAAAAGCGAGACATAAATCTAGAGTCCCGATCTGATACGATGCTAACAGGCACACCATGTAACCTGATGAACTCCTCAAGATATAACTCAGCTATCTTCTTCATTGAGTACTCAATCTTAAATGGAACAAAGTGAGCACACTTTGTCAATCTGTCGACTATCACCCAAACGGAGTCATGCCCATGGGGAGACTTTGGCAGACCGGTGATAAAATCCATTGAAATACTTTCCCACTTCCAACTTGGAATATCAAGCGGTGTCAACTTACCACCAGGCCTTCTATGATCAGCCTTAACACGCTGACATGTAAAACATTCCGATACAAACTTTGCGATGTCGTTCTTCATCCCTGACCACCAAACAATTTGCTTCTGATCTTTATACATCTTTGTGGAGCCAGGCTGGTAGGCTACACTGGAACAATGAGCTTCAGGACAAATCTTAGCTCGAATATCGTCAAAGGCGGGGACGCAAAATCTACCCCGATACTTCAGGGTGTCCAACTCGTTCACAAAGAAATCGGGTAGCTCTACCTTCACCGTTCTATTCCGGAGATGTAACAAGTCCGGATCATCCTTCTGATGTGCTCGAGTAAGGGAAATCCAAAAGGGTTCTTCTGCCTCTAGACTAGCAGGCACAGTACTACTCCCAACCTCAATATCCATCAACAAAAAATCTTCTATCAAGGACTGCACCGACAGATTAAAAATCTTAGCGGTCTTTCTACTCAAGGCATCAGCTACTACATTAGCCTTTCCTGGATGATAAAGAATTTCCACTTCATAATCTGCTACATATTCTAACCACCGACACTGACGTAGATTTAGCTCCTTCTGAGTGAAGATGTACTTCAAACTCTTATGGTCAGTATAGATCTTGCACATCACGCCATATAATAAGTGTCTCCAAAGCTTCAGTGCATAAATTACAGCAGCAAACTCCAAATCGTGCGTCGGATAGTTTCTCTCGTGGATCTTTAGTTGTCTCGATCCATACGCAATCACCTTACCATCTTGCATTAAAACGCAACCAAGTCCGATATGTGATGCATCGACATACACAGCATACTCAACTCCCTCAGTAGGTAAGGTTAAAATCGGAGCAGTACATAATCTCCTCTTCAGCTCTTGGAAAGCCTCTTCACATTTATCACTCCAAATGAAAGCAGTATTCTTCTGAGTAAGTCTAGTTAGAGGAGCATACAATACCGAAAATCCTTCCACGAATCTTCTGTAATAGCCAGCTAGGCCTAAGAAACTCCTAATCTCCTTCGGCGTAGAAGGTCTCTCCCATTCCATTACCGCAGAAATCTTAGTCGGGTCCACAGAAATACCGTCCTTGCTTACCACATGACCGAGAAAGGACACCTGAGGTAACCAAAACTCACACTTGCTCAACTTCGCATATAACTTATGCTCCATCCAGGTCGACAAATCCAGACGTAAATGCTGAGTATGCTCCTTAACATTGCGAGAGTACACCAAGACATCATCTATGAACACAATAACAAATCGGTCCAAGAAATCCTTAAACACCCGATTCATCAAATCCATGAAGGCAGAAGGTGCATTGGTTAAACCAAAAGACATCACGAGAAACTCATAATGTCCATGTCGTGAACGAAAAGCGGTTCGAGGAATATCTGCCTCTCGAATCCTCAACTGGTGGTAGCCTGAGTGAAGATCGATCTTTGAAAATACCGAGCTACCACGCAATTGGTCAAACAAATCATCAATCCTTGGCAGGGGATATCTATTCTTAATTGTTACCTTGTTCAATTCCCTATAATCGATGCAAAGTCTCATCGACCCATCTTTCTTCTTGACGAACAAAACAGGAGCACCCCATGGATAAGTACTTGGCCTAATAAAACCACACCTCAGTAACTCATCGAGCTGAGTACGTAACTCGTCCAACTCATGCGGAGCCATACGGTACGGTGCTTTAGCAATGGGACGAGTGCCCGGTTCGAGGTCTATCACAAACTCTATCTCCCTTTCAGGAGGAAGTCCTGGAAGACTATCAGGAAAGACATCTGGAAACTCTCGCACTACCGAGACATCCTCAAGACGTGGCGTAACAAAAGCTGTTTCCAGAGCAGAAATAGAAACCAAAAATGCCTCGCAACCAGACCCTATAGCACGATAAGCACGTACCGCAGAAATGACAGGAGAAACTCTGTCCTGAAATCCATAGACGCTCATAGGTTGTCCGTCGTCCATTCTAAAATCCAATCGCTTAGCCTTGCACTGGATGACCGCATCATACTTGGACAGCCAGTCCATGCCCAGAATTACGTCAAAATCAGACAGATCCAAAACCATCAGATCCGCATAAGCCAGAAAATTGCCAAGATAGATAGGGCATCTCAGAACTCCTTGGTTAGATATCACCGAATCACCGGAAGGGAGCTTGACATTGAAGGAGCCTCCTAATTGGTCCACACTCAGATGGTGCTTATCGACAAATCTCCGGGCCACAAAGGAATTGGTGGCCCCCGAATCGAATAGAACGCGCGCCCACCTATTTCGCACCTTAAACTCCCCTAAAACCGTAACATACGTAACTAAACGAACAATAACTAGGGCAACAAGGATAATTAAATAAGGATAGATTAAACTGAGGCTAACCTGATATCACTTGCGTAGAGGTTTCGGCTTCCTCACTGGTCATCACTTTCAGCTTTCCCTTTCCTTTATCCAGGCTTGGCGGCAGCGGCAGAGCTCGAAGTGGGGCAGGCTGCACTGGGGGCTGAGACTGGGGGCACGAAGACTTCTGGTGTCCCTTCTGCCCACACTGGAAGCAAACACTTTCTTTCATCCAGCAATGAGTCACATCATGACCCTTCCTTGCACAGAACGAGCACACAAGCTCTCCCTTGGGTGCACCTTCGATGGAATGCACCTGCTGCTTCAGGGTTGCAGTCCTCTTGAAGCACCTTTCGTAGGGGTGGCCAGGTCGACCACAGAAGCTACACACATCCTTACTTTTCTTTTTCGAAGAAGGGGCAAATGCCCTAGAGCTACCATCCTCAACACCTTTTCTTTTCTCCTTCCTTGCCGCAGCACCGCGATTCTTGGTGTTTTCAATCGCCTCCACTTTTAAAGCGGCTTCCACTGATTTAGCATAACTTTCAGCTTGGTAAGCGCATGCCAACTGCTGGACGTCGCTTCGTAGTCCTCCCAAGAAACGTTTCACTATACCCTCTTCAGAAACTACCAAATCCGGAGCAAACCTGCTCAATTTGCTAAACTCAATCTCGTACTCGCTCACGGTGAGCTGTCTCTGCTTTAGATGCAAGAAGTTATTCATCAGGCGGTTTTGCTCGACCGAGGGCAGAAACCTTTTCAGCAACATCTTCTTAAAAGATTCCCAAGTACAGCCTTCCTTCAGGCTCTCTCTTTCCCGAATCCACCAACTCTTTGCCAGACCTTTTAACTGATAGGCTGCAATCATCACTCGCTGGGCATCTAGAATTCCGGAATATGAAAACATCTCCTCGATGGAGATGATCCAATCATCTAAAATCATAAAGTCGGCACTCCCGTCATAGGTGGGAGGTCCCAATCGCTGGAAGTGCAATATGAAATTCATTTCTGGGGGTATCACCATCGGGGCCACCAGAGGAGTATGGGAATCAGGCACAGCTTGGCGCAAGGCAGGCTCTTGCACTAAGGGTTGCTGCGCGGGAGCGGCAGACAACAAGGACTCAATTTGCGATTGCATCGCAACTACTTACCTTGACAGAGCCTCATTGCTCTGACGCAGACTCTCGATAAGCGCATCGCTTTGCGCACCTGATGACTCACCCTCCGACTGGGGAGTCGACCTCGTTGCAGGACGCTTTGAGGCATTTCTAAAAAAAATTAAACGAACAACTCATCAAAATCCTAGCTTACAACAAAGCCACACAACTAGTTCAGAACATACTTAAAAGACATTTTCTTACGCTGCAACTTGCTCTGGGATTTTATAATGATGTTATGTCCTACTTAGGATGATATCCTCTCATCCTATTGACTCTTATGCCTATGACATGAATGCATGTATTCATATTCGTTTTTTTTTTATTTAAAACCATGTGTGTACATATGTCATCCCGCAAATCTTTAGCTTGACATGTTGTGCTTATGCAATGTTATGTTATGCATGATGATGCTATGCATTCTAAAAAGGCCCTAATGCATGTTATGAGCGGCGTACGCATGAAAATGTTATGCATCCCATACTACATGACATTCTCATGCAACGAAAAAGAAACGTGCTAGTCGCATTCATGTGTTGAGGTTATGCATCCCATACTACATAACCCTCACATGTTGCCCCTATGGTGGATCCATATACAAACACATATTATGCATCCCATACTACATAATATGCCCCGTATACTTCATGTTATGCTATGAGTGTAGTGTTCGTGCTTCGGCCAAGACGTGCTGATGACATATCGGTGTGTGTATGATATGATGCTAAACACCGATTACCAACAAGGAAAGGTTGCCCGACAAATTGTCAAGCAACCTCCCTCTGATACCAACTGTCACAACCCGCATTTTCACCGCAAATCAAGTTTATCAGAGTAAGGGAAAATGCGCGTCATGATGCCACGTCAGCAGGGGATAACTGCGGGCGCTCAGGCAGACACCAACTGACAATGAAGAAAGGTTCCTTTTTAAGTTGTTTTAAGGAAAAATCAGTCACGAGTAGAAGTTAGCCGTATCCCTCGGCTTAGTGGCTCATCTAGTCCACGAATCAAAATATAAGATACGCTGCGGAAAAATACTTGATTAGATTAACTCAAACATCCTACATGAGAATAAACGTCCCCACAGGCCAACTCATGCCATGCAGAACTCTAAATTTATTATAGTAGGAAAGATAGTTTTTACGGTCGCTAAAAGTAACGGGTTAGAGTTTCAAATAATGTAATGTATGAAGTAATAGTAGTAGATTTTATAGTTGAAAATACCTAACATGCATTCCTACCATAAATCCTCCCAGAGAGCAAGCAAAGCACATCCACTTTTAAATAAATGAGCAACTAACAAGTATCAACAACTAACAATCAGTGGGCGCCAACAAGCTGACACGAACCCACGTACAAAAGTATGTCTGAACTAGTAAAAACAAAACCAATAACAAACTACCTCGCTATAATGAGGCAACAACCACGACCAACACTGCCGCCAGAAATCCAACACCGGCACTGCTAACTGCTACAGCTCTGAACCTGAGGCATTGCAAAAAAACAGAATACCTCAGCAAGAAGGTACAAGTAGTTGCAGGAAAAGTAATAAGCCAAAATAAACAAAGGTCAACAGAGGTACCAACCCAAGACCAAAAGCAATGAAGTAATGTACAAAAGAAAACAGGGCATCAATAGGAAAAGAACTCCTTCGTGATTTTTCACGTCCACAAGGGTGCACCAGATGCACATGGCTATAAGGTGACTACAAAATTTCTCTTCAGAGAGAAAGTACAAAACCTTCATTAGGCACCTGTGGTTGACTCTACCCCAAAAACACGGTGAAGTGGTCACTCTTGGACACACCACCGAAAAACACAGGCATAGTGGTCACTCTTGGACACACCACTCAAAACAAACGGATATATTATCCATCTAACTGCGAGGGAGTCTCATGCTCTCCACCATACACCGCAGGCATCCAAAAACCAGGTAGACTTCAACAGGGCACTAATGAAGGTAATAAATACCACGGAGGTGGAATCGTCCACTAACTCCCGCATTCAAGAAACCCAAAAAAAACCATAACACAAATATCTCGGGATTTGGCTCGACAAACTCTACTTGACATTAGAGAACTCAAGACGCGGTTGATCAACCCTTAGGAACGATTTACAACCCTAATTAAACTCTAAAACGTTTGATAACGAGAGCTAAGATACTTAAACCATCGCTAAAACACTTCAAGAACGATTAAACATAAATAAACAAGATCGAGTTTAACACGGCAAAACATCATAACGACATGTGATTAACAGAGCGGTTAATAATAGCAATAATTTGGAAGAATAATTATAGAAAATGTTAGGGGATGTGAAAAACATAGCCGTTACCATCGAATCGGACAAGGAGAAACGAAGAGAAACCACCACTTGCCTTGGTTTTACCGGAAAAGTCCACCGAATCACTACACGTCGTAGATCGTGGCAAAAGGATGCGGGAGAGGTTGAGATCTAGACAAAAATGGTGGAAAAGGGGTTAGGGCCGAAAAACCCTAATGAAAAAAACTCAAGGAATGGGGAAGAAATTACCACGATAGCGTAGCTCTCGGCGAGAGCTTTCCGGATCTAAGTTCGGTTGAAGATTTCGAGCACCGGAGAACCGTCGGCGGCCACCGGAAGTTTCCTGAAAACGAAACTCTCTCTCGCTCGCTGCTCTGGTTCGGGAGAAAAAAATAACGGAGAAGATGAATTTTGGTTCTAAAACCTAAGTCCAAATATATATATATATATATATATATATATATATATATATATATATATATATATATATATATATATATATATATATATATATATATATATATATATATATATATATATATATATATTTATATATATATGTTTATAAAAAGTTTTGTCAAAAATGGTTTATTTCGAGCAGTTTTGCGGGAACCCAAAATATAGGTTTAGGATGACTTCAAATCAAAACGTTATCAACATGAAAGTTGTAGATCTCATCGAGACGAACAAATTTCATGTTGACCAGTGTTTGATACGACGCCGTTTTGACCCTCAAAACGGCCTCTTAAAGCAGATAGAAAACAGCCTACTCGAGTGGCAGCATACCTACTCGAGTAGCAGCATACCTACTCGAGTAACAGCATACCTACTCGAGTAGTAACATACCTACTCGATTAATAACATACCTACTCGAGTAGTAACACAATATACTCGAGTAGGGGCTCATTACGCGTGTAAAAACATGACTTACTTGAGTAGAAGCAGCATATACTCGACTAGCAGCCCACCACTCGAGTTATTGCAGAAACAAAACAGAATTAGGGGTTTAAAACGACCTTAAATGGAAAAGTGGTCAACATGAGAGTTGTAGATATCGTCGAGAATAACAAATGTCATGTTGACCATATTTTGATACAACGCCGTTTTGACCCCTAAAAAGGCGCCCGAGTAAAAAATCTAAAACGGGCTAATCGAGTAGAACCATAGCTTCTCGAGACGACTCAGCACGGAAGCCTGAACGAGCGCCGAAGTAAACGAAACTTACGCCGTATGCAAACACTGACGCTACGAACTCAACGGCGAAGTCAAAACCAGAATCCGACGAGCCATTCCCGAGATATTAATCTTCGAAGTATACGGCGAACATAAACAACCCAAAACTTCAATCGCACGCCGAGACTCCAAAAATGCTCGGATTGCGATGAAACTTGACGAGCAAGTCCAAAATTACTTAACTTAAATTTCAAATCCAAAATCTTCCCATTACAACAAGAATTCGGCCTACTCGACTGCATGGACGCGAAATTGCCTTATCGACATTGCGCCGTCAAATCGACGTTAAACGTAACGCCACGACGTCATAAATTTGACGTTTCCAAACAAATAAATCATCGAAAAATCGGGGGCGTTACAACATGAATGGCCAGAGAAGACTTCGCGCCGATGGTTGTTTTCGGGTTTTCTACGTGGTAGATTGCAACATGGAATCTTGGGGACTAACTCCAAGGTGCACCCGGAAAACTGGGCAGATGCGTGATTCTGCCATCTTGGTGGCCTGGGAGACAACTTGCACATAACTGGGTTATGTAAAGTGTGTGATCGATTTGGGACTCGGGGATGCTTGACCCGTGCATATCTCTTAAATTGACATTGCGGTGTGAGCAACGGGTTAGGCAGAACCGTACCCGCTCTATGTCGTTCGGTACAAGCGACCTAAAGTACGCAGGACTTGGCATTGGCATATATGGAGTGTCTTAGGCTTAAGCCGGAGAGAATAAAATTCTCACGAGGTTTACCGTCCGGGAGGCAGTGGCGAGACCACGGATTTTGACTGGGTTCACCGAGAATGTGCCCCGAGAGCACGGGGTGTGTGGTTGTGCGTGCCTACGCTTGTGATGAAGTGTAATTTCTCTACTGTTTAGCTATGCTAATAAAGTGCAGGGAAGGAGCATTGCCGCCCCGAGTTAAGGGTCGGGGTCGTTATAATTTGGTTAGCTTTAGCTGACCGTTGCTTTTGTTTGCCACAGCTTCAGTGGATTGTTGCTTGCAGGTGCTGGGCAGTTTAGTGGCAAATAGCGGGCAAAAGCCCTTGTTGCTGAGCCGGCCCTCGAAGGCAAATGTGAATGTTTACTTTTATTCTCATGTGTGACTGGCCTACGTGCCGATGTTTGGAAGACACTATTTGTATAAGAAAACTCTTGTAAGTCCATAAAGCCAAGTACTTTGTGTATTTGTACGTTCTTTCCTTTTTGGGTTATTTTAGTGGACATTCATGCTGTGGCTGGGTTCTTTCTTTGCAACATTTAAAATGCTTTCGCTAGAATGTGCTCTGTGTAGGACGTTGGTTTATGGAAGAATGGTTTCATTTCGTAACCCTTCTGTCTGTCCGTGGTATATGTCGTCGGGCCCCGACCAGACATACTGCGATGTTCCATGTGACGGATAGGGGTGTTACAGAATGGATGTGGACTTGAGATTTTTCTCGCCGAATGAGGTTAATTCATTGTGTTAAGACTTAGATGAGTTTTTTTATTTTTCTTTCCTCCTTGTTGTTAATGGATTTTGATGATAAGCTCGGTTTTATTGGTGTTCTGGATGTTTGGATGTGGCTAGGTTGGCAGTGGATAAAGGACCACCAACTTGATGCTGGTTCGTTAATCATTACACTTGGTGGGTTGTTTGTTTACTTATGGACTGTTGGGCCACCACAGTGCCTTTTTGAGGTATTTGAACTGTTGGGTTGTGTTGGACATTATGGAAACCACCAAAGTACCTCTTTGAGATGTTTGGAATGTTGGGTTATCTGGACATTGTGGCCACCACCCAGTGTCCTTTTGAGATATTTGGTCTGATGGTTCGTGTTGGACAAAGTACGACCGCCTTAGTACTATTTTTTTCAAATGTTAATGATTCACATGTTTGGAGCTATTTATTCTCTTCCTTCTTATTATATAAACATGTTTTATTATGCCTACAGTTGCAGATCATATCAAAGCATGGCCTTATTTCTCACTTGGTGCAACTTCTCATATGTATACGCTTGGGAATTCGTTCTTACTTATTCTGTTATGACTTAATTGCTGTATTTAGATAGTTTTTCATTATATTTGGGTTGGTACCCCTTTGTCTATTTTGATTATTGCTTTTGATAATCCTTGTTTGTCACCTGTATTTTCTTACTAAGGTATTCTTTTCTTTTGAATGTCTCAGGCTTAGAGCAGTAGCCGATCGAGCGGCTAGGGTTAGTAGTGCTGGTCTTCTGCAGCTGTTGCAGTTGTCTTTTCCTAACCCCTGTGAGGTAGTTTTGCTTTTATGTTTTTCTTTAGTTCAAACACACACATGCCTTTTGGTGGATTCGTGTCAGGTTGTTGGCGCCCACCGGAGATTTGTAGAATGTTAAGTTACTTGTTAGGTGCTAAATCACTGTTTAGATGATTTGATGTTTTACTTGCTCTTTGGGAAGGTTTTATGTTAGGATTGCATATAGTTATTTTAAGGTTATAAATAGTACAATTATACAAATCTAATTCTCATGGCATCTTTTAAATCAAATAATATTATATTTTAATGAATGTAAAATCTCTTTTCATACTTATTATATTACGGTTTGAGCCACCTTCGTCTGCAAATAGTAGAATTACAATTACTATCTTGGGGATGGCCATAGGGCTTCACCATGGCTCCATGACCCCACCACAACATCTCTAACCCATTATAGCGTCCATTAGAGTAATAGAGACCCACTGGAGCTAACAAAAGAGGTCAAGTTGACCAAAGTCAACCTTAAGATAAAGAAAGTCAACTTAGCTCAACTTGGGTCAAATGACCACCTAAGTGTCAAATGACCTCATACTTAGTCTATTGGAATCATCGGGGACCCAATGGCCCCCAAAGCCTCATGCCTAAGACACCCAAGTGGCTAATTTGGACAAACTTAGCCCATATCTCAATCTGTGCAATTTGGGCTAAACTTGCCCAATCCAAGTGGGCTAAGCTCTAAAGAGTGTGAACCATTTGTCTAGGAGGTGGGAAGGCACCTTTGGGGTCCACAAAATTTAGAGATTGGTGACTAGGAGAGTGAGAATGGGAGTTCCCCAAATTTTGAGGAGAGGGAGTTAGGGCTTAATGGCCATCATGGCCTTGGACGCTCCATTACCGCCACTTTTATGGGGCTTTTACACCTCTGAGGGACAGGAGAAGGTTAGAGGAGGTGGCTGACCATTGGGGTGGATCATCCCCCTCGATTGGTCTAAAACCGATAAGTTGGTTTTATGGCCATTAATGGAGTTTTGATGAATTTGGGAGTTACATGCCTTCTTTCACAAATTCCTTATTTAAGGACCTTCACCAGAGCAAGGGCAAGCGTTTCCCCCGATTACTTTTCAATTCCATTGAGGTTGGTGTAGAGGTTGCGGAGGAGCCAAAGATTGGTCGCCGGAAATGTTGAGGAGGCAAAGCACGCACATTCAAGCCGCCGATAGCATGTCCCCCTCTACTCCTTCTTCGTGGGATAGATCATAGGATTCATTAGAGATGAGAATCAATCTCAATTGAGCATGATCCAGTGGAACTTTTCCTCTCATTTTTCCACAAAAATGAAATGTCGGGTTCGCTGGAATACGCCGTCTCCGGTGGCCAAACCAACTCCGGCCGATAGCCCTCACCTCAACGGAGGTGGTTACGGCGGTGGTTGGCCGGGGAGGTGGCTGGAGGGCCGGCAATTGGGCTTGGAGTTTGCTCCAGGTCGGGCATATCTAGGCCATTCGATGGAGGAAGAAGAAATATGGGGCTCGTCCGATTATGCTTTAAGATTCGTGCCAATGATTATATATTAGTTCATTTTATTTCAGTTTCTATCACATTTACTAGGCTGTTTTAAATTATTTATTAAAAATACTTAGGTTCCCCTACATTAGAAGTGGTCTATAAGAAAGTTGTAGCCCTATGAGTCTAGTTTATTTTAAACATTTTTTGAACCAATGTAGAGATTAGGTCAGACCACAACACTCATTTTTGTGAGGTCTATACCTAGGCTTGATTGGAGATTGTTTAGGGTGCCCCCAACAATCCTTACCTCCAATTGACTTGAAATTTGGATCATGAGTCATTCATATCTAGATTTATAACATATCAAAAAATGGGATTTCTTGGAAAAACGTTTCCTAAAGTTTTTGTAGAAATTTAATAAACAATTTATGAATTATTTAAGGGGCCTAATGACCTCTATACCCACCAAACTTTCGGTGTCAGTCTCTTAGGGCCATGGTATGACTATGATAAAAATTTCAGCCTAATTAGGTTTGATTTGAATAGGTTTTGGTGAGCCCAAAGTATGGCCCTTAAGGGGTTAATTAGGGCAAGAGTGAGCTTGGGGCATGGAGGGGCCAATTCTGACCCAAAGGGGTTGGGACTTTGGCCAGAGCCCCAAGGTTAGTTTAAACACCCTCACGTAGAGTTTAGGGTGGATTTGGGTGGATTTGCCATAGGACCATAGTTCAAACCCTAAGGTTGAACTTGGGCGGTTTGTAAAGGACATAGTGTGATATATCCATGTATGGACTTGGGGTTTAGTTCATGTAATCCTAGGATGGTAAATAGACCTAGGAAGGAATTTGATGACATTTAGATGTAGACACACAACTTAAACCAATTAGGGATAGTTTAGGCGTACACCTTTTATGAAAATATTGAAGGGCCATATGATCTTGGATCTTCATGAGATTTTGGTAGAAGTAATTTTATAGTAGTGTTGACCTCTGAAATTTATTATAGAATGTTTAGAAAAAAAGTAGCTCATACTTGTAGTTATAACCTTCATCTTACCCCATGTGATTATTTTGAAGGAACTATGGTTAAATAAAGTTAGAATGATATAAAACTCTGGAAAATTTAATTAAATATCATTTAGATGCACTAGTAAATTATTTGGATTATTTGGGAATTTTCTCGTAGTACTTCATGAGTAAAGTGAACTAGTGCATCATGTTTTGGAAAATAGATAATAAATACAATAACTTGCTAGAAAATTATCTTACTTGGCCAGAGAACTGGTTAGGGCCTTGTAAAGCCTAGAAAATTGTTAAATGTTATTTAGTTGAGTTTATAAGAATGTTCCTTCACAAGTGCACTTTAATGGAATTATTTAAAGTATTTTTCTACATAGCTCACTGAACTTTGAATTGCATGTAACTTAGTCAGTAGTTTTTTATAATCATTAAAATGCTCTGGTAATTTTTATATAGTTTTTCGACTTGATTTATGGTACTCCCTTCATTAAATCTAATTATTTGAATTACTTTGAATTAATTATTTAGAGGTTATTACATTTATAAAAATCTGTGAAATTTGGTATTCACTGATATTTTGCTATCAGATAGTGTTCATAATTTTTGGGTGGCCATAACTTAGGGAAATCTAGTACTTCATGTTCAAAATTACCCATGGCCTAACTTTTTGGGAAAATTTTATAAATGTCAAATTAACTAGGAAAATTATAAGTTTATGGATTTAGGCTAAATGTGTCATGATATACCCACAATAATTATATTAGGGCCTTTGGATGAAAATTTGGAGTACCTCCTGTCATGTACATCATATAGCTAACATTGGTCTGCATATAGCAAAACTGCGAAATTGTGATAACTTGAGGAATGGACATAGAGAGTTAGCGTCCATAGTTTACTGATTTGTGGTGAAGTGAAAATAAGTTCATCATTAGGATACATGATGTGGAAGTATTGGGTTGGCTGTTGTTTAGTGGTGCACGAGATCGACGAAACATCGTCCTTCCTATGGAGGGAGAGAGAGAGTCAAATACACTAGGGGTAGATTAAGTATAACTTTAAATGGGTTTGGTTATTGGTATATACCAACAATAATAAGTATCTTGCGAAAGAGAGCTTTGAGCATCAGCTCATCGTAGTTTCTAGTGCACTCGAGAGCCCTTCAAAGGGAATGCCTTGGGCAGTCCAAGGTTAACATTAGCCATAAGAATAAATTGATTACAAGAGTAATTAGAAATACTCTAGGATTACACTAACACTCACACACCCCAGTATTGTGAGAGTTAGGTTGGGTCTCTTGAGCGGTAGGCTCGATGGTTTGGTGATGGGCACGTTAGCCCGGCGAGTCAATGACTTAGTAGATATTTGTGATGGACGGGATAGTCTAGGGAGCTTTAGCTCGGTGGGAAATACATTAATGTTGCATGTGTATAAATATAGAGTGGTTGGTCTTCAGTATTGGAGAGCCATCGCACCGACACTAATATGTTGACTAAGAAAGTGTGGTTTAGCACTTAACCAAATAAAGTCCGGTGCGCCAGCCGACAAGAGTACGCAGGAGCTCTGCTTAGTGCACCAGCATTGAGGTGTATGACAGGTCTGACTGGTAGTGTTGATACCGGTTTAGAGGTCGGCGAGGCACAACCCACAGCTTTTGTTTGCCACTACAGAGATATCCTGGGAGGTTAGGCTCTAGAAAGGGGGAACTAAAGGTCTGTGTGCACAAAGTCGGGTGTGTGAGTTGCACTTACATGTTCATACTGTATCATACATGCATAACATAGCATAATCATTGCACATAACCCTTGAAACCTATTGTATAAATTGGTATGAGACTCTTTATACAATAGGCCTTGTAAAATGACCCCTTGGTCTATAGGTTTGTTTGGGCATTCGTATAGGTCATGGTTACTTAGTTTACCTTCTTGTACTTTTACTTGCTCACCTTGTTTATGTGTATACTTATATTGCTTACCTACTATTTGCTTACATGTACTTACTGTGATTATATACTCATGATAGACTAGTTCCATCGTCACCTGCTTACTTTTGTTACTCTCCACCTTAAATACCTTCGCTTTCCTTCTCCACGCTCGGTGCCTAGGAGCCATGGGGGAGGGTTGGGGGATAATAGGACTTAGTCTTTTGACTAATGGTAGTTGACCAAATCATTTTAGGGAATCGTGGACCGAACCAGGAGATGTAGCAACGGAGGTCGGTGCGCTTGGAGACGGGTCAGTCTAGCACGGAAGTTCACGCAACATGGATAGTGATTCCTGATCATTAGTAGCTACTATAGATTTGCTTCCATGTTGAGTGACTTGTAGTGAGGATCATGATGTATCGGGCAGGATCCATTTTTATTAGTACTTGACTTATCGTACTGGGGACTTGCTCTTCATGGGGATTTATTTTATGTTCATGTGATTTCTGTGGACCAGCATTTGAGTTTCTTTTTATCTTGTACTTACTCTTCTCTTCTGCGATCGGTATGGCCGATAGGATTGATGTTTTATAGTGACAACCTTCTCGGGCATATTGGTGACACCGCAACGCGTCAGTTCTGGGCATAAGACACTATTGGTTTTGCAAAAAAAAGAGGGTCTTACAAACTGGTATCAGAAGGAAACCTCGATCGAAAGAGTAGAAGTCCACTAACCCTGGGTCACCCCCGCTCGAGTTTAGTTTGGGGACAAACGAAGCAGCGGAAGCTGTGGTGTGACCATATGGGGGATCACATGTAATTGTCCATTTTTAACTAGGCTTGGGTCAAATTTCTTACCATTGGCCTTTGTTATGCAGAACAGACATATCCTACACCGCAGGGCGTTGCTCAGCAAAGTCCGAATGTTACACCACCTCGCACAGCTCCCACTCCATTTCTATAGTCGGAGATGGGGAAGTCTCTGACAACCATTCTGGAGGCTTTCAGTGCCCAACAGGCTCCGGCTCCGTAGCTGAATCCAGGGGCCATTTGTTTGAGCATCATCCGAGGACTGTCTCCCCCATCTTACATTGGGACGGAGTCGGCTATGCAGACGGAAGAGTCGCTTGATATCATGTTCAAGATGTTGACCGAGATACGATTCCAGTGGGAGGAGAGGGTGCCTCTGGTAGTCTCCTGCTTGGAGTCTCATGCCAAGAGGTGGTGGAAGACACTTTTGGATACCGTGTTTGTAGATCAGGAGGTTGCTGACATCACTAGGGAGGAGTTCAGGGCCACACTATTAGAGCACTCAATCCCAGAGTCGGCAAGAGACGAGCTGGAAGACAGGTTCCTGCAGTTGAGGTAGGGCAACCAGACGGTGTTGCAGTACTAATGTAAGTTCAATCACTTAGCCTAGTTTGAGGACTCCTATCAGCTGGATGATGTGGGGTATACCAAGAGGTTCTATAAGGGCCATCGAGAGGATCTGAGACAGTCTCTTCTGTTTGTGTCCGACGGGACTATATCTTGGATTCTAGAGATGGCAAAGAGGATGGAGGATGATTGGCACACGACTCGAGGCTGGAAGAGGCCAATTGAGGATCAAGGTCATGGAGGTAGGAATGATCAGCGAAGGGTCCGCTTTGGTGATGAGAGTAGGGTAGAGGAACAATCCCGCTAAGAGGCGAGGCACAAGCCGAGGGAGATGGTGGTATTGGCCCCTCTGCCTCATCAAATGCCGGAGATATAGAGGAACGAAGGTGTGGCACTTCCCCCGCCCGAGTGCTACAATTGTCATCAGGTACAACACATCCAAAGAAACTTCCCCATGAAAAGGGCGCCTCTACCGGCACTACAGGCTGCCTGGCCCGCTCAATCGTTTGCAGGCTGAGGCCATGGAAGAGGATGTGGTTTTCAGGGCAGAGATCGGAGGCAAGAGATGGAGCAGGTGTATGCTCTATACTTGGCTCCACATCGGGACCCGGGCAGGGTGATTGCAGGTATGCTAGTAATTTTATGTTGTTATTAACTTTGGAAATTTTTGAAACAACAAAAAATAGTAGCATACTAGGAAAGAAAACCTTAGGCTCAGTTACCAAAACACACTTAAATAAACAAGAATAGTTATGGTTTGCGGCAAACCTGGCCATACCTTGGTGGATACGGGGGCGTCACATAACTTCATCTCCAAGGATTTCGTAAAGGGACTGGAGGGAGTCAGACACTATTCCAGAGTACCTAGGAGGGTGCGTCTCCCCAACGGGACGGAGGTTTAAGCTACTGCTAAGTGCCTCCTGATGGTGACTATTGATGGTATAACACTCGAGGCCCTGGCTACAGTCTTGAGGATGTCAGACTTAGACCTGGTTCTGGGCATGACATGGCTTACTTGGAACCATGACCAGATAGATTGCCCAGCAAGGATGGTTGTAATGAGTTATGATGGCACCTTCATGACCTTCGAAGGTATTACTCCTGTCTCCCGTAGGATGTTGTCTTCTACTTAGGCCGTCAAGGCCCACATGCAGGGAGATTAGGTCTATCAGTTATTCTTTGAGATGGTCGAGTTCAAGACGATGGTTGCCGATATATCAGTGGTGCGGGACTTTGCGGATGTGTTTCCAGAGAAGCTACCAGGATTGTCGCTGCATCGAGAGAAGGATTTTCAGATCCAGTTAGTGCCGGGAGCTAAGCCAGTGTCTAGGTCTCACTATCAGATGGCTCCGATGGAGTTGGTGGAGTTTATTTGCCAACTGCAGGAGCTCGTGGAGTCTGGATTCGTTAGGCCAAGTTCCTCGCCTTAGGGAGCTCCGGTTTTGTTTGTGAACAAGAAGTATGGGACCATCAGGTTGTGCATCGACAATCGTGCACTAAACCGGTTGACAGTCCGGAACACATATCTACTGTAAAGGATCGATGAGTTATTTGATCAGCTAAAGGGAGCATATTGGTTCTCGAAGCTGGTTCTGAGGCTGGGATACTATCAGCTATGGATTCGGGAAGAAGACATCCCGAAGTTGGCGTTTAACTGCAGATATGGCTTGTATGTGCTTATCGTGATGCCCTTTGGTCTCACGAATGCGCCATCGTCTATCATGAGCTTCATGAACCGGTTGTTCAAGCCATATCTCGATAGGTTTGCCATTGTATTCAAAGATGACATCCTAATTTATTTGAGGATAAAGGAAGAGCATGCACAACATCCAGCCTTGACCCTGGAGAAGCTCAGGGAGCATCAGTTGTATGACAAGTTCAGCAAGTGTCAGTTTTGGCTGATAGAGGTAGCCTTTCTAGGCCACATTGTCAGTAGAGTGGGACTGGCAGTGGATCCCGCGAAGATTCAGGAAGTACGAGACTGGCCTCAGTTGAAGACGGCCACGGATGTCCGAAGTTTTCTGGGCTTTACCGGGTACTATCAGAAGTTTGTATATGGATTCTCTCAGATAGCCCTCCCACTCACTTCCTTGACAAATAAGGACACTCCGTTCATTTGGATGCCGCAGTATGAGGCAGCCTTCCAGGAGTTGAAGGTTATGCTTACGTCGGCCCCTATCCTCTCTCTTTCGACAGGGAAGGAGGGCTTCCAGGTGTATACAGATATGTCGATTTAGGGGATGGGCGTTGTACTGATGCAGCATGGACATGTGATAGCATACACCTCCGCCAGCTAAAGAAGCACAAGCAGAACTACCCTGTGCATGACTTGGAGATGGGAGCAGTGGTGTTCGCTCTGAAGATTTGGCGGCATTATATTTATGGTGTGCACTACGACATATTTTCGGATCACAAGAATCTGAAATATGATGATATGTAGAAGGAGTTGAATATCCTCTAGAGACGATGGGTGGAGTTTCTATCTAATTATGAGTACATGATACACTATCGCCCGGGAAAGGCGAATATGCTGGTAGACGCACTGAGCCGGAGGGCTACCACTTCAGGAGCAGAACCCTAGTTGATGGCAATGGAGCCGATACGGATGATGGAGGATATGCAGATAACTTTGGTGTCCTCGGACGACTCAGAGCTTTATGAGGAGTATCTTGTCGCGATGAGCACTACCGATGATATTCGAGATCGCATCAGGGCTGAGCATATGAGGGATGACAAGGTAGAGCCAGTATTCAGGACCTTGAAGGAGGGCATGACCGAGGAGTATACATAGAATGATGGGTTGTTATGCTTTAGAGGACGGGTGTACATACTGTCTAGGGGCAGGATTCAGGAGGACATTATGACTGAGGCTCACTACACCAGGTACTCATTGCACCCGGGCATCATTAAGATGATGGTCGACCTGAAAAGGACGATGTACTGGTCGGGAATAAAGAGGTATATCACATACTTCGTTACCCATTGCGAGGCTTGTCAGTTAGTGAAGGCAGAGTGTAAGAGTACGACCGGATTGTTGCAGCCACTTCCGGTTCCTGAGTGGAAGTTCGATGATATAGCCATTGATTTCATACATGGTCTTCCTTGGTCATATAAGAGGAACGACTCGATATAGGTGATCTTCGATCGATTGACGAAGGTGGCAAGATTTCTACTGATCAAGAAGGACGCTCCAATGGGTGACTTGGTGCGGAGGTTCGTGGAGCAGTTCGTCTTGTACCATGTAGTCCCGACGACGATAGTGTCCTATCGTGATGGACGATTTACATCTAAGGAGTGGAGGACGGTCCAGGATTATTTGGGGACCCAGTTGACATATAATACCGCCTTCCATTCTCAGACAGATGGTCAGACAAAGCGCACCAATCGGACAATGGATGATTTGTTGCGTCTTTGCATATTGGACCGCAGAGATCCATTGGAGAGGGAGCTACCGTTGATCGAATTCTTGTACAATAACATCCACCAGTCCAACATCGGCATGGGCCCTTATAAGTCCTTATACGGGTAGAGATGCAGAACTCCTTTGTCTTGGATCCAGGATTAGGATCCGAAGGCACTTGGATCGGAGTACTTCGAGGATATGGATGCTCAGGTGCGGTTGATTCGAGACAGGATGTTGGAGGCCCAGAGCAGACATGCTAAGTATTATGATACCCTGCATCTCCAGGTAGAGTTTCAGGTAGGAGACTGGGTGTTTCTGAAGATACGACCGATGCATTGAGTCTCACAGGTGCGTGGTCGGAAGAAGCCCGGTCTGAGATACATGAGGCCTTACAGGATACTGGAATGGATCAATCTCTTGGCTTACAGACTGGAGCTGCCGACAGAGCTAGTGGGTTTGCATGAAGTCTTCCACGTATCCACCCTCAGGAGAGCTCTACTTCAGCTAGAGTAGCAGATTACGACTATAGATGGGCCTATACCTTTTGATCGATAGGTGCACCTGGAGCCGATCTGGATAGACGATACTGGGATATGGGTCTTGCGGTGCAAGAAGATTCAGCTGGTCAAGGTCTTGTGGAGGAATCATGGACAAGAGGAGCACACATGGGAGCCGCAAGGCTTAATGCAGCAAAGGTACCTAGAACTTTTCACGTCAGGTATCCCCTTTACCCCTCGGGATGTTACACTTTACTTCTCATACTTGAAACCCCGTAGGCCTAAGCTGAATTTCAAGCACAAAATTTTATTTTTATTTATTGCGATTTATAACATCCCTCAGACTTCTAGACCCTAGGATGGTTTTGTCATGACTGGGTCATGACAATGCCCTGGGAAGCACTAAAGGGTTTGGGTGAACATGGAAATTAGGGTGAGAGCCACCTTGATCTACAAATAGTAGAATTTTAATTACTAGCTTGTGGATGGTCATAGGGCTTCACCATAGATCCATGACACAACCAAAACATCTCTAACCCATTAGAGGGTCCATTAGAGCCATAGAGACCCATTGGAGCTAACAAAAGAGGCCAAGTTGACCATGGTCAACCTTAAGCCAAAGAAAGTCAACTTAGTTCAACTTGGGTCAAATGACCACCTAAGTGTCAAATGACCTCACCCTTAATGTCTTGGCATCATGTGGGACCCAATGGCCCCAAAATCCCCATGCATAAGACACTCAAGTGGCTAATTTGGACAAACTTAGCCGATATCTCAATTTGGGCAATTTTGGATAACCTAGCCCAATCCAAGTGGGCTAAGCCAAAACTAGTGTGGCCCATTGGTATAGGAGGTGGGGAGGCACCTTTGGGGACCACCAAATTCAGATATTGGTGACTAGGAGAGAGAGAATGCGAGTTTCCCCAAATTTGGAGGAGAGAGAAAGCTATGGTTTAATGGCCATCATGGCCATGGAGGCTCCATAACCCCCACTTTTAGGGGACTTTTACTCATCTGAGGGAGTGGATAAGGTTAGAGGAGGTGTTCGGACATTGGGGTGGCTTAGCCCCCTCAATTGGGCTGAAATCGAATAGTTAGTTTTAAGGTCATTAATGGAGTTTTGATGAATTGTGGACTTACAAGCCTTCTCTCCCAAATTCCTTCTTTAAGGACCTTCACCAGAGCAAGGGCTAGCGTTTCCCTCGTTTACTTTTCAATTCCATTGAGGTTCGTGTAGAGGTTGCAGAGGATCCAAAGCTCGGTGGACGGAAATGGTGAGGAGGAAAAGCACATGCATTCAAGCGCAAACCAGGTCCTCCTCTACTCCTTCGTGGGATAGATCATAGGATTCATTAAAGATGAGAATCAGGATCAATTGAGAACGATCCAAAAGAACTTTTCCTCTAGTATTTCTGCAAAAAGGAAATGTCGTGTTCGTCGGATTCTGCCGTCTCTGGCGGCCAAACCACCTCCAGCCGATATCCCTCACCTCAACGGAGGTGGTGACGGCAGTGGTTGGCCAGGGAGGTGACTGGTGGGCCGGCAATTGGGTTCGAGTTTGCTCCAGGTCGGGCAGATCTAGGCCATTGGCTGGAGGAATACGAAAGCCAGGGCCCGTCCGATTATGATTTAAGATTCGTGCCAATGATTATATATTAATTCATTTTATTTCAGTTTCTATCACAGTTATTGGGCTGTTTTAAATTAATTATTAAAAATAGTTAGTGTCCTCTACAGTAAAAGTGGTCTACATAAAAGTTGTTGCCCTATGAGTCTAGTTTATTTTCAAATTAGCTTGAACCAATTTGGAGTTCAGATCAGACCAGAGCACTCATTTTTGTGAGATCTTTACCTAAGCTTGATCAGAGATTATTTAGGGAGCCCCCATCAATCGTTACCTCCAAATGACTTGAAATTTTGAGCATGAGCCATTCATATATAGATTTATAACATATCCAAAAATGGAATTTTTTGTAAAAACGTTTCCTAACGTTTTTTGTAGAAATTTAATAAACTATGTTTGAATTATTTAAGGGTTATTATGACCTCTATACCCACCAAAATTTTGGTGTTTGTATCTTAGGGTCATTGCATGACTATTATTAAAATCTCAGCCCAATTGGGTTTGATTTGAATAGGTTTTGGTGAGACCAAAGTATGGCCCTTAAGGGGTTAATTAGGGCAAGAGTGAGCTTGGGGCATGGAGGGGCGAATTCTCACACAAAGGGGTTGGGACTTTGGCCAAAGACCCAAGATTAGTTTAAACACCCTCACATGGAGTTTATGGTGGATTAGGGTGGATTTTCCCTAGGACCCTAGTTCAAACCCTAAGGTTGAACTTTGTTGATTTGTGAAGGATATTGTGTGATATATCCACGTATGGACTTGAGGTTTAGTCCATGTAACCCTAGGATCGTAAATAGCCCTAGGAAGGAATTTGATGACATTTAGACTTAGACACACAACTTAAACCAATTAGGGATAGTTTAGGCCTATACTTTTTATGAAAATATTGAAGGGTCGTATCATCTTGGATCTCCTTGAGATTTTCGTAGGAGTAATTTTATAGTGCTATTGAACTCTGAAATTTGTTAAAGGATGTTTAGAAAATAGTTGCTCATACTTGTAGCTATAACCTTCATTGTGCCCCTTGTGATGATTTTGAAGTAACCATGGTTAAATTAACTTAGAATGATATGAAACTCTGGCAAGCTTAATTAAATATCATTTAGATGCACCAGTAAATTATTTGGATTATTTGGGTGTTTTCTCTTAGTACTTCATATATAAAGTGAACTAGTGTACCTTATTTTGGAAAATAGATAATAAATACAATATCTTGCTAGAAAATTGTGTTACTGAGCCAGAAAACTGGTTAGGTCTAGTAAAGCATAGAAAATTGTTATATATTATTTGGATGAGTATATAAGAATGTTTATAACCAAGTGCACTTTAATGTAATTATTTAAAGTATTTTTCTACACAGGTCACTGGCCTTAGAATTGTATGTAATTTAGTCAGTAGTGTTTTATGATCATTAAAAGGCTTTGGTACTTTTTATATAATTTTTGGACAAGGATTTATGGTACTCCCTTCATTAACTCTAATTATTTGAATTACCTTGAATTAATTATTTAGAGGTTATTACATTTATACAAATCTGTGATATTTGGTATTCACTGATATTTTGCTATCATATAGTGTTCATAATATTTGGGTGGCTATAACTTAAGGAAATCTAGTACTTCATGTTCAAAATTACCCATGGCCTAACTTTTGGGAAAATTTTATAAATGCCAAATTAACTAGGAAAATTATAAGTTCCTGGATTTAGGCTAAATATGTCATGATAAACCCACAATAATTATCTTAGGACCTTTGGATGAAAATTTGGAGTACCTCCTGTCAAGTACATCATATAGCTTTGATTGGTCTGCATATAGTAAAACTGTGAAATTGTGATAACATGAGGAATGGACGTATGACGTTAGGATTGATAGTTTACTGATTTGTGGTGAAGTGAAAATGAGTTAATCATTAGGATACATGATGTGGAAGTATTGGGTTGGCTGGTGTTAAGTGGTGCGTGGGATCGACGAAACATCATCCTTCCTGTGGAGGGAGAGAGAGAGAGAGAGTGTGTGTCAAATACACTAGGGTTAGATTAAGTATAACATTAAATGGGGTTTGTTATGGGTAGATACCAACAATAATAAGTACCTGGCGAAAGGGAGCTTTGGGCTTCAGCCCATCGTAGTTCCTAATGCCCTCAAGAGCCCTTCACAGGGAATGCCTTGGGCAGTCCATGGTTAACGTAACCCGTAAGGCTAAATGGGTTACAAAAGTAGTTAGAAATACTCTAGGATTATACTCACACTCACATTCCCTAGTGTTGTGGGGTTTAGGTTGGGTCTCGAATGATAGGCTTGGTGGTTTGGTGATGGGCAGGTTAGCCCGGCGAGCCGATGTCTCGGTAGATATTTGTGACGGACGGGATAGTCACGGGAGATTTGGCTCGGTGGAAAATACATTAATATTGCATGTGCATGAATATAAGGCGGTGGGTCTTCAGTATTGGAGAGGCGTCGCACCAACACTAATACGTTGACTCGACAAGTGTGGTTTAACACTTAGCTAAATAAGGTATGGTGCGCCAGCCGACAAGAGTACGCAGGAGCTCCGGTTAGTGCACCAGCATTGAGGTGTATGATAGGTCTGACTGGCATTGTTGATACCAGTTTAGAGGTGTGCGAGGCCCAACCCACCGCATATGTTTGCCACTACGGAGGTATCCTGGAAGGTTACACTCTAGAAAAGGGGAACTAAAGGTCTGTGTGCATAGAGTCAGGTGTATGAGTTGCACTTGCATGTTTATACCATAACATACTTGCATAACATAGCATAATCATTGTATATAACCATTGACATCTATTGTATAAATTGGTATGGGGCTCTTTATACAATAGTTCTTGCAAAACGACCCCTTGGTCTATAGGTTTGTTTCGGCATTCATATAGGTCATGTTTACTGACTTAGTTTACCTTCTTGCACTTTTACTTGCTCACCGTGTTCATGTGTATTCTTATATTGCTTACCTACTACTTGCTTACATATACTTACTGTGATTATATACTCATGATAGACTAGTTCCCCCGTCACCTGCTTACTTTTGTAACTCTCCACCTTAAATACCTTCCCTTTCCTTCTCCCCGCTCGGTGCCTAGGAGCCATGGGGGAGGGGTGAAGGATGATAGGACTTAGTCTTTTGAATAATGGACATTAAACAAATCAATTTAGGGGATCGTGGAGCCGAACAGGAGATGCATCCCAAGAGGTCGGTGCCCTTGGAGACGGGACAGTCTAGCACCAGTGTTCACACAGCAGGGACAGTAAGTCTCGATCATTAGTAGCTACTATAGATTTGTTTCCGCATTAAGTGATTTGTAGCGAGGATCATGATATATCGGGCAGGATCCCTTTTTATTAGTACTTGATTTATTGTTATTGTGCACTCTCCCTTCGTCGGGACTTATTTTATATTCATGTGATTTCTGTGGACCATCATTTGAGTTTATTTTACTCTTGTACTTACTCTTCTCTTCTGCGATCGGTATGGCCGGCAGGATCATCGTTTTGTAGTAATGACCTTCCCGGGCGTGTTGGTGTCAACACAAAGCGATGGTTCTGTACATAAGACCCTATTGGTTTTGCAAAAAAAGAGGGTCTTACAAATCACCAGACCGTTGTTGCGGCTAATTGCCACACCGCTGCTATGGCTAACACCCAGGACACTGCTGTTACTATCCCTCAGACTGCGACTACTTCTATCCACCTGACCACCAACTGAGGTTCACCACCAGACCGCTGAGCCAAACAGCCAGACCATTGAGAGTAGCAGACTGTTGCGGCTAGATATAAACCGCTCAGTCTTCTCAAGCTCCAACAATCAAGAAATAAAGTTGTAGTAAATAAAACATAGCTTTGCGGGATTGAGTCACTACTCAACCAAGGTGCTCCAAAGAAGTCCGACGAACACTAGCGACTGAAGTTTCGAGCGTAGAATTGTGTCCATGCGTCTACAAATGATCCATATGAACGGGAGAAACCTCATCCTCTTGCCACACAAGATATAGGTTGTAAGAAAGCACTATGCGTCTTCACAAACTACTAGATCTGCTCTAGAAGATGCAGCGGGAGACACCAAAATCGGGCTGAGCGACGACGAAGGGATCGAAACATTTCGAAACGATTTCCATCAGTCTTTTTCTCTCGGGCTTATTATAGTGCAGTACTTGGTAAAACCACTAGGACATCTTCTATTTATACACAAAGGAAGAAATAGCAGAAAATCGTCGCTATCGGCAGACCCTTAACACTGGGAATTTTCTCGACGAATCAACACTTGACTCGATGAAGCATCAAGTAGCCTCAATGCACTCAATGCCTGGCAGTGCGGTCTCAACACACAACTCGAAGAATCAACACTTGACTCGACAAATCAACACTTGACTCGACGAAGCGACGAGTGGTCTAAACCCTCTCAACGCTTGGGTGTGTGGGCTCAACGCATTCAATGTCTGTCAGTGCGGTCTTAATACACTCAACGCCTGGCAGTGTGTTCTCAATACACTCAACGCCTGGCTGTGTTGTCTCAACGCACTCAATGCCTTGTAGTGTGGTGTCAACACACTCAACGCCTGATAGTGTGGTTTCAACACACTCAACGCCTGGCAGTGTGGTTTCAACACACTCAATGACTGGCACTGTGGTCTCAACACACTCAACATATATGAGTAAGACCAATACAATTCATTACTTGAACTTCTCAAAACGCTCTTATGTGCGACCCTATAATCTCATATTGCGTTGCTAGTGAGACTACATGTTTGATCACTTCCAAATCACAATGGTAACACCAACAACGGCTTCACCCACAATGCCTAATTAACTAAAAAAGCAGATTTCTAGTGCAACAACATGCCGGGGATGGACTAAATCGTCCTGGTGGTTCTTCTTGAACCATGGCGACCCAAAACCCTCTCATTTGAGAGCTCTGTTTCCTAAATGCTTGAATAAAAGAAAAAACAAAACAGATGCCATGCACGCATCCTAAAAACCGAGAGGAGAAATGCCGTTACCTTACTAATCCTCTTCCTAGCCAAGGATATATTGATTTACATGGATAAAAGAATGCGCGTTCTAGCCCTCTCCATGAATTTGGCCTTGGTTCGACGAACGGAGCTCCGAAACTTCATCAATGGCGGAAAAAGTCTCGTCTTCCTCCTCCAAAATCTCCCTCTCTCAAACCCTAACTCTCACTCCAAGATCAGAAGAAAATGAGAGGAAAGTGTCCCTAAGCCCTACTTAAGGCTCATGGACGGAGGATTCTTGGCCATAGGATCAAATTCAAAAAATATCAGATGGCCAGAAATCAACACTTATGAAACTATTTCCGTCTACTACCATCATGCGATAGTTATCTACCACACCGCGGTAGCTCGCAGACACACCAGTCTCTGCCAAATGCCACATTACCGCTAGTGGTGGAGATACCTCTGCATCGTAGCTTCTCAACGCATTCATCTCGTTTCTTTCTTCTCAATGCCCTCGATGAAAAGGGGCTACCTCCGGGCGGTATATACCTAACACCACGTGTTAACTACTCGACGGTCTGTGTCGATGATTCGTTCTTGACAAACAATGACTACCGTCGGGCGGTAGATACCTACCGCCTTGCGGTAGCTCCCGGAACCTCAAATTCAAGAATAATGGGGTGTCACAACTTCACACCCCTTAAAAGAATTTTGTCCTCGAAATTTAAAAAGCACTGAAAACCACAAGTATACTTGATGCAAACGATTATGGGAAGTCTTTCGCATCGCTTGCTCCCGCTCCCAGGAGAATTTGTCTCACCCGCAATTATCCCAATGCACTTTCATGAGCTCAACCTCTATATTCCGCAATTGCGGAATTTTTGAATCCTCTACACCAATCAGATGGACTCTCGTCCTCAAGTCCTCTTCTATCGGCAGTGCCTCCGACTCGATCGCAACACTTGTGTCCACCAAAGCTTACCTTAATACTGAGACATGGAAGACATCCCAAAAATCTCGGACTCAACTTCTTGAGTCGGCGAATCCGCGAAATGCCTTTGAATGGCTTAATCTTTAGATAGACCCAGTAACCTACCGCAAACTCCACATTCCTATGGCACGCATTGAAATACTTCGCCTGCCGACCCTGAGCAACTTTCATGTGCACCTGAGTTGTATGCACTAACTCACAAGCATCAACCACCATTTCTTTTCCCAAAAGTTTGGCGTCCCCCGCCTCTATCCAAGACATCGGTGTTCAACACCGCCTTCCATACAAAGCATCGTATGACGCCATCTTGATACTGGCATGTAAACTATTGTTATAGGCAAATTCCACAATGAAAATGTGGTTTTCCCATTCCCAAAATACAGGGTACACATTCTCATCATATCCTCCAATGTATGATTCGTCGTCTATATTTGACCATCGGCTTGGGGATGGAATGTAGTACTAAATGTGAGCTTTGTGCCCAGACTCATCTGCATTAGTCTCTAGTCCTTGGATGTAAACTGTCCATCACGATCACTAACAATCCTCCTTGGAATCCCATGCAATCGCACAATGTTAAGAACATACAGTTCCACCAGCTTCTCCACGATGTTCTCCTTCCAATTCGGAATGAAGTGAGCCACCATGGTCAGGCAATCAACAACCACCCAAATCGCATTGTTACCCTTCTACGACCGAAGTAAACCATGCACAAAGTCCATGGATATATCGTAAAATTTCCACTTATGGATAGGAAGGGGCATTAGGAACCCGCTCAGCCTTAAACACTCAGCCTTCATTAAGGCACAAGTCTGACACCAGCTCACATACACATCTACATCTAGGGCTGATATCGAGTCGACTTCGAGCGATTTTGACTCGGCTCAAAATCAAAATTTTCGACTCGAAGTCGGCTCGAAATTGACTCGAAATCGAAATTGATTTCGAGTCAAATCGGCTCGACTCGAAATGATTCGATTCCGAGGCAGCTCGAAATCAAATCGAGTCTGCTCGAAATCGAATCGGGTTGGCTCGAAATTGAATCAAATCAGCTCGAAATTGAGCAATTTTTCGTTTTATTCATTGTTTACTCAAAATTAAATTGGGCAACCTATAAATTTAGCAAATTAAACATTTAAAGCCTTCATTCTTTTTATTTAGGTTTAAATTTTGTTATTTTTAATCTTAAAAATAAGAATATATTAATAAATACATAATTTTTTTAATTAATTCGAGTTGATTCGAATCATATTTCGAGCGATTCAGGGCTGGCTCGAAATCAACTCGAAATCAGATTCGAGTCAAATTGAATCTACTCAATTTTCGAGCGATTTTCGAAAGATTTTACTCAATTTTCGAACGATTTTCGAGCGACTTTCAAGTTTTGAATAATATGCTTAGCCCTATCTACATCCCTCTTCATCCTAGGACACCAAAGGGATTTCTTCATATCCAAGAACATCTTTTTACTGCTCGGGTGAATAGAGTACTTCATGAAGTGGGCCACAAACATCAACTCCTCACAGAGCTTGCCAAACCGCGGTACGCATACCCTTCCATGCTACTTCAAGATCCCATCAACCATCTCCCAGGTACTACCCTCAACTTTATAGTTTCCACCACTAATGGTTGGAACTCTATATCCATAGTGGTCTCCTCATAGATACGATTAGATAAGTCGCACTACAAATCTATCCAGTTCAACAAAGTCATGCTAGACTTGCCTGTCGCTACACAATCAATGTCAAGGGACTCAAAGTCCCGTACCAACCGCCCATTATGAGCTTCAATCCAATTCCTTTATCCAAAATATTTTCTACTCAAGGCATCGACCACCATATAGGCCTTACCTGGCGTGTATTGAATCGCCACATCATAGTCCCCAAGGAACTCGACCCACTTGCGCCGCTACATGTTCAAGTCTCTTTGATTCAAAAGATACATTTGGCTTTTGTGATCCATGAAGATATCCACCTTCACACCGTACACATAGTGCCGCCACAACTTTAACGCAAAGATTACCTCCGCCAACTCCAAGTCTTGGACGAGATAATTCCTCTCATGAGGTTTCAACTAACATGACCCAAAGGCTATCACATTGCCATACTGTAGTAGCACGCAACCCAAACAACAACCCGATGCGTCGCTGAAAATCTGAAATCCTTCAGTCCCTTTAGGAAGACTTAGGATTAGATTTGACATCAACCTTTATTTCAAGGTGTCAAATGTGCGGTTACACTCCTGCGTCCATACAAACTTTTCGTCCTTATGAGTCAGAGATATGTGGGGCAAAGCCATTCCCGAAACGTTTTTCACAAACCTTCTGTAGTACCAAATGAGTATACGGAAACTCCTAACTTCCACCACTGTTCCCAGAACTGCCCAATCCCGGATGGCTTCAACTTTTGTCGGATCCACTGCCACCCCATCACCATTAATCACATTGTCCAAAAATGCAACATTCTCTAACCAAATCTCGGTCTTCGAGAAATTAGCATAATGTTGGTTCTCTTTAAGAACCTTCAAGACTCTCTGATGTGAGTATCATGCTCCAACTCTGACTTGTAGTATACTAATATATAATCGATTAATACCACCACAAATGAGTCCAAGTACTCCTTAAACACTCAGTTCATAAAATCCATAAACCCTAATTGTTCGTTCGTCAAACCGAACGACATCACCAAGAACTCAAAGTGGCCACACCTCGTATCAAACTCTGTATTGGATATGTCCTCATCCCGAATCCGCAACTAGTAATATCCGGACTTCATGTCCAACTTGGTGTACACCACCAACCCTACCAACTGGTCAAACAGGTTATCTATCTGTGGAATCAGATACTTAATCTTGAGGGTCAGTTTATTCAACTCAAGGTAGTTTATGGACAACCACATACTGTCATCTTTCTTCTTTATTAAAAACATCGGCGTGCTCCAAGGCGAAAGCTAGGCTTAATATACCCCTACTCCAACAACTCCTTTAGTTGTACCTTGAGCTCGGTTAACTCCTTTGGTGCCATCCTAAAAGGGGGACGTGACACCGGTCTAGCTCTTGGCACCAAAACAATCGAGAAATCGATCTCCTGCTGAGGAGGTGCTCCTAGAAGCTCCATAAGAAATACATCCTTGAATTCTGTCACCACTGACACTTCTTTAATCGATAACTTAGAAAGGTGAACCTCCAGCAAAGCTACGAATGCTTCTCTCTGGTTTACTGGCAACACCAATTGCATGGCCGAAATCAGGGAGCAGACCACTCAACTAAGGCCCTAAAAGTTGACTTCTTCCTTTCCCTCACTCCTCAGGGTCACCACCATTGATAGGCAGTCATTAATAGCCCGCTGCTCTACAAGCCTGTTCATCCCTAAGATCACATCAAACTCGGCTAATGGTAGGATTGCTGCTAGCAACATGAAGTCAACTCCGCCTATACTCCAACTAATGTGCCCCTTCATCCCGGTTGTCATGAAACACCCATTGGGTAAGCGCACCCTAAGCTCTACTCCATTGAGAAAGGCTCGACCTTAATTCTCCGGATATAGCTTTCCAAAATAAAGGAGTTCGACGTTCCCGGGTCGAAGAACACTCTAGCGGGATAGTCGAAAAGTAGCACGAAGCCTAGTAAACAAGCATACACATAAAAAGTTGCAAAACGTCTTGAGCTAATAAATGAACTTATGCTTTTCATACCTGTCACCACATCGGGTTGACGAATCACTTCCTGCTGCCTAAGATTGTAGGCCCATGGCTGTACTGTTTGGATACGTGAAGCACTTGACTCCACTATTTTTCCTTTCTTCGTGATATTGGGACCAGAATGCACTTAGTGCTCCTACATTGGCTCTAGTTCATCACCAACCCTGGTACAAAAATGGGCTATGTGTCCTGGCTTGTCATAATTGTAGCATGTTGGTGTCCCTTGAAACTAGACTATCCCAATGTCGTACTACTCTTCTCTCTTGACCTGAAGGGATGAGGCTTCTTCCTCCACTTACTCCCTTCTGAATTCCACTGCGATTGAGAAGGCTTTTATTCTCCCTACTTCACTACATGTCCCTTGCGGCGTTGGGTTTACTCCATGTCAATTTCCAACGTTCAAGCGGCCTCAAATAACTCATTGTAGCCCGCATTCTTGAGATCTATAACGGGTTATCTAAAATTCTCTCTCAACCCATGATAGAGGAGGTTGTACCTCTCCTCATCATCAGCCATGGTGAAAGAACTAGTGCCTAAACACCTAGAGGGGGGGGGGGGTGAATAGGTGCACTTAATCTTTTTAAACTATTAAGGTAGAATTAAAGTACAATAATTGCAATGCACAGCACAGATAACACAACAATCACACAAGCATACAATCACAGAGAGCACACAGGATTTATAGTGGTTCCCCAAGGTCTGGGTACATCCACTTTCTCCCTTCGACTATCTAGTAGTATACTAGATTCGGCCCAACTTCTCCACTATTCCTCAGATCCTCAGATCTTACACTCAGAACACCAAATAGGTTCCTACAACTCAGAGTGATCCCACTCCTACAACTCAGGCACACAGCCCTACCACTCAGTCTTCACAAAGACCTACACTCAGCCTTCAACAAGGCCTACACTCAGCCCTCAACAAGGCCTACACTCAGATAAAAGTATCTCCTATACTCAGGCACAAAGGCCCTACAACTCAGCCTTTATAATTATAGGCTTACAACTCAGATCCCTAAGGATCCTACAAGAAATTTAAAATTACAAAGAATATAACCACAACTCTGATTGAGAGAGAAGAGTTGTCTGGTTTCTTGAAGAGTTCTTGAAAGAACTTTGCTAAGATCAACCTCCCTTGGCTTTATTCAAAGATTCTTGAATTAGAACACAGTAGGGTTGATTCTCTATGCAGATGATCTTCAATCACTGCTGAATTAAGAATCAGATCTCAATCTTAAAATTTTTCACAGCTTGGTTCAACAGCTGTCTTCTTAGAAGGAGCTCTCTCTCTCCAACTTCTTAGATCTACACTTGAAGATCTTCTTCTTGTTGTTGTTTTTCACTTCAGTGATTGCTTCTTCTTATTTTGAATCTTCTCTTATGTTGAAGGAATAGGCCTTTATATAAGCCTTCTTTATGGTGACCGGCTGATACGGTTTCTAACGATCTTCTGATAGCTCTGACAGTAGCAGTTGACCGGTTGAAATGGCAGCTGTCAAGTTATCCAGTCACTTCTTGAAAACTCTGTCACTGTCTGAAAGTGTCGAGACAAATAGTCTTTATGTGTCGACACAAATAGACTAAGTGTCGACACAAGTAGACTAAGTGTCGACACTAGCCTTCATGGTGTCGACACAACTCCTTATGTTGTAGAAATTACTTCTCGACACTACTTCTTCAGAATGTGTCGACACTGATTATGTGTGTCGACACAAGTCCTTCTTCTTTGATGCTTAGTTGATTCCTGCTAAGTGTCGACACAACTCCTTTGTGTTGACACATCTTCTTATGTTGATATTTGCTAAGTGTCGACACATCTCCTTGGTTTCGACACATTCTTCATGTGTTGAGACTTTTGCTGAGTGTCGACACATCTCCTTTGTGTCGACACTTGTACTTAGAATTTGTCAAAATTTGCTGAGTGTCGACACAACTCCTAGAGTCGACACTTGTACTTGAACTTTGCTAAAATTTGCTGAGTGTCGACACAGCTCCTAGTGTCGACACTTGTACTTGAACTTTGCTGAAATTTGCTGAGTGTCGACACAGCCTCCTAGTGTCGACACTTTTGATGTCGACAAAGTTCTTTTGGGTGTCGATACTGCTTCTTAGTGTCGAAACAGATTCTTTATACATTTCTTCATTGTGTGTCGACACAGCCTATATGTGTCGACACTTTGCTTCTGGTGTCGACTCTGCATTCCTGGTGTCGACACAATTACTCCAAGTGTCGACACTGCTCCTCTAGGTGTCGACAAAAGCCTTCTTAAGCGTCGACACTTTTCTTCTAGGTGTCGACACATGGACTTAGAATCTTTTCTGCTTTCCCTGCAATTACTTAACCTGCACAAAGAAACTCAAAACACATCAAGTACACCTTGATGTATATCATTGAGTAGGGTGAGGCTTCTTCAAATCAGGTACATGCATTCTAATGTACCCAACAACCTCCCCTTATTTGGAGAAGTCATAACCCTTAGTCAATAATATACACCATACATAACAAATTCTCAGTATGATGTACAACAATATTATGTGACAGGGAAAATTCTTAAACATACATGAACAGAACATGTATATACCATTAGCTCAGAACGATTAATGTAATAGATGAACATATAACATTGTTCTTACAAATTCCAACATTTACATTAATCAAAAGTTTACATAAAGTTTACTACAAATTACAACTTGTAAACTTAAGAAAATGCTATCCTAAGGCTGCTCTGGTTCCTTGATTACAATCCCCTTCCCAGATTGAATCTTTGCTTGAACTGGGGCTTCAGTATCATCAGCAGCAGTAGGCTTCTTCCCTTTAGGATGTTTCTTTTTCAACTCTTCAGCCTTTATCTTTTGCCTTTCAAAATAATGATAAGGCTTAGGAAAGTACTTGCTAGGCTCCTGTGCATTAGGAGGTAGCTTTCCCAACTTAGCCTTTCTTCTGTATTGAACAATGGCCTCTTGCCTGTTCTCATGTTTCCTCCACTCCTGTTCAGAGTACCATTTGCCTCTATCCAGAATATTTTCTTTAGCAGCCTTCCAAGCAGTCAAAATGATATTCCTGGAAGTGGGGCTCCATTGTTCAAAATCAGGTCTCAATTCAGCTTGCTCTCTGAATCTTTTCTTAGACAATTGAGTCTCTTGTTCCTTTAGCAAAGCCTCTTATTCTTTCAGTATTGCCTCTAGCACAGGCTGAACTACTTTCTCTATGATGACATTCTGATTTCCCTCAGGAGGACTATATATAGTCTGGATCTCTTGATGTATCATGTCAAAATCTGGTGGAGGGTATATCACTTGAGCCACTTCAGCTTGCTCTCCTCCAAGGTATGCAGGATTAATTCCAGACTCTACAACATTGTCATCATCACATAAGGGTGGATATCCAAGGGTGGCTCTGATGGAATTTGAAATCCATTTGGCATGATCAGAGCCTGCCTTGACTAATACCCTCTCCCCCTTTATGACTTCTCTCTCTATATGATCCCTCAAATCATCTTTCTGAAACCTTATCTGTGCATTCTGATAGTTTACTCCATATTTATAGAAGGGTTTTAACCTTTGGAGCTTGTCAGTAATTGCCTTTTGAGAGGCTTCAATAGCAGTTTTAACAGCGGTTAGGCTCTCTTGCAAGTGTTTGGCAAATTCAGCCTTGGCAGTAGCACTTGCTGTAGTCTGAGCAGTAGCCATATTCTTTATTTCAGTTACTATGGCATTATGAGAGGCTGTCAAATTATCATTCATCCTGATCTGGTTTTCCAGGACATAGCCTTGCTTCACTTCTAGCTCATCAAGTTTTGTCTTTAATTTCTCTTGATGTGTGGCCAGATAGACTACTGCATTGCCTCCTTTATGGAAACAATCAGTCATTTCTTTTTTGTTAAGATTCACTTCAAATCTGATTGACTTGATGTCTTGGGCCAGATCAAATTGTAGGGATTTATTCCCTTCATCCACATACTTTTCTAGAGCTTGTCTTTGCTCATCCAGCTTAATCTGCAAAGCCACCATCAATGAACTGTAATCATTAGTTGGGGTAGGATGTGGAGTAATTGTCTGTAGGGCTTTCTTATAGTTCTGGCTCCTTCTTTTGAAGACCTGGAACTTCCTCTTCTTGGCTCTAGCAGCCTCTTCATCCTCTGAAGCAGATGTGCTAGCAATATCCACTCTATCCTTAGGACTAGGATGTGAATCCTTCTCAGTCCTTTGTGGTTCCTCAGCATCCTTTGGCTTCTCTGTCTCCTTGCTTGCTGTTTCCTCTACAGTCTCCACATGCTCCCCCTCAATATGTACTTTCTCCCCCCTCAATAGCAGCTATTTCTTTCTCAAGATCTGTCTATATCAGATCAGGGAATAGCTCCTCTAATGTAAATTCCTGTTGAGGATGGGGTGGAGAATCTCTAATCTCATCAACCACTTGATCAGCAACAGATGTGTCCTCCATGACAACATCTTGGGGTTGAGATTCTATCTGTGTTTGCTGATGAACATTAGGTAATGAATCAGTCAAAACTTCATCTTCAATAGTGAAATCTATCTGATTAATGTCAGTTATTACCTCTAGTATGGTTTGAGTAGCTTGTTCACTCTCTAGTGGAGTTGGCTCTTCCACAAGTAGAGACTCCCCCTAGAGTGGATCCAGGTGAATTGGGCTTGATGAGGGTAGCTCCCCCTGCCTCTATGCATCTTCTTGTCTGGCTGGAGACTGACCAGCATTTCCAGTTTCTTCCTCATCAGGAGTAAAAACTACTTGCTCTTCAGAGCTGCTTGATGATTCTTGAGCCACTATGGTTGTCTTCTTCTTCTTCTTCTTCTAGGTTGTGTCCTTTACTGGAGTTGGCATTTCCTTGGTCAACACTTTATCCCACCTAGAGAAGATTCTCATATCCATCTTCCTTATGTGGTTAATCTTTGAACCTGCAGCTTGGTTCATCACCTCAGGTATACTACCAGCTAGATATAGACTTAGAATTCTACCCAAATTGGGCTTCTTCATACTTTCTTTTATCTTCTCAAACACAACTGCAGACCAATCAGTAGTAAGTTTGAAGATAATCCTTGTCATCAAACTGAACATATAAGCTGAGATTCTGTCATGTCCTCCAGGCTTGCTCAGGATAACCTTGCCAACAATTTCAGATAAGAATTTGCCCTGTATGTTCTTTCCTTTTCTGTTGAATACAGATCCTATCTTCAGGTTAGAATCAAGTCCACACCATGTTAGTTCCTCCCTTGTCTTAGAAGCATACACATCTTCCTCTTCCTTTGTCCTTGATAGTTGAAGAACTTTTCTTAGACTTTTAGGAGAGACCTTCACCTTTGTCCCATGAACTCTGGACTTAATCTTGAGTCCTGATTCATCTAGAGTTGCTCCATTCAGAAATTCGAGGACTTCCTTCTTCCATATCTTGATCGGTTCTGATACAAGAAATTCTAACCCAGTCTCTTCTATTAGGGTTACCACACCTTAGATTTTAGGTTCCGCGTCATCAAAGGCGTGACGCACGAGCTCATATCCTTCATTTATCTTCTCTTCTAGCTTGGGCACCATTAGGGTTTGAAGAAATTTTGAACTTAGAGAAGAGAGATGTCGACACACAAGTTTGGTCTCGAAACTTTGGTGAGTGTGTCGACAAACAATGGCGAAAACCTATTTATACCTTTCTAGAATCGAAGATGAAAAGGTGCGTCAAAATACTTAAATTGTGTCGACACTGTTGAAAAGTGTCGACACTTACTTATAATGTCTCGACAACTATGTGTCGACACAAGTATAGTCGACAGAATATATGTGTCGACACTTATATATGTGTCGACACAACTTAGCTTGACACTTAGTCGAGACTCTACTAGTCTAATTCTGTGTAAATCCTAAGTGTCGACACCACCCTGGATGTGTCGACACCTACCCTGCATGTGTCGACACTAATTCTCTGAACTGTCGACACATACTTCCTAGATGTGTCGACACCATTTCTCTGAAGTGTCGACACCACTACTCTATGTCGACACAAACAACTCTGTGTGTCGACACCATTTTACTTATCCAATTTAGTAAACTATTCCAAGTTTATCATCCCTAATTCAATTTTAAATTTATTGAATTTGGTTTCATCTAAGGGCTTAGTATACATGTCAGCTAACTGATTATCTGTGTTTATATACTCTAGGGAAATATCTTCTTTTTCCACATGTTCTCTTAGAAAATGGTATTTTATTTCTATGTGCTTAGTCCTACTATGAGAGACAGGATTATTTGCAATAGAAATAGTACTTGTAGAATCACAGAATAAAGGTGTTCTACTTACTTGAATATCATAATCTTCTAGCTGATGTTGAATCCATAGAAGTTGAGCACCTCAACTTCCTGCAGCCACATACTCTGACTCAGCTGTGGAGATAGCCACACTTGTTTGCTTCTTGCTACTCCATGATATCAGCCTTCCACCTAGAAATTGACAGGAACCAGTTGTACTCATCCTATCTTCCTTGCAGCCTGCAAAATCTGCATCTGAATAACCTGTCAGTTCAAAATCTCCATTCCTAGGGTACCAAAGGCCTAGATAAGGTGTGCCCTTAAGATATCTCAAAATTATTTTGACTGCTGTCAAATGATATTCTTTAGGGCAAGCTTGGTACCTAGCACAGACACATATAGCATACATGATATCTGGTCTACTTGCAGTCAAATATAGTAGGGAGCCAACTATCCCTCTATACAAAGTTTCATCTACAGGTTTCCCTGCATCATCTTTGCATAAAGACATTGTTGATCCCATAGGAGTTTTCATGGTAGTGGATGATTTCATACCATACTTACTTATATATTCTATTGTGAACTTAGACTGGCATATGGATAATCCATACTCAGTCTGTCTAAAATGGAGACCCAAGAAGAACTTAAGTTCCCCCATACTGCTCATTTCAAATTGTCCTTGCATTAGTTTTGCAAACTTTTTGCAAAGACTACTTTCTGTAGACCCAAATATGATGTCATCTACATATATTTGGACTAAGATAATCTTGCCTCTGGATTCCCTAAGGAATAGAGTCTTGTCTATTTTCCCCCTTGTGAATTTATTCTCAATGAGGAAACTAGACAGGGTTTCATACCAAGCCCTAGGGGCTTGTTTTAACTCATACAAAGCCTTCCTAAGTCTATAAACATAATTAGGTTTAGTAGAATCAACAAAACCTGATGGTTGTTGTACATATACTTCTTCCTTCAGATTTTCATTCAGAAAGGCTGACTTAACATCCATTTGGTATACTTTAAACCCTTGATAGGTTGCATAGGCAAAGAACATCCTTATTGCCTCCAGTCTGCCTACTGGAGTAAAGGTCTGATCAAAGTCAATACCTTCTTCCTGCCAATATCCTTTTGCAACCAGTATTGCTTTGTTCTTTATAATCACTCCATGTTCATCCAACTTATTCCTAAAGATCCACTTGGTTCCAATAATGTTATGGTCTTTTGGTTTAGGAACAAGCTCCCAGACTTTGCATCTTTTGAACTGGTTCAGCTCCTCTTGCATGGCCTCAATCCAATGAGGGTCTAGAATGGATTCTTCAAATTTCATTGGCTCTACTTGGGATAGAAAGATGTAGTAGAGTACTGAACTTATATTTCTACTCCTTGTTTGTACCCCTTGTCTGAGATCTCCAATAATTTGATTGGCTAGATGATCTTTTAGATTCCTATTTGCTGGAGGCAACCTGTCTTCAGGTTGTACTCCTTCAGCTTCTTCAACTTGCTGCACTTCTTGGTCTTCTTCAGCATCAGGTGCATCTAGTACTCCCCCTGGACAACATCCACTATCATCCACTTGCTGACTTGCAGTAGAACCTTCTCCAATAGTAAGCTTGTCCATCTTCTCAGTCACACCTGTGGAGCTCCAAACACTTCTAGGCAATTCATTGTTAATGAGTCTAGCTTCATCAAAAACTACATGAACAGACTCTTCTATAACTTGAGTAGTCAAGTTGTAGACCCTATAAGACTTACTATTGTTGTTGTACCCAACAAAGATCCCCTCTTGGGATTTGGCAGCAAACTTGGTTAAATAAGACTTACCATTGTTAAGTATATAGCATTTACAACCAAAGATCCTGAAATAGGATAGATTTGGTTAACTAAGACTTACCCTATTGTGGCTCTTGGTGATAATAGCCCTATTGATCACATGACATGCAGTATTAACTGCCTCAGCCCAAAAATTTTCTGGGAGAGATGTGTCACTCAACAGGGTTCTACCAGCCTCTATCAAGGTTCTATTTTTCCTTTCAGCAATACCATTTTGCTGAGGTGTTCTTGGTGAGGAAAATTCCTGAAATATCCCAAACTCTTCACATAGCTTTGTCATACTATCAGACTGGAATTCAGTACCATGGTCACTTCTGATTTGGACCACTGTACTGTTTAACTCATTCCGAATTTGTTTGACAAAACTACAAAAGATACTTGGTGTTTCAGATTTTTTCCTTAGGAAGAACACCCAGGAATACCTTGAGTAGTCATCAACTTCCACAAATGTATAAACCTTCCTACCTAGGCTGTGAACTGGTATAGGACCAAAAAGATCCATATGCAAGAGGTATAGGCACCTCACAGCATCTTTGTTCTCAATGCTATTAAAGGTGGATCTAGTCTGCTTGCCCTTTTGACAAGCTGAGCATATCCCATCCTTAATACACTTAACCTGAGGACCATTCCTCACTAACTCTTTGTTAAAGAGTTGGCCAATTGTCTTGTAGTTAAAATGAGCCCGCCTCTTGTGCCATTTAACACAATGTGAGACCCTTTCATCAGCTACAAGACAAATAGGAGAAGCAAAGTTCTCACACATAATGTCTAGACAGTAGACATTTCTTTTCCTATAACCTGTCAGAATGATCTTTTGATCACTTGACCTACTGATATGATAACCATCCTTGACAAATGAGATGTCATATCCTACATCACTCAGCTGACTTATACTAATTAGGTTGTGTTTCAAACCTTTAACATAAACCACTTGAGTAATTGTAATAAGGTTGCTAGAAATGTTACCAAAGCCTTTGATGATTCCTTTTTCAGAACCACCAAAGGTGACTTTAGGACCATCCTTGATTGGTGTATAGTCCTTCAGCAATCCCCTAGTTCCAGTCATGTGCCTGGAACATCCACTGTCCAAGTACCATATTGGGGCATGGTCACTTGGACTCACCTGCAAAACAGATTAGTTAACCTTAGAACCCAAAGAATTCTTGGGTCCTTGGTGTTGGTTAGACTGATTCTTAACAAAACTACCTGTAGCATTTCTATCAGGCAGTTTGCAACTCACCTTGGCACTTAAATTATGCCAACAGTCTATGGCAAAGTGGCCTACCTTGCCACAACACCAGCACTCAAATCTGTTGTACCTTTGTTTAGGTACAACCCTGGCTGTTTTATCTACAGCAGGCTTCTTGTTGAGTACTAGGGCTTTGCCCTTAGACTTGGAATGTACTCTCCTGGCAGGTTTTGTAAACCCCAATCCAGTTTTACACTTATGAGGTACAAACTCATCTATCAAAGGTAGAACAGATTTTGGTTTTGAAAACCTTGCAACTATATCTCTCTCCTTCTGAAGACTAATCTCCAGATTTCTAATTTAATCATTTTTAAATGTTATAGTCCCCATCTGAATAGCAGTAATGTGCTTCAGTCTGGCTATTTCATTTAATTTCTGATCAAGAAACATGTCAAAATCTTTTGCAGCAACTTTAAGACTGGCAATCTCCTTAGCCTGAGTTTTGGCCAAGAGTTTGCTTTTCTTCAAAGCATGCAACAATACTCTATATTCGTCAATCAACTGATGAATGTCTCCTTCAAATTCAGATCCACTAACATCACTTGATGCTGATGTATCTGAATATGACTCAGTACTAGAAATTGAACTAATAGAACAATTTTGTACATAACTTGGTCCAGGCTGATCCTGTATTTTGTCTCCTTCTGATAAGGCCATCAGTCCCTTGTACTGAATGTTCTCCTGCTCATATATTGAGTTCATTAGCTGCATGAACTCATTTTCTTTTTCTTCAGCAAACAAGCTAATATAGGCTTCGGCATCTGAATCTGTTTCTGAAGATGATATATCAGTCAGACTTTTATCCTTCTTGGCAACAAAGGATCTTTCCTTTTTGCCCTTGAACTGAGTCTTCTTCTTGTCTGTTGACTCTTTCCTCTTTTTTGGACAATCAGCAACCACATGTCCTTGTCTATTGCAATAATAGCAAACTATCTTTGAGGATATAGTTTTACTTGGCTTGGACTTTCTTCTTTCATTCTTTGATGACTTCTGTAAAGTGGATGGCTTAGACCTCCACTGTTTATTCTTTGGAAACTTCTGAAAATGTCTAGTGAAAGCTGCAAAGTCTTCATCACTCTCACTGCTTTCAGACTTCTTACTATCTGAACTTTCTGATATTGTCTCAGCAACTATTTGTGGTGGAGATGGAGACTTGCATTTATATTTCCTTGTGGCTTCAGTTTTGAAGGCCACAGCTCTTTCTTTGTGCTCCACCATAGTAGTCTTTTCTTCTTTCTTCGTTACCATTAACTGCATCTCATAGGATAATAGTTTTCCAAACAATGTTGGAGGAGGAATGTCAGCTAATTTGGCCATTTCCCTTATAGCACAAATCTTAGTATCCCAGTCCTTTGTCAGGGATCTCAAGAACGTATCATTCAATTCATAATTGCTGAATTCTCTTCCATAGGACATTAACTCATTAACAATCCTATAGAATTTCTTATAACACTCAGTAATGCTATCATACCTGCCTTGTCTGAAACTTTCATACTCTTGGTTTAACAAAGACTTCCTGTCCTGTCTAACTTCTTTAGAGCCCTCCATGTAAACTATTAGTGTGTCCCACATTTCCTTTGATGTTTTACAATAAATCAGATTCTGAAATGTGGCATCATCAATTGCACTTACAATAATATTATGGGCCCTCTTGTCCATAGTGGCCATAATTATTTCATCCTTTGTCATTTCTGAATAGTCTTTTGGAGTTCTCTAGTTTGCATCCAGAACTGATACTTTCATTGGCACATATGACCCTTCTTTGACTGTAATGTAAATTCTGGGGTCAGAGGCTTCCATAAAAGTCTAACCCTTTCTTTCCAAATGCCAAAGATCTCCTTTCTGCAGATTGGCAACTTCATGGATCCTAGCTCTTTGTCATTCTTAGTTGAACCCATTTTCTTGATTCTTGATTATACTGATTCTGCCTACAGGAACTTTACTCAGACTGTTATGTCCTTTTTGAGCAACCTGACTCTGATACCACTTGAAAGAACTAGTGCCTAAACACCTATAGGGGGGGGGTGAATAGGTGCACTTAATCTTTTTAAACTTTTAAGGCAGAATTAAAGTACAGTAATTGCAATTCGCAGCACAGATAACACAGCAATCACACAAGCATACAATCACAGAGAGCACACAGGATTTATAGTGGTTCCCCAAGGTCTGGGTACATCCACTTTCCCCCTTCGCCTATCTAGTAGTGTACTAGATTCAGCCCAACTTCTCCACTATTCCTCAGATCCTCAGATCTTACACTCAGAACCCCAAATAGGTTCCTACAACTCAGAGTGATCCCACTCCTACAACTCAGGCACACAACCCTACCACTCAGTCTTCACAAAGACCTAGACTCAGCCTTCAACAAGGCCTACACTCAGACCTCAACAAGGCCTACACTCAGAGAAAAGTATCTCCTACACTCAGGCACAAAGGCCCTACCACTCAACTTTTATAATTATAGTCTTACAACTCAGATCCCTAAGGATCCTACAAGAAATTTAAAATTACAAAGAATATAACCACAACTCTGATTGAGAGAGAAGAGTTGTCTGGTTTCATGAAGAGTTCTTGAAAGAACTTTGTTGAGATCAACCTCCCTTGGCTTTCTTCAAAGCTTCTTGAATTAGAACACAGTAGGGTTGATTCTCTATGCAGATGATCTTCAATCACTGCTGACTTAAGAATCAGATCTCAATCTGAAACTTTCTTCACAGCCTGGTTTAACACCTGTCTTGTTAGAAGGAGCTCTCTCTCTCTAACTTCTTAGATTTACACTTGAATATCTTCTTCTTGTTGTTGTTTTTCACTTCAGTGATTGCTTTTTCTTATTCTGAATCTTCTATTTTGTTGAAGGAATAGGCCTTTATATAAGCCTTCTTCATGGTGACCGGCTGATCCGGTTTCTAACGATCTTCTGACAGCTTTGACAGTAGCAGTTGACCGGTTGAAATGGCAGTTGTCAAGTCATCCAGTCACTTCTTGAAAACTCTGTCACTGTCTGAAAGTGTCGAGACAGATAGTCTTTATGTCTCGACACAAATAGACCAAGTGTCGACACAAGTTGACTAAGTGTCGACACTAGCCTTCATGGTGTTGACACAACTCCTTGTGTTGTAGAAATTACTTCTCGACACTGCTTCTTCAGAATGTGTCGACACTGATTATGTGTGTCGACACAAGTCCTTCTTCTTTAATGCTTAGTTGATTCCTGCTAAGTGTCGACACAACACCTTTGTGTCGACACATCTTCTTGTGTTGATACTTGCTAAGTGTCTACACATCTCCTTGGTGTTGACACATTCTTCATGTGTTGAGACTTTTGCTGAGTGTCGACACATCTCCTTTGTGTCGACACTTGTACTTAGACATTGTCGAAATTTGCTGAGTGTCGACACAGCTCCTAGTGTCGACACTTGTACTTGAACTTTGCTGAAATTTGCTGAGTGTCGACACAGCTCCTAGTGTCGACACTTGTACTTGAACTTTGCTGATATTTGCTGAGTGTCGACACGGCCTCCTAGTGTCGACACTTTTTATGTCGACAAAGTTCTTCTGGGTGTCGACACTGCTTCTAAGTGTCGACACAGATTCTTTAGACATTTCTTCATTGTGTGTCGACACAGCCTGTATGTGTCGACACTTTGCTTCTGGTGTTGACTCTGCATTCCTGGTGTCGACACAATTACTCCAAGTGTCGACACTGCTACTCTAGGTGTCAACACAAGCCTTCTTAAGTGTCGTCACTTTTCTTCTAGGTGTCGACACATGGACTTAGAATCTTTTCTGCTTTCCCTGCAATTACTTAACCTGCACAAAGAAACTCAAAACACATCAAATACACCTTGATGTATATCATTGAGTAGGGTGAGGCTTCTTCAAATCAAGTACATGTATTCCAATGTACCCAACACATGGTGATTCCCGCATAATGACCCATAAGAGTAAATTCTTGTACGTACTCATCCACAAATTTGTCTCACTGCACCAAGTGCAGAAACTGCCTCCGAAGAGCTAGACTTTTCACCATGGAATATACTTCCTTAAGAAGGCATTCACAAACACATCCATGGACGGGGTGCGTCCAGGAAACTGGTAGCCGCTATTGCTCACCCACCACAGCTTTCTGTCACCTTCTAACATGAAGGTCGCGAATTATTACTACTTATCCTCTTGTGTTGTTGTCGCCATCCGGAGTTCCTTAATCATTTCTAACGAGTCCTCAACATCAACTAGTGTGCCGACTCCCTTGAACATTAGAGGATGGAAATTTAAAAAATACTTCATCTGTCGGTCTTCTTACCCAACGACAACTCTCTTAGCCAATAACTATGCCTGCCTGGATCCTCCTCTCGGTATGACCGGTGTAGCATCCAAGGTAACGAGAGTCGTTATCGGAGCAACATGGGTCACAACTTGTGCTGCCACAACATATTGGGCTGCTAGAATTGCCTCTTCTAGAATGCAACAAAATCGGCCGGCGATACACACATATACATAGAACCCGGAGCAGTAGCATTCCTCACCGAAGGCTCCTCTTATTGCCTCGATGCCGCTGCCTCGTCACTTGAACCCTTAGTAAAAGCAATGTAAAACATGAATCAAGTACCATTCAAAAAACTCAAACACATGGACACTCACAGTCTCGCAATACTCCTATGTGGATAACTTCTTTACGAGATCAAATTATGTCAAATCGACCACCAAACCTTATCTTTGACACAAACCTTGTTTTAATACCAAATTGTAAACCCTCACCTATAATAATCATATAATATGTGTCCGGCCGAGACCCCACAACATATAGACGCCACAACTTTAGCATTAAAAAGTGATACATAAGAACTATCAATCTCAAAACTCAGAAAAACAAGACAGTAGAAACACACAATAAGACCAGAAGTTATCCACAATCATAGGAGTCCAACACAACCTTAAGGCCTTACAACATAAAGATGTTTAAAACTACAACAACACCAAATCAAACAAAGTGCCATAGAACTCCTAGGCTACCTCAACATGTATGCTGAATTACAGTACAAGGAACATAACATTAAACAATTCAAAAACTAATAGAAGAGGGTACACTTCATGAGTCTTAGGCCTTTTGGGCCGGCGAGCTTGCTATAGCTTGCGATCATTGCCCTATAAAAATTTATTATAACGTGGGTCAGCAAAGGCTGACCTCAACTATATAACTGAAACATCTCCTCCCAATTGTTCCTAGAGCACCCTAGGGAGCTCCATCACCCTACAGGTCAGCACTTTATATGTATATGTAATTAAACATGAATAAACATAGAAAGCACAGGTTTGGGTGTCTCATACTTCAAACACGTTTCTATGTTGAGCATTTAAATAAAAGGGGCCTACAATGCATCATTTATGAAAACCTGGGTTTCACTAAAGGCACCCTATAGTGCGTATGATTCTAATACATCATCACGTATCAACACATCACATTAATCATACACATACTTCCAATTTCCCCCATCATCATTCAAGCCACAAAGGGAACTCTTGCATAGGCCCTACCTGCTCATGGGTCTCAATACCCGGGATTGCCTACAAGCTCTAAAGGATGGTATGAAAGATACCTCCTGAGGGGTTAGAATGTTTAACTCTAGATGGGTGGGGGGGGGGGGGGGGGGGGTGAATAGAGTATTTTAAAAACTTATTAGATTTTTATTGCGGAAATAAAGTAGTAATACTTATATATGTAATCAGTTAGTGCAAAAATAAATCTAAGCTATTTAGCAAGCAGCACACAGTAAAAATAAGATAACATCACAGACGACACAAAACTTTTATAGTGGTTCCCCTAAAACTTGGGTACATCTACTCTTATACTACCCTGGTAGGAATCCACTCAGGTTTTTGATCAGGTGTCCTGCCACCAATCAGGTTTTTTCTCAGGTGTCTATCACCACAAGATCTGCTTCAGGTAGATCAGGAAACCTTTTAGGCTTTTGATCAGGTGCCCAAAAACCAAATCAAGTCTTTTGATCAGGAGACTTGCAACCAAGTGTTTAATTTTTGAAGGGAGCTAGAACCCTGTGTAGAGTGGGGTGAAACAAATAAAACTATATGTTCTCTTCTCTTTTCTCAAAGCAACTGAGAAGACTTGTGGATCCTTGATGATGTCAAAGCTCCCCCTGAGATGAAGTACTGTTCAGGAAGATTGAGAGCTTTGTAGAGTGAGTAGGTCTTATTGAAAAGTTCTCCAGAAAGCGATAGACAAATTGAAATTGATTGTTTCTTGGAAGCTTGTTGGAAGAAGAACACTTGATGAAGATAGCGAAGAATTCGTTTTTATGAATAAATTCTTGTCTTCTATGTATATCAGTTCTATCTTGTTCTCTATATGTTCTTCTCTGTCGACTGAAGGAGAAAAACTTTTTTTTATGTTCAGTCGAATTATCCTTTGAATTTGAATTCCTTTTCATTAAATGCTAACTGCCTGCAGATTGAAATACGGCTGGAGAGAATATTTGCATTACTGAATTTCCCCAACTGTCCCATTAAAAACAGCAAGTAATATACCTGATGAAGACCATAATCAATGCTCCCACTAACAGCTATATTCAGATAATATAAGCATTAATTACTTAGGAATTACTCCAAGAGAATAAAGACAAAATAAGGGAAATTTCCAAGTCTGGAACTGCACAGGAATCGTCAACCAGAGAACAGATTTCGTCGACCTGAGTCCAAAGTTCGTCGACCTGAGAAATCATGTTCGTTGACCAGATAATTCTTGTTCGTATACCTGAGATCTAAGTTCGTCAACCTGAGTTCAACGATACTATTCTAGACTTAATGCGTTGAAGTTGATTTTCTAGAATTCGTCGACCTGAGCTAGAATATCATCGAGCTCAACTCAGATAATTAACTCTGAGTTCGTCGAGCGGAGCATGACTTTCGTCGAGCTGAGTTCGACGAACGTCGAACTCACTTCCTAAACTTGATTTTATTCTAATTCTTAGTCTTCTGCTATCTTCTGATGGCTGGTTCATGTGTGGTTTATTATAAGGACTTAGCCTAAACTCTAGGACACAATGACATGACCCTGGCTATGTATGGTGGGTCAAACATCCTAGTTAGTGAACCTAGCCCAAAATCAAACTAGGGATCCAATAATCTCCCCCTATTTGGGTGAGGTCACTAATACAAATGAAATAAATACATTCAGAAAGCAGAAAAATTTATCTGGTAGAAAAATTAAAAGATGCAGCACATATTTACAAAGTAGCTTTGTGATAACAAATAGATAAAGAGTTCAAACACACAAAAACTAAATAAAATATTCTCATTTCTTTTTCTTCTGCTTCTCCTTTAGCTTGTCATCTTTCTCTTTATTAGCAGGCTGTGTAAACTTGATTTCTCTGTTGGGATTAGCTGCTTAGCTCTTGGTCATTGTCATATCAGCAGCTCCAATTATATTTAGAGATGTAGCTCTAGGAACAACAGCCTCTGGATGTAGATTCATATAAGCATCAACATTAAAGAATTTATTAGCTTTTTCATACCTTTTTAATTCTTCTTTTCTGTATTTGGACATTGTAGAATATTGGGAAGGATCTTTCCCTTCAGCTTTAGCTTTGTTGATCAATTAAAGTCCAATAAGTTCCTAGAACCTGGCCATTCTAGATGTTGTCTCTGTCTCTGGATCCACAAAGGGAATGGGAGGAGACTCTGGTCTCTTAAGACTGTCAACTTTTTGTGGTTCAGGAGCTTGCTGTTGTTGCTGATGATGTTGCTATTGTTGATGTTGTTGATGTTGTTGTCTGCTTGAAGAGTACCTCTGCTGGCTGCTTCCTTGAGAAGATAAGGATGTACCTTGATGTTTGTGGTAGGTTTGCGCATAGGAGGTAGACCTCTGAGAAGTATTTCCTGAAGCACTAGCAGCAGGTGGAGAAGGAGGAGGTCCTTTCCTGTGCCTTTGAGGAGGAGGAGGAGAATACTTCCTGCTTTTCTTCTTTGTTTTTTGCTCATTCTTAGAAAGCCACATCCAAGTTGGCATCCCAGGGTATGGAGTGATTTTCTGAAAAATATAATAAGGGGTATCATGTGTTGGATTTAGCGTGGGAGCAGCAACTAGAGGAACCTTTCTTTTCTTTGAAACTTTCTTTTTAGCAGAAGGGCTATCATCAGAATCATCATTATTATCATCATCATCAGAAGAGCCTTAAGGATCATCATATAAAGCATCAATGGCCTTCAGAAGATCTTTGTCAATTGGCTAGTCAGCCAGAGGCTATGCTTGAGGTTCTTGAGCTGGAGCAACTGATTCAGGAATATGTTCAGCAACTGATAAATTCTCTGCTTCTATATCTGCCATGATTATCTCATCCAAATCTGGAAGAGGACTATCATCCATCTTATAGGTGGGTGCTGAGACAGCCTCTGGAAAAGAATTATCTTTGGAAGGAGATACTATTTGAGTCTCTATAACTGCAAAACTGTCCTTAAGTTGCTTGGCAACTATGGGACTTATTGGTACTGTATATGGTACAATAGCCAAAGAGAGATTTAGGCAGATAACTGGAAGAGAGTTTAAATAAATTGTATCAAAAGAATTTAACGAACTGAACAAATCAACTGTGGTGTGGACAATGCAATCACTAACATTTATTTTTTCTGTGGACTATATAGTTATATCTATATCTGTAGCCATGTATATATCAATATCTGTTACTTCTGCTACTGATGCTAAAACTAGGGCTGCCTCTTCAGTAAGCATCTCCCCCCCGCCTGATCTCAATGGAAACTGGAACCAGGCCCCTAGTAGAAGAAGGAGGGACAGAGGAAGCAGCAATAAGAGTAGTAATAGAAGAAATGGAATTAGCAAGAGGTTTAATAGCCTCTATAATAAGTGTCCTAATCACTGGAGTGATGTGCTCCAGGATGGTGGACAGGGAGGGAGGAACTATATCCATAAACTTAGGTGGAGTTTGAGTGGATACAGAGGTAGGAGCAGGAGTGACATCTGGTATGATGTCATCCTATGGAGATGATACAGGGGATGATGTTGGACTAGGAATGTCATGGATAGGTGAAGTGGGTGTGGATGGTAATGAGGTGAGCAGATAAAAGACAGGGGATGATAAGAATGTGTTTGTGTTGATGTCCTGTAGGTGGGATGGTCGAGGAGATTGAGGAGGTGTGATATGTTGTGGAGATGGAATAGGTGTTGGCAGATGTGTTGGTGAAGGAGTTGAGAGGGCTGGAGGTTGCAGAGGAGGAGGTGAAGATGGCTAGGGAGATGGAGGAGTTATTTTTGGAAGGGATATTGTTGAATGAGGAGGAGGAAGAGGAACTTCTTCAGCACTAGGGTGGGGAGAGGTTGTTACAACCCTGGTGCCCTCAGAAGGCCTGAAGGAGGAGGAATCCTTGGATGGCTTTGTGATTCTCCTCTCCCATCTGCCAAACAGGGCAGAGGTTAGCCTTTTGGAGGAATTGATGAACACTATTGTGGAAACCAGATGTTCAGATGACTTGTCTTGAAGAAATATACACAAGATCTATCCAAAACAGACCTTTTTCTTGTTGTTCTTCTTTTTGATCAGGTCAAACAATTACTTTCCCTATTTAACACTTTTCTTTTCAACCAAGGCACCCATCACTAAGAACTGGTGCCTGGTGATGTAGTCATGTGCTGTATGTTTGCCCAGAAGCACCTTCCCGACTACATCTGCTAAGAACTTGTATTCAGCAGACAAGTTCTTCTTCAGCAGCTTGTTTGGGTTATCTCCAGAATGACCCATTTTAATCAATATATTATTGTATTACTCATTGACCATTTCTATCTCTTCATCACCATTCAAAGACCGAAAATGTCGATTAGTGCAGTAGGGGAAAGGGAAACTTGATTACCAAAAATAGTTCCCATCATATTGTCTTCAGAGGTTGAGGATATAAAGACACATTCCATGATTTCAGTCATTGCTATCTTGTTATGACGAGCAGTTGGTTTTTGGTTAAGCGTTAGTTAGGGATAACAAGAGTCAAGATATTCCTCCAAGGATAGCCTCAAATAATGTGCTCTCACGCTTGTAGTGCTCCTTGTAAAATATTTAGTGGCATGTTGTTTTAAAAAAGCCTCTTGCCGGAATTAATTAATGTCAAGTAGGGAAGTCCGCCATAGGCCTGGTGTGTACCATCAAATTATTTAAATTAAAATGCTTGTAAATTACTTTCAGTTAAAAGTGGCGGGTCATACACTTCTACAAACTGTTCGTGCCAGTGCGAAACCGGCCTAAATTTCCATAATTTGTCAGAAGTTGCTCATATCCAATAACGCACTTGGTTGTATGCTAGGGCCTAGGTAATACGGTACAAACACACCTAGAAGTGGCAGGACTGGCCACTGTCACCAACGACCACATCAATGAGGCCTGGGAGGTTCGCTACCCTATTTGAAGAGAAGCGGTCAAATTTATGTCAACTTAGTGGGTTTGTGCGGGTTTGAATACCTACGGTGTGTCTAGTTTTGAACAAATGCGGTGTTTTGGCGGGCTTTGAATACCTGCGATGTCAATACAAGTTGTGAGTACTTGTTGGCTGTGATAGCTAGTTGCACACCTTTTTAAATAACTTATGTTTTTGCTGTAGTTTTTAGTTATTTTATGTTGCAATCTTTCAAATATTTGCTCTTCGCTTTAGAAATGATAATGCACTATATTTAAATATTGCTACTAACTCTTTTGTGCTTCAGATATTTACTTTTTATTAGGTGTGTAGGCTCGTCCTAAGGATATGGATCACGGGAGGAGATTGTTTCCACTTAGCTCTGTGACTAATGGTTATTTTAATAAATATTCGAAGGAGACGGAGCACCGTGATGTCCAGCTACTACAGGATGGTATGACAAGTGATATGACTACCAGAGCAGAGGTACCCCCATCATCTCCAAACTTCTGATACATGAGTTCCTAGCATGCAGGATTGAGAGAGAGAGTGTGTGTGTTAGTAGTAGTCTTTTGAATCCTATGGGCTCGTTTGTACAAACAGTGGCTACGACCAATGATTATAATTATAAATATATATATTATTATTATATATATGGCTTTCTGTTATTGTTTCCACAAATCTGTGATGTGATGTGAATGTTGTAATTCAAGCCAGACAAAACTTCAAATTAGTGCTTGGTAGTGTTGGTTGTTGCCACTTGTGCACTGGGTGGATGTCTTGGGTAGTAACACCCATCTTCGACCCGACCCAGGCAAAGGTGTTGGGAGGGGGTATTATATATATTGCTGAGGTAGAGTCTTGGAGGAGACCTGAGAGATCCTTAGGGATATGAGTGAGTTGTATGATTTGAGGAGCTGAGATTTTGAGGAGTTTGCTCAGTCTAGCTCAGTACTTGATATGTGTTGGGGTAAAGTGGATGTACCTATTCCATGGGGAACCACTATAGATAATTGTGTGTTGTTATGTATTTGCTAATTTACTGCTTATAACAGCTAAAAATTAAAAAGGAACTAATTAAGCATAAACTCACCTTCCCCCCCCCCCCTTGGCGGTTTAGACTACCAACAACAAATTAACAACTCTTCCCAAGCTCAATACTAAATGAAGACAAGAAAGAACAAAAACACCCTTATAATAAAGGAAAGGCATTGATCTGAGAGAAACTTAGCCTTTCTTCCTGAAGAATTACCCCAGTAATAATGATGACGGACTTTTTACCAAAAAACCGAGAGAAAACTTCCAATCTATACATGATGGCTTTGAAACCTAGGAGAGTACATATCTGGAATAGCCCTAGACCTATTTAATGCAAATAGCAGAGGATGCCTTGGCCATTAGATCGCCCCCCAAGCAGATCAGATGGCTAAAAATGCAAGGAATTATGAATCAACCTTCGTTTGTCACCTCATCACATTGATATAGATCAATCTGGAGTCAACACAATGACACCAGTAGGTAGCTACAAACACTATTGTATTGCTGAGATCATTAAACCGGTCACGACGGTATTATCGAGATTGCCAAGACCGGTCACGACGGTATCATTATAATTGTCCAGACCAGTCACATGGTATCGTTGAGATCGCTGAGACCAAACCTGATCTAAATTTTGAGTCCCACGACTCTTTAGGAGCTGGAACCAAACAAAACTCCCGCTCTATACCATAAATAGTGGAGTACCATACCCGCCAGCTTCAGATTTACATCATATTGATAAATTACCGACAAAACTCATGCTTCATCTTGCAGTGGAAGTCGGGGTTCTTGGCACTCCTAGCAGGCTTAAGATTTGCAATAAAGTTGGGAATTGAGCATGTTCGTATTTGGATAAACTCCTTGTCAATGGAATCCCAAGTGCTGGGCAACTTTTATACCTAGGATCATGCCTTACGAAGTACCTAATGTTGGTAAAAGCAGATATTGGGAAGTTCAAAGGATTTACCATTTAGCATATCCCAAGATTTGAGAACTCGGAAGCAGACGAGCTTGCTATGTTTGGGCTATATTAGGAGGAACAATTTCAGTACTTTTCTGACCTGTAGAAAAAGGAGAATTGGTGCAAATTGATCAACAACTATCTTGGATGGATCCCTTTATCCTTTATCTTTTAACAAGAGAGTTCCATCCATTGGTTAAAGAGAAGAGGAGTTCAGAATAAAGGCAGCTTACTATTATTAGGTCTTAGGGATTCTCTACTGGAATACTTAGCTCTCTCATATGGCGATATGCATATCAAAAGAAGAAGTTCATTGCCAGAAGTTTTCTCCTCTTTAGCTTCAACTAGCACAACAACTCAAGTCAATTGCAATGCCATGACCTTTTGTAGTTTGGGAAATGGATCTCCTTGATCCCTTTCCAAAGGAAAGCGGGCAACATCGCTTTATTATAGTGATGATTGACTACTTCAGAAAGTGTATCGAGGCTAAAGCATTAGGAAAGACTACTATTCAGGTTACCAGATATTACATTTAAGGGGAGATCATTTGCCGGCATGGAATTCCAATGTCCATCATCACAGATAATGGTCCTCAGTTTAATAATATGGAGATTGATTTTTATAGTCAGATCCGAACAGAGCTGCAGTTTTCATCAGTGCATCATCCTACGAACAACAGTCAAGTTGATGCCACAAATAAGCCGATTCTTAATCTCCTGAAAAAGAAAGTGCAACACCTCAAAAGAAAATTGGGCCGAGTAGCTTCAGTCAGTTCTCTAGACTCTCAAGACGACATTGAAAGTGCAGGTTAGATCTGAAATACTCTAGCGGGGGGGTGAATAGAGTATTGTGCTCACCACAAACTTTTTACAACTTCTGTTGTAATCCTAAGTGAACAGGGAAGCAAATAAAATAAATAAGCACAGCAACCTATTAATCACAGAACAACACAGCCAAAACAAAAAGAAGGGCAACCAGACGACACAAGAAATTTTATAGTGGTTCCCCAACCTGGGTTCATCCACTCTTCTACCACCCTGGTAGTAATCGACTCAGGTTTTTGATCAGGTGCCTGACACCAATGAGCTTTTGTTCAGGTGCTCAAAAACCAAAACCTCAAGTTTTTTGGAAGGAGACTTGCAACTAGGAATAATTTTGAAGGGATTTAAAATCCTGTACAGGAATTGGAAATAAGGTGATGGGGTCTTCTCTTTCTCAAAGCAACTGAGAAGACTTGTGGATTGATGGTAGCAGATTTTGCTCCCCCTGAGATCTTGAATTAATCAGGAATGCTGGAGAACTGCTTCAGGGTGATAGGTATTCAGATACCTAGAATGCCTGGACCAGAAATGCTTCAGGAACTTCTTTGACAGATTGATATTTGTTGTCATTTGAAGTTGTCCTGAGAATTGAAAGAAGAAGACTCTTGATAGAACTTGATTGTTCTTCTTCTTCTTCTTGAAAATGTTCTCTGGCCTGGGCTGATTGCAGTCAAGAACTTTTGATTTTTGTGTATGATTGTTCTTCTGTGCAATCTGAGTGTCTGTCTGATTGACTGTATTGCTTGTCTATCTGTGTAGTGGTGCTTAATTCTTTCTTTTCTGTGTATCTCTTCTTTCTGACTACTCTTTTGATGATATCTTCCTGACTGAAGATCATTCGAAAATTTGAATGTTGAGCAGTAATTGCAGTCGACCTTGGAAAGAAGCGGCAATCAATAATTTCCCTAACTGTCCCATGGAAAAACGGCATGTAATAATCCATAGTCAATGTGCGTTCTAACAGTAACATTCTGAGAATATCTGGCATTAATAACTCCGGAATCATCGCTAAGAAATGGGACGGGAAACTGAAGAAGACCTACTCTGGAATCGTCGAACGAAGAACACAATTCGTCGAGTTGAGTTTGAGTTCGTCGAGCTGAGCTTGAGTTCGTCGAGATGAGCTTGAGTTCGTCGAGCTGAGCTTGAGTTCGTCGAGCTGAGCTTGAGAGAGTTCGTCAACCATGGCGTTTGCTAAAAATGCTGAAAGGGAAAATTGCAGTAATTTAAATGTTGTAAGAAAATGATGCTAAAAATAAGCTGCAGAACACAACACAGTTAGTAAAGTGCTGAAAATAAACAGGACCAGTATGAAATTGGAATGGTACTGAACAGAAAGAACTATAAATAAAGTATAAAAATGAACTGGACCAGTATGAGGCGGGATGTAACGCCCCGAAACTCAAAAGAGCGACGGGGGACGTTTTGGTCCAGTTTTGGGTTCTGGCTGCAGGCACACGGCCTGGGACATGGGCGTGTCCAAGGGCGTGTCACGCTTGTGTCGACACTCAGCCGGGAAGTCGACATTTTGCTCTCGACATTGTGTCGAGACTGGGCACACGGCCTGCGACACGGGTGTGTCGCAGGGCGTGTCGACCCGTGTCGACACTTAGCCCGCGAAGTCGACACTCTGCGCTCGACAAAGTGTCGAGACATGGCACACGGCCTGTGACACGGGCGTGTTGCAGGGCGTGTCGACCTGTGTCGACACTCGTCCCGGGAAGTCGACGTTTCGCTCGACGATATGTTAAGACAAGGCACACGGCTTAGGACACGGGCGTGTCTAAGGCCGTGTGGTCAGGTCGACGATCTTCGCTCGACGAAGTGTCGAGTGTCGAGACCATGTACACGGCTTGGAGCCCAGGCATGTTGAGGTGATACGGGCAAGGGCACGGGCGTGTCCTAGAACCCGTGCAGTGCTCGGGTTATTTTCGGGGAAAATCGATGGGGGTACACGGCCAGCCACACGGACGTGTCAGGTGGAACACGGGCGTGTCAGGTCGAACACGGGCGTGTTCGATGCCCGTGTGTTGTTCCAGGCGCGTCGATTTTGACGGCGAAGGAGGCACACGGCCCTGGACACGGGCGTGTGCCAGGCCGTGTGCGATCCAGATTGGACATTTCAGTCCCGAATCAAAGCTGTTCGTTTCTTTAATTGATGATCCAACGACTGGGGGTTGTTCCTGATGGGATATACCAGGGATTGGGCCTTAGAAACCCTCACTTTTCATGAGTTCTTATCTTTCTAAAGCTTAGAGAGAGAGGAGAGCCAAGGAAGGGAGAAGAAGCTAGATCCGGCCATTGGAGGAGCTCCGAAGCTCCAAATCGCGAGCCGACTCCAGATCCACGGAGGCGAAGAGAGTGCGGTGCTTTTCATCCGCTTACTTTTCCATTACGCCAAAGAATAACGCAAGGGTTACGATTCTCTTCTTGAGCATGAGTAGCTCTCCTTCTTTGCATAAGAAGCCCGCTCTCGCGAGTTTGCGGTGAGTTGGAGGCGTTCCTTCGAGTAGATATGTGAAGTCCCCGTAGTTTAGAGTCCGTAAGCGAGAACAGAAGTAGGCATGTTGTGTGAAGCCTACCCGGACATGTTGGTCTGGATCGGTGATGTTGCATTGCATAAATGCCGGAGAAGACTCCGTGCTATTGGTTGTTTTTCGGGTTTTCTACACGGTAGATTGCAACAGGGAGCCTTGGGGATTAACCCTAAGGTGCACCTGGAAAAATGGGCGGATGCGTGATCTTGCCAACATGGAGGCCTAAGAGCCAACCTGAACATAACCGAGTTATGTGAAATTGTGTGATGAAAATGTGACTCGGGAGAAGTTTGACATGCTCATATGGCTTAAATTGTTGTTGCGACGTGAGCACGGGTTAGATGGAACCGTACCCATTTCTATGTCGTTCTGGTTAAAGAGACCTAAGGTTACGTGGCACTTACCGTTGGCATAGATGAGAGTCTTCGGCGGTCAATGGCTTAAATTGTCGTGACCCATACCGGGAAGACAAATTGCTCATATGTTTGGCCGTCAAAGTGGCGGTGGTGGGTCCGGAATGTCTATGGCTTTAACTGACGTGACATCGAACGGTTCACCGAGAATGTGCCCTGAGTGCGTGTGGTGTGTGGCCGTTTGAGCCTACGCCTGTGATGAAATGAATATTATTATATTGCTCGCTTGTGCTAATAAAAATTACAGGGAAGGAGCATCGCCGCCCCGAGTTGGGGGCGGGATCATTATAATTTGGTCAGCATTGCTGACCGTTGCCTTTTTGTTTGCCACCGTGCGTTGGTTATGTTGCTTGCAGGTGCTGATGGACCAAGCGGTCAATAGCGGACTAAAGCCCAAATTGCGAAGCCGGCCATTGAAGGCCTATTTGGAGTGTTTACTGCTTTATTCATGTATGACCGGCTTGCGTGTCGTGGTTTGAAAATCATGTAACATTAAGTAAACCATTTTGTAAGGCCTTAAGGCCAGTACTGGTGTATGTACTTCATTCCTGGTTGGCTATTGTAGTGGACATTCATGCTTTAGTGCTGGGTTCTTTATTTCAACTTATAAACTGCTTCCGCTAGAATGCTCTGTGTAGGACGTTATGATTAGTTGGATGGTTTCCATTGAGTAACCACCCAGTCTGTCTGTAGTATATGACGTCGGGCCCCGGCCGGACCTACTGCTATATGCTATGCGACGGATAGGGGGTGTTACAATTTGGTATCAGACTACTGGTTTTGGTCGGGCTTAAAATGAATTCGTGGACGAATTCTTTTTACGGGGTGGTGAGCACATTGTGTGCATCATCGTTATAACGGTAAAAGAACCCATGAATGTCCACTTAGGAATGAAAATACACGTGTTTCAGGAACCTGCGTGTTCCTATAATTGCTGTTCGCAATTTTATTTGGTCACTTAACGGTGTTTCGTACCACTATAGGTGACCGGAAGCGGTGCTGGACCACCAGAATGTCCGGTTTCTGAGGAGCATAGTGCACCCGGTGAGGTGTTTGAGACTCCTCCTTCGTATGAAACCGTTAGAAGGATCGTAGAAGCGGTGTTCGCTATGGCGAGTGCACAGCTTGGAGGAAATGTACAACCTTACGCCCCTGTTGTGGCTTCAACGCCGGTTGGCGTGATGGAGCGGATGACCTTTGGTAGACCATCGGGGCAGCAGCTGAATATGCATTTAGTGCAGGGAGCGCACACAGTTGAGGAATATTTGCAAGCATTTCTTATGATAAGCCGCTACCCATGCTTCGAGGTGGATAATGAGCAAGCTGCAGTCGATTGGTTTTATAATGGCCTACACGCCGAGTTACGAGTTCTACTGCTAGGACCAAAGTTATTGGAATTCCGAGCCTTGGTGGAATCAACTAGATCTTTGGAGGCAGATTTGAGGAAGACCCTCCCGATGCCAGCGACCATGGTATCGAACTATACAAGCCCCATAAGGGTTGCATCCGTTGGAATGCTGGAGAAGGGGGCTATGACATCGACTAGCAATGCTACTTACACATGTTTTACTTGTGGAAAGAAAGGGCACTTTGCCCGAGACTGTTGGAAAGGTGCTCAGAAGGCCAAGAAAGCTATGTCAGGAGCAGTCAAGGACTTTAGTGCAAAGAAGACGACATTCAAAGTGCCGAACACCTCAAAGTCTGGATATCAAAAATGGTATAAGAAGAATAGGAGTTCGGGTCAAGCTCCTTCTGGTTCTTCTGGGGTGACTACGGGTCGAACCCCGAGTGCATGTTTCACTTGTGGAAAACCGGGGCACTTTGCCCGAGAATGCTGGAGTGGAAGTCCCAAGTCCGAGAGAAAGCACGCCATCGTAAGGGCAGGTATGGTTTAAATATATTTTTTCCTTAAATACTTGTCGCCCTTGTGCATGTTAGCTTAGAACTACTTGTGCTAAGCTTTGTTACGACTTTACTTTATCTGCGAGAGCACCGTTCGTTTAGGGAGCTTCGCATTCCTTTATGTAGGAATTCTTTTTATGCGTCGGAGTACCTCCTTCGATGGTAAGAGACAAATTGGATGCGTTATGGTCCAATGGCGCTCAATGAGCGCTGGTAGTATCTATTGCGTTTAGGGGTGGTCAGGGAGCCAAGACTTTGACTTCCAAGTATCGTTACTACCGCTAGGGGAGTTCGACGTAATATTTGGCAAGGACTGGCTCTCGGAGCAGCAAGCCTATATTGATTGCGGTAGCAAGGAAGTCAAGCTGGGAGCGAGTCGTGAGACGACCTTTACGGGCTCGAAGTGGTCGAGCAATACGATGGCGTCTGCTCTTCAGGTGGTGAAGGCGGTTCTTGCTGGTGTAGAGATGTTCTGTACACTAGTGGAGGTTGTAAACCTGAAGCCCGCATTGCTTAATATTTCAGTGGTATCGGAGTACCCTGATGTGTTCCCTAGAGATCTTCCTAGAACCCCGCCTCGACGGGAGATAGATTTCATGTTTGAGCTAGTACCAGGTGCAAAGCCTGTGTCACGCTCTCCATATCGGCTAGAGCCTAAGGAAATGGCGGAGCTGAAGGTGCAACTTCTAAAAGTTGTTGGAGCAAGGGTATGTGCGTCCAAGTCCTTCGCCTTGGAGCGCACCGACCCTCTTTATTAAGAAGAAGGACAGAAGCTTGAGGCTATGTATTAATTATCGGGAGCTCAACAAGTTGATGGAAAAGAACAAGTACCCAATCCCAAGGATCGATGATCTTTGTGATTAGTTGGTCGGGCCAACGACGTACTCTAAATTAGATAAGGGAGAGTGATATCCCTAAGATAACGTTCAGTACAGGATACGGGCGCTACGAGTTTACGGTCATGCCGTTTGGGCTGACTAATGCGCCGTCAGTGTTCATGGATTTGATGAACAGGACCTTCCGGGAGTACTTGTACCATTTTGTGATCGTCTTCGTCGACGATATTCTAGTGTACTCGCAGAGTAAGGAAGATCACTTCAAGCATCTTCTTTTGGTTTTGGAGACGCTAAGGAGGAATCAGTTGTATGCCAAGTTCTCGAAGTGCGAGTTTTGGTCATCCTCAGTGGCATCCTCGGTCTTATAGTTAGTGAGGAAGGTATTTCAGTGGATCCGGCGAAGATTGTTGCGATGCGGGAGTGGCCTGAGCTTTATACGGTAGCAGGAGTTCGGTGCTTTCTGGGGCTTGCCGGCTATTACAGGCGCTTCGTAGAGAACATCTCGCGGATAGCGTTACCCCTCACTACTTTGACGAGGAAGGAACAGAAGTTCTTTTGGGCGCCGGAGTGCGCGCGAGCTTTTGAGGAGTTGAAATTTCGGTTGACCGCGGCGCCTGTGCTGACTTCGCCGAGTGGGACCGAACGCTATCAGATTTAATAGCGATGCTTCGTGCAGCGGTTTGGGTTGAGTGCTACTGCAACACGGAAGTGTAATAGCTTATGGCACGAGAAAGCCAAAAGTGGACGAGAGGAACTATTCGGTCCATGACTTGCTGTTAGCGGCCGTGAGTTTAGCCTTGAAGCTGTGAATGCATTATTTGTACGGTGTGAAGATGGATATCTACGCCGGTCACAAGAGTGTGAAGTATCTGATTGGTCAGAAGGATCTAAATTTGCGGCAGCGTAGATGGATGGAGTTCTTGGGAGACTATACATTCAAGATCCACTACGTGCCTGATAAAGGGAACGCGGTTGCTGACACGTTGAGTCGCCGAGCCCCAGCTCAAGCCAGTTGTCTATCGATGCATGATGAGCGGTTGGTGCGGGAGTGGGAGGCATTGGAGATTGTTTGTGTGGATAGGCAATCAAGTGATGAAGTAGTACTGAATTGGACTGAAGTCCAATATGACCTGGCTGATCGGATTCGGCAGGCTTTGGATATGGATGTCCATATGAAGCAGTTCATGGTAGAAGCTCTGGATGGGTCAAATTCCCAATTCGTTGTGGAGGACGGATTGCGTTGGAATGACGGTCGTCTGTGCGTCCCAAGGGTGGGCAATTTGCGGGTGGAATTGTTGTACGAGGCACACCATACCAAGTACTCGATTGACCCGGGGAGCATGAAGATGTACCGCGATGTAAATAAACTGTTTTGGTGGCCGGGTTTGAAGAAAGATGTGGCGTTATGCGTAGCGAAGTGCCAAACTTGCGCCTTGGTGAAGGCGGAGTGCCAAAAGCCGGGAGGTTTTCTTAAGTCCTTGCCTATTCTGGAGTGGAAATTCGACGACATATCTATGGACTTTGTGCACGGTTTGCCAAGGTTGAAAAAGGTGAAAAACGACGCCATTTGGGTGGTCGTAGATCAGTTAACGAAGGTGTCACATTTCATTCCGCAGAGGAAGGATGATCCGGCGGAGTCGTTGGCAAAACTATATGTGGATAATATAGTAAGGCTTCATGATGTGCCCCGCAGCATCGTGAGTGACCAAGAAGGGCGGTTCACGTCCAATGGTAGGAGGCTTGTGCAGGAAAGGTTGGGGACAAAGTTAAAATTCAGCATAGCCTTTCATCCGCAAACGGATGGGCAGACCGAGATGGTCAATAGAACTTTGGAAAGCATGCTCCACATGTGTGTCTTAGACTTTGGAAAGCAATGGGAAGACCATCTTTATATGGTAGAAGATGTCGCACGCCGTTGTCCTGGCTGGAAATGGGTGAGTCAAGTTGTGTAAGCGATTCAAAGTGGAGGATGTTACTTTGTTGGTGTGAAGCATTCGGGAGAGGTTGCTTATCGCTCAGGACCGGCAAGCGAAGTACTATAATGCCAAGCACAGGAATGTGGAGTTCGCCATGCGCGACTATGTGTACTTAAAGATCAAGCCGTCCAAGGGTGTCTCGTGGGTGCGGTGATTGAAAAAGCTAAGCCCGAGGTACCTTGGGTCGTTTGAGGTTCTGGAGCGGGTTGGTGAAGCGGCCTATCAATTGAAGCTTTCAGTGGAGCTTAGTGTTCTACATGATGTATCCCATATTTTGGTGCTATAGAAGGCGGTGCCAGATCCTACGCGAGTGATCGCGGTCGATCAAGCATCGGTTGATAGTGGGTTGATGACAAAAGTAAAGCCCGTACGGATTGAGGACTTGGAGGTCAAGCGGCTACGCAATAACGAGATCAGGATGGTAAAGGTCCGGTGGGTCAATTGCGGTCATGAGGAGCTCTCTTGGGAGCGAGAGCAGATTATGCTTGACGAGTATCCGGAGTTGTTCCGCTCAGGTACAAATTTTGGCTTTGTACATGTCTTTCCTTTATATATAATTTCGTGGACGAAATTCTTTTAAGAGGGGGAGAGTTGTAATGCCCTGAAACTCAAAAGAGCGACGGGGGATGTTTTGGGCCAGTTTTGGGTTCTGGCTGCAGGCACACAGCCTGGGACATGGGCGTGTCTCATGGCGTGTCAAGCTTGTGTCCACACTCAGCCGGGAAGTCGACATTTTGCTCTCGACATTATGTCGATACTGGGCACACGTCCTGCGACACGGGCGTGTCGCAGGGCGTGTCGACCCGTGTCGACACTTAGCCCGCGAAGTCGATACTCTGCGCTCGACAAAGTGTCGAGACATGGCACACAGCCTGCGATACGGGCGTGTCGCAGGGCGTGTCGACCCGTGTCGATACTCGTCCCGGGAAGTCGACGTTTTGCTCGACGATGTTGAAACTTGTGAAGTGAAAGTGGGTGAATGGAAGGCTTGGGCAACCTATCCGCACGGGCTACGCGGACAGGGTTTGCAGACTGCTAAGTCGGAAGGGATGTTCCAGCCGGTTTGCTCTGTGGCGTCCTGGGCGGTCTGTTCGCACGGACTACGCGGAAAGCAGCGGCGGTCTGTCAGGCCGGAGATTACTCAGCAGGCAGTTGGTTCCCAGGAAGTAACCGGGCGGATAGAAATCCTATCCGCGGAGTCCGGCATGAAGCGGACTGTAGAACTGGAGCTCGGCAGACCGGTTTGGCAGTTACCTTGGTCTTGCTCTAGTGGAGCGGCAAGTAGAAGCCACGGAGACTGCTGGTCAGCGCGGACAGAAACTAGAGGTCGCCCGGTATGGCGGGCTAGCTCCAGTGTCCGCCAGTAAGTGCGGACTGGCCCATGTGGCCAGTGGACTGGACTTGGTGTGATCTGAACCAAGTCCAGGATGGCTCAGTCCGGGGAGATCGCGTAGTGGAGCGCGGGCTGGTTTCTCAGTACGCCAAGCATAGTAGAAGTGTTGTTGCCTTGTTTGCTAGCTTAGGGAAATGCAGACTGGAGAATTGCTTGTGCAGGAGCGTGCGGACTGGAGCCAGAGTCCGCTGAGTCCGGTTTAGCCTTGTGATGAGGTTATGGACTCAGGAGTTGCGGACTGGAGTCTGCTGTTAGCAGACTGGATTGACGTGTCCGCTAAGTCCGTAGGTGCCTTGTCAATGAGGCAATGGACTTGGGATATGCGGACGGAAGCCGGGTGTCCGCTGAGTCCGGCAGGTACCTTGATGAGAGGCCGCGGGCTCGGAGTTTGCGGGCTGATGCCTTGTCCGCAGATTGGCGGACACGGCTGTTGTGGAGTCCGGCTGTGGTGGTCCTGGCTTGGCCTCTGGCGGCAAGGCGGGCTGGATATTGAAGTCCGGCCTTGGAGAAGCTGGGGCGGACTGGCTATCTGCACAGGAGCGGCGAACTGGAATGTGTGTCCGCGGGTTGGCGGACACACTTGTTCTTGCTGCGGGATGTGGCAGTATTCCTATCGGCTAGGGCGGTGACCATACTCATCATCGAGCCTATAAATAGGACCCATGTCACATCAGGAAAAAAAGGAACCTGAACCGAAGTAAGTGAACAGTATTTGAGCTCGCGTAAGTTGCTGCGGTCTGGACTTTGGTATCCGCGCGGATAGAGAGTTGACCCGGTTGTGCTGTGCAGGTTGTGCGGATAGCGCTGGAAAGCCAGGACTTGGCTCTGATTGCGGTCAGGGACAGTGCGGACTCTGCGATTAAGCAACAGGCTATAAACAGCAGGTCGCAGAGAGCGACCAGGCGGTCTTCTCTTTGGCAACTTGGTTCGGAGTTCAGGAAGTCGCCTGCTTCAGGCGGACTGTTCCTTTCGGTGACGCAGCTTGTGCGGTCTGGCGGCTAGGCGACCTCGCGGTCAGGCGGCCTGCAGATCGACGGTGAAGAGCTAAGCATTGGAATAAGGGGTGAGTCCGCACTGCTTGGGTTGCGGTCTGGCGACCTGGCGGACTGAGCGGACTCCACAGCAGTATGTCGGCGGCTTGTTGATTGAGTCCGCGCGACTTGTGTTTTTGTTCTTGTCTTTGTAACTGTCTCTGCACTCCCGGTGTTGGGTTTTGGTGAAGCATGTCTCGCCATGTATGTCTCGCCTTGTAAAGAAGTTTGCTCTTGATCAATAAAGAAGCTTGTGCTGCATGTGTTGCTGTTTGTTACTGCTTTGTTGAGATAACCCCTGCTAACTCCACGATCCGGGAAAACTTTCAACATTATAAGTGGGCGTATCCTCCTTCGGTTTGTTGAGTTTCAACAGGGTATCCAAGGGTGCGTCTGCGGTTTGTTGAATTTTAACATGGTATCAGAGGGAGGTTGTTGGAGTGGTCAAGCAGTGCTCAATGGAAGTAGTTGCTCTTCTGTAGAGGAAACCAGTGGTAGAACCATGGCAGTGGAGGATGCAAGTTGTCTTGGAATTGATCTCCTTACAGAGACGAATTGTGAACGGTGGAAGTCCTGTATGAAGAGCTTTCTTCTTGGCGAGGACCTTTGGGAGGTTGTATGCGGAGCAGGAAGACAAGAGGATACTGCTGGCAATGCTGAGGCGATGAGAGCTTGGAAGGAGACAAATGCAAAAGCGGAGTCTATTCTCAAGCAGGTGATCTCATCGGAGCTCTTGGACCACATAAGTGGATGTCGGTCAGCTGCGGAGGTTTGGACTTCCCTTGATGGGTTGTTCAGGAAGAAGGTGAAGGTTGATGCTGAAGATGGTCCCTCTACTTCGTATCAGGAAGAAAGGAGTGTTTCTCCTAGGCGTGATAGGACGAGGAAGGAAGGACCAAGGTGCTATAAATGCAAGCAGCAAGGTCATCTTCGGAAGGAGTGCAAGGTTACCTTGCTCTCGGCGAATGTTGCTCAGGTAGGGAGGAAGGAGAAGAACGTAGTTGGGACCTCAACTAGTTCTGGATCTGATCGGAGGATTGCCAGTGATAGTGCTGCTATCTGGCATGAAAGACTGGGGCATGTAGGGATGGACAAGCAGAAAGCAATGGAGGAAAGAAGACTCGTAAGAGGCTTGCCTAGATTGTCATCCTATGGCGATGGTCGGGGGTGTGCGGGATGTCAGGAAAGGGAGCTTATCGCTTCATGGTTGACAAAGCACAATCCAGATGTAAAGCACCATTGACGGTTGTCCATTGTGCTCTGGTGGGACCGACCGTCACGGCCAGTCTTGGAGGCAGCAGGTTCATGCTGATATTGGTTGATGACTATTCTAGGTATACTTGGGTATACTTCATGAAGAAGAAGTCCAACATGGTACGCTTGTTTGTGGAGTTCAAGAAGCTTGTGGAAGGCCAGCTTGGCCGGAGGATCAAGGTGTTGAGGACAAGTATCGGTGGTGAGTTTGGCTCAACCGAGTTTTCACACTTTTGCAGGAAGCAAGGGATCCAGAAGGAGCTTTCTTGTGGACATACTTCACAACAAGGTAGTATTGCAGCTCGGATGATCCGTTGGTTAACGAAGACCTGCAAGTGTTGGCTTCAGAGTAAAGGCGCTCCAAAGGCCCTTTGGGCGGAAGGAATGGCCTGTGCTGCTCATGTCATCAACCGGATGCCTCTTAGTCCGATCATAGTGAAGACTCCTTATGAGCTGATGTTCGGTGTGAAGCCCTCAGTGAAGCACCTTCGGGTGTTTGGATCTACCTGCTATATACACTATCCGGATGCTCTCAAGACAAAGCTAGTCTTTGTTGGGTATGATGAGCAGAGAAGAAGATGGAGGTGTATGGATCCTGCGACGAAGAAACTCATAGTGTCGAGAGACATTGTTTTCGATGAGTTGACGCCGTATTGGGATAGCTCTTATGTAGAGCTAGAGATAAGCAGGTCAGATGTTGGGCTGAAAGAGGCTGCTGATAAGGAAGTGGAGTTGCCTGAGTCACCAGGTGCTCCAGGTTGTTCTAGCTCTGGGGCAAAGGCGTCAGAGTCGAGAAGAAGGGGGAGTGATGCTTTAGGATCTTCTGGCTCGAAGGCGGAGGCTTCCGGTTCAGGAAGCAGGGGGAGCGATGTTTCAGGATATTCTTGTTCAAGAGGAGAGTCTTCTGGTTCAGGTAGCAGGGGGAGCGTTGCTTCAGGTGCTTTTGATTCTTGTAAGGAGGCGTCTTGTTCAGAGAGCAAAGGGAGCATTGTTCCAGGTTTGCCCGGGAACGGAGCTGGTTCAGAAGCAGCGGAGGTGGTTAGCCATGATCAAGTTCTTCGGAGATCGAAGAGGATCAGTAAGCCACCAACTCGATATAGCGAAGGGAACACGACGGACTTGGTCCCATGTTTCTTTGCTAGCCCTCAGGTCGGGCAAGGTTCTTCTGGCTGTGATGACCCCACTAGAATCAAGGAGGTGGTCGACACCAAGTCTGAAGAGGTGACTTCTCTCAGAGATAACAAGGCTTAGGCTCCTGCGTCCAAGGAAGTTGGTGATACTCCTGTGATGCATGAGTGGAGGTTGAAGCTGAAGAAGGCAGATAGAAGCATGGCTCCTTTCTGGAGATGCTGGAGGGCTCCCTCATGGTCCATGATATGCGGGGCGAGGACTATGTCTTGGAGATCTCTTTGTAGATGCTATCGGAAGGACCAGGTGCAAGGTTACGGGAGCTGCTGGAGTTATTCACCACTTCTCACTTCAAGGGGGAGTGTTGAAACTTGTGAAGTGAAAGTGGGTGAATGGAAGGCTTGGGCAACCTATCCGCGCGGACTACGCGGACAGGGTTTGCGGACTGCTAAGTCGGCAGGGATGTTGCAGGCAGTTTGCTCTATGACGGCCTGGGCGGTCTGTTCGCGCGGACTACGCGGACAGCAGCGGCGGTCTGTCAGGCCGGAGATTACTCAGCAGGCAGTTGGTTCCCAGGAAGTAACCGGGCGGATAGAAATCCTATCCGCGGAGTCCGGCATGAAGCGGACTGTAGAACTGGAGCTCGGCAGACTGGTTTGGCAGTTGCCTTGGTCTTGCTCCAGTGGAGCGGCAAGTAGAAGCCGCGGAGACCGCTGGTCAGCGCGGACAGAAACTGGAGGTCTCCCGGTATGGCGGGCTAGATCCAGTGTCCGCCAGTAAGTGCGGACTGGCCCATATGGCCAGTGGACTGGACTTGGTGTGATCTGAACCAAGTCCAGCATGGCTCAGTCCGGGGAGATCACGCAGTGGAGCGCGGGCTGGTTTCTCAGTCCGCCAAGCATAGTAGAAGTGATGTTGCCTTGTTTGCTAGCTTGGGGAAATGCGGACTGGAGAATTGCTTGTGCAGGAGCGTGCGGACTAGAGCCAGAGTCCGCTGAGTCCGGTTTAGCCTTGTGATGAGGTTATGGACTCAGGAGTTGCGGACTGGAGTCTGATGTTAGCAGACTGGATTGACGTGTCCGCTAAGTCCGGAGGTGCCTTGGCAATGAGGCAATGGACTTGGGATATGCGGACGGAAGCCGGGTGTCCGCTGAGTCCGGCAGGTACCTTGATGAGAGGCTGCGGGCTCGGAGTTTGCGGGCTGATGCCTTGTCCGCAGATTGGCGGACACGGCTGTTGTGGAGTCCGGCTGTGGTGGTCCTGGCTTGGCCTCTGGCGGCAAGGCGGGCTGGATATTGAAGTCCGGCCTTGGAGAAGCTGGGGAGGACTAGCTATCTGCACAGGAGCGGCGAACTGGAATGTGTGTCCGCGGGTTGGTGGACACACTTGTTCTTGCTGCGGGATGTGGCGGTATTCCTATCGGCTAGGGCGGTGACCATACTCATCATCGAGACTATAAATAGGACCCATGTCACATCAGGAAAAAAAAAGGAACCTGAACCGAAGTAAGTGAACAGTATTTGAGCTCGCGTAAGTTGCTACGGTCTGGACATTGGTGTCCGCGCGGATAGAGAGTTGACCCGGTTGTGCTATGCAGGTTGTGCGGATAGCGCTGGAAAGCCAGGACTTGGCTCTGATTGCGGTCAGGGACAGTGCAGACTCTGTGATTAAGCAACATGCGGTAAACAGCAGGTCACGGACAGCGACCAGGCGGTCTTCTCTTTGGCAACTTGGTTCGGAGTTCAGGAAGTCGCCTGCTTCAGGCGGACTGTTCCTTTCGGTGACGCAGCTTGTGCGGTCTGGCGGCTAGGCGAACTCGCGGTCAAGCGGCCTGCAAATCGGCGGAGAAGAGCTAAGCATTGGAATAAGGGGTGAGTCCGCGCGGCTTGGGTTGCGGTCTAGCGACGTGGCGGACTGAGCGGACTCCACAGCAGTATGTCGGCGGCTTGTTGATTGAGTCCGCGCGGCTTGTGTTTTTGTTCTTGTCTTTGTAACTGTCTCTACACTCCCGGTGTTGGGTTTTGGTGAAGCATGTCTCGTCATGTATGTCTTGCCTTGTAAAGAAGTTTGCTCTTGATCAATAAAGAAGCTTGTGCTGCATGTGTTGCTGGTTGTTACTGCTTTGTTGAGATAACCCCTGCTAACTCCACGATCCGGGAAAACTTTCAACATTATAAGTGGGCGTATCCTCCTTCGATTTGTTGAGTTTCAACAGGGTATCCAAGGGGGCGTCTGCGGTTTGTTGAATTTTAACAGACGATGTGTCGAGACAAGGCACACGGCCTGGGACACGGGCGTGTCCAAGGCCGTGTCGTCAGGTCGACGATCTTCGCTCGACGAAGTGTCGAGTGTCGAGACCGTGTACACGTCCTAGAGCCCAGGCATGTTGAGGTGACACGGGCAAGGACACGGGCGTGTCCTAGAACTCGTGTAGTGCTCGGGTTGTTTTCGGGGAAAATTGATGGGGGTAGACGGCCGGCCACACGGCCGTGTCAGGTGGAACACGGGCGTGTCAGGTCGAACACGGGCGTGTTCGATGCCCGTGTGTTGTTCCAGGCTCGTTGATTTTGACGGCAAATGAGGCACACGGCCCTGGACACGGGCATTTTCCAGGCCGTGTACGATCCAGATTAGACATTTCAGTCCCGAATCAAAGCCGTTCGTTTCTTTAATTGATGATCCAATGGCTGGGGGTTGTTCCTGATGGGATATACCCGGGATTGGGCCTTAGAAACCCTCACTTTTCATGAGTTCTTATCTTTCTAAAGCTTAGAGAGAGAGGAGAGCCAAGGAAGGGAGAAGAATCTAGATCCGGCCATTGGAGGAGCTTCGAAGCTCCAAATCGCGAGCCGACTTCGGATCCACGGAGGCAAAGAGAGTGCGGTGCTTTTCATCTCCTTACTTTTCCATGGCGCCAAAGAATAACACAAGGGTAACGATTCTCTTCTTGAGCATGAGTAGCTATCCTTCCTTGCATAGGAAGACCGCTCTCGCAAGTTTGCGGTGAGTTGGAGGCGTTCCTTCGGGTAGATATGTGAAGTCCCCATTGTTTAGAGTCCGTAAGTGAGAACGGACATAGGCATGATGTGTGAAGCCTACCCGGACATGTTGGTCTGGATCGGTGATGTTGCATTGCATAAATGCCGGAGAAGACTCCGTGCTATTGGTTGTTTTTCGGGTTTTCTACACGGTAGATTGCAACAGGGAGCCTTGGGGATTAACCCTAAGGTGCACCCGGAAAATTGGGCGGATACGTGATCTTGCCAACATGGAGGCCTGAGAACCAACTTGAACATAACCGAGTTTTGTGAAATTATGTGAAGAAAATGGGACTCGAGAGAAGTTTGACCTGCGCATATGGCTTAAATTGTCGTTGCGACGTGAGCACGGGTTAGATGGAACCGTACCCATTTCTATGTCGTTCTGGTTAAAGAGACCTAAGGTTATGTGGCACTTGTCGTTGGCATAGATGAGAGTTTTCGTTGGTCTATGGCTTAAATTGTCGTGACCCATGCCGGGAAGACAAATTGCTCATATGTTTGGCCGTCAAAGTGGCGGTGGTGGGTCCGGAATGTCTATGGCTTTAACTGACGTGACATCGACCGGTTCACCGAGAATGTGCCCTGAGTGCACGGGGTGTGTGGCCATTTGAGCCTACGCCTGTGATGAAATGAATATTATTATATTGCTCGCTTGTGCTAATAAAAATTGCAGGGAAGGAGCATCGCCGCCCCGAGTTGGGGGCGGGATCATTATAATTTGGTCAGTATTGCTGACCGTTGCCTTTTTGTTTACCACCGTGCGGTGGTTATGTTGCTTGCAGGTACTGCTGGACCAAGCGGTCAATAGCGGGCTAAAGCCCAAATTACGAAGCCGACCCTTGAAGGCCTATTTGGAGTGTTTACTGCTTTATTCATATATGACCGGCCTACGTGCCGTGGTTTGAAAATCATGTAACATTAAGTAAACCATTTTGTAAGGCCTTAAGGCCAGTACTGGTGTATGTACTTCATTCCTGGTTGGCTATTCTAGTGGACATTCATGCTTTAGTGTTGGGTTCTTTATTTCAACTTATAAACTGCTTCCGCTAGAATGCTCTGTGTAGGACGTTATGATTAGTTGGATGGTTTCCATTGAGTAACCACCCAGTCTGTCTGTAGTATATGACGTCGGCCCCTGCCGGACCTACTGCTATATGCTATGCGACGGATAGGGGGTGTTACACGGGAGTAGTACTTGAAAAGAATGAACTTAACTGAAAGTAAAGGAACATGACAAGTGCAAGACAAGAGACTGGAAAAAAGTACTAAACTTAAAATAAACAAAGGAACTAGACCAGTGCAAGACTAGAGTGCTGAAAAGAAAATTCTGAACTAAAAATAAAAAAGGAACTGCACCAGTGCAAGAATGGACTAAATAAATAAAGAAAATGTGTATTAGTCCAATCTCTCCATTCAGGAGACTTCAGTTCCAGCTCCGTTCACATGAGGCAAGTTAAGTTCCATCTTCATTTATAGGAGGCAAGTTCAGTCCCATATTCATTCATAGGAGGCAAGTTCAGTTCCATTTCTATTTTAGGAAGCTTATTTTGAGTTACACTCATTATTAGGATCCAATATTAGTTTAGTTGCGCCTTTGAAACACATCTTAATCGGATCTGGGAAGCTTATTATGGGTTGAACCTTTATTTTTCATTCGGGAATAATTATCAACTTATTTGCTCGTGTCGAATCAAATCCGAGCATCATATTAGAGCACACATACTTTCTTGAATTTTAACCTCGAAAATCATTTCCAAGAATTTGGGAAAATTTATCACCCGAGACGAGGTTGGACATTTCACCTTGCAAGTTTACCAAAATTTTTTTAGAGTTATTTCAAAAATGAGGCGCTCACTAGTATTGCAAAAATTCTCAACACACTATAAGCTTGAAATCTCGCCTCGATAAATTTCGTCGGCCATTCATTTTGAGTACAATATTCTATTTAAAAAATGATCGTGTGCGCCAATTTTCTTTTTCCGAAAGATTTTGACGCGTCATTTTCAAATCATGACATTAGGCTCCGAGAATTTGGTAATTCTTCAAATTTCACCCCAAGATTTCCAAATTTTTACACAGCATTAAAGAGAGCTTAAAAAGAGCTTAAAAAGAGCTTAGAAATCCTTCCAAAATTTTCCAGATTATCTGAAACTCTGATGAATCTTTGAATAAGATCTCAAGGATAATAAGCCCTTAATCTAGATTATTCTTTAAACTTTACTGAATTTGATGGAGCAATTGATAAGCCATTAAAAAGAAGAACTAATTCTCTTTTCAGATTTAGTAACAAAGATGATGGTCGGCTGGTTCAAGGAACTCCAATTGCATATGGTAATCTTCATATTCTTCTCTGTTGAAATCAATCTTCCAAAACCACGATCTAATTTATGTGTGATGATCATTGGAATGATTGTTGTTATTATTGTTTTTTAATCTCTATGCTCTCTCTCTTTATATATATATATATATATATATATATATATATATATATATATATATATATATATATATATATATATATATATATATATATATATATATATATATATGTGTGTGTGTGTGTGTGTGTGTGTGTGTGTGTGTGTGTGTGTGTGTGTGTGTGTGTATAATAGACATTCTAACGTCTTCAAGAATCAATTATTCAATTCAAATTTTTCTTGAAGTAATTCTGATATAATATTCAAAATAGTTCTCGTTCAAAAGTGTATTCAATGTAACGTAAAATTCATATAGACGTAGCATCGAGTTCTAGCTTCATTAAGACAATCTGTCAATTTAGTTATGTAATCGACGTTGCGTCGATGTCATATTGAAGTATACATCAATTTAGTCCTTTAATTAACATCTACTTATCATATTATGTTACTCTGACTTGTACTCGAAGTAGCGTCGATATAATGCCAATGTTGCATCAACTTCTAGTCGATGCATGTTGGCATTTCCTAACTTTCTTCTTAAATTTAGTGTGTCTTTCTCATGTCATTTATACCAATGACATCCTAGGAATTCTAAGACCATATTACCTTCTCTATATATCATTGGTAATAAACCTAGGATGTAAAATCACTTAAAGTAATTTGTTAAGGTAAATCATATGGGTTTTTCCCCACAATCTCCCCTATTTAGCTTAACAAATTTCACAAAATTTCAAAGGTGATTTTACAATGATAAATCAGTAGAATCACAAAAATTTGACATGCATAAAACGTGTAATAGACACAAATTAAATTGAAAAGGACAAATACATGAGATGCAGTTGAATATACCATAAAACTATTGTGTCAAAAGTAGTGTTACTTCTTATTCTTATCAGCAAGAAAGTTGTAAATGCTGTGTACAATTTCTTTAACATATTTTCAACAAATTCAAAATGAAACCTTCTTGCCTTAATTGGATGACTCTGTATATCCTGATAAACATTAAAAAGCTTTTGAACTTCTGCCTCTCCATTATGTAACACAGAGTTAAGTGTAAATTCATTTCTTTAATGTTTTGTAGATAGCACTTTGATGGACTCCAAAAGATTGTCAGGATAAGTATCTTTCCATTTTTCTTCAATTATTGGTATTTCAGTAGTTGAGGACTTTACAAAGCTTATCATTTTTTGTTTAATAATTTCATAAGGAATATATTTATCCTGATTATAGCCCAAACCTAACATCCTTTTATGACAATGTCCAATTCCACAATCTGAGCAGTTGCATCCTTCTTGGCATATTCATTATGATCAAAGATTGTGTCTGAAGTAGTAATTAATAATTCAGAAACATTTCTCTTCCTTGATTCCTTAGCCTGTAATTTTTCCCAAAAAATATTTTTCTTATCAAATAAACCATATTCAAATATTTCTTCTGATCCTTTTTATGATGTTTATCCTTTTTTTTGTTCTGGACATTCAGTTGTAATATGTCCAATAAAAAGCAAATTATATCCTTATTAGGAGTTTTGTCAAACTTTGACTTATTTACATTTGTATCTCTTCCTCTGAATATTCTTGCCAAATGACTAAACACCTTTTGTTCTGACATAGATGGTTCATCATCAGTGACTTTGAAGGCAATAAATTTTTCTTTAGGTGTAATGATATTTTCTTTGGCTTATTTTTCAGCTCTACTTTTCAGGAGTTATTCATATGATTTGAGCATTCCTAATAGGGTATATGTGGTAATCTCTTCATGACCCTTTGCTTTTCTGATAGCCCATATCATTGAATCCCAAGTACTTGTAAAGAACATAAGTAATTTATCATTTATCTCCGTAAGAGATATATCCTTATTCAAACTTTTTAGCTCATTTATGATCATGTTAAATATATCACACATTATAGCTATAAATTGATCAGTTTTCTTTTGGAAATTTTTGTAATGAGAAATTAAGAGTGATTTTCTATCCTTTCTCTCATCAGAACTTTCTTCAATTATTCTTGATAGTGATTCCCAGATTTCTTTAGTTAATTGATATTCGATAACCTTCTGAAATACAACATCTGACATTGTTGAGACTAGTATGTCCATTGCTTTAACATCCCAGTCTTTATTTTCTTTTCTTCATCTGTCCACTCATAGATTGGTACAGGTTCTAAAGAAATATTTTCTTCTACATCCTTCATACAAGGCATATGTGGTCCAGTAAAAATTGAACTAAAGATATCTTCATCAATAAAATTCATATAGAAACTGATTTTAGTTTTCTAGAGTGTAAACTTTTTAATATTACAGACTGGAGGTCTTGTAGATGCAAATCTTTTAAATGCATTAAAATACATTTTGAAAAATTAATAAAATATGAACTAATGTAACTGTTATGATCTTTTTGATCATGGTGTTTAACCTTTTCTTGATTTACCTTCTCTAGGTTAACCTTTTATTGATCAACTTCCCTCTAATACCATTTCAAATGGGAGAACAACTGAATAATTTCTCAAAGATTTCTCTAGAGGGGGTGAATAGAGATTAAAATTTATTTAAAAAATAACTATACAATTCATAGAATTTGCATTTACATACACTGTTAACCAAAATTAAGAACGTATAATTATAATCACAGCAAAAACAAATAATAAATCACAAAATAATGCAAAATCACAGAAGACATAAGAAATTTAGTGGTTTCTCACAATCTGGGTGCATCCACTCTTCTGCTCCCTTTGTAGGAATTCACTATCACGGTGCCTGAGTCTTTTGATAAGGAGACTCTTAGAACCAGTCACTCGATCTTTTGATAAGAAGATCTTGAACCAATACAATCTGAGTCTTTTCTCAAGGAGACTCTCAGAACCTCTAATTGAATCCTTTGAAGAGGGATTCTCAAAACTTTGTTCACATATAGAAAAGTTAATAAAATAAAAAAAGAGAAAGATCATAGGATTTAGTGACCTTATTATTTAGTCCTCTCAGTAGAATCCTGAGGAATATACGACACTTAGTGAATTGATATTTGGAAATCTGATGAATACTTGAATAAGAAGATCTCAAGAATTATAAGCACATAATCTAGATTATTCTTTAAACTTCACTGAATCTAATGCATCAATTGAACAGCCCTTGAGATGAAGAAGAACTAATTCTCTTTTCCGATTCAGGAATAAAGATGATGATCGACTGATTCAAAGAAGAAGTTCAATTATAGATGATAATCTTCCTATACTTCTCCTTCAAAATCAATCATCCAAAACCACGATCTATTTTGTGAGTGTTGATCGCTGGACTAATTATTGTTATTGTTGTTGTTGTTGATTTTTTAATCTCTCTGCTATATATATATATATATATATATATATATATATATATATATAAATATATATATATATATATATATATATATATATATATATATATATATATATATATATATATATATATATATATATATATGACAAACAATCTAACATCTCAAAGAATTAGTTATTCAATTCAAAACTTTCTTGAAATAATTCTGAATTAATCTTCAAAACAGTGCTCATTCAGAAATCTATTTGAAAGTCTTTAGTATCAAAAGCAGCTAAACTCCTAAAGGGGGGTGACTAGGTTTTTAAATCTTTTGTCCTTTTTCTTCTTTAGGTGAGTCGTGAATTAGTTATACTTAGCTTTCAAGACGATCACATATAGCACACAAAAGTTTTATAGTGGTTCCCCAGATTATGGGTACATCCACTGTCCCTCCCACCATTCTAATAGTTTGTTAAACAAGGTAACTTCTCTAACTCGGCTCAAAAGAGCTTACAACTCATATCCCTCAGGATCTCTCAGGCTTATTCAAGTCCTACCTCAGGCACAAAACCCTACCACTTAGAGATATAATCTCCTACCACTCAGGCACAAAGCCCTACCACTAATGGATATAATATCCTACCACTCAGGCACAAAGGCCCTACCTCAGACTTTAATTCAAAGTTCTATAACTCAAATCCAAACCTGGAACCTAAATAAAGTTCACCACTTGAATCCTACAACATAGATCTACTTAAAGATCCTACATTCAGCCTTTATAAGTTTAGGCCTGCTGTTAGATCAAAATGATCCTATAGAAGATAAGGGGGTGGTTGATGATGTTTGACACCAGAGCTAGAGTCTCTATGTCTTCCTTCTTCTGAATATAGATTTACTCTGTCCTTTCAACTTCACAGCTTCAAGAAAGATTCTTCAGGAATGTTCAGCTTGAGCTGTGAAATCACTACAGCTAGGGCTTGTTGTTGCTGCAACTTGTTGTTAAAGATCAACAGATAATTGTTAGCACTTTCAGATCAGTGACTTGAACACCTTCTCCAAGCACAACAACTTTATCGAGAGGAAGAGGATGAAGTTCAGTTCTTCTCCAAAAGTTTTTCCCAAAAAAGTTAAGTTTAATTTCCTGATTTGATTACTTTTCTATCTCGCCGTCCAATGACTCTTTGAGCATCGGGAACACCAGTAGTTGGTAACTACAACCTTGCTTTAGCAATAAATGCAATAAAACATGCAAGTGACTCTATTTGTCGTGTACTGTAGACTTCCCGCAATATTTGAATTTATGTTGACATCAGCACCTGTGGACTTAGTCAAATTCAGACAATTCAACATAGGCTTTAAGTAAAGGCATATCACTGAGTGCTAAAACCCTTGGCCAAATTTTCTGCAGTACCAGGCGTTGAGTGAGTTGACAATACTCAACGAATATAGACTTTTGTGGTCTAACTGATTAGGCGTTGAGTGAACCTTCATCACTCAACGCATTTGGACTTAGCAGATTTTCTGTGAATGGAGGTGTCGAGTGATGCTTCTATTGGGATTTTGGGGATGGCAAAACACTTGTTCACGCAGCGGAAAAAGAACAAGAAAAATCGAAATGAGTTTGGATTTAGCAATATTCATGAATTAAGAAGTAAAGCATACTGTAATAAAAATTACCTTTGAGGGATTGAGTCAAGTTGAAATTACCTTTGAAGGATTGAGTCAGAACACAACCTAGATGCTCCAGAAAAATCAGGCCGGCCACACAGTGGCTATAGTCTTGAGCGCAGAAAGTATATTCGCGCCTCTACAGTAATCCAAATGATCGGGAGAAGCCACAACAACTTGACACAAGTGCTATTCAGGAGAGGACACTCAGCTTCTCCATAGAATGCTAGATCTATTGTAGGAGAGAAGGCGTCGACACTCACCAGGATCGGGATCGGAATTGATGACAGGAATGGCGGAACACTTCCATCGGTATTCTAGGTTTTCTTCTTATCATATAGTATCAGCTCGTGTGGTGAAAGAAAAGAACCGTCCACAGAAAAAACTACAGAATCCTATTTATATACCAAGAGATAAATTCAGCAAGTCAACATTTGACTCAGCACGGGCATTCGTCGAACTCAGCTCGACAAATAATTCGTCGAACTCAGCTCGACGAACAATTCGTCAAACTCAGCTCGACGAACAATTCATCGAACTCAGCTCGATGAAATCTGTGCCAAAGGCCAAAATGTCGAACTTGATTCGTCGAACTCAGCTCGATGAAATCTGCTCTAATAGCCAGCACGTCGAACTTCATTCGTCGAACTCAGCTCGATGAAATCTGCACCAAAGGCCAGAACATCGAACTTGATTCGTCGAACTCAGCTCGACAAAATTACCTCCAAAAGCCAGCACGTCGAACTTCATTTATCGAACGACGTTGAGTGAACACAATAAATTCAACACCTAAGAGCCAGATTCATCCGGTAAACCCTTTACTCGACGAATGTTTTGAGTGGACTCGATGCACTCAACGCTTAAGTGCGACAGTCAACGCACTAAATGCGAACATTCGTAGAGTTAACACTTAACCCGTGAAAGCGTTGAATAGACTCAACGCTCTCAACGCTTTCAGCCTGATGGCATTGCATGAGCTAAACACAGTCAATGCCTAATGCATTGGAATCTTTCAACCTCCATGGTGTTGAATGAACTAAACACACTAAATGCCTTGAGCTCCATGCTGTTGAATAATCTAAACACACTCAATTCCAAATGCCTTAGAATATTTTCAACCCCTTTTCAATATCCTTCAACTCTTCATATGAGCTAAATAGTACAGATGCAATCTGCCAATTTCTCCACAATCTTATGTGTGACCCTGATAGGATCATATTGAGTTAGCAGTGAGGCTACATGCTTGATCACTTCCAGATCACTATGGTTGCAACAACAGTCTCCCACTTAATGTAAAAAGTATCAAACTAAAGCTTCACAAACAATGAGCCACATCTAGCAATACATCATTGCTCCCCAAACAGTAAGAGTTTATAAAACTCAAAAGCAATTATGACCAATATTACAGTGTTGTCATGTCCCTTCGTCCCTTACATCTGGATAGAACTATAGGCATAGACCGTGTCACCCTTATAAATGTTTAATCCGAGTTTCTTGATCTAGAATGGACTTGTAGAAAATTTGTGAGTCCAATATCATATATTGACTCAACCAAGCATGACCATGCACTTCTCTGTCCCATTCCATCAAGGGGCTCATGGATGCAACTCTTGTCATATAGGAAGACAAATCCTATCTCTGCTCACACGCAAATGACCAAATGATTCGTAACGTACCAATTAACCACCTTTATCATCCAACTTTCTCAAGACTGGACTTTTGATGGCATCAAAGAATGCTCTTCCTCACTCAATGAAATATGTGACTTCATGTCAAAGGACCACAAACACCATTGCCACTTGAGCCATACTTGTGAAATGTTCATATAACAATTCACAAAGTATTCTCACGGTTGGTCTGTCCAGTACAACTTCTTCATAATAAGAACCCATGTGATGTCTTGATATCACAATATCATGACATGTGAGGACGGGTCATCAGTGAACGCACATGCTAGTCTTAAAGGTATCATCATAACCCTTAGCTTCTAAGATGATACAACAGCCAAGGACCTTTAAGAATGATGCTTTTGAAATCATAGGTTCTAACATCAAGTCGCTACTTGACCTATGGAAGCAAACACTCTAAGGGCATTTATTAAATTGAACTACTCTATCACAATAGAAATAACTTCATAATAAAAAAACTTTCCAAAATATATAAAATGAAATGCATATACTAATTTTATTCATCAAATAAAAAATTATACAACCAACAAACATACAATCCATAAGACTCAAACTAGAGTTGATCATTTAGGTATCATATACCCATAGATCTAACATGACCATCATGCTTTCTCTGTGCAAGAGGCTTTGTTAGTGGATCTGCAATGTTTTCCTCAGTCGACACTCTGCATATGCTCATATCTCCTCGATCGACAATCTCTCAAATTATATGGAACCGCCGGAGTATGTGTTTGGAGCACTGATGAGATCTAGGTTCTGAAGCAAGTGCAGTTACACCGTTGTTGTCCCAGTAGAGATCTACATGACAAATAATGCTAGGAACTACATCTAACTCGCTGATGAATTTCTTATCCATATAGCCTCCTTTGCTGCATTTGCAGTGGTAATATACTCGGCTTCAGTAGTAGAAGCAACAACTGTATCATGCTTGGAACTCTTCCAACTAACAACACCTCCATTCAGGCAAAACACAAACCCTGACTGAGAATTTGAATCGTCCCTATCAGTTTGAAAGCTATCATCCGTGTAACCACTTACAACAAGCTCTTCCTCTCCACCGAATAGAAAGAAAATATCCTTAGTTTTTCGTAAGTACTTGAGGATATTCTTGATGGCTATCCAGTGACCTTCACCGGGATCAGACTGATACCCGCTAGTCATGCTCAAAACATTAGAGACTTCGGGTCTCGTACATTACATTGCATACTTGATTGATCCAATTGCCGATGCATATGGAACCAACTTCATGCGGTCCTTATCTTTACAAGACTTAGGACACTGGTCTTTAGAGAGAATCACACCATGATACATGGGCAAGAATCCTTTCTTGGACTCAAGCATGCTGAACCATTTCAACACCTTGTCAATGTACATACTTTTGGTCAAACCCAGCAACTTCTGTTGGAACCCAGTCATGATTTGGGCAAGGATCACTATCAGGTTTATTTGTTCTGTAAGTAAATAGTGTCCTCACCCAAATAAGGGGAGATTGTTGGAACCCCAGTTAGGATTTGGGCAAGGATCACTATTAGGTTTGCTTAGACTGAGCCAAAATGTATAGTCAGGGTCATAGGTTTATTTCTATAGTCTAGGCCAAGAGTCAACATCACATGGATCGGCATCAACAGACTGTCAGAGACTCAAGCAGTTCAGTCGACACCAGAAGCAGTTGTGTCAACACAGACAACATTAGCCGGCATTCAGCAAGATTGTGTCGACACTTTGGATAAGCTATGTCGACACCAGTAGAAGGAATTGTGTCGACAACACAGAAAGGCTGTGTCGACACCCAGAAGATTTATGTCGACACACAGCAATATTTGTCGACAGAGCAATATCAGTCGACACAATAATATCAGTCGACACAGCAATATCTGTCGACAAAGCAATATCTGTCGACACTAGCTCAGTCGACACCAGAAGGACTTGTGTCGACACCCAGAACCTTCAGTCGACACTAGCTCAGTCGATACCGGTGAATTTGTGTCGACACTAGTGAATTTGTGTCGACACAATAATATCAGTCGACAAAGCAATATCTGTCGACAAAGCAATATCTGTCGACACTAGCTCAGTCGACACCATAAGGACTTGTGTCGACACCCAGAACCTTCAGTCGACAGTAGCTCAGTCGACACCAGTGAATTTGTGTCGACACCACAGAACATCTGTCGACACACAAGTCTAATGTCGACACACTTCAAAGAAGCTGTTTCAAGAAGGTTAAGTCAAATTCTCAGGTCGACGAACCAAGTTCTCAGGTCGACGATTTCTGTCTTTTTTCAGCATGTCATTCCAGAAAATGTCTAAGTCCAGAAACAGTTCTCAGCTCGACGAAATAATGACCTGAGCTCGACGAACTCAAAGCTCAGGTCGACGATCGCTGAACTCAAGACAGCCAGACATCTGGTCGACGAACATAGAAGCTGAGCTCGACGAACTACAAGCTCTAGTCGATGAATGCATATTTCAAACAAGATGTTCAGCTCGACAAAATCTAGCTGATATCGATGAACTCGACGAAAGTTCAGTTTGACGATTTCTGTGCAATCAGTTATAGTTGGCGAAATTAATTAAGGCGTAATTAAAGGAGATTACAGCAATCAGATTGAATATGATTATAGCCGTTTGGAGACTGCATTAATTACGGAGTGAATTAGGAATTAATGCTAATGGATTCCCAAAGCAATTACCATTCTCGGGAATGTCTTTTCCATTTTAGTCCAAGTAAATCTGGAAGGTCTGAAAGACACAGATATATTAATACAGAAAGGTAGAAGATGATGATGCAGATAAATAGGAGCAAATAAAAGAGAAAATATAGAGACAGAGAAAAAGATAAGAATGCACACAGGGCAATATCACCAAAAGAAACTAGAAGCCCTAGACCAGAGAAGAAACAACAATCTGAAGAAGAAGAAGAAGAACAATCAAATAATATCAAGAGTCTTCTTCTTCCTTATCACTGCAGGACAACTTCAAGGACAACAAAACAACATATTAGTCAGAAGTTCCTGAAGATTACTCTGGTCAAGGCTAAAAGCTTGAATGCCTATCACACTGAAGCAAAGCTCCAGATCTTCCCTGAATCATTCTACATCTCAAGGGTAGCAGTTTGATAATATCAATCCACATAAATCTTCTCTCTGATTGTTGATAGAGAAGATAAAATCACTCTCTTTCCCCCTCCCGTATAAAGTGTTGTCATCTCCCTTCAAAAGTGATTCCTGGTTTTTGAGCACCTGATCAAAAGCTCATTGGTTGCAAGTCACCTGATCAAAAGACTTGAGGATTGGTTTTTGAGCACCTGATCAAAAGCTCATTGGTGTCAGGCACCCGATCAAAAACCCGAGTGGATTCCTACCAGGGTGGTAGAAGAGTGGATGTACCCAGGTTGGGGAACCACTATAAAATTCTTGTGTTTTCTGGTTGCCTCATTTTCTTGTGTTCTTGATGTGCTTGTGATTTAGGTTTTTGTTTTCTAGTTTATTAATTTCTGCACTTTTAATTGACAACAAAAAGCTGTAATAGCTCTTAATAATTTTTAAGCATACTCTATTCACCAACCCCTCTAGAGTATACTAGATCTAACCCATCACTTTCAATTAGTATCAAAGCAGGTTCCTTTCGTTGTACAAGCTAACCCTTGAACCAAAGATCCTTTGTTAGATCTACACATTTTTTTATTTATTTCCATTTAGATTCTATACACAGCTACTGCATAGAACATGGATTATGCAATCACCAGACCTCCAGTGTGTAACCTAAATAGGTTTTCCATCTGGAAGGCAAGAATTAGATTGTATATGAACTCTATTGATAAAGATATATACAATTCTATTTTGACAGGTTCTTCTCAGGCTTCAACATCTGCAACATCTACAAATACAAATGCTGTCCCATCATCTCAATGGACAGCTGACCAAAAAAAGCTAAAGCTTGTTGATGCCAAAGCTATGAACATATTGGCTCAGACTATGTCAGATGACAACTTTAAGAAGGTGGCTGAGTGCGCCTCTGCAAAAGCAATTTGGGATTCACTAAACCACATGGTTGCTAGCTCAACAGATGAGAGGAAAGATAGAAGATCACACCTCATTACACTATATGAAAACTTCAAAAAGAATGAAGAAGAAACAGTTGAAGTGATGTACAATAGGCTTAGCTCCATCATCAGTGAGCTAAGATTCTTGGATAAAGAAATCACATTGACCGAAGTAAATGACAAGATCCTAATGTGCTTCGCAAGCTCATGGGATACCAGGATTAGGCCAATCAAAGAGGCTAGAAATTTGAATGAGATTTCAACTGAATCTCTCCTGGGAAAGCTCAAAGCTTATGAGCAACTAATCAAGTCCAGAGAAGCAGTAGAGCAAAGAACTCCTCCTTCAGCAAGAAGAGAACACAGCATTGCTTTCAAGGCTGCTGAGAAGATAGTGGCTGCATCAACAAATGAAGAACTGATGAGCCTGTTTGCTAAAAGATTTTATAATATGGCAAAGAAGGACTTCAGAAGGGAGTCATCCAGAAATGACAGCAAACCAAGATATGACCAAACCCATACTAGAGAGAAGGAATCAAGAAGCAAGTATTACTGCAAGCTCTCTTCCAGCAAGCACAAAAAGAAGGACAAAGGATTTGTGGCGTAAACATGATGTGACACAGAAGATGAATCCACATCTTCCAGCTCTAGTGAAGAAGAAGATGAAGCAAAGGCAAAGGAATTTTGTCTGATGGCAATCAATGCATCTTGCAGCAGCTATGATAGAGAATCTGAATATGATGGAGAATCAGATTCTGATGAAGAATCAGCAGATCAAGTAATCTCTAACATTGATTTTTCTTCAGAAAAATTTAAAACTGACTTCAGATTATTCGGTAAAAATCTTCAGAAAATCTTAGTTCAAAATAATTCGTCGAACGGAGCTCGATGAAATCAATACTATTCGTCGAACTCAGATTGACAAACTATGAACAAAGATTTTGACTTGACCTGTTCAGGAATCTGTGCTCGATGAAATAGATATAATTCATCGAACAGAGATCGACGAAAATGGACCACAGAAAACAATTATTATCATTCTGTGAGCAGAGATCGAAGATATCATCCAACATCGTCGAACTCAGTTCGACGATCCCACCAGAAATCGTCGATCCCAGATTCTATTAACAGAAAATTAAGTTCTAATAGAAATGTCAATCCATTTAATCAATGGCTAATACCACCAAGTAAATATCATCCTAAAGGTTACAAAAATCAACCTGAGTACTCGTTTATTTCTAATTATTATCAAAAAGAACCAGGACCCAAGGTAATCTGGGTCCAAAATTTCTAACCTCTCTTTGCAGGTAAAGACCTATCATACCACAGAGGAATAGTGGTATCTGATAGTAATCAAAAGATACATTTCCAGCCAATATAAAGGACAATTCAGTGGCTTAATAGAGAGGCTGTTAACTCTCTAAGTTATGATCCTAATCAGTTTTGCGTAAGGCAAAGTGATTTCATGGGAATTCAAGAAGGAACATTATCTACTCAAATCTCTGCCCTCACTGCTGCCCCCATCTTCATTTAGGGGCCTAGCTCCAGTGCTTACTACAACCAGGCAGGGGGAGATGCCTGTAAATGAAGATGCAGCAATTCCAGCTGTAGCAGCAATTCCAGCAATAGCAACAACAGCAATAACAGATTATAATGATACAGATTTGGGCAAGGATCAACAACTGCTATAAAAACAGCAACAGAAACAGCAAAGTACAGGATCTAGATTTATTTATATTTAATTGCTTTGTATTTTACTTGTATTTATGTAAATAGTGTCCTCACCAAAATATGGGGAGATTGTTGGAACCCCAGTCATGATTTGGGCAAGGATCACTATCAGGTTTATTTGTTTTGAAAGTAAATAGTGTCCTCACCCAAATAGGGGGAGATTGTTGGAACCCCAGTTAGGATTTGGGCAAGGATCATTATTGGTTTGCTTAGACTGACCCAAAATGTATAGTCAGGGTCATAGGTTTATTTCTATAGTATAGGCCAAGAGTCAACATCACATGGATCAGCCTCAACAGACTGTCAGAGACTAAAGCAGTTCAGTCGACACCAGAAGCAGTTGTGTCGACACAGACAACATCAGTCGACATTCAGCAAGATTGTGTCGACACTTTGGATAAGCTTTGTCAACAGCAGTAGCAGGAATTGTGAAGACAACACAAAAAGGCGGTGTCGATAACCAGAAGATTTATGTCGACACCCAGCAATATTCGTGGACACAGCAATATCAGTCGACACATAAATATCAGTCGACACAGCAATATCAGTCAACACAGCAATATCTGTCGACACTAGCTCAGTCGACACCAGAAAGACTTGTGTCGACACCCAGAACCTTCAGTCGACACTAGCTCAGTTGACACCAGAGGATTTGTGTCGACACCACAGAACATCTGTCGACACACAAGACTTATGTCGACACACTTCAAAGAAGTTGTTTCAAGAAGGTTAAGTCAAATTCTTAGGGCGACGAACCAAGTTCTCAGGTCGATGATTTCTGGCTTTTTTAGCATGTCATTCCAGAAAATGTCTATGTCCAGAAACAGTTCTCTGCTCGACGAAATAATGGACTGTGCTCGACAAACTCAAAGCTCAGGTCGACGATCGCTGAACTCAAGATAGCCAGACATCTGTTCGACGAACACAGAAGCTGAGCTCGAAGAGCTACAAGCTCCGGTCGACGAACGTAGATTTCAAACAAGATGTTCAGCTCGACAAAATCTAGCTGAGTTCGATGAATGTCGAACTCAGGTCAACGATCGATGAACTCGACGAAAGTTCAGGTCGACGATTTCTGTGCAATCTGTTACAGTTGGCGAAATTAATTAAGGAGTAATTAAAGGAGATTACAACTATCAGATTGAATATGATTATAGCTATTTGGAGACTGCATTAATTATGGAGTGAATCAGGAATTAATGCTAATGGATTCCCAAAGCAATTACCATTCTCGGGAATGTCTTTTCCATTTCAGTCTAAGTAAATCTGGAATGTTGGAAAGACACAGATATATTAATACAAAAGGTAGAAGATGATGATGCAGAGAAACAGGAGCAAATAAAAGAGAAAATATAGAGACAGAAAAAGATAAGAATACACACAGGGAAATATCACCAAAAGCAACTAGAAGCCCTAGACTAGAGAAGAAATAGCAATCTGAAGAAGAAGAAGAACAATCAAACAATATCAAGAGTCTTCTTCTTCCTTATCACTGCAGGACAACTTCAAGGATAACAAAACAACATATCAGTCAGAAGTTCCTGAAGATTACCCTGGTCAAGGCTGAAAGCTTGAAGGCCTATCACCCTGAAGCAAAGCTCCAGATCTTCCCGGAATCATTCTACCTCTCAGGGGGAGCTGTATGCTAATATCAATCCACATAAATCTTCTCTCTGATTGTTGATAGAGAAGATAAAATCACTCTCTTTCCGGCTCCTGTATAAAGGGTTGTCATCTCCCTTCAAAAGTGATTCCTGGTTTTTGAGCACCTGATCACAAGCTCATTGGTTGCAAGTCACCTGATCAAAAGACTTGAGGATTGGTTTTGAGCACCTGATCAAAAGCTCATTGGTGTCAAGCAAATGATCAAAAACCTGAGTGGATTCCTACCATGGTGGTAGAAGAGTGGATGTACCCAGGTTGGGGAACCACTATAAAATTCTTATGTCATCTGGTTGCCTCATTTCTTGTGTTCTTGCTGTGCTTGTGATTTAGGTTTTTGTTTTCTAGTTATTAATTTATGTACTTTTAATTTATAGCAAAAAGCTGTAATAGCTCTAAATAATTTTTAAGCATAGTCTATTCACCCCCCCCCCCCTCTAGAGTATAGTAGATCTAACCCATCACTTTCAACTTCTTCAATCTATCTCTATATATCTTAATACCAAGTATATAACTCGATTCCCCTAAGTCCTTCATCGAAAAGCAGTCCCCTAGGTTGTTAACAACTTGTAGGGTCAGTTTGTCATTCCCGATCAATAGTATGTCATCTACATATAATATCAGGAAGACTATAATGCTCCTACTAATCCGTTTATAAACACAAGGTTCACCCTCATTCTTGATAAAACCAAACTCTTTGATCTTTTCATCAAAATGAAGATTCCAACTTCGAGAAGCCTGTTTCAATCCATAAATGGATTTCTGCAGCTTGCATATTTTAGTGGCTTCACATGGAGATACAAAACCCTCAGGTTGTGTAATGTACACTTCCTCGAGGAGGATCCCATTAAGGAAAGCCATTTTTATATCCATCTGCCAGATCTCGTAGTCATAATATGCAGTAATAACAAGTAGAATTCTGATGGACTTAACCATGACAACCGGGAAAAAAGTCTCATCACAGTCAACACCATGAATTTGCTAAAAACCCTTTGCCACCTGTCGGCCTTTGAATGTCTGTACATTCCCATCCACGTCAGTCTTCTTCTTGAAGACCCACTTGCACCCTATGGGTCTTACCCCTTTAGGTGGTTCCACCAAAGTCCATACTTTGTTTTCATATATGGAGTACATTTCAGATTTCATGGCCACAAGCTACTTTTCAGAGTTCGGTCCACACATAGCCTTATAGTAGGTTGCAGGCTCATCACTATGATCCATAATCAACACATTACCTATTTAAGACACGAGAAATCCATATCTCTCAGGCTCAAATCTTGGTCTACCATATCTACATGGAACTTGTGTTTCCTGAGCAGGTTGTCCAGCTACAACTACTTGTAGTCCCGATTCAGGTTCCAATTCCTGTTCATTCACTGTTTGTGGTTCCTGAACATCTTCAAGTTCTACCTTGGTTGTCTTTCTACGTAAGAACTCTTTCTCAAGAAAGAGACCAGTCCTTGCAACAAACACTTTGCCATCAGACGGTATGTATAAATAGTACCCTTTGGTTTCCCAAGGATACCCCATAAGATTACACTTATCTGATTTGGGTTCCAGCTAATCATGCATTTGACGTCTCACGTATGCCTCGCAACCCCAAACCTTAATTACCGACATACTGGGATGCTTCCCAGTCCATATCTTATATTGTGTCTTTAGAATAGCTTTCGTTGGAGCATGATTTAATGTTAAAGCAGCAGTTTCTAGAGCAAAGCCCCAAAACGAAATATGCAGATCTGCATGACTCATCATCGACCATAGCATGTCTAACAAAGTAAGACTCCTCCTCTCATACACACCATTATGCTGTGGTGTTCTAGGTGGGGTGAACTGTGATAAAATACCACACTCTATCAGTTGATCACGAAACTGATGACTTAGGGATTCGCCACCTCGATCAGATCAGAGTGCTTTAACCTTCTTACCCAGCTGGTTTTCTACTTCGCTTTTAAACACTTTGAACTTTTCAAAGGTTTCAGAATTGCACTTCATAAGGTACACGTATCTGTATCTACTGAAATCATCAGTAAATATAATAAAGTAGAAGAACCCACCTCTAGCCATAGAACTCATGGATCCACATACATCACTATGTACTATACCCAAGAGATCATCAACCCTCTCATTGAAGCTAGTGAAAGGAACTTTAGTCATCTTGCCTAACAAACAAGATTCGTATCTCTTAAATTATTCATAATCAAATGAGTCCAACAGTCTATCTCTATGGAGCTTGGATATAGGTTTCTCATTTATATGGCCCCAACAAAAATGCCAAAGATACGTAGGGTTCGAGTCATTTGTTCTTAGTGTTTTAGTTTTTTCAATATTATAGATCGGATGGTCTAAGTTCAAAACATACAGACCATTAAACATTTGGGCTACACCATAACAAACATCATTCTTAAATATTGAACAATAGTTGTTCTTAATAATAAAAGAAAAATCCACCATGTCCAAACATGGAATGGATATAATGTTTCAAGTTATGGAAGGAACAAAATAACAATTTTCTAGTTCTATTACAAGCCCACTGGGCAAAGCAAGATAATAGACCCCCACGGCAATGGCAATAACTCTTGCACCATAGTCAACGTGCAGGTCCACCTCTCCTTTACTCAACATTTTTCTCCTTCCCAATTCCTGCACATTTATATAAATGTGTGAATCACATCCGTTATCCAATACCCAGGATGAAGGAGCAGAAAGGTTATATCTATAACATAAATACTTGAAGTGGAGGTCATACCTCCTCTCAATTATTTTTTTGCAGACCCTCAATCTATGAAGGACAATTCCTCCTCCAATGACCAGCCTTGCCACAATGGTGGCACTTCCCTTCTATCCCTGAGCCCTTCTTTTTCAGTGTAGAAGACTTGGGCTCAAGTCTAGACTTAGGTCCTACCTTCATCTTCTTGAAGCCCTTGGCCTTGCCCTTGCCTTTCTGCACCATCAATATGGGGCTAGCAGACTTGGACTTCTTCATATTAATCTCGGCAGTTCGCAACATGACTAGGAGCTCGGGCAGTGACTTGTCTATTTCATTCATGTTATCGTTCAAGACAAATTACTCATAAATATCCAACAATTATTGGATGAATAGGTCTGTAGCCAACTCTTGGCCCTGAGGGAAACCTAGTCTTTCAAGGTTCTCGATATACCCAATCATCTTGAGTATGTGATCCCTACTAGGTCCCGAGCTCCCATCTTACACTATAACATCGCCTTGGTGATGTCGAATCTCTCTTGACAAGCTTGCCCTAGAAACATTTTATTAATATGCTCATCAATATCATTACAACCCATGTTCTCATATTGCTTCTAAATCTCAAAGTTCATGGTCGCTAACATGAGACATTCGACGTCTAAGTAGTCATCAAGATACTTCTTATAAGCATCTTTATCAGAACTGGGTGCATTCTGTTGGATCCCTAGTTGGATTTGGGCTAGGTTCACTAAGTTAGGTGACTAAGTTAGGATCATTTGACCCAACATGTATATCCCGGGTCATAGTTATGTCCTAAAGTCTAGGCCAAGTCCTTAGAGTCATCACTACATGGACCAGCCATCAAGAGACAGCAAGAGACTAAAGACTTAGAAAAAATTCATAGAATCAGTAAAATGAGTTCGATGTTCGTCGAACTCAGGTCGACGAAAGGCGTTCTCAGCTCGACGATCTCAGAGAAAATTCTCTAAGCTCAGCTCCACGAACTTTATTCTCTACTCGACAAACTTTCGACATTATACTTCAACACTTCACATTTAGAAAACATCTCATTATTCTAATTCCAGAATCAGACTTTGCTCGACGAAATTTGTTCTCCACTCGACGAACTTTCGGCATTATACTTCAACACTTCAAGTTCAGAAAATATCCCATTATTCTAAGTCCAGAATTAGACTTTTCTTGACGAACTTTATTCTCCACTAGATGAACTTTGGACACTATACTTCAACACTTCAAGTTCAGAAGACATCTCATTATTCTAAGTGCAGAATCAGACTTTGGTAAACTAACATAGTTCTCAGCTCGACGAACTAAGACCACAGTCTAGGCTAGATTTATCAAGCACCAGTTAGAAGTTCTCTGATTGACGAATCTAGTTCGCAGGTCAACAATTTCTGGATACTTTATGATGGCGGGGATGCCCCACCATTTGCCCATGCCGACATGGATCTACATTTCAATCGCCGCCGCTACATGTTCGTGGACATTGATGGTCGTTGCCGCAACTGTCGTCGCTGCCCCGCCACTGCTACGTTCCCAGGCCTGTAATCTCTAATTAGGATTATAGATGGATGGTGTACCCATCCCATGCTAAACATCTGAACCATACCCAGGATCAACCATTGGCTACATATCAAGGGCATTCAGTTTTATGCACTCTGATCCACTGCTATTTCTCCCCTGTACATAGCACGGGGCAGAAATGCATCTACACTAGATCCTTTGACAACTATGTTTAAATAAATGATGTGGTGAGCGGAGCTCAATCTGCGAAGCTCCATTGGCATCAAATGACGGTGAGAAACTGCAGCTTTTTGGACATTTAACCGGCCCAGCAAAATTAATGTGTGAACCTGCCCGATGAACCAGCCACCTGCAATTAAGAAGTCAATTTCTCCAAGTGCCACTCACCTCTTTGGATGTCCTGCTGTTTAATGTTTAAAATTAATGTTGCCATTTATTTCCTATATATAAGAACCTGTAGCAGCCATTTTGAAGCAGTGAATGAAAAGAGGAGAAAAAAAAGAACCCTAAAGCCGGCTCACGGTTTGCCCAGCCCCTCTCTTGGCCTTGCCAAAACCCGCTCCCGTTCCTCCAGGAAACGCCGCTCGGCTTCTGCTGCCGCCCCCCATTGGGTGTACTGTTGCTGCTCCGGTGACCTCCTACCTCCTCCGGTGTGACTCCGAAGAAGGCAGTTCGGTTCTCCCTTATCCGGTGTGACTCCGGTGGCCCGTGGAAGTGCGACTCTTCCACCCCTATCTTTCTCCTCCTCCTCCTCACCTCCTCTATAATTTTTAGTTTCTTGGTAACGGGTTTCTTCCCCCAAACTTCTGTGATCTTCTTCTTGAATTTGTGAATCAATGGAGACTTGTGGTTTCATATTTTATCCTAATTATTAATTCAATTTACACTTATAAAATCTGAAATTTGTATTGTGTTTATCCGAATTTTCCGCGAAGATTTTGCAAGGGTAGATCCCTTTGGACATTTGCAAACTGGGGTTTGTGTATCCTTTGGTTTCTAATGGATCAATAGGATTTGGTATATCCTAGTTCGGTTTTGTTTTGAGGGTTATATTTGGACTATTTTCCGAATCGAAGCTTTAGTCTGGATCACTCTCCTTGTGGATGGAAATTGTTGTAATGCAATGATAGATGTATGGTTAGGTTATGATGTTAGTGTATGTCTATGTTCGTGCATGTTTGGATGGGAGTTTCTCCCCTTGTGAGATCGCGATATTTTTAAGGAAACTCTGCCGAAATTTTGAGTTTTGCTCGCACGCCACGTGTTTGCTAAAATTCCCCTTAGGAGTCCTTTTTTGTTTCTTTTTCATGTCTTAGTTACTGTTAGGGAGTGGCCAACATCAATTTGGTATCAGAGGGAGGTTTGTCAATTTCTCAACTTGGCAACAATCCGCTCTTTCCACGCTACCCCTCACTAGCACTTAGGCACGTTTCGTTGGTTTTAAAATTTTTATTTTTGTTATATATAAAAATACAAAAAAAATGTTTTACGTTTCTACTTAGTTTGAATTTTTCGTTGGTCCATTATGGAGCACATTCGGAGTCCCCTTCCCTCACTTTCCTTGGTTGGTGCACTTCGCAAGGTGTTGAACCACCAATGTGAAGACATAAAGGGTTTGATAGCGCAACTTAGAGGTCAGCTACTGACGCCTCATCTTGAGCCCCCAGGCAACAGCTTATGACCCTTGTTCCTAGTTCGAAGGTTAGTCAAGCGATTACGACACCACCACCGCGCACCTCGAGGCCTGTTAGAATTCCTGCTCCGACCTATGATGGGTTAGGTGAACTGCGAGTGTTTTTATGTTGGGTGAAGGATATGGAGCGTTATTTTGAGCAATATCGTCTTGTGGACCCCCACATGATTCCCGTTGCGAGACTTCAATTATTTGGTCGAGCTCATACTTTCTGGCTCAATGTGGAGAGACGGTTTGGGGCGCCCCTCGACGACTTACGTATAGGTTGGCAGATTATGAAGAATTATTTAATGGATGAGTATTACCCTCCTTACTGCCGCTCTCAGTCTTCTGATTATCTGAGTGAATCTCCGCCTAAGGTTTTGCTTACATCAAACCAGTACGTCCCCCCGTACTCCCTTACTAGGACGTCTCATGTTCTTATTCCTCCCTACCATGGCACTAGACCCATTTCGGACCATAGGAGTGGTTATAAGACTCACGCTAAATCCTTACTCCGCCAAGATCTGACTATTTCGAGCACTTGTACGCCTACCGTTAGTGAGAAGGAAAAGGTTAGGTCCTCTGTCCCGCCACCTATCGTTGTCTCTACTAGGGATGCTATAAAACCACTTGTTAAGCCTTTGCAAATAGTTAAGAGTTGCAAGGAGAACGCTACATGTTATGCTTGTGGCCGGAGTGATTGGCCACTATGCTGTGGACCACTGAGGGCGATGCCGATTGTTCTGACGACTGTAGTGACGACGAGGAGATTGGATATCCTATTGACCTGGATGATGATGTCTCCTATGAGGTATCCCTCCCTGGGATTAACCCACCTCCCCTCGACCATATTTCAGGCCCGTATCCTATGATAGTTGAGGAACCGTACGATGTCCCAGAGTTAGCTGACGTACCTACTGAGTTGGAAGATTTACCTTACGAGGGAGCCGTACTTTTGGATCGATTAGCGGACATGTTAGGACACGAACTGATTTTACCTAGTCCGATCCACTTGGTTAAACCGTCGTTATCAGGAACTCTGTTTGATATGACTAGTGGGCTATGTATTAGTGAGAATCCGCCGGCGGGCATGTTTTCATTTGCGACTGCGTATGATTTCACGGCGACTGTGCTTATTGATTTGGTGTCCTCATGACATTGTTACCCGCCAAATCAAATTGCACATATCTTTCGTCCATCCTTGTACGAACTGCATGTACACATATTGTTGCCTTATGCCAGTGTCTATGAGTTGCATCACTTTCACGTTCATTCCCCTTCGAGAGCTTCTGACTTCAGAATTGTTGATTCTAATTTAGTCTGGTTAGCTCCTGAGTGGATACCTTCGGGTTCCGTAACAAAATTATTACATTGGAGCGCCGATCCTTTCATGATTTTCAAGAATTTTGGGATTAATGCAATTCTTTTGGATTTTTACGATGCAATCGGTTTTTCACTGTGTCTCAATTTTTCGGATTTAATTTTGCAAATCTGGTCTCCACATGAGCGATTTTATTCGACGTTTCTCTCTTCCACTTCAGAGTCTCTTGGGTTGAGAGCTGAGATTCTTTCCGTGTCAGACTTCCATTTGGGTTTCCTGGTTCTCACATTGGATGGTAAGATTCGTACCGTTCTTCGTTATGCTGACACATCTATGAGGTTTTCTGCTGTTCTTGCTCATGACAGATTCTGCTCTATTGCGGACGCCCGCACTGCTTATCCTGCCTCGTGGATGTCCGCTCTTGCTATGCTACCTGTGGATGTTGCTGTCTCCTGCTGTTCTCTCTGTGGCCACTCATTGGAGAAGAGTGATTTTGAGCGGGGGAGGATTGATGGAGGGGATGCCCTGCCTTTTGCCCATGCCGACATGGATCTCCATTTTGATCGCCGTCGCTACATGTTCGTGGACATTGATGGTCGTTGCCGCAACCGTCGTCGCCGTAACCGTCGTCGCCGCCGCCGCCACCGCTACGTTCCCCGGCCTGTAATCTCTGATTAGGATTATAGATGGATGGTGTACCCATCCCATGCAAAACATCTGAGCCATCCCCAGGATCAACCATTGGCTACATATTGAGGGCATTCAGTTTTATGCACTCTGATCCACTGCTATTTCTCCCCGGTACACATCACGGGGCAAAAATGCATCTACACTGGATCCTTTGACAACTGTGTTTAAATATATGATGTGGTGAGCGGAGCTCAAGCTGCGAAGCTCCATTGCCATAAAATGATGGTGAGAAACTACAGCTTATTGGACATTTAACCGGCCCACAAAATTAATGTGTGAACCTGCCCGATGAACCACCCACCTGCCATTAAGAAGTTAATTTCTCCAAGAGCCACTTACCTCTTTGGATGTCCTGCAGTTTAATGTTTAAAATTAATGTTGCCATTTATTTCCTATATATAAGAACCTGTAGCAGCCATTTTGAAGCAGTGAATGAAAAGAGGAGAAAAAAAAGAACCCTAAAGCCGGCTCACGGTTTGCCCAGCCCCTCTCTCGGCCTGGCCGAAACCCACTCCCGTTCCTCTAGGAAACGTCGCTCGGCTGCTGCTACCGACCCTCGTTGGTTGTACTGTTGCTGCTCCGGCGACCTCCTACCTCCTCCGGTGTGACTCCGAAGAAGGCGGTTCGGTTCTCCCTCATCCGGTGTGACTCCGGTGGCCTGTGGAAGTGCGACTCTTCCACCCCTATCTTGCTCCTCCTCCTCACCTCCTCTCTAATTTCTGGTTTCTTGGTAATGGATTTCTTCCCCTAAACTTGTGTGATCTTCTTCTTGAATTTGTGAATCAGTGGAGACTTGTGGTTTCATATTTTATCCTAATTATTGATTCAATTTGCACTTATAAAATCTGAAATTTGTATTGTGTTTATCCGAATTTTCTGCGAAGATTTTTCAAGGGTAGGTCCCTTTGGACATTTGCAAACCGGGGTTTCTATAGCCTTTGGTTTCGAATGGATCAAGAGGATTTGGTATATCCTAGTTCGGTTTTGTTTTGAGGGTTGTATTTGGACTATTTTCTGAATTGAAGCTTTAGTCCGGATCACTCTCGATGTGGATGGAAATTGTTGTGATGCAATGCTAGATGTATTGTTAGGTTATGATGTCAGTGTATGTCTATGTTTGTGCAGGTTTGGATGGGAGTTTCTCCCCTTGTGAGATCGCAATATTTTTAATGAAACTCTGCCGAAATTTTACGTTTTGCTCGCACGCCACGTGTTCGCTAAAATTCCCCTTAGGAGTCCTTTTTGTTTCTTTTTCGTGTCTTAGTTACTGTTAGGGAGTGGCCTACATCACTTTACCTCAGCATTTCATTCCAGAAATACCTAAATTATTCTAAGTCCAAAAAAACTCTACTAAACTCTGGTCGACAAAGTCAACTTCTCAGCTCGACGAACTTGATGCACACAATAGGCAAGGTTCTGGAGAATGCAGTTGTCTGTTCTTAGATCGATGATCTTGGATCTCAACTCGACGAACAGCCATAATCAGATCGATGAACACAACTTCTCAGCTCGACGAACTGTGAACTTACCTCGATGAATTCTGTTATCAGTTCGACGATTACAGACTTAGTTATTTTCCAACCTTTTGTCCTTATTCTATGACAATAATTCCTGAGAGATTAATGCTAAAATGTTCTCTGAATATTACCGTTAGACGGAGCATTAATTACGACCTTCATAAGGATTATTGCTTGCCATTTTTCCATGGGACAGTTGGGGAAATTCAATCAATGAAGATATTCTCAAGGCCGTTAGCACTGAATGTAAAAGGAATTCAAATTTCAAATGGAGAATTGATATTGAAAATATTAAAAGGGATTTTTATCTTCCTTTAAAAACAACCGACACACACACAGAGAGTGAATAACAAGTTCTGCAGAAAAATAGAAGGCAATATAGCAATACAGCATACAGAAAGGCCTTGCTTTTGATCAGAAAAGTAGCAGCAATCTGAAGAAGAAGAGCACCTAACCAAAATCAAGAGTCTTCTTCCTTCTACATTACAGGACACTTCAAAGGACAACAAGAATTCTATCTGTCAAGAAGTTCCTGAACAGTTGCTGATCAAAGCTGAATTACTGAAGGCCTATCACCCTGAAGCAAAGCTCCATCTTTTCTGAACCGTTCAATATCTCAGGGGGAGCTCTTTGCAAAAATCAATATCCACTTGATTCTTCTCAGTTGTAACTTGAGAAAGGGAAGCTATAATTATCTCTCATCACCCTACTGTATAAAGGGTTCTTAACTCCCTTCAAAAGTTAGTCTTGGTTGCAAGTCACCTGACCAAAATACTTGAGGATTGGTTTTTGAGCACCTGATCAAAAGCTCATTGGTGTCAGGCACCTGATCAAAAATCTGAGTGGATTACTACCAGGGTGGTAGAAGAGTGGATGTACCAAAGTTTTGGGGAACCACTATAAATTCTTGTGTTGTCTGGATTGTTTTGTTTTTTTCTTTTGCTTCTTGTTGTGGCTTTGATAGTTAGGATTGCTGAGTTTATACTTTTAATTTAATCAGCACTAAAACTAGATTGAAGTAATTAGAAAAATTATATAAACACTGAATACTCTATTCACCCCCCCCCCTCCTCTAGAGTATTCCTGATCTAACAACTCACTTTCAATTGGTATCAGAGCTTGGATTCCTTGGTTGTACAAGCTAATCCTTGAACCAAAGATCCTGTGTTAGATCAGATTTCTTCTTTTATCTTTATTTTTATTTAAGATTATACACACAACATGGAACAGAATAAGGATTATGCAAGCACCAGACCTCGAGTTTGCAACCTAAATAGGTTTGCCATCTTGAAGGCAAGAATTAAATTGTATATGAACTCTATTAATGAGGATATCTACAATTCCATTTTGATAGGCCCCCCTCAAGCATCTACTTCTATAGCAACCACAAGCACAACTGCAGTCCCACCACCTGAGTGGGCTGATGCCCAGAAGAAGGCAAAAATAGCCGATGCCAAGGCCATGAACATTCTGGCCCAAACAATGTCAGATGACATCTTTCAAAGAGTGGATGAATGCACATCAGCCAAGGCCATCCGAGATTCCCTAAATCAAATGGTGGCTGGATGTATTGATGAAAAGAAGGATAAAAGATCTAATCTCATATCCTAATATGAGAATTTAAGAAGGAGGAAGTTGAATCAGTGGCAGGCATGTACAAAAGGTTAAGCTCAATCATCACTGAGATAAAAACCTTGGACAAGGACATCACCCTCACAAAGGTGAATGATAAAATCCTTATGTGCTTCCCAAGCTCAGGGATTCAAGGATCTAGCCCATCAAGGAGGCCATGAGCCTAAATGAGATTTCCACTGAATCTCTTTTAGGAAAGCTTAAGTCCTATGAACAGCTCATCAAATCCAGGGAAGCTGCTGAGGAAAGAACACCACAACCAGCAAGGAAATAGCACAGCATAGCATTCAAAGCTGCTGAGGAGACAGAAACTCCAATAATAAGTGAAGAGCTGATGGGTCTACTTGCCAAAAGATTCAACAAGATGGCAAGGAAAGATTTCAGAAAATGGTCATCCAGGCAGGATGACAAGCCAAGGTATGACAAAACCACAACTAAAGAAGTGGTCACCTTTGGCTGCAGGAAACCTGGACGCTTCCTCTCACAGTGTCCAGAAAATTAGAAGAGGGAAAAGAGAAGAGAGAAGGACTCTAGAAGGCAACATAGCAGCAGGCCTTCCTCCAGCAGACAAAGAAGAAGGAGAAAGTCTTTGTGGATGAAAGCTGGAGTGAAATTGAGGATGTGTCAACATCCTACAGCTCCAATGAAGAAGAAGAGGAAACAAGGGCCAAATAAGTATGCTTCATGGCCATTGATGCCTCGAGGAGCCAATCAGATGAAGAATCAAACAATGAAGTAGCTTCAAAAACTGAAGCAGATCAGATATTGTCCTCTTTTGATTATAATTATGATTCATTCAAAACTGAATTCAAAACCATGTGCATAGATCTTATAAATTCAGAAAAAGAGATCAAAATACTTAGGGAAAAGCTAGAAAACCAAGAACATGTTACTTCTGAAAATAATAGGTTAAAGAATGAGTTAAATTTAGCTAATGAACAAATTATCCTGTTAAAGACTGAGTTATGTGAGGCTAAATAACTTGAGGAAAATCTGAATGGGAGAAGCCTCAAGCTGATGGACATAACAAGCACAGTCAATGCCAGACTAAATGGCAAGCTGGGCTTGGGTGCATCATGAAGTTTGCCCCCCATTCTCAAGAAGAACATTCTGTCAACCCCCATAAAATTTGTTTCAGCTAAGGGTAAATAAATAAAAAACAATAAACAAACCATAGAAGAACTTCCCAAATCAAAGGGACAAAACAACAAAAATCAGAAAACCTTAGGTAAAAACAAAGTTCAGCAGATTTCGTCGAACTCAGATCAACGAAACATGAACAGTTCGTCGAACTCCGATCAACGAACTCTGAATGCAAACCTTAGCTATAATAATTGGTCAAACTGTGATCGACGAACTCTGTATGGTTCATCGAGCAGAGATCAACGAACGTGGGGCACAGAAAATGAACATGTTCATTCTCTGGGCAGATATCGATGATCTCATCCTAATTCGTCGAACTCTGGTCGACGAACTCATAACAATTCGTCAAACCCAGAAAGACTTAACAAAAATTATAACTATAATAGCAACTTTAATAAACCTAGAAAACCATTTAATCCAACAGCTGATTGGATAATTCCACCTAGAAGATATCATCAATTATGATATAAATCACAAACTGAGTTTTCTGTAATTTGAAGTTTTTCTTGTCAACAATATAAAGGATCCAACGTAACCTGGATCAAGAACAACTAACTACTTTCATTGATGAAAAAGGGCTGTCCTGTAATTAATCAGCCATGGTACCTGGACGGTGGATGCTCAAAACACATGACTGGAAGCAAGGACAATTTAATCAATTTTAAGTCCAAGCTGGGGCCAAAGGTAATCTTTGGAGACTTAAAGTGTGGCCAGTCAGAAGGATATGTAGAAGTGAAGATTGGAGCAGTCACCTTCAAGAAAGTGACTTATGTAAGAGGACTCAAACATAACCTCATCTCCATAAGCCAGTTATGTGATGAAGTTTATCAAGTATATTTTAACTCAACCTCCTACACTATCTCTCTAATAAAGAAAAACAAATTGTTTTAATTGGAAATAGACAAGACAACATCTATTTAGTTAATATTTATTCTGCCAATTCAGATATTTGCGTACTTAATATAATTAGCAATCATAATGAATTATGGCATAAAAGGCTAGGTCATGTTAAAATGAAAAACATTGCTAGGCTATCAAAAGACAACCTTGTAAGAGGCTTACCTTCTGGTCCATACAAGAAGGAAGGCCTTTGTAGTGCTTGTCAACTAGGCAAGCAAACTAAATCTAACTTTAAATCTGTAAATAAAAGTGATTCACCTAGGATTTTGTACTTGCTACATGTGGATCTTTTTGGTCCTATTGTTGTACAGAGCCTAGGAGAGAAATCCTACACTTTAGTTATTGTAGATGACTTCTTAAGTTTCTCTTGAGTGTTCTTTCTTAGATCTAAGTCAGATACCTTTAAGGTTCTTATAGATTTTCTCAGGATCATACAGATTGAGTACTCTACTCAAGTTGCATTGATCAGAAGTGATCATGGTACAGAGTTTGAGTCTCTTCTTATGCACGAGTTCTGTGAGAAGGAAGGTATCAGACACTGTTTCTCAGCTCCTAGAACTCCCCAACAAAATGGGGCAGTTGAAAGTAAAAATAGGACACTAATAGAAGCTGCATGCACATTACTTGCACATGCATACATGCCCCTAAACTTTTGGGCAGAGGCTGTAAGCACAACAAATTATGTCCTAAACAGGAGTTTGATACATAAATTAAAGAACATGACTCCCTATGAATTACTTAACTGGAAGAAACCTAAAATCACCTATTTAAAAGTATTTGGTTGTATTTTCTATATACATAATAATAATAAGAAATACATTAGAAAGTTTGAAGCCAAGACTGAAGAGGGAATTTTTCTAAGATATTCCCAAGTAAGCAAGGCTTATAGGGTATTTAACAAATCATCTTTAAAAATAGAGGAGTTTATTCATATTACATTTTTTGAAACTAACATGTCTTGCAAGGAGAAAAAAAGTTTCTACCAGTAATCCTTTGCAGGTAGATAACTTGTGTGAAAAGCTGGATGAACTAAACCTCACCCAAGAGGTTCCAACACCTCCTTCTCCACAAGCTGAAGAAGAAAGTGAAGAAGACCATCTGGAAGAGGTTGGACCTCATACAACAGCAAATATAATACCACAAGAGGAATTAATCCAAGATGTTGTTGCGCAACCAACTCCACCCACTGACTTTGTCACACTAAGGGATCACCCCAGATCCCAAATGATTGGAGACATATCAGCAGGTGTACAGACAAGGCATCAACTCAACCAAGACTTGATGCATGCCTGTTTTCTCTCTCAAGTTGAACCTCAATCCGTAATAGATGCTGCTCAGGATCCCCATTGGATCATTACTATGCAAGTGGAACTCAACCAATTTGAGAGATGTAGAGTTTGGGATTTGGTTCCAAGACCCCAAGACTACCCAGTCATTGGAACCAAATGGGTGTATAGAAATAAACTAGATGCCCATGGTGTAATTGTGAGAAACAAGGCTAGGCTTATTGCTCAAGGTTATACGCAAGATGAAGGGATTGACTATGACCAAATATTTGCACCAGTTGCAAGGATGGAGGCCATCAGAATTTTTCTAGCCTATGCAGTATACAAGAAATTCAAGGTATATTAGATGGTTGTGAAGAGTGCATTTTTGAATGGAGTGCTAAAAGAAGAGGTTTATGTTGAACAGCTTCCAGGTTTTGTCTCTCTAACTTATCCTCTCATGTATTTAAATTGCATAAATCTCTTTATATTTTAAAGCAAGCTCCAAGATCTTGGTATGAGACCCTAGCTAGCTTTTTGATAGAGCATATATTCATTAGAGGCATAGTAGATAAATCACTTTTCACTAGACATCATGAGGATCAAACTTTGTTAGTACAAATTTATGTGGATGACATCATATTTGGGTCTACAGATTCCAAATTATGCAAGAGCTTCTCTGACCTCATGCATTAAAATTTGAAATGAGTAGCATGGGTGAGCTCTCCAACTTCCTTGGTCTCCAAGTGAAGCAGTTGCCTGATGACATCTTCATCTCCCAAGCTAAATATGCTAAAGAGCTTATAAAAAAGTTTGGGATGGCTGATGCCTCAGCAAAGAAAACACTCATGGCTACAAATGCTGTAATAGATTCTGATCCACATGGGAAACTTATTGACCAAAAGTTATATAGGGGCATTGTTGGGTCCCTATTATATCTTACAGCTAGCAGACCTAATATTCTGTTTGCCACATGCCTTTGTGCTAGGTTCCAAGTGAACTGTAAAGAATCTCATCTTATTTTTCTAAAAAGAATTTTGAGATATATAAAGAGTTGTCCAAGTCTAGGCCTATGGTATCCTGCTGAGTCAGAATTTGACTTAACTGGATTTTCAGATGCTGGCTTTGCTGGATGCAGGGTTGATAGAAAAAGCACCTTAGGGACTTTTCAGTTCCTTGGTATGATGTTGGTATCCTGGTTCTGCAAGAAACAGTCTTCTGTATCCACCTCAACTGCTAAAGCAGAATATATTGCAGCAGGCATTTGTTTCTCTCAGATGATGTGGATCCAAAACCAACTCCTAGACTATGGATTAAACTTAAATAATTCAACTCACTTTTGTGATAACACAAGTGCTATAACAATAACACAAAATCCAGTCCATCACAGTAGGACTAAGCATATAAATATTAGACATCATTTCATTAGAGAGTGTGTAGACAAAAACAAAATTAATCTTGTCTATATCTACACTGATTTACAAAGAGCTGATATATTCATCAAATATCTGAATGAGAAAAATCACTTATTCTTTATAAATCAGCTTGGAATGATCAATAGAGAAGACATAGTTTAGTTTCTGTCTGCACTCGACAAACTCTTCAAAGATCGTCGAACGGAGTTCGACGAACAGAGAAAAGTTCTTGAGATATTCATCGAACGGAAATCGACGAACTCTCTTTGAGTGAACCAAGTTTCGTCGAATGCAGATCGATGAATCTGATTCAGAAAACTTTCATCGAATGGAGCTTTACGAAATGTCTTCAAATCTTTATACTGGATCGACGAATTATTTTGACTATAGATTATTTCGTCGACCTCAAGTCAAAGAATTTCTTAATTTTTGTGGAACGGAGTTTGTCGATTCATATTCTGGAAAACCTTATATCTAGGTTTTCTTCGACCTCCGTCCCGCGCTTTCAGTTCCCTTTGCACTTGATCATCGTTTTTATCTTGTAGGTACTCCAATGGCGATTCCAGCGGGAACCCTTACAGCAATGAAGTTTGACACCGGATTCGATGTGGATTTTGACTCTTTTCAACATTCAGACCCGATCTTCCTGGAAATTCTACAACTCCTTGAAGACCAGGAATTGAAAAATCTACTATCAACCAGGATCAAAATATCTGGAACAGAGATCCGGGAGTGGGTCTATACTTCTTCAACTGCAGAAGAGAACACCATGACTGGAACCATTGCGGGTAATGTCGTTTCTCTCTCTCTTCCACCATTTTAACTGAAATATTTGGATTAAATAATGGAGAAGAAGATTTAGAAATGGATACTGAAGAATATGATCAAATGCTGAGTATGATCAGTTACTCTGGAGAAAACCCCAACAAGTTGTTGAAGAAACATCTATCTACAGAGTTTAAATTCTTAGTAGATATAGTAGGGAAAGTCTTGCTGGGCAAGCACACTGCACACGACTATATAACCAGGCATCAAATTCTTGTTATGTATGTAGTGGTGAACAAAAAGAAGGTGAACTGGGCACAGATCATCTTTTCTCTGATTAAGAAGGAAAATACAAAGAAGGAAGTTTGTTTTGGGAGAATACATAGGTTCTTTCTCAAAGAAAAAGCTGCTAAATCACTAGTCTCCCAGACCATATTCATAAATGACAGCAAGAGGCTAACTTGTGCCCTGTTTGGCAAGTGGGAGAGGACTATCACAAAGCCCTCTAAGGGTTCATCCTCTGCCTCCAGAACTTCTGAAAGTACAAGGGCTGATCCAACCACTCCCCACTCTTCTGAAGAGATCATCCCTACACCTCCATCACTTTCAGCAACTCAACCTCAACCACAACCACCCTCCATAGTTCATATTACCTCTATTCCACAACCATAATAATAACAACCTCAACAACAACAACAACGACGACAACAACAACAACAACAGTCAGTTCATATTCCCACACCTCCCTCATCCCTCATACATCTATCTCCAACTCATACTCATCTTCCTACCCCACCTCAATCTCCATATCATACCCAGTCCCATCACCTACCCACACTCCCTCTCCCCATGATATACCAGCTCCCTCACCACCAACATCTACTCTTCCACCACATTTTTCCTCCATACCATCTTTCACTCTACTATCCTCTCCCCCCAATACTCCTTCTCCTCCAAATGAATCCACACAAGATGACCAAATACAAGATGCTCCTCCTCCAACTCCACCATCAATCTCCATCCCTCCCTCTGTCTCTACTATAACTACTCTTCCCACAACCTCTGTCTCCCCACCATTGGACCCCTCCACGATCTCCTCTCTAATTGCCCTCATTACACCCCCTCTCAAAACCATCATAGCATTGGCCATTTCACCTCTCGCTACTTTTATATCATCTCTTGCTGCCTAAATCTCTGCCCTATCTGCTACCCCTTCTTCAGTAAGGGGCCTGGCTTCAGTTGCCACTGAAACCAGGTAGGGGGAGATACTTGATGAAGAAGCTGCAGCAGTTCCAGCAATAGCAACAGTTCCAATAGAACAAGTAGCAGCAACAGTAGATGATGAAGATTTGCTTGATTTTCCAGCAGTTCCAGCAGTTCCAACAGAAACAGTAGCAGCAGCAGCAGATGCTGAAGATTTGTTTGATTTAATTCATTTTATTGAAACTGATATGGACATATATGAGTTAGTAACAGAAGAAATAAATGCTACTGGTGATTTTATTATTAATCCCACAGTAGATTAGGTAAATCTTTTGAGAATTTTTGATACAGCCTATTTGAGCTTTCCTCCAGCTGACCATACTAAGCCGTCTTTGGCCATAATTCCTTACTCCTCTCCAATAAGTCCTAAAGTTGCCTAGCAACTCAAAGACATTTTTGCTGCTCCAGAGACTACAGCCATTCCACCTCCACCTATGGCTGATTCAGTTATTGTTTCATCCCCTCCAGAATCCATTTCTGCTGCAAGTTTTGTTATGGATGATTATCCTTTGCCTGATCTTGATGCTCTGATCATAGCTGATATTGAGGAAGAGAATACGTCAGTTGCTGAAAGCACTGAAGGTTATAGCTCTCCAGTTCCGGTTCCACCTCCAGTTGTAGTTCCTCCTCCACCTCCCTCTCAGGCTGAGATTCCTCCAATTTATGCTGAAGCCCTAAAAGCTTTAAATGCTCTATATGATAATCCTCAAGACTCTTCTGCTGCTGATGATGATGAGGAGGAGGATTCTGATGAGGAACCCAAGAAAAAGCAAGTTTCTAAGAAAAGAAAAGCTCCTCCACCTGCTCTAAAGCCCAATCTAGCAAATGACACCCCATACTATATATGGCAAAAAATTACTCCTTACAAGGGCATGCCTTCATGGATGTGGTTGTCCAAGAATGAACAGAAGGAGAGGAGGAAAATCAGAAGATATTCACCTCCTCCAAATCACAGATATAGGAAAGATCCTCCTTCTCCTCAAGCTGCTGGTGCTTCAGGCACAACTTCCCAGATGTCTACCAATTCTAAACCTATCAAAGACATCAAGGTGGTAGATTCTAATCCTCTAGAAGCAGCCAGCAGAGATAATATTCTTCAGACCTGCTTCCCCTACACGTTTTAAAGATCCTGAAATAGCTACTTCAGCCAGGATGGCCAGGTTCCAGGAACTTGTTGGCCTTTCCTTAATCAACAAAGCTAGAGCTGAAGGGAAGGATCCATCTGAGTACACAATCATGTCAAATTACAGGAAAGAAGAATTGGACAGGATTGCTAAAGTTAATATATTTTTCAATGTTGATGATTATATGAAACTCCATCCAGAAGCAGTAGTGCCCAGGGCTATATCTCAAAAGATTATAGGGGCAGCTAACATGACCATGATAAGAGTGTAAGCTGCAGATCCCAATAGGGAAATCAAATTCACTAAGCCTGGAGACAAGGATAAAGAGGAGAAGAATAAGTAGAAGAAGCAGAAGAAATGATACTTGAACTATCTTTAATTTCTCTGAGTTAGTTTTAAACTGCTTTCTTACTATCTGATACAAAACTTAATTGTATATATATCTGCTGCATATATTAATTTTTCCTGCCAGATATATGTTTTCTTGCTTTGTAAATCTTTGATTTTATTATGAATCTGTAATTAGTGACATCACCCAAATAGGAGGAGATTGTTGGATCCCTAGTTGGATTTGGGCTAGGTTTACTAAGTTAGGTCACTAAGTTAGGATCATTTGACCCAACATGTATAACCAGGGTCATAGTTATGTCCTATAGTCTAGGACAAGTCCTTAGAATCATCACTACATGGACCAGCCATCAAGAGACAGCAAGAGACTCAAGACATAGACAAAATTCAGAGACTCAGTAAAATGAGTTCGACATTCGTCGAACTCAGGTCGACGAAAGGCATACTCAGCTCGACGATCTCAGAGAAAATTCTCTGAGCTGATCTCGACGAACTTTATTCTCTACTCAATGAACTTTTGACATTATACTTCAACACTTCACGTTCAGAAAACATCTTATTATTCTGAGTCCAGAATCAGACTTTGCTTGATGAACTTTGTTCTCCACTCAACGAACTTTGGACGTTATACTTCAACACTTCAGTTCAAAAAACATCTCATTATTCTAACCCCAGAATCATACTTTGCTCGATGAACTTTGTTCTCCACTCGACAAACTTTGGACACTATACTTCAACACTTCAAGTTCAGAAAACATCTCATTATTCTAAGTTTAGAATCAGACTTTGGTGGACTGACTTAGTTCTCAGCTCGACGAACTTGGACCACAGTCTAGGCTAGATTTATCAAGCAGCAGTTAGAAGTTCTCTGGTCGATGAATCTAGTTCTCAGGTCGATGAATCTAGTTCTCAGGTCGATGATTTCTGGATACTTTACCTCAGCATTTCATTCCAGAAATGCCTAAATTATTCTAAGTCCAGAAACACTCTACTGAACTCTGGTCGACGAAGTCAACTTCTCAACTCGACGAACTTGATGCACAGGATAGGCAAGGTTCTGGAGAATGCAGTTGTCTGTTCTTAGATCGACGAGCTTGGATCTCAGCTCGACGAACAGCCATTATCAGATCGACGAACATAACTTCTCAGCTCGACGAACCGTGGACTCAGCTCAACGAATTCTGTTATCAGTTCGACGATTCCAGACTTAGTTATTTTCCAGCCTTCTGTCCTTATTCTATGGCAATAATTCCTGAGTGATTAATGCTAAAATATTATCTGAATATTACTGTTAGACAGAAAATTAATTACGGCCTTCATCAGGATTATTGCTTACTGTTTTTTCACGGGACAGTTGGGGAAATTCAATCATTGCAGATATTCTCAAGGCCGTCAGCATTGGATGCATAAGGAATTCAAATTTCAAATGGAGAATTGATATTGAAAATATAAAAAAAGGATTTTTATCTTCCTTCAAAAACAACTGAGACACACACACACAGAGAGTGAACAACAAGTTCTACAGAAGGCAATACAGCAATACATCATACATAAAGGCCTTGCTCTTGATCAGAAAAGTAGCAACAATCTGAAGAAGAAGAACACCTAACCAAAATCAAGAGTCTTCTTCCTTCTACATTCCAGGATACTTCAAAGGACAATAAGAATTCTATCTGTCAAGAAGTTCCTGAATAGTTACTGATCAAGGCTGAATTACTGAAGGCCTATCACCCTGAAGTAGAGCTCCATCTTTCCTGAACCATTCAATATCTTTGGAGGGGCTCTTTGTTGTAATCAATATCCACTTGAGTCTTCTCAGTTGTAACTTGAGAAATAGAAGACATAATCATCTCTCATCCTCCCACTGTATAAAGGGTTCTTAACTCCCTTCAAAAGTTTGTCTTGGATGCAAGTCACCTGACCAAAAGACTTGAGGATTAGTTTTTGAGCACCTGATCAAAAGCTCATTGGTGTCAGACACCTTATCAAAAATCTGAGTGGATTCCTACCAGGGTGGTAGAAGAGTGGATGTACCCTAGTTTAGGGGAACCACTATAAATTCTTGTATTGTCTGGATTGTTTTGCTTTTTTCTTTTGCTTCTTGCTGTGGTTGTGATAGTTTGGATTGCTGAGTTTATACTTTTAATTTAATCAGCACTAAAACTAGATTGAAGTAATTATAAAAATTTTATAAACCCAGAATACTCTATTCATCTCCTCCCTTCTAGAGTATTCTTGATCTAACTGCTCACTTTCACACTCCCTGCAAGCTCATCAGGGGATACCTCTTCCAAAACATAGAGCTTGCGCTCCTGCCTGATAATAATTCTCAGGTTTCTGTACCAGTCCAAATAATTTGTACCACTCAGCTTCTCATTCTCAAGGATTGCTGTGAGGGATAGGGTGGAGTGTGAACCACTTGCCATGAAAATTCTACAAGAATACAAGCAAAGCAAATTAGTACCAGATTTAAAAATACAATTTATCTTTCAATTAAGACTTTAATCAAAAGCTCCCAATATTTTTATTAAACTGATTACCCTCGATATCAATTCGAAGTGTTTGGCGAGTAACCATCTTAGTGGAAAAGATCCATATTTCACAAACACTATGAGTCAGGTTTGGCTTTTCTCCCACAATGCAGCTATTTTGGTAGGCAACGCTTGTCAATTGCATCACAATGCAATTCTTGTATTGTCGGTGAATAACTCTTTATTCGTATCCATCATATGATGCATGCTAACCCCTTGCCTCTAGGCACTCAACCTTTGAGGTCACCTAGTTAAGTTAGACGCGATCTCAACAGTGGGATATCATAATTATCCGCTCGCACCCTCACCAAGATAGATTAATGCATCTTGCTTTGGCAAGACCACACTTTATCGATCGAGGAAGGAAGTGTGTCATTCATTGGAAGGCATCTGAATACTTAATATTGCTTAAGGGATTTTAAATAGCTGATTAACTATTTAATCATGGTTAATACTTAACTAGCGTGCACATCAAGCATAATAAAATACAATAAGCATTATCCAAATGCATCCTAGATGTGCACAAGAATCATCAACACTTAATGAACTGGGCTAAGTCTGAACATCTAGAACATGTCCAAATCTTCAGACCTACATGCACAAGACATGAGCAATACCAAATCCACTTACATAGTAGAAAAGCTCGTCACTTTATGTTAGATTCAAAATCTAACACATACTTAGTTTCACAAACCAACACAGTGACAATTACTATTAAGGAGTAAACTCAAAGAAATCATATGCGTTCTTGGAAAGATGCAAGACTAGATTTGGGCATTTAAAACACTTCAAAATCACGAAATCAACATGCCATGGATTCAGTAACTTCCGAAACAATGAATATTGCTGGTAAACTCCCTCTGATACCAGTGTTTGGGTTTTTGGGGATGGCACAACACCTGTGCATGCAGCGGAAAAAGAACAAGAAAAACCCAAAGAAGTTTTGATCTAGAAATATTCATGAATCAAGAAGTAAAGCATACTGTAATAAAAAGTTACCTTTGAGTGATTGAGTCAGGACTCAACCTTAATGCTCCAGAAAAATCAGGTCGACCACACATTAGCTAGAGTCTTGAGCGCAGAAAGTATATCCGCGCCTCTATGTTAATCCACACGATTGCGAGAACCCACAACAATTTGTCACACAAGCACTAGGTCGGGAGGGGACACTCAGCGTCTCTACAGACTCCTTGATCTGTTGTAGGAGAGGCGACAACGACACTCACTGGGATCGAGATCGAAATCGGCGACAGGATTGGCGGAACACTTCCGTCGGGTTTCTATGTTTTCTTCTTATCGCATAATATCGGCTTGTGTGTTGAAAGAAAATAAATGTCTCAGCACGGGCATTCATCGAACTCAGCTTGACGAACAATTCATTGAACTCATCTCGATGAAATTTGCGTCAATTTCCAGAATGTCGAACTTGATTCGTCGAACTCAGCTTGAGGAATCTGTGCCAAAAGCCAGCACGTTGAACTTCATTCATCAAACTCAGCTCGACAAAATCTGCACAAAAGGCTAGAACATTGAACTTGATTCGTCGAACTCAGCTCGACGAAATCTGCGCCAAAAGCCAGCACGTTGAACTTCATTCGTCGAGCGACGCTGAGTGAATACAATACACTCAATGGATAAGAGCAAGATTCGCCAGATCAACCCTTTACTCGACGAAGACGTTGAGTGGACTCGACACACTCAACACGTAAGTGCGACAGTCAACCCTCTAAACGCACTCAACGCCAACATGCATAGAGTTAACACTTAACCCGCAAAATTGTTGACTGGACTCAGCGCTCTCAACGCTTTCAGCCCGATGGCATTGGGTGAGCAAAACACACTCAACGCCTAATGCCTTAGAATATTTCAACCTCCATGGCATTGAATGAACTAAACACACTCAACGCCTTCAGCCCCATGACATTGAGTGAGGTAAACACACTCAACGCCAAATGCCTTAGAATATTTTCAGCCCCCTTTCATTATCCTTCAACTTATCATATGAGCTAAATAGTACAGATCCAGGCTCCCAATTTCTCCACAATCTTATGTGCGACCCTAATAGGCTCATACTGAGTTGGTAGTGACGCTACATGCTTGATCACTTGCAAATCACTATGTTTGCACCAACAACTTCTGCACTCAAAACATTCTGCAATAGTGTGCCATCTTGCTAAGTTGTTGAGTGAACTGCCTTCACTCAATGCTTCTATACTTAGTTTAGTTTCTATTGAGTTGGCGTTGAGTGAACTGCCTTCACTCAATACTTTTGGACTTAGACAGATTTTCTATCTACTTCTTCTGAGGCTTTGACATCACTCTGTCCAGTCGACACTTTCTTATTGAGGCGTTGAGTGAACTGCTGTCACTCAATGCTTTTAGACTTGGCCAGAATTCTGTACTGATTCTCAAATGATTTGAATGCTTGATCTTTACTCAATGCTTCTGGCTTTGGGCATTGAGGCAACTGCCTTCACCTGATTCCTGTGGACTTAGGCAGATTTCTGTCTTGCCAAAGCTGAGGCTTTGACTGTCTAGTCTTTACTCAATGCTTTTGGCTATCTTGCGTTGAGTGAACCGGCTTCACTCAAAGCCTGTAGACTTAGGAAAATTTCATTCTTTACTACATCTTTCCATATGTCCACCTGTCATTATTACTTAGAGAACTTGTCTTATCAGTATAACAAGTGACCACCTGCATATATAAAACTTAAAGCATGCATCAGATACAAACATGTGTATACTATTGTCCTATAGGACTTCTTCAAATCTAGGACATTGGGAACAATGGACCCAACAATCTTCCCCTATTTGAAGAAATCAAAACCTTGGACATTAATATACACAAACACATACAACATGTAAAATATTTCAGCAGACAGAAATAGTGTAAACACATCGAAACATCTAATTTTCATAAAAATAGAAGGAATGATTGTTTTTATAATGTGCATAATACAAAATTGACACAATTCCTTCAGCCCTTAAGAAATACAAAAAACATTTTTATGTTTTTGGTTCTCTTATCACTATGCCCCTGCTGTGCTTCTTGGCATCTTTCTCTACATTCTATTCTAACTTCTTTTCTTTCTGCCTCTAAAATAGCTGTATGACTTTGGGAAGTATTTGAAAGGCTCCATAACATCTAGTGGCAAAGTGCCCAGCCACTTGTCCTTTTTGAATTTTCTTCTACCCCTCTCATTCTTTTCAAGATAAGCCCATTCAAGGGAGCTATAGAGCTTTCCCCTTTCAATCTTCTTATTCATAACCAGTTCCAATGCAGATAGAATGATTGTGCTGGACTGTGGACCCATTGTTGAAAATCATGTCTTGCTTCGATCTCTTCCCTGAATCTCTTCTTGCTCATCCTGGCAACATCCTCTTCCTCAACAATAGATTTGTCTTTTGCCCACATGATTTGATCAAAAGTGGGGCTGAATGTTAGAATTAGAGGAATGTTAGTAATAATAGAAGATTCAACCCCCTGTGTACGTTCTTGAAAGTACTGAGCATCATCCTCATAGACAAGACCTTATTTTGCACTCTGATCATAGAATTGGCAATCATACAAACCATCATATTGAGCCATCTTCCCTTGATTCTGTAATACCCCAAAATGGAAACAGAACTTTTGGTAGGTATCGTCGGGAGACAGCGGGTATCGCTGGCAATAACATTAACACTCGATGCACTCAACTCTTTTGAGCGTTGAGTAAACTCGACAAATCATTGAGTAAGGGACTATGGTATCACGATAGTGTGTATCGCGTGGAGATACCACTCAAAGCACTCAATGCTTTCAAAAAAATGTTGACTAGACTCAACACACTCAACGCTTTCGACAAATTGTCGAGTGAGATATCGCGTGGGGACAATGGGCATTATTTGCCGATACCTCCACGTGTGGTTTGACATGTGTCAGATGTCTAGACGATTGCCTAAGTGTGGTGGTGAAGGCGATTACTATCACTATCGCCAGGCGATAGCTGATATCGCGTGGTGATATCATTTTCTTTGACTTGTCAGCTGAAATCGTGACCCGTTGCTTCCTTTTGATGAAATGAGTCTGTGGCTGGGATTAATCTCGAGACCACTTAACAAAAGGGGTGGTGGAGTGTAATCTCATTTTACTTTTCTCTCTCTCTCTCGCTTCATCTTCAAGATCTCTTGGAGGAAGAAGATAAGGAAGAAGGTTTAGGCTGAGGCTGAGCATAGCAAAGCTAGGTGAAGGAGATTTTGTGGTTGGAAGCAAGAACTGAGGCTAGATCCAAGACGAGGAAAGCAAGACGCTCCTTACCATCTGGATAGAAAGCTCGTTCATGGCTCCGAAGAAAACTATAAGGGTAATTATCGTCCTTCTTAGACAAGTGATGTCCTCCTTTTTGCATATGCATGGAATATCCCACCAAAAGATGGAGAATCGAGGAGATTCTAAAGGGTCGATATATAGTATCCCCGGGTTTGGTTATGCATATAGATCCGAAAATCGCAGTACGAAATAGGCATGTTGTGTGAAGCGCATCCGGACTGGTTGGTCTAGATTGGTGATGTTTTCTTTTGCGTGTTGGAGAAGAGTCCGAGTATAAATGAGTAGTATACGACATTTGTGGGTTGTACCTATGAAAAGAGAGTAACATGAAGTAATGGGATGGGGTGCTCCAGGAAAATATCCAGAAAGTACCACAGTTTGCATAACTATTGGATGTCGCCTGACGACAACGAGTATCGATGACGATAGCTCTTAGTGAGCTCTGATTGAAGAGAAAGTCTAGTGTTTCTGGTAATGCAGGATACTGCTGGATTTTCTGGATAGATGTTCTAGTTGTAGCTAAGTTTGGAGACAGATGAGAGTTCTATCGCTAATACAAGGCAATAGTGGCTATTGCTGGCGATAGATTCCAGATAACATTGGACTTGCAGAGCCCATCTTGTGGAGACTTAAGGGCTAGCAGGTGCGCTGTGAGCCTGGGTGACCAGCTATTGCCGTGAGTTCCATTATGTGTCGATTGCAGTGATGATTTTTCTTGCTAACAAGTAATAACTCAATGCGATTTCATTCTACATTCTAATACAATTATGTAGATGGACTTAAACTAGATTGAATTAGCATTCAGGCAAGCGCACCTATCAATTGTAATACATGAGAAATCTACATCTTGTGTCGTATTCCATAGGGTCGTTTCAAATATTTGTACTCACCCTCCCTTTATTATCATACCTCCAAACAAAAGTGATATTTAAACTACATTAACCTAACTATGACCAATTGGATAATTCAGTATTGGAGAAATAAAAACGATAAAAACATGAAGTTTTTAAACAATTACATGAATAATTTCATTTACTAGTTTAATTCTAAGCAATCATTACATGAAAATACTGTTAAATTTGTGCAATGTAAAGGTTAATTTTTCATCAAAATTCTCTCTCGAGCAATCCCAAATCTAAACCTAAGATAGTAAATTTTCTCTCGAACAATTTACAACACTCAAGTTCGCCTTAAGCAAAATATCTTTATTACTACATAAATTCATGAATGTTATCGCTAAATTAACATGAATCCTTTTATTCGTGTTTTAATTTTCCAAACAAAATATCTCTCGATCATAAAGTTTGAATTACAAAGAGAATTATCATCACAACATGAACATATCAAAAGCATTGCAAAGAACCAATTTCTCAATCTAGCCAATTGCAAATTGTGTAAAACAAATAAGTAATTCAAAGGGATGATTAAACTCATTGTTTGATTGCATAAACACAAATAAAATACTACAAATATAACATAAACAAGGTGATACATGATTACTAGAATGTTCAAAGGGAAATTCATGCAAATTAAAACATAAATTGAAGATGGATCATCAAGAGAAAGAAAGGATTCAAAGGGTTAATGATTAAATAAAAAATACATAGGAATACCCTTCAATCCTCCTTGTCTTGAATGCTCCCCTTCGGCCTCCAGCAGTTCTCCAATCCAGAAATGATCCAAAAGTTCTAAATAAATTTTTCTACAGGAAATTTATAGTTCCCTTGCAAATAGGTCGGACACGGGGTCGCACACGGCCGTGTGTCAGGCCGTGTGGATGGTTCCTAGGCGGTTCCTGGGAGGTTCCCCACGAGAAGGCGTGTCTGGTCGTGGGCCGTGTCAGATGACACAGGTATGGACACGGCCGTGTGGTCGGCCGTGTTCCCCTGACACGGGTTGGACTGCAGTCGTGTGCAAAGCTCACACGGTTAGGCACACGGCCGTGTGTCTGGCCGTGTGAGGTTCCATTGTCTGCGCCTAAACTCTTCAGCTCCTGGTGCATAGGACACGGGTAGGCACACGGCCGTGTGTCTGGCCGTGTGCACCAAATTTTCGTCCTGTCATCAGCCATGTAGACTCCATGAACTCCTCTGTTTGCTCCGAGACTTTTAGGTCCATTGGTTGGCATTACCTGCAATAGAAAAATGATAGACTCAGTAAATGGTTTATTATAAGAACTGCCAAAGACTTCTAAATACGCTCTTCTATCTATGATACGACAATTTCTTTGCTATTATCATGAAATCAACACAAAAGGTGCAGGAAATGGTAGATATGATTACAATTATGATAGTAAAAAGCCTATCATAATCGTACTCATTAAATACCCCCAGACTTAAATGTTTGCTTGTCCCTAAGCAAACTAATTCAAACACCTGGGTTACCATTAAATAATTTTGCCTCCGCACACTGGTTGCTATGAATTTAAGAGAACTTTGATGATGTAATCGCATAGGAAATAATTTAGCAGACTTTTCTAACTATTAATTTATCTTAAAATTCCTCTAATATATCATTTTAACTATCTCTCACTCGCTTTTAGAAATAAAAGTATAGTCATCTTTAACCAATATGAGGAGAAAATAACAATCTCTATAAGATACATATTAGCGTTTCAAAACTTATAAGTACTCTTACTGATAATCATGAGCTTACCCTTTTTACACCCTCATCACGGCACAATTTAGAATTAGTAAGGTTGGATCCTTAGGACTTGAATTTTGGTGTAGCCTTTTTGGATAGGATAGAAGATTAAAGGTGAGGTAATGAAGGATTAGTTTGATGAATTTTTCACACCTAAATCTTGATTGAGCCTTATGTTGGACTGTACTTAGAAAATTCTGAGTAAAACTTAAGTGTCGACACCTTATTGGATGTGTCGACACCAACTTGACATGTGTCGACACTAACATTCTGAAGTGTCGACACCAACTCCCTAGATGTGTCGACACCATTTTCCTGAAGTGTCGACACTTACTATTCTGTGTCGACAAAGACTTGTCTATGTGTCGACACCTTTTTACTTAGCCAATTTTCAGTTCTGTAAACTTAGTCTAAGTTTATCATACCTAGTTCAATTTTGAACATATTGAACTTAGCTTCTTCTAAGGGCTTAGTAAATATATCAGCTATCTGATTATCAGTTTTAACATATTCAAGTGCAATATCATTTCTTTCTACATGCTCCCTAAGAAAGTGATATTTAATCTCAATATGTTTAGTTCTACTATGTGATACAGGATTATTAGCTATTGAAATAGCACTTGTAGAATCACAGTAAAGTGGAGTTATACTTACCTGAAATCCATAGTCCTCTAGCTGATGTTGAATCCATAGAAGTTGAGCACAGCAACTCCCTGCAGCTACATATTCTGACTCAGCTGTGGAAATAACCACACTGGTTTGCTTCTTACTACTCCATGAAATGAGTCTTCCACCTAGGAATTGACAAGATCCAGTAGTGCTCTTTCTATCTTCTTTGCATCCTGCAAAGTCTGCATCTGAATAGCCTGTTAGATCAAAATCTCCATTCCTAGGGTACCAGAGGCCTAGATAAAGTGTGCCCTTTAGATATCTCAAAATTCTTTTAACTGCAGTCATATGAGACTCTTTAGGGCAGGCTTGATACCTGGCACAAACACATGTAGCATACATGATGTCAGGTCTACTTGCAGTCAAGTATAAAAGGGAGCCAACTATCCCTCTATACAAGGTTTCATCTACAGGTTTCCCTGCATCATCCTTGCTTAGAGACATACTTGACCCCATAGGAGTCTTCATGGTACTGGAAGAATCCATACCATACTTCCTTATGAGTTCTAGGGTGAACTTAGACTGACATATGGATAGACCACTTTCAGTCTGTTTAACTTGGAGACCCAAGAAAAACTTCAGTTCTCCCATACTACTCATCTCAAATTGACTTTGCATAAGCTTTGCAAACTTTTTGCAAAGGCTACTTTCAGTAGACCCAAATATAATATCATCTACATATATTTGGACAAGTATGACTTTGCCTCTAGATTCCCTAAGAAATAGAGTCTTATTTATTTTCCCCCTTGAGAACTTGTTCTCAATGAGGAAACTAGATAGAGTTTCATACCAAGCTCTAGGTGCTTGCTTTAACCCATATAATGCTTTCCTAAGTCTATAGACATAATGAGGTAGAGTTGGATCAACAAAACCTGCAGGCTGCTCCACATAGACTTCTTCTTTCAAATTATCATTTAGGAATGCTGACTTCACATCCATTTGGTATACTTTGAATCCTTGATAGGTTGCATAGGCCAAGAACATCCTCATGGCTTCCAGCCTGGCTACTGGAGCAAAGGTTTGATCAAAATCAATAACTTCTCTTGCCTATAACCTTTAGCAACCAATCTAGCTTTATTCTTAATGATGACTCCTTGTTCATCTAACTTATTCCTGTAGATCCACTTTGTTCCTATTACATTGTGATCTTTAGGTTTAGGAACCAGGTCCCAAACCTTGCACCTTTTGAACTGATTAAGCTCTTCCTGCATTGCTTCAGTCCACTGTGGATCTTGGATAGCTTCTTCAAATTTCTTTGATTCTATTTGAGACAGAAAACTTGAATATACTACAGCATTCTGATTTCTGCTCCTTGTCTGAACACCTTGTCTTGGATCTACAATAATCAGTTCTACTGGATGATCTCTTAGATGCCTGTTGGCTGGAGGCATCCTTACTTCTGGTTGAACTTCTTCAGCATCTTCATCAAGCTAAGTTCCTTGTACTTATATAGCTCCTGGTACATGTAGTTCTCCCCCTGGACATAAGCCATCTTCTTCTACTTGCTGTCTTGTAGCAGGTACATCTTCTATGGTTAGCTTGTCCATCTTCTTAGTAAGACCTGTGGGGCTGCACACACTACTAGACAACTCATTGTTAATTAGTAGTGTCTCATCAAAAACTACATGCACAGACTCCTCTACAACTTGTGTAGTCAAGTTGTAGACTCTATAAGCCTTACTATTATTGCTGTACCCAACAAACACTCCCTCTTGGGATTTGGCAGCAAACTTTGTTAAGTAAGACTTCCCATTGTTAAGTATGAAGCATTTACAACCAAAAATCCTGAAATAGGATAGGTTTGGTTTCCTGCCTTTCACAACTTCATAGGGGGTCTTGTTTAACCTTTTAGTGATGGTAGCCCTATTTATCACATGGCATGCAGTGTTAACTGCTTCAGCCTAGAAATATTCTGGCAGTGATGAATCACTTAATAGGGTTCTACCAGCCTCTATCAAGGTCCTATTTTTCCTTTCAGCAATGCCATTTTGCTGAGGTGTTCTAGGTGAAGAGAATTCTTGAAATATCCCATAGTCTTCACACAGCTTTGTCATGCTTTCCGACTGAAACTCAGTACCATGGTCACTTCTAATTTTGACCACTGTACAGTTTAATTCATTCTGAATTTGCTTAACAAAGCTATAGAAGACACTAGGTGTTTCAGATTTCTGCTTTAAGAAGAACACCCAGGAAAACCTTGAGTAGTCATCAACAACTACAAAGGTATAGACCTTCCTACCTAAGCTGTGAACTGGCATTGGACTAAATAGATCCATATGCAAGAGGTATAAACACCTCACAGCATCTTTGTTGTCTAAGCTTCTAAAGGTGGATTTAGTCTGCTTGCCCTTTTGACAAGCTGAGCAAATGCCATCTTTGACACACTTAACTTGAGGACCATTTCTCACTAACTCTTTGCTAAAGAGTTTGCTAATAGTCTTGTAATTAAGATGGGCAAGCCTCTTGTGCCATTTGACACATTGAGAGACTGTCTCATTAGCTACAAGACAAACAGGAGAACCATTGTTCTCAATCATAATGTCTAAACAATAGACATTCCTCTTTCTATAACCAGTCAAAATGATCTCTTGATCACTTGACCTCTTGATATGACAACCATTTTTAATAAATGAGATGTCATACCCTACATCACTTAACTGACTTATACTAATGAGGTTGTGTTTCAATCCTTTAACATAAGCCACTTGAGTAATGGTAACAAGGTTAGAAGAAATGTTACCAAACCCTTTGATGATTCCTTTTTCAGAACCACCAAAGGTCACTTTAGGACCATTTTTGATTGGAATGAAATCCTTCAGTAGTCCCCTAGTTCCAGTCATGTGTCTGGAACATCCACTATCCAAGTACAATGTAGGGGTATGGCCATTTGGACTCACCTGCAAAACAAATTAATGAACCTTAGAACCCAAAGTAATCTTGGGTCCTTGGTGATTGTTAGTTTGTAACTTAACAATACTACCTACTGGCTTTCCACCAGGTAGCTTGCTACTCCCAATTACACTTGCATTGTGCCAACAGTCCAAGGCAAAGTGGCCAACTTTGCCACAGCACCAGCATTCAAACTTGTTGTACCTTTGCTTAGGTACAGACTTGGCTGTTTTGACTACAGCAGACTTATTGAATGGTGGGGCTTTGCCCTTGGACTTGAACTTGGACTGTACAGTCCCTGCAGGTCTCACAAAACCTAGTCCAGCTTTGCCTTCTTGATGAACAAATTCATCAATTAATGGTAGTACTGATTTAGGTTTAGAAAACCTGGTAGCAAGTTCTTTTTCCTTCTGGAGATTTGTCTTCAGTCTCTTAATTTGATCATTCTTAAATGTAATAGTACCCATCTGAATCACAGTAATGTGTTTCAGCCTGGCTACTTCATTCAGTTTTTGATCATACTTCTTCTCAAAATCTGTTGCAGCTGCCTTGAGATCAGCAATCTCCTTTGCCTGACTTTTGGCTAGGATCTTGCTTTTCTTATAGGCTTGCAACAGTACTTTATATTCATCTAAGAGCTGATGAATATCTCTCTCAGATTCAGAAACACTTCCATCACTTGATGAAGATGAATCTGACTCTGAACTAGAACTGGAATCTGAACTTTGAGTTGGACTTTGTACCTGACTAGATCCTGGCTGCTCCAGGATTTTGGTACTTTCAGTCAATGTCATCAGTCCTTGGCACTGACACTCTTCTTGTTCATAGATTGATTCCATGATCTGCATAAACTCTTCTTCTTCTTCAGCAAATAGCCCTATGTAGGCTTCAGCATCTGTCTCAGTGTCTGAAGAAGAAATGTCTGAAAGAGTCTTCTCATTCTTTGCAACAAAGGACTTCTCCTTCTTTCCTTTGAAGTGAGTCTTCTTTTTGTCACTGGATTCTTTTCTTCTTTCAGGACAATCTGCAATAACATGACCCTGTCTATTGCAGCAGTAACACACTATCTTAGACCCAGTTGCCTTGCTAGTCTTTGTCTTTTTCTTGTCCTTCTTTGAAGGCTTCTTCTCCTGATACTGGACTTCTTTCCCTTTGGAAAATGAAGGTCTGGACTTCCACTGTTTCTTCTTCAGGTATTTCTGAAAATGTCTGGTGAATGCAGCAAAGTCTTCATCACTTTCACTACTTGTAGACTTTGTGCTAATAGACTCATCTGATTCTGATTCAACTACCTCTGGAGGAGGAGTTGATGACTTAGTCCTGCCCTTTCTAGGTACTTCTGACTTGAAGGCAACAGTCCTTTCCCTGTGCTCAGTCCTTGTTGATTTTTCCTCCTCTTTTCTCACTGACAGCTGCATCTCATAAGACAACAACTTGCCAAACAGTGTGGGAGGAGGAATTTCTCCCAACTTTGCCATTTCTCTGATGGCACAGATCTTGGTGTCCCAATCTTTGGTTAGGGACCTTAAGAACTTATCATTCAATTCATAGTTAGTGAACTCTCTTTCATAGGACATGAGTTCATTAACAATTCTATAGAACTTTTTGTAGCATTCAGTGATGCTATCTTCTCTTCCTTGCCTAAAGCTCTCATACTCTTGATTAAGCAAGGACTTCCTATCTTGCCTAACTTCTTCAGAACCTTCCATATAGACAATGAGGGTATCCCACATTTCTTTTGCTGTTTTACAGTGAATTAGGTTCTGAAAAGTTGCATCATCAATGGCACTTACTATTATGTTTTGTGCCCTTTTGTCCATAGTGGCTAGGACAATTTCATCCTTGGTCATCTCAGAGAAATCCTTTGGAGTCCTCTGATTTGCATCCAATACTGAGATCTTCATGGGCACATAGGGCCCCTGTTTGACTGTGATGTAGATCCTAGGGTCAGAGGCTTCCATGAACAGCCTTACCCTTTCTTTCCAGATTCCAAAAATCTCATTTCTGCATATGGGCAGTTTCATTGAACCCAATTCCTTGTGATTCTCTGAAGAACCCATGTTTCTTGATTTTCTTGAAACTGTGTCCTGACTTACACTGAATCTGCCAAACTGGATCTCCTCAGACAGTTAGTCCTTTTTGAGGAACCTCCCTCTGATACCACTTGAAAGATATGGTACCTAAACACCTAGGGGGGGTGAATAGGTGACCTAAACCTTTTTGAAACTTTGTTGGCAGCACAACAGTTATCTCACAGATTTCTACAGCTAACAGCAATTACAGAATATAAACAGTTAATCCACAGCACAGCACAGCACAGCAGACACACAAATTTATAGTGGTTCCCCAATCTTTGGGTACATCCACTTTCCCCCTTCGCCTATCTAGCAGTGTACTAGATTCGGCCAACCTTCTCCACTATCTCAGAACCCAACAAGGTTCCTACACCTCATGCCCAAAGCCTTACACTCAGTCACCAAGGCCTACACTCAGCCACCCAGGCCTACACTCAGCCAACTAAGGCCTACACTCAGAGTTCTTCAACTCCTACACTCAGGCAACCAAGCCCTACCCTCAGCCTTTATAATATAGGCTTACAATTCTCTCAGATCCAATGGATCCTACAAGTTAAAATTGAAATACAATAACTAACTCTACAACTCAGAAAAGAAGAGAGGAGTTGAGAGTTTCTTGAAGAGTTCTTGGAAGAACTCAGCTAGATCCAAACTGACTTAGCTTCCTTCAAAGCTTCTTGAGTTAGAACTGAATTAGTCTGAATCCTCTGCAGTTGATCCTTAACCTCTGCTTCTTTAGATCCAGATGATTCTGAATCCTTCTTCTCAGCCTTAGTTCCAAAGACTGATTTCTTGATTGGAGCTCTCTCTCTCCAACTTCTTAGATCTGCAGTTGGACTGTCAGATCTTCTTGTGTTGATCCTCTGTGTATCACTTTTCTGATTTAATCTGATCAAACACTTCAATTATTCTCACTACTTGTAATAACAACAATCAATCAGTTTCTGTAAACTACGGGTGCCTATTTATAGGCTTCCTTCATGGTAACCGGCTGATCCGGTTCATAACAGACTTCTGATTTCTCTGACAGTTGCTGTAGACCGGCTGGATCGGCAGCTGTCATGTCAACCAGTCACTTCTTGAAATTCTCTAACTATCAGATAGTGTCGAGACTTTCTGTTCTTAAGTGTCGACACTTATAGACCAAGTGTCGACACATGTTGTGTAAGTGTCGACACAAGTCTACAAGGTGTCGACACAATTCCTTGTATTTCTCGACACAGATTCTTCTGCATGTGTCGACACTGAAATTGAGTGTCGACACAAGTACTTGTTCTTCATTCTTTAACTGTATTCTTCTAAGTGTCGACACATCTCCTTTGTGTCGATACATCTTCATGTGTTGAAACTGTCAAGTGTCGTCACTACTTCTTGGTGTCGACACAAGTCTTCACTTTTGTTTCTTCAGCTGAGTGTCGACACATTCCCTTAGTGTCGACACTTGTACTTAGAATATTTTGTAAACTTTTCTGTTCTTTGCTAAGTGTCGACACAGCTCCTTGTGTCGACACTTTCTTCAAGTGTAGAGTCTTCAACTAAGTGTCGACACATTGTGCTGGGTGTTGACACTTTCTTCAAGTGTTGACTCTTCTGGTTGTGTGTCGACACATTGTGCTAAGTGTCGACACATACTTCAAATACTGACTCTTCAGCATAGTGTCGACACATTGTGTTGAGTGTCGACACTTGTACTTAGACTCTGCAGACTTTTGCTGAGTGTCGACACAGCTCCAAGTGTCGACACTTTCTGGTGTAGACTCAGCTCTTCTAGATGTCGACACTTCTGCTAAGTGTCGACACAGCTTTTCTGCATTCTTCTTCACTGAGTGTCGACACAGCTCCTTGTGTCGACACTTTTTGTCTGGTGTCGACTCTTCATCCCAGGTGTCGACACAATGACTCCAAGTGTCGACACTGCTTGTCTGGGTGTCGACACAAGCTTTCTCAAGTGTCGACACTTTCCCTCTGAGTGTCGACACATGGACTTAGAAAGTTTTAGCTTCAGTCCAGTGAATACCTAACCTGCACAAGTAACTCAAACAAACATCAAATACATTATGATGTATATCATTGAGTTAGGTGAGGCTTCTTCAAATCAGGTACATTAGACCAATGTACCCAACAGACGGCATTCAGTTCACGCTATGGATTATACGAGTTCACGATGATGCCTTTTGGGCTCAAGAATGCCCCTACTGCATTCATGTGTCTAATGAACCGTGTATTCGAGCCCTTTTTAGACAGCTTTATGTTTGTATTCATCGACGACATTTTGATATATTCCCGGACTCAGGAAGAGCATATAGAGCATTTGACCCTGGTCATGCAGAGGCTGAGGGAGTCCCAGATGTACGCAAAGTTTTCAAAGTGCCAGTTCTGGCTGCAGGAGGTGGCTTTCCTGGGACACACGATCAGTGGGGCTGGATTAGCAGTGGACCCAGCCAAGATAGAGTCAGTGAGGGATTGGCCACGGTCGAAGACCGCATCCGACATTCGCAGTTTCTTGGGGCTAGCAGGGTATTATCATAAGTTCGTGGAGGGGTTCTCGAGGATAGCCCTCCCCCTCACGACTTTGACGAGGAAGGATACTGAGTTCACCTGGACAGAGCAGTGTGAGGCGGCATTTCAGGAGCTGAAGGACCGACTCATCTCATCCCCTATTCTTGCGCTTTCATTCGGGAGTGAAGGATTTCAGATTTACACAGATGCCTCTTACCAGGGGATGGGTGCTGTCCTGATGCAGCATGGACATGTTATTGCTTACGCTTCGAGACAGTTCAAGAAGCATGAGCATAACTATCCAGTACATGACTTAGAACTCGGGGCTGTGGTATTCGCCCTAAAGATATGGAGGCATTACTTATACGGGATTCATTATGACATCCATTCAGATCACAAGAATCTTAAATATATCGATACACAGAAGGACTTAAACCTACGACAGAGGAGATGGCTGGTATTCCTCTGCGACTATTATTATAAGATCCACTACCATCCGGGAAAAGCGAACACGGTAGCAGATGCCTTGAGCAGGAGGGCCTGCACTTCTGGACCGGAGCCTCGGTTGATGCCTATAGAGCTGCTACGGATGATGGAAGACATGCACATTTCCATGGTATCTGAGACCGAACTAGTGGTGTAACGAGAGTATTTGAGCTCAGTGATCAGTGGTGATGATATACGGGAGCGCATCCGAACACACCAGAGGCTGGATGCTGCATTACAACCGATTTTTAGTGCCCTGGAAAGGGACAAGGTTGAGGACTACACGCTAAAGGATGATCTTCTTCGATTCCGTGGACGCATTTACATACCAGCAGGGGGTAGTATCCGGGAGGACATACTCAGAGAGGCTCATTGCTCCAGATATTCAGTGCATCCCGGCATCACCAAGATGTGGGCAGATTTGCGGAGGTCTATGTATTGGCCTGGGATGAAGAGGGAGATCACTCATTTTGTGACATTCTGCGAGATGTGTCAGCGTGTGAAGGCAGAATGTAAGAGCCCAGGAGGTTTGCTACAGCCACTACCAGTCCTAGAGTGGAAGTTTAAGGACATTGCTATGGATTTTGTGCACGGACTACCTCGCTCCCACTCTGGGCATGATTCTATATGGGTCATAGTAGACAGACTGACCATGGTAGCGCGCTTTATTCCAATCCGGAAGGATGCTCTAGTTGCAGTTTTGGTGAGATTATTTGTGGAGCAGTTCGTCAGATACCATGGCATTCCCAGGACGATCGTTTCGTACCGTGATGGTTGGTTCACTTCGAGCGAGTGGAGGGTCGTGCATGCTTACTTGGGCTCTCGTCTTACTTTTAGTACTGTCTTCCACCTGCAGACCGACGGACAGACCGAGCAGACCATCCGGACTATGGAGGACCTACTCAGACTATGCATATTGGATACGGGGAAGCCTTGGGAGAGGCTGCTGCCACTGATTGAGTTCTCGTACAATAACAGTCACCAGGCTAGCATCAGGATGACTCCATATGAGGAACTTTATGGGAGGAAGTGCCGGACACCGCTATCATGGGTTCAGGATGTGGATACTAGGGCTCTTGGATCTGATTATATAGAGGATACTGAGGTTCAGATTCGTTTGATCAGAGATCGGCTAGTAGAGGCACAGAGCAGGCAGGCAAAGTATTATGATGCTCGGCACCGGAAGGTGGAGTTCCAGGTTGGAGACAGAGTTTTCTTGAAGATACATCCAGTACACGGTGTCTCTCGGGTGCGGAGGCACAAGAAGCTCAGTCCACGATACACGGGGCCATACATGATCCTGGAGCGGATCGGCCCCTTAGCTTACCGACTGCAGCTGCTACCAGAGTTGGGTGCATTACATGATGTCTTCCATGTCTCTTCCTTGCGAAGAGCTCTCCTTTGACCGGAGCAGCACATTAGTACTACAGCCGGACCGGTAGAGCCTGACAGATCAGTTAGTTTGGAGCCGATCCGGATTGACGATACAGCCATCCGAGTGTTGCGGAAGAAGAAGGTCCCTCTTGTGAAGGTGCTGTTGTCCAACCATGGACGGGTGGAGCACACCTGGGAGCCAAGGGATCTAATGCTGGTGCGACACCCGGAGCTATTCACTTCAGGTATATTTTAGTTTACACGTTAAAAATTTCTTATAAATCTTGCAAATAAACCCCCTAAACCCGAAATTAAATTTCGAGGACGAAATTATTTTTTTTGGTTGTTGGAATTTGTAACATCCCATGTTACTTCTAGGCCCCTTTCACTTAGATTGGGTTAGGCATGGGATAGGTGACAGGGGTTTAGCTAGGTTTGACCCTTGATAGTGGGTTGTTGCCATGTGGGGCCCACTATAGGACCAAGTCAAACTAGGTCAAACTAGCCTAAATATGGACCCAAACCACACCATGACCCCACCACATTGCCCTAACCCTAAAAACAATCTAAATGCACCCTAGGGCATGCCATTAGGTCAACACTTTGACCCCAGTTGACCAATGTCAACCTTGGGCCTAATTTGGTCAAACCCACACTCATAAGCCCAATTAGCCTAAGTAGGGCACCCCCTTGACCCAACCCAAGTTGGGTGGTGCCTCTAAGCTCATGACCATCAAATGGGGTCAGCCCACCCACCATGGTTGACCAAGTCAACTCAAAGTCAACATAGTCAACACAATTGACCTAAAGAAGAAAATGAAGGCTAAGCTCACTCTCCTTGGACCAAGCCCACCAAATTTGGCCCATGGCCAGCCCAAGTGAACAAGACCAGCCCTAACCCTCTGAATTAGGAGAGAGAATGCATGCAAGGGGGCATTATGGAGAAATCACCTAAAAAGAGGAGAGAGAAATGGAATATGAAGAGAGGTGGCCATGTGGCCTTCACCCCTTCAGCCCAAGAGGTGCTGGCCGACCTCCTCACATCATTCCAGAAGAAATTAGGGGCTGAGGGCCACTTGGCAAGCTGGGGCGGAGCAACCATGGCTGAGCCCAAGCTCACCTTGGTTGTATCTCCCCATATACACCATCTCAGCCCCAATTAACCCCTCCATCAGCTTCAGAGAGTGAGAAGGAGTTGAAATCGAGTGCTGGAGCATGGAAAATGGTGGAGAATCAAGAAATCGGGGAGGAGCTCGCCGGCGCACCACCACCATGAAAAACCGCCGCCTGACCCGCCGTCAAGCCCCAATCCAGGTCCGTTTCGCCGCCCCTCTACCTGTACTAGAATTCTAGATCCATTTAGGGAGATATCAGGCTCAATTGAGCCCGATGACATGTGATAAAAACGAGAAATTTCGGGCTTTTTCTTCTTGCTCGGGTTCGCCGGAGGAGCCAACTACGGCGGCCCACCGCCGGGAAACGCTGGCCCCCACCTTAGCGAAGGTGGTGGCGACATCCGCCGGCGGTGGTGGTGGCTCAGCTGGCCGGAAAAGGCCAGTAAAGTTGCTCCAGTTCGGCTCAATCTCAGCCCTTGATCTGTTGGTGACGATGACCCGATTCCGTCCGTTCTTGCTTTAGGATTCGTGCAGATGATATAATATGATTTAAATTTAATTATTATGAATAGTGTAATTCTGTCACATAAATTCAGTGACATTGCATGTCATATTTAGGCCTCTTAGAGGCATTTTCAGAACCTGGACCCTGAATGAAAAATGTAGCCTTACCTGTTAACTTTAATTTTACACCTTAATCATTAATTTTGGTCCAGTAGTCTGGCCGGTACGGCATTTCTCCTAGGACTGGTCCTAGACAAGGGTAGAAATTCATTTGGATGCTTAAGTCAAACCAGCAATCACCATGGCCCCGAATTTTGGGTACATGCATGATTAGGGCATACCTAGCCCCTGCCAAAAATGGGGAATTTTGAAAACAATTTTTCTATAGTTTTGGTCATAATATCAACAACTAAATAAATGAAATATTTGGAGTTATATGACTCCTCATGGCCCCAAATGTTGGTGGTGGGTCCTTGGGGACATCATTGGTGCATGATAAAAATTTCAACACTTTTGGATCACTGCATGTTGGGAAATCCACTTGCATGTGTTGGTTTATAAATTGCCTTGGGGTGCCAATAGCAATAATTTAAATATGGTGCATTCAACATAATTGAGGCACTCAAAAATCATGGATTTTATTCTTGTGGTTCATTAGGGCAAAGTTCACCCCTTAGATTAACTATGAGATTTTTGGAATCAAAAATCCCATTAATTGGAATTTTTAAAAAAATATAGCTCCTTTTGAAAATAAATTGGAAAAATAGGCTTTCCTCAAGTAAAAGTCCTCAAACTTTGCCAAGTTAAAAATACGGTTATATTTGACTTAAGAAAATTTGATCTTTCTGTTTGAAGAACTTTTGGAGTAAAATACCTTGAAATGCCCATTTTACCCTTTTTGCATTTATTCTTGATTTGATGGAAATACACTTCAGATAAATTTGGAAATAGTGCTAGTGAAGTATAATTGTATTATTAGTCTTGCATAATTATTTCAGAATTTATGGGTGTACTGATAATTTTTAAATTAATATAATGGCATTTTGGTAAATATATAAGAATGGGAATTGTTAGGGCATTACACTATAAAGGTTGATAAAACTCTGCCCATAGTCTTAAATTAATGTTTTTATATGTTCTGTAATTTTCCTGGAATTTTGGATTATATATTCCTTGTACTTCATTTGGAAAATGAAAATTATGTAGATTTGGTATTAAATAAGGAATTGGTATAAATAATCAAAGGAAAATTATGAAACCATGTAGACAGAAATATTTTATCAATATATACTCAAGAAAAATTGTCTAGGTCAGTGCATGTTAAATTATACTACTTCATGTGTAAAGTTACATAGGAAATAAATTAAGAGATTTAATTAAGGGATTATTTGACCAAGGAAAATTATGAGAATCCATATGATAGTTCCATTAGCCCATACCACCCTAGGATAAATAGTTAGGGGCAAGAGGCCCTAAGGATTGGAAGATTCCATTTTTGGGGTAATAATTAGGACATGGTCTGCATATAGCATAAATAGGTCATGCTTTAGGGGATTACCAGAGGATTGATCATCGGAAGAATAACGGAGTGCAATATGAATAATCCCTTGTGGGTAGTATTGTCTTAGTGACGGGAGTAAAAGTGCAAGTCTTAGGTGGCAACCGGAGTGGAGGTCGACGGAAGACCGTCGGTTTCCCGGTAATATCTTAAGTCACTAGGATTATCCCAGAGCAACAATGAGAGCTGGGGTGAAACATGGGTAGTCATCAACTAAATTAAATATCCTTACAAAAGGGAACTTTGGGCGTAATCCCATCGTAGTTCCTAGTGCCCCCGAGAGCCCTTCACCGGGTATACCCTGGGCAGTCCTGGGATTAACCTTAAATCACTAAGTATAGTAACCCGTAGCCAAGAGTAATATAATAGGTTAAGACATTTGTTGTACCTTCCCACCCGTGTAGGGTTGGAGAGTTTCATGTTATATGCTCACCCGTGTAGGGTTTGAGGGAATTGGTATAAAGACACTATTGTGCGTTCTCACCCGGGTTGGGTTTGAGGGTTTCAGGATGGGTTTAGTCCTGCGAGCGGAAGGCTCGGAATGAAATACTTGCATGTGCATAAATATAGTGGCGGGGAATGCGGTACTAGCCGTTCGTCACACCGATGGCAGTACGGTGCACCAGGCGGTTGTGAGGGTTAGAGGGGCCAGTGGGTTGTTTTACACTGCGGTCTGGAGGACGACCCCCGATAACGCACATCCGACCCAACAAGATTGACGGGTTGTCAGCAAAGTACGTACGCGAGACTCTAGAGTGCACCTTGGACGTGTACAGAGGCGTATGAGAGGGGTCTAAGGCTTGGTAGTGTGCATACCGGCCTAGACGTCCGCTCCATTGTTGCCGTAGCCACAACGGTGGTACCCGAGAGTGATGCTAGCTCTCAAAAAGTGGAAACTAAAGGTCTGTGATCACAGAGTCGTTGTGCGTGAGTTGCACTTTCCTGTGCATAAAATTGCATCATAACATTCATTCATATTAGGTCATACGCTTCATAGATCCTTATCATATAAATTAGTATGGGCTCTTTTATATGATAAGTTAAATTTCCTAGAAATCCTAACTTATATATTTGTATGGGCATTTATATAAGTTAGGGTACTTTTGTGATGGTAGTATAGTGGTAGAATAGTTTTATTTACATGCTCTTACCTTCTGTTATTTACTTCTTTTACTAGTACTGCTCTTTACTTACTTGTACCATATTTAGAACTGCTATAGTAGAACAATAATACTTATTACAACTGCTAGTTAGTTTCTGTCACCTGCTTTCACTTTTGCTACCCCTTGTTGTCCTCCGCTTCATCCTCCCGCTCGGTGCCTAGGAGTTGCGGGGCGAGGTGCGGAGGAAATGACTTAGTCTTTTTGACTAATGGTCAGTGACCATACTATTTTTAGGATCCCGTGGAGATGGAGCACCAGCACGACGAGGAGACAGGACGTGAGGAGCAGATACCGCTACAGCAGGCTACTACTACTACTATGCATCCTCAGGTGGGACGAATTCTGATGTACTAGTATAGCTTCCGCTTTTATTTGAGAGAGAGAGTTGATTTTGATGTACCGGGCATAAGCCCTTATTACTCTTTCATTTTGTACTCTTTTGTGGACCATGTTGATGTACTTTTCATTTCATACATATGATCTGTACTTTGTGACTTGTGGACTAGTGGATTGATATACTGCTTTTCTTCTTCTCATATTGGCCTACAGGTTAAATGATCGTATTATCCTGCAGGATCTCCGTGTTGTAGTGTTGACTAACCTGTGTGTTAGTGCCACCGTAGGACGGCGGTTCTGGGCATAAGACCCGGTGGCCCTCCTTGGTAAGGGGGAGGAAGGGTTATTACACTAGCCGATACGGATATCGTGACACATGCTTTGCACCTGGCACTAGCTCAATTGTGAAATCTATCTCTCGTTGAGGCAGGGCTCCAGGAAGATCTGCGGGGAACACATCAGGGTACTCAACTACCACTGATATACTATCCAACGTAGGCTTTGGCTTTGCAACCTCCACTAGTGTAAAGAAAAGTTCTGCACCGGCACGAACCGCCTTCACCACCTAAAGAGCAGACATCAACGTATTGCTCGACCCTTTTAAGCCCGTAAAAGTCGTCTCACGACTTGCTCCCAACTTGACTTCCTTGCGACCGCAATAAATATAGGCCCGCTGCTCCGAGAGCCAGTCCATGCCAAATATAACGTCGAACTCCACCAACGGTATTAACGATGGTTGCAGATCAAACTCGTGATTCCCAATTCAAATCTTCACGCCACAGATTCTATCTGTGCGCATCAAACACCCATTGGGCAACAACACATCCAACTTGTCCTTCACCATCGAAGAAGGTACTCCGATGCGTGATATAATTGTAACACCCCCTATCTGTCACAAAGCATAAAGCAGTAGGTCCGGCCGGGGCCCGACGCCGTATGCCACAGACAGACCGGGTGGTTACTTATTGAAACCATCCAACCAACCACAACGTCCTACACAGAGCATTCTAGCGGAAGCAGTTTATAAAAGTTGCATTAAAGAAACCCAGCACTAAAGCATGAATGTCCACTAAACCAAAATAGGAATGTATTACAAATACAACCGTTAGCCTCAAGGCCTTACAAAATGTTTCCCTTGATATTACATGATTTATAAACCATGGCACGCAGGCCGGTCATACATGAATAAAAACAGTAAACACTTCCAAATAGGCCTTCGAGGGCCGGCTTCGCACTTGGGCTTTAGCCCGCAATTGACCGCATGGTCCAGCAGCACCTGCAAGCAACACAACCACCGCACGGTGGCAAACAAAAAGGCAACGGTCAGCAATGCTGACCAAATTATAACGATCCCGCCCCCAACTCAGGGCGGTAATGCTCCTTCCCTGCAGTTTTATTAGCACAAGCGAGCAATAAAAGAGTATTCATATCATCACAGACGTAGGCTCACAAGGCCACACACCCCGTGCACACAGGGCACATTCTCGGTGAACCGGTCGATGTCACGTCAGTTTAAGCCATGGACATTCCGGACACTCCACCGCCACTTTGACGGCCAAACATATGAGCAATTTGTCTTCCCGGCATGGGTCACGTCAATTTAAGCCATTGACCGCCGAAGACTCCCATCTATGCCAACGGCAAGTGCCATGTAACCTTAGGTCTCTTTAACCAGAACGACATAGATATGGGTACAGTTCCATCTAACCCGTGCTCACGTCGCAACGTCAATTTAAGCCATTTGCGCAGGTCAAACTTCTCCCGAGTCCCATTTTTGTCACAAAATTTCACATAACTCGGTTATGTTCAAGTTGGCTCTCAGGCCTCCATGTTGGCAAGATCACGCATCAGCCCAGTTTTCCGGCTGCACCTTAGGGTTAATCCCCAAGGCTACCTGTTGCAATCTACCGTGTAGAAAACCCGAAAAACAAACAATAGCACGGAGTCTTCTCCGGCATTTATGTAATGCAACATCACCGATCCAGACCAACATGTCCGGGTAGGCTTCACACATCATGTCTATGTCTGTTCTTGCTTACGGACTCTACACAACGGGGACTTCACATATCTACCCGAAGGAACGCCTCCAACTCGCCGCAAACTCGCGAGAGCGGGCTTCCTATGCAAAGAAAGAGAGTTACTCATGCTCAAGATGAGGATCGTTACCCTTGAGTTCCTCTTTGGCGCCATTGAAAAGTAATCGGATGAAAACCACCGCACTAGCGTTGCCTCCGTGGATCCGGAGTCGGCTCGCGATTCGGAGCTCCGAAGCTCCTCCAATGGAGGGATCTAGCTCTTCTTCCTCCCTTGGCTCTCCTCTTTTCTCTAAGGACTTGGAGAGATGATAAGGTATGAAAAGTGATGGATTTCTAAGTCAAAACTCGGGTATATCCCCTCAGGAACAACCCCCAGCCGTTGGACCTCAACCTAAGGAAACAAACGGCATTGATTCGGGGTTGAAATGCCCAATCTGGACCGAACACGACCTGGCACATGCCCGTGTCCAGGGCTGTGTGCCGCATTCGCCGTCAAAATCGATTCGCCTGGAACCTCACACGGGTATCGAACACGCCCGTGTTCGAGCTGACACGCCCGAATTCCAGCTGACACGGCCGTGAAGCTGGTCGTGTACCCCATGATTTTTCCCCATTTTCAACCCGAGCACTGCACGGGTTCTAGGACATGCCCGTGTCCTTGCCCGTATCACTTTGACACACCTGGACCCCAGGCCGTGTACAAGGTCTCGACATTTCGTCGCGTGACGATCGACGACTTGATGACACGGCCTTGGACACGCCCATGTCCGAGGCCGTGTGCCTTGTCTCGATGATCGTCGAGCGAATCTCGACGACTCCCCGAGATGATTGTCGACACGGGTCGACACGCCCTGTGACACGCCCGTGTCGCAGGCCGTGTGCCCATTCTCGACGAATCGTCGAGTATATCTCGATGATTTCGCGGCTAAGTGTCGACACGGGTCGACACGCCCTGCGACACGCCCGTGTCGCAGGCCGTGTGCCCATTCTCAGCGAATCGTCGAGAAAATCTCGACGCCTTCGCGGCTAAGTGTCGACACACGCTTGACACGCCCTGGGACACACCCTTGTCCCAGGCTGTGTACCTTCAGCCAGAACCCAAAACTGGCCTAAAACGTCCCCCTTCGCTCCTTTGAGTTTCGGGGCATTACAATAAATCCTTCGGACAAGAAGGAGTGTGAAGCTCCTGTATCGAAGAGTTCTCTTGCCGGATTTTCACAAATCAAAACAAATACTAAACAAGCCGTGGTAAGGTAACATGTGCATAACAAGTACTTAAAGAAATTAACTTGCTATAAATTAAACCGTATCTGTCACCACATCCGCCTGTTTGATGGCCTCCTGTTGGCCAAGATTATACACCCTTGGTTGTGCCAGAGCATAATGGGACGCGGTTGACTCCACTGCCTTGCCCTTCTCTTCGTATGTTGTTCCCGGCCTTCTATTGGACTTGGGACGTCCGCTCCAGCAATCACGGCAAAGTGCCCCAACTTTCCACAAGTAAAACATGCACCCGGGGTTCGACCCGTAGTCGCCCCAAACGCACCAGAAGAGGGGGCTGGACCCGAATTCCTAGCCTTCTTGTGGAATCTTCGATAGCCGGGCATTGAAGTAGTCGACACTTTGAACTCAGATTTCTTATCATGCAAGTATTTTTTTCTTGTACATTCTTCATTCCGTTCTCCAAGGACCGAGTCGTGTTGACCAAGGTCAAGAAACCCTGTGTCATCGGCCCCGAGAGTAGTAGCCTCAAATCATCTCTCAACCCTTCGTATAATCAATTCGTCTTGCGCTCCTCATCCGCGATGGTGGAGCTACCATATCGACTCAATCGAGTAAACTCGTGGAGATAATCATCCACGCTACTCTCTCCTTGAACCAGCTTCAGGAACTCGTTCTCCAACGCTATCCTCTGCGATGAAGGGATCTATCTAGACAAGAACAATCTCGAGAACTCCGCCATCGAGATGTCTGTAAGCTGCCTACGTCTCAATAGATGCAGCTCCAATCCTTCCCACCACAATCTCGCTTCACCGTCTAGAAGGAACATAGCAATAGTGGTCATTTGCCATTCTTCCATCTCCATTGCTGTCAAGACTCTCTTCACCCTGGAGAGCCAGTCTTCAGCTTGAGATGGGGTTCCCAACCCCAAGAATACCGGAGGATTAAAGCTCATGACATGTTTGAGCTGTCTCTCGGTTGCCCTCCTTGGCACCAACAGTTCCTCTACTACCTGTTCCACCCTTCTCTGCTCAGCCTCTTGTAGTGGTACCTACTCCATCGCAGGAGCGGGCTGCTGTATTTTCCTTGCAGGCTGCGCATTAATCATGGCAAACACTACTTCGGCCACCAATCGTATGGTCTCAGCCGATGAAGGTGTTGCAGGAGCATCATTAGGAGCACTGCTAGCCTCAGAAACTCGACGTTCTGACGGCCCAACACCACTTCTGGTCACCTATAGTGGTACAAAACTCCATTAAGCGACCAAATAAAATTGCAAACAACAATTATAGGAACACGCAGGTTCCCCAAACACATGTATTTTCATTCCTAAGTGTACATTCATGGGTTCTTTTACTGTTATAACGATGATGCACACACATGTGCTCACCACCCCTTAAAAAGAATTCACCCACGAATTCATCTTAAGACCGACCAAAACTAGTAGTCTGATACCAAATTGTAACACCCCCTATCCGTCGCATAACATATAGCAGTAGGTCCGGCCGGGGCCCGATGTCATATACCACAGACAGACCGAGTGGTTACTCAATGGAAACCATCCAACCAATCCAACAACCTACACAGAGCATTCTAGCGGAAGTAGTTTTAAAAGTTGCAATTAAAGAACCCAGCAATAGGCATGAATGTCCAATAAATAAGCCAAAGAAGAATGAAGTACATACACAAGTAGTGGCCTTAAGGCCTTACAAATGGTTTACTCAATATTACATGTTTTCCATACCACGGCACGCAGGCCGGTCATGCATGAATAAAAGCAAGTAAACACTCTAATTAGGCCTTCGAGGGCCGGCTTCGCAATTTGGGCTTTAGCCCGCTATTGACCGCTTTGTCCAGCAGCACCTGTAAGCAACAAACCACCGCATGGTGGGAAACAAAAGCAACGGTCAGCAATGCTGACCAAATTATAACGATCCCGTCCCCAATTCGGGGCAGCGATGCTCCTTCCCTGCACTTATTAGCAAAACCAAGCAGTATATAAATATACATTGCATCACAGGCGTTGGCTCGCACAGACACACACCCCGTGCACTCAGGGCACATTCTCGGTGAACCGGCCAATGTCACGTCAATTTAAGCCATAGACATTCCGGACTCCCCACCGCCACCTTGACGGCCAAAACATGAGCTTTTTGTCTTCTTGGCATGGGTCACGTAAATTTAAGCCATAGACTGCCGAATACCCTCATCTATGCCAACAGCTCTAACCGAATGACATAGAATGGGTATGGTTCCATCTAACTCGTGCTCACATCGCAACGACAATTTAAGCCATATGCGCGGGTCAAACTTCTCCAGTGTCCCGTTTCCATCATATACTTCACATAACCCGGTTATATTCTAGTTAGCTCCCAGGCCACCAAGTTGCCAAGATTACGCATCCTCCCAGTTTTTCGGGTGCACCTTAGGGTTAATCCCCAAGGCTCCCTGTTGCAATCTACCACGTAGAAAACCCGAAAAACAAACATTCGCACGGAGTCTTCTCCGACATTTATGCAATGCAACATCACTGATCCAGACCAACATGTCCGGATAGGCTTCACACATCATTCATATGTCCATTCTCGATTACGGACTCTACACAACAGGGACTTTACATATCTACCCGAAGGAACGCCTCCAACTCACTGCAAACTCGCGAGAGCAGGCTTCCTATGCAAAAGAAGGAGAGCTTCACATGCTCAAGAACAGAATCGTTACCCTTGCGTTCTCCCATGGCTCCATGGAAATGTACGCGGATGAAAAGCACCGGAATCTCCTTGTCTTCGTAGATTCTAAGTTGGCTCGCGATTTGGAGCTCTAGAACTCCTCCAAAGACTGGATCTAAGCTTATTCTTCCTCCTTTGCTCTCCCCTCTCTCTAGGATTTAGACAGAGAACCAGCAGAAAATATAAAGGGTTTTGAAACCCTTCTATAGGGTATAACCCTTTCGGGAATAACCACAGCCATCGGATCCCATTACAAGTGATGCACGGACACGATCTAGGTTTTACCTGGACAAATGGGGTTAAACACCGCATGGTTCACCAATCCGGATCAAGACACGTCCGTGACAATTAAATTGTGTCAGGACATCCAGCCAACTCCCGCCAAAACCCCAACGTCAACACTCCGCGTCGACTGAGTTAGACACGCCAGAAATAGCCCCGCCGTCGACGATCGTCGAACCCAAGATCATCGAACGCGCCAGATCGTCGAACGGAGATATGTAGCCCGATCGTTGAACGCATTACTCTGGCCAAATCATCGAACGCACGACCCAATCGTCGAACCCACGGCCCGATCGTCGAACCCAGAAAACAACCTGATCGACGAACACGCGGCCCGATCGTCGAGCCCAGCCCGATCGTCGAACATAAAATTATCGCCAGATTGTTGAGTGCATCATTGTGACTAGATCGTCGACCGCTGCTCGATGATCGTCGAACCCAGAATTTCTGCCTGAACGTTGCTAGATTGTTGAATGACCCCGACATGCCCTAGGACACGACCGTTGTAACGCCCCGAAAATTGTGTGCGAGTCGGTCGCGAAAAAAAAGGTTTTTGGTTCCTGTATGGGGGTACACGGCCTACGACACGGGTGTGTCCAAGGCCATGTCTGGCTGGTGATTTTTTGGCTGTTTTCATCCTGAGAAGGACACGGCCAGGAACACGGCCGGATGACACGGGCGTGTAATCCGACACGGGCGTGTGCCGACCCGTGTCCCTACCCATGTGCAGTTGGGTCGTGTCTGTTTCCATGGCGGTTATGCGTGACACGCCCCCGAATACGGGCGTGTCGATGAACCCGACACGGGCGTGTCAGGTGAGACAGGGGCGTGTCTTAGCCCGTGTGTCGTTTCTCAGTTCGACGATCGTGCCTGGATCGAGGCACACGGCCTGGGACACGGCCGTGTGCCAAGCCTTATTCGGCCCAGGTCTGGAGAATTTTGTGCAGATCTGAGCCGTTCGTTTTCTTTAATTAAGATCCGACGGCTCAGATGAGATCCTACACTGTTAAGGCCGGGAATAGAAGGTTAATCCCTCATTTTCTCTCCAAAGCTTTCTCCTTCCAAGGTGAGAGAGAAGAGGAAGAAGAAGGAGATTTCCGGCCGCCGGCGGAGCACCGGAGCACCGTTTCGACGTCTGAGAGCGGATCCGTGGAGGGAAGGTCGTTGCGAAGAGTTCTGTCCGCGTAGTTTTTCCATGGCGCCAAAACGAACTACAAGGGTAACGATTCTCAATTTGAGCGTTTGAAACTCTTTCTTTTGCATAGGGAACCCCGCTCCCGTGAGTGTGCGGTGAGTGCGTGGTGTTCCTTGGGGTTGATGTGAGTAGTCCTCCTTGTGTTGCATATAGAGCCCGGAATCGTAAGTACGGGTATAGGCATTGTGTGTGAAGCCTACCCGAACGTGTACCGTCTGGATCGGTGATGTTGCATTTGCTATGATTTGCCAGAGAAGACTTCGTGCTTTGGTTTTTTCGGGTTTCTACACGGTAGATTGTAGCAGGGATCCTTGGGGGTTAGCTTCAAGGCGCACCCGAAAAATTGAGCGGAAACGTGTTCTGCTAACTTGGCGGTCTGGGAACCGGCCTTGATCATAACTGGGTTATGAGGTAGTTTTGGAAAATTTTGGGATCCGAGAGAAGCTTTGCCCGCGCATAGGACTTAAATTGTATGTGCGGCGTGAGCAACGGGCTAGTAGAATTGGACCTAGGCTATGTGGTACGATGCGAGAAACCCGAAGACGGGCACTGGTCGTAGGCATAGTCGGAGCCTTAGATGGTGGTCAGATAGGCTAAATGCTCACATGTTGTTGCCATCCTGGGGGTGGTGGTGAATGCACTAATTGGTCAGGGTTCACCATGAATGTGCACTGAGTGCACGGGGTGTTTGGCCGTGTGAGCCTACACCTGTGGCAAAATATAATTGCGCTATATTATTTTGTTGGACTAATTCTATGCAGGGAAAGAGCACTGCCGTCCCGAGTAAGGGGCGGGGTCGTTATAATTTGGTCGGCTTTTAGCTGACCATTGTCTTGTTTGCCATCGTGCGGTGGTATGTGCTTGCAGGTGCTGCGGGGCCGAGCGCCAAATAGCGGGCTGGAGCCTATATTGTTGTGCTGTCCCTAGAAGGCCGTAGAATAGTTATTTTTACATTTATCATGTGTGGCCGGCCTGCGAGCCGATGTATGTAAGACATGTTATATTAAGTGAACATTTGTAAGGCCATAAGGCCATGTACCCGTTTCAGTGTATTTGGGGTTTCATTCCTGTAGTGGTAGCTGTGGACATTCATATTTGTTGGTTTTAAGTTTGGGTTCATTCAACTTTAAAAACTTCCGCTAGAATGCTCAGTGTAGGACGAGTAGTCTTAATTGGATGGTTTGAATATTCATTTGGTAATCCTTCCGACTCTCTGTGGTATATGGCGTCGGGTTCCAGCTGGACCTTCTGTTATATATCATGTGACAGATGGGGATGTTACACCCGTGTCCCAGGCCGTGTTCTTTGCTCGACGATCGCCGAACCCAAAATCGTCAAACACACGACCACAGCGTCGAACTAGCTCGACACGCCCTGGGACACGCCCGTGACCCAGGCCGTGTACTTCCTACCAAATTTCAAATTAGGCCCAGAATGCCTCCGGTCGCTCTTTTGAGTTTCGGGGCGTTACATGTAACGTCCCAAATCGCTCTAGGCCCCTAGTGTGTGTGTTTTGAGTCAGGAGGGTTGACTCAAGTCCCGAGAAGTGCAGGGAATTGGGCTGCACTTGTGGAGAAGTGGAGAAATCAGTGCAGAGTGACACGGGAGATGACACGGGTAGTGACACGGCCGTGTACCTACCCGTGTGCATCGAGTTGAGTTCGACGAGCCGTGTCGAGATCGTCGAGAATCGTCGAGTGGGGAACACGGGTAGTGACACGGCCGTGTCCCTACCCGTGTGCGTCGAGTTGAGCTCGACGAGCCGTGTCGAGATCGTCGAGAATCGTCGAGAATCGTCGAGTGGGGAACACGGGTAGTGACACGGGCGTGTCCCTACCCGTGTGCGTCGAGTTGGGCTCGACGAGAAGTGTCGAGATGTAACTGAAGATGCACACGGCCAATGACACGGCCAGGCACACGGCCGTGTCATGTGAACACGGGTTGGGACACGGCCGTGTCCCTACCCGTGTCAAACAGTGAACCGACATGGAAACCGCCACGGCCGTTTCGCGGAAGCAGGACACGGGTACGGACACGGCCGTGTCCCTACCCGTGTCACATTTTGCTTATAAGGGGCAGAGAAACCCTAGCCGTTTTGCATTCTCTTTTCCTTCCCCTATTTCCTGTGAGAGTTCCTGGTGAGAGAAAAACTGCAGGAGCAAGTTTTACCGAAGGAGATCCGCCATCGCCGCGAAAGAGAAGATGCCGCCAAGGAGAACTACGCGATCCATGGCCGGAAATGGAGGTACCGCTGGAGTCAACGTGAGTTTCCTACCCTCTCCCTTGGTGCTAGATCTTAGATAATTAGGAGAGACATCGGTTCAAGAGAACTTGATGGTGAGGAGAAGATTTCTAGGTTAGGCCATGCTAGGATTTGAATCCTAGATTTTAGATCTCTTCAACCCTTCCCCTTTTCTTCAATATGACGATGGGTGGATGGTCTCGTGAGGAGTTTATGGCCTTTGAGGTTGAATAAGGGAGGAGAATAATTCTGGAAAATTTAGGAACGATCGCCTTGACGAGGAAGACGAACCGATGCCGTTCATTTTCCTTTAAGATGCGCGCAGAATCTGTATTCTGCGCGCAGCGATCTTCTAGGCCCTTTTTATGTAGGATATGTGCAGATCTGTGCTTTTGGCCAAACACGAACGTTGTAGCCCTTGGAAATACCTTTCCAACGAGTGGTTGCACGACTTCAGGTGATGTCTGTGGCCCCGGGAAAACCAAATCGAGTTTGCTGTCCGGCAATTCCTGTACACAGAAATTGTGTTCTGTGCGCAGTGAACTTTGAAGCCGATTTCGAGTAAGTTATTGTCAGATCTGGGTTGTGACCTGAATATGAAAGTTGTAGATCATGAAAAGATCTTTCCAACGAGGGGTTACACGACTTCACCGGATTCCTGTAGCCTCGGGAATCTCCGGTCGAAATTGCTGTCTAGATTAGTGATACACTTAGAATTCTGGTTTTATATAAAGTGCAACAAGAGTCGGTGGAATTCTGTCAAGATTAAATAATTGATGCTAATCACTGAAGAACTTTGAATGATGGTGTTTATTATTTAGAATGCATACAACTGATTTATTATTGCAAGTTGTCTTGAGATCTGGATGGTTTCCTTTATGTTTAATTGAATCGAATTGATAGATTGTTGATAGATTATAACATATACGCATCATATAAGTCTTATGTAGAGTTCATATGGAATGACATATAGAAGATTAAACTATGACCATGATATGTTGATTTGGTGAAATGAAATTTATTAGTCCAATACTTAGAGCGTCGTCTCCCTACGGGTAGTATTGTGGAAGAACGAAAGTGCGGTGTTGACCGTCACTTGCTTTGGTTGTGTTGAGCTAAGGTGTGGATGGATGGTTGGGCTGTGTCCTCGTGTTTACTTCCGAGGCCCCTTCCATGTCATGTTGATGGGGTATTTGCATGTGGTGTGAGTCGACACGCGGTGTCGTAATCCCGGGTTAAGGATAGTGTGGCAGGTCTACGGGCTCGCCAGTCGTCACACCGACGGGAGTTGGCAGTTAGACTTGGTCGGTTTGGGCTGTGTCCTCGGTGTTCACGTCCCGAGGCCCCTCCGACCATGTGAACGGTTGGGCTGTGTCCTCGTGCCTTCTTCTGAGGCCCCTTCCGGGTCACGCAAGGCCAGTTCGGGCTGTGTTCTTGGTGCACATCTACCCAAGACCCCGCTGGGCCATAGTACGCATGGGCTCCGCTGTTGTGTTCTTAGCGTTGAGGCGTACGGAGGCCTAGGTGAAGTAGTGTGATACCCGCCTAGTAGTAGAAGTGCCCGTTCTACTATCACCGCCTGGCCACGGCGGCTGATGCCTGAGAGGTTAGCTACCTGCTCGAAAAGTGGGAACTACAGTCTGTGTCGACATAGCAATTGCATGGGTGAGTCATTGCATAGCATTTATAGCATTTCATATCATTGCACAATAAGATCCTCATCGTATAAGTTTGTATGGGCACTCTTATACGATGAGTTACTTTATGTAACCCGATCCTTAACTTATAAGTTTGTATGGGCATTCTTATAAGTTAAGTTACTTTCCTGCTGTAGCTTTATTACACTTGTTATTATACCTTGATGGCTCTTGTAGAATTGTTAGTTTACATATTGATAGCTTTTGTAGAACTGCTAGTCATACATTGATACTCATGTACCTGGTCACCTGATTGTACTTTTATACTTATTTATATATATTGTACCCTTGTTTCTCTTTCTCCGCCCGGTGCCGAGGAGTCGCTGGGGGAGCGGATGTGAAACCACTTAGTCGTTTCGACTAACGGTTGCTACGTCTTCCTTTTTAGGAGGTCGCGCCGCAGGTAGAGCAGCCGCAGACTACGCAGCAGGACAGCCAGGCCAGGGAGACAGGGCCTGATGTGACGGTGCCGTCGATACCGTCTGTTACTGATGTTAGTTTTTGATACTCTGATGTAGCCCGTTTGGGCAATGTTTAGCTGTACTCTGATATATTGTAGAAGCATGTTTTAGCTTCTCTTTATTGATGTATTTGGACTTTATATACTTAGTGTGGATTTTGACTTCTCTTGCTTATTTATTTGGTTGGGTTGGCATGATATATTGGTATTGTTGTAGCCGGCGGAATAGGCGTCTTGTGGTACAGGTTAGCCGTGTGCTAATGCTACCGCAAGGCGGCTGTTCCGGGCATAAGACTCCCCCTTCGTGCCGTGTTTTGGGATCCGGGGAGGGGGGGGTCTTACAAATGGTATCAGTTTGCCACTATCCTCAACTACGAAGTCATTCAACAATGGTGCCACCCCCGTTTGGTTAGTCAGTTTGGGGACAAACTGACTTAGCGGAAGCAGTGGTGTGCCCATATGTAATTCACATTAAGTTTGTCCAACTTTGACCCTACGATTAGCCAACCTGACCTTAGGTACATACCTTTATACGTCGATCTTCCAAGTTTGGACGACCCCAAGTATGTAAAACTATGGTATAAAGTCTTGCGAGATCCCCTAGGGCAAGCACTTTTGTTTATAGCGGAGTTTAAATCTAACGGAGAAAATAGACATGACAAATTTCCTAGGGCAACCACTTTTGTTTATAGGAGATTTGTGCTTGGTGGAGATAATGGATATGGTAAAGTAGTTGGGAGCGGGTCTTTTGGGTGTTCAGAAAAGCGTTAAGAGACTCGTTGAAGGAGTGATTGAAGCGGGACCCAGCTCAAAGACGAGGACTACGAGGAAGAAATTAAGCATTCGTCCTTAGTCTGCCTAAGTTTTTCTAGGAATCTGGCTTGAGCATTCACAATCTTGATACTAAGGAGTAATGGTTAGTGAGAAACCAGCCTACACTCTATTCGATACCGGTGCCTCACACTCTTTTGTGTCCGAAGATTTCATAAAAGACGTGGGTGATGTTCATTACTTCACGGGAATAGCCCGACGTGTACGCCTTCCGGACGGCTCGGAGATGATCGCGACCGCCAAGTGCGAGTTGGAGTTATTTATTGATGGGAAGGCCTTTGATACACCGGCCACGGTTCTGAGAATGCCGGAGTTCGACATCATTTTGGGCATGGCATGGCTGGACTGGCACTTCGCGAGGATCGCCTGCGCGGAGAAGCGGATCTATTTGAGACATGGAGACTCTGACGTCATCTTCTAAGGTATTGGCTTCGCGCCCCGCATGATGTTATCTTCCGTCCAGGTTGTAAAAGCTCATATGAAGGGGGACGAGGTCTTCATGATCTGGTTCGAGTTGAAGGAGGAAGCGTTGGAATTAAAGGATGTACGGGTTGTGCGGGATTTTCCCGAGGTATTTCCTGAGAAGCTACCAGGATTACCACCGCATAGAGAGGTCAATTTTCAGATTAATTTAGTACCAGGTGCCAAGCCTGTATCTAAGACTCCGTACGGAATGGCCCCGAAAGAACTCGCGGAGTTTAGAGTTCAACTGCAAGAACTAGTAGATTCAGGGTTCGTTCGCCCCAGTTCATCACCATGGGGTGCCCCTGTGTTGTTCGTAAAGAAGAAGGATGGAACCCTGCGATTGTGCATAGATTATCGGGAACTCAATCGATTAACGGTGCGGAACACTTATCCGCTACCTCGGATCGACGAGTTGTTCGATCAATTAGTGGGAGCACATTGGTTCTCTAAACTAGACTTGCGCTCTGGATACTATCAGTTGAGGATACAAGAGGGGGATATTCAGAAAACAGCCTTCAGTTCGAGATATGGTTTGTATGAGTTCACAGTAATGCCATTTGGGCTCACGAATGCACCTTCGGCCTTCATGAGCCTGATGAACAAGGTGTTTGAACCATACTTGGACATCTTCGTCATCGTTTTCATCGACGACATCTTAGTCTACTCAATGACGGAGGAGGAGCATGTCGAGCACCTGACCTTAGTTTTGAAGAAATTGAAGGAGCACGCCTTGTATGCCAAGTTTAGCAAGTGTGAATTCTGGCTTAAGGAGGTTGCCTTCTTGGGGCATGTGATCAGTGGAGCAGGATTAGCTGTGGATCCAGCTAAGGTGCGGGCCGTGAAGGAGTGGTCGCCCTTGAAGTCGGCGGCCGATGTACGAAGCTTTCTTGGACTTGCTGGCTACTACCGCAAGTTCGTGAAAAGGATTTTCCAAGATTGCCCTTCCTCTTACCTCCTTGACGAAGAAGGGTGTGCCATTTGAGTGAACACCTCAATGTGAAGCGGCATTTCAAGAATTGAAAGATAGGCTTACCTCCGCCCCCATCCTTGCACTTCCGTCGGGGAAGGAAGGATTCCAAGTTTACACGGACGCATCATATCAATGGATGGGAGCGGTGCTGATGCAGCACGGGCATGTGATCGCTTATGCTTCAAGGCAGTTAAAGAAACATGAAATCAATTACCCGGTTCATGATTTGGAGTTGGGAGCAGTTGTGTTCGCTTTGAAAGTCTGGAGGCATTATTTATATGGCGTGCACTGCGAGATCTTTTCCGATCATAAAAACTTGAAGTATGTTCACACTCAGAAGGAGTTGAACCTGAGACAACGACGGTGGTTAGAATTTCTATGCGACTATGAGTTCACCATGAACTACCACCCCGGGAAAGCAAACTCGGTAGCCGATGCCTTGAGTAGAAAAGTGCCAGGCTCTAGCCCAGAGTCGCGGCTGATGAGTATGGAGTTGGCTCGGATGATCGAGGAGATGGAAATTACTCTAGTATTCAAGGATCCTTCAGCAGAGTATGCAGAGTATTTGGCCAACATGAGCATAATTTGTGATATCCGAGATCGGATTCGGGTGGAGCAAGGAATGGATGCGTCCTTGGCCCCGGCAATCAAGGCAATTGAAGATAGGACCACCGATGAGTACACACTCAAAGACGGCCTCGTTTATTTTCGTGGCCGACTTTATATTCCCAAGGGCGGCAAAATTCGGGAAGATATATTGAGAGAGGCGCATTCCTCTCAATATTCAGTGCATCCGGGTATTGCTAAGATGTACGCCGGACTGCGGAAGACCATGTGTTGGCCGGGAATGAAGAAGGATGTTCGCTACTATGTTACACATTGCGAAGCGTGTCAAAAAGTGAAGGCTGAATGCAGGAGTCCCGGTGGTTTGTTGCAGTCGCTGCCCATCCCCGAATGGAAGTTCGAGGATATCTCAATGGACTTTGTTCATGGGTTACCTCGTTCCCGCTCCGGGAATGATTCGGTGTGGGTTGTTGTGGATCGACTAACAAAGGTGGCCCGGTTCATTCCAATAAAGAAGGAAGCACACGTGGGTGTTTTGGTACGCCTTTTTGTGGAGCAATTTGTACGGTATCATGGCGTGCCCAAGACAATTGTTTCGGATAGGGATGGTCGGTTTACATCCAATGAGTGGAAGGCGGTACAGGCGTATTTGGGCTCACGCCTAACCTTTAGTACCGCATTTCATCCACAGACTGACGGGCAGTCAGAGCGGACCATCAGAACGCTGGAGGATTTGTTGAGGCTATGTGTGTTGGACAGAGGGGAGCCATGGGAAAGACTCTTGCCCCTGGTGGAATTCTCCTACAACAATAGTCATCAAGCAAGCATCGGCATGACGCCCCATGAAGCCCTTTACAGAAGAAGGTGCAGGACTCCCTTGTCTTGGGTGCAAGATGAAGATCCGAAGGCATTGGGAAACGAATACATGGATGATACTGATGTGGCAGTCAGATTGATACGGGATCGCATGTTGGAGGCTCAAAGTCGACAGGCGAAATATTACAACAAGAAGCACCGGATGGTGGAGTTCCAGGTGGGCGAAAAAGTGTTCCTTAAGATTCGGCCGATGCATGGAGTGTCGCGGGTGCGTGGAGTGAAAAAGCTCAGCCCAAGGTATGTTGGGCCTTATACTATACTAGAAAGGATCGGCCCGTTGGCCTATCGGTTGGAGTTACCACCAGAACTAGAAAATCTCCACGACGTGTTCCATGTGTCGTCGCTTCGAAAAGCACTGTTGCGGCCCGACCAGTATATTCCCACTATTGATGGTGCAGTGGCGTCGGATAGATCTGTGCGACTAGAGCCGGTGCGGATTGTTGACAGCGAGACAAGAACGTTACGCCGCAAAAGTGTCCCCTTAGTGAAGGTGCAATGGTTGAATCATGGGAAGGAGGAGTACACCTGGGAGCCAATGAATTTGATGCAGCAACGCTACCCGGAGTTGTTTGCCCAAGGTAGTCTTATTTAAAAACGTATGATAAATTTCCTGTTAAGCTTTTTCCACACAGCCTAAGCCTGATTTCGGGGACGAAATCTTTTATTTTGTTTATAGGATTTGTAACGTCCCAAATCGCTCTAGGCCCCTAGTGTGTGTGTTTTGAGTCAGGAGGGTTGACTCAAGTCCCGAGAAGTGCAGGGAATTGGGCTGCACTTGTGGAGAAGTGGAGAAATCAGTGCAGAGTGACACGGGAGATGACACGGGTAGTGACACGGCCGTGTACCTACCCGTGTGCGTCGAGTTGAGCTCGACGAGCCGTGTCGAGATCGTCGAGAATCGTCGAGAATCGTCGAGTGGGGAACACGGGTAGTGACACGGCCGTGTCCCTACCCGTGTGCGTCGAGTTGAGCTCGACGAGCCGTGTCGAGATCGTCGAGAATCGTCGAGAATCGTCGAGTGGGGAACACGGGTAGTGACACGGGCGTGTCCCTACCCGTGTGCGTCGAGTTGGGCTCGACGAGAAGTGTCGAGATGTAACTGAAGATGCACACGGCCAATGACACGGCCAGGCACACGGCCGTGTCATGTGAACACGGGTTGGGACACGGCCGTGTCCCTACCCGTGTCAAACAGTGAACCGACATGGAAACCGCCACGGCCGTTTCGCGGAAGCAGGACACGGGTACGGACACGGCCGTGTCCCTACCCGTGTCACATTTTGCTTATAAGGGGCAGAGAAACCCTAGCCGTTTTGCATTCTCTTTTCCTTCCCCTATTTCCTGTGAGAGTTCCTGGTGAGAGAAAAACTGCAGGAGCAAGTTTTACCGAAGGAGATCCGCCATCGCCGCGAAAGAGAAGATGCCGCCAAGGAGAACTACGCGATCCATGGCCGGAAATCGAGGTACCGCTGGAGTCAACGTGAGTTTCCTACCCTCTCCCTTGGTGCTAGATCTTAGATAATTAGGAGAGACATCGGTTCAAGAGAACTTGATGGTGAGGAGAAGATTTCTAGGTTAGGCCATGCTAGGATTTGAATCCTAGATTTTAGATCTCTTCAACCCTTCCCCTTTTCTTCAATATGACGATGGGTGGATGGTCTCGTGAGGAGTTTATGGCCTTTGAGGTTGAATAAGGGAGGAGAATAATTATGGAAAATTTAGGAACGATCGCCTTGACGAGGAAGACGAACCGATGCCGTTCATTTTCCTTTAAGATGCGCGCAGAATCTGTATTCTGCGCGCAGCGATCTTCTAGGCCCTTTTTATGTAGGATATGTGCAGATCTGGGCTTTTGGCCAAACACGAAAGTTGTAGCCATTGGAAATACCTTTCCAACGAGTGGTTGCACGACTTCAGGTGATGTCTGTGGCCCCGGGAAAACCAAATCGAGTTTGCTGTCCGGCAATTCCTGTACACAGAAATTGTGTTCTGTGCGCAGTGAACTTTGAAGCCGATTTCGAGTAAGTTATTGTCAGATCTGGGTTGTGACCTGAATATGAAAGTTGTAGATCATGAAAAGATCTTTCCAACGAGGGGTTACACGACTTCACCGGATTCCTGTAGCCTCGGGAATCTCCGGTCGAAATTGCTGTCCAGATTAGTGATACACTTAGAATTCCGGTTTTATATAAAGTGCAACAAGAGTCGGTGGAATTCTGTCAAGATTAAATAATTGATGCTAATCACTGAAGAACTTTGAATGATGGTGTTTATTATTTAGAATGCATACAACTGATTTATTATTGCAAGTTGTCTTGAGATCTGGATGGTTTCCTTTATGTTTAATTGAATCGAATTGATAGGTTGTTGATAGATTATAACATATACGCATCATATAAGTCTTATGTAGAGTTCATATGGAATGACATATAGAAGATTAAACTATGACCATGATATGTTGATTTGGTGAAATGAAATTTATTAGTCCAATACTTAGAGCGTCGTCTCCCTACGGGTAGTATTGTGGAAGAACGAAAGTGCGGTGTTGACCGTCACTTGCTTTGGTTGTGTTGAGCTAAGGTGTGGATGGATGGTTGGGCTGTGTCCTCGTGTTTACTTCCGAGGCCCCTTCCATGTCATGTTGATGGGGTATTTGCATGTGGTGTGAGTCGACACGCGGTGTCGTAATCCCGGGTTAAGGATAGTGTGGCAGGTCTACGGGCTCGCCAGTCGTCACACCGACGGGAGTTGGCAGTTAGACTTGGTCGGTTTGGGCTGTGTCCTCGGTGTTCACGTCCCGAGGCCCCTCCGACCATGTGAACGGTTGGGCTGTGTCCTCGTGCCTTCTTCCGAGGCCCCTTCCGGGTCACGCAAGGCCAGTTCGGGCTGTGTTCTTGGTGCACATCTACCCAAGACCCCGCTGGGCCATAGTACGCATGGGCTCCGCTGTTGTGTTCTTAGCGTTGAGGCGTACGGAGGCCTAGGTGAAGTAGTGTGATACCCGCCTAGTAGTAGAAGTGCCCGTTCTACTGTCACCGCCTGGCCACGGCGGCTGATGCCTGAGAGGTTAGCTACCTGCTCGAAAAGTGGGAACTACAGTCTGTGTCGACATAGCAATTGCATGGGTGAGTCATTGCATAGCATTCATAGCATTTCATATCATTGCATAATAAGATCCTCATCGTATAAGTTTGTATGGGCACTCTTATACGATGAGTTACTTTATGTAACCCGATCCTTAACTTATAAGTTTGTATGGGCATTCTTATAAGTTAAGTTACTTTCCTGCTGTAGCTTTATTACACTTGTTATTATACCTTGATGGCTCTTGTAGAATTATTAGTTTACATATTGATAGCTTTTGTAGAACTGCTAGTCATACATTGATACTCATGTACCTGGTCACCTGATTGTACTTTTATACTTATTTATATATATTGTACCCTTGTTTCTCTTTCTCCGCCCGGTGCCGAGGAGTCGCTGGGGGAGCGGATGTGAAATCACTTAGTCGTTTCGACTAACGGTTGCTACGTCTTCCTTTTTAGGAGGTCGCGCCGCAGGTAGAGCAGCCGCAGACTACGCAGCAGGACAGCCAGGCCAGGGAGACAGGGCCTGATGTGACGGTGCCGTCGATACCGTCTGTTACTGATGTTAGTTTTTGATACTCTGATGTAGCCCGTTTGGGCAATGTTTAGCTGTACTCTGATATATTGTAGAAGCATGTTTTAGCTTCTCATTATTGATGTTCTTGGACATTATAACTTAGTGTGGATTTGACTTCTGGATGTTTATTTATTTGGTTGGGTTGGCATGATTTATTGATATTGTTGTAGCCGGCGGGATAGGCGTCTTGTGGTACAGGTTAGCCCGTGTGCTAATGCTACCGCAAGGCGGCTGTTCCGGGCATAAGACTCCCCCTTCGTGCCGTGTTTTGGGATCCGGGGAGGGGGGGTCTTACATTACAGACCTTCCAAAATCACACTAGAAATTCCTCCTCCCTTATTCACCGTCAAGAGGCCACTTCTCCTCATGAAACCATCCACCCCTCAACACATAGAAGAAAGGGGAGATTGAAGAGATCTAAAACCTAGAACACATGTACTAGCATGGCCATCCCTAGAAAACTCCTTCTCTCCATCAAGACTCTCTTGAGTCGATATCTCTCCTAAGAGAATAACTAAGATCTAGCACCAAGGGAGAGGGTAGGAAGCTCACCTCATTTCCAGCATTTCCACTATTTCCGGTCATGGATCTTGGAGTCTTCTCGGCGACATCTTTATTTTTCACGACTGTGGCGGATCTCCTCCTCTAGAACTTGCTCCAGCAACTTCCTTCTCTCAACATGAGTTTCTCACAGAAAATAGGGGCTGAAATGAGCATGGAAACGGCTAGGGTTATCACTTCCCCTTTTATATAAAAAGTGACACGGGTAGGGACACACCCGTGTCTCTACCCGTGTCATGCACCATTGTGTCGACACCAGTGTGTCGACACCAGTGTGTCGACACCAGTGTGTCGACACCAGTGTGTCGACACCATTATCTCGACACCATTGTGTCGACACCATTTTGTCGACCAAAGACTCTGGTGTTACAAATCCTATTTAGATGTGCTGCCTAGTTGTCAGCACTCCCCTGAAACCCAGTCAGCTCTCCTGACTCTAAGAAACACGCACGAGGGGCCTAGTACGATATGGGATGTTATATTGAGTCTACTCAACGCACTCAACGCCCCGAGCCAGAAATATTCCCAAGTAAAATGTAGTTAAGTGCACTCAACACACTCAATGCCAATCGGTCCATGACGTTTAGTGCACTCAACGCACTCAATGCCCTGAGCCATAAATCTACAAAAGTATATTGGTGTTGAGTGAACTCAACGGACTCAACGCCCCGAGCCAGAATATTTTCTAAGTAAATTCCTGATCTAATCATCGAGTCCGGTCGAATCCCTTGATGCTTCACGAACCTGTGCCAATTCTTTTGGCTCAAAACTTGTGGGACGGGCCTAACATGAAATGGGATGTTTCACTCAGTTCGACGAACACAGAGCTTAGTTCGACTAACTCATGTCTCAAACTCTGAGCTTACTTCGACTAACTTTGAGCTCCGTTCAACGAATGCAGAGTCTAGCTCGACGAAAGTGATAGCTCAGTTTATTGAAAATCAGTTCTACGAAGGCCCAGGTCTGTTCAACGAATGCAGTGCACAGCTCGATGAAAGTAATGCTTAGTTTATCAAAGCTTAGATCGACGAATTCCAAGTTCTATTCGATGAAAGCCTTGTTGAGTTCGATGAATCCGACTGTTTCTATTTTTATCAGAAGACAGAATGATTTCAAATATTTGGTAACTAAAACTCTGATATTTAATGCTAATTATTCAAACAAATATAGTCGTTTAAGACAACATTAAATATGGATTTATCACAGGGTTATTAATCTAATTAATTCCCAAGGCAGTTACAAATTCTCAAGAGATTCAGTCGTTTCAGAATCATTTTATTTCAAAATATTGAATTCTTCCTAACAGCAGATATATATATATATATATAGAAGATTACTGCTTGACAAGATTTTTTTGCGGAATACACAGAGATTTTGAAATCTATAGAATTCTGCTTCATACTCTCCTTAAGAGACAACAAATAACATATTTGTCTCAAACATTGCTGGAGAGGAACATCATTCAAGAAGGTCTACACCCTGAAGAAAAGCTCTCCTTCCTTGATCGCAAATTCTATTCAAATCAGGGGGAGCTTTTTGCAACATCATCCACTAAAGTCTTCTCAGAGATACTTGAAAGAGAAGATAATATCTAACTCTTATAATTTACTTTTAAACTGTGTACAGGGTTATAAATCATTTCAAAAGTTAACTCTTGGTTTATACGTAACTTGATCAAAGACTTATATTTGATTTTTGGGTACCTGATCAAAAGCCCAAAGAGTTGTTAGAACTCCTTAGAAAAAAGAAGTTCTGGTGGCAGGGCACCTAATCAAAAACCTCTGATGGATTCCTACTAGGGTGGTAGAAGAGTATACGTACATAAATTTATTGGGAAACTACTATAAAATTTCTTGTGTCGTCTGTGATTGTTTTTCTTTTTATTTTTGTGCTGTGAATTTTATTTATCTATATATATATCACGTATTTTTAAAATTGCTCTAAAGTTTTTAATATACACTATTCACCCCCCCCCGCTAATGTAAAGTTATATGTATCCTTTCACTTTCAAAGAACAGCTGCGGAGGTTACTATAGAGATGGCGGCGACTGTCACGGTGATGAAGATGATGACGGTGATGGTGGCGGTCACCACGACGATGGCGGTCGCCACGGCAATGGTGGCAGTTGCCACGGTGATGGATGCGATAGCTGCGACGATGGCAGAGACAACCAACATGATGAATAGGGTGGCGCCGGTGCCAGCGGTCGGCTCAACGATGGCGATGATGACGGCAATGACGATGGTGATGAAGACAATGATGGTGATCCCGGCGGGAATTACAAACTATGCTTATAAATAGACAAATGAAGATATAATTATTAATATATTTGCATTATTTTGATTCAACTATAAACGTGAGTCCGGTCTTCATATATTTACTTCATTGTCTATATATCTCGTCATACCTTTGTCGATTGCAAGTACAAGGCAACCATGGCATTCTCTCATAGATCAATCATTTCAGGACTCCTCCTACTTCTTGTCCCAAGCTTTGGTGGTGACGACTCTCTCTCTCTCTCTCTTTCTCTCTTTATCTCTCTCATACATACTATAGTGTTAATGTTTTATTTTCTTGAGCAGTGATTGCTGGGAAAATGCGTTGTGTGGAAGTACGTATAGATCAACCTCTGTTCTTCGTATATCCTGGTTTGTGCACACTACAATGTGTTCAGCAAAAAAGGGGTCATGTCTTTTTGGAAGGGCATTGGTGCTTCGATCAAAATACTTTCAGTTGTTATTATTGTACGAATAATCGAAAGCAGAGCTCATTTCGACGAAAGCAGAGCTCAGTTCAACTAACTCAGGTCTCAAATTCAAAGCTTAGTTCAACTAACTTTGAGCTCCATTCAACGAATGCAGAGCCTAGCTCGACGAAAGTGATAGCTCAGTTTGTTGAAAATCAGTTCAACGAAGGACAAGCTCTGTTCGACGAACGGAGTGCACAGCTCGAAGAAAGTAATTCTCAGTTTATACAAGCTTAGCTCGACGAATTCCAAGTTCTATTCGACGAAAGCCTTGCTGAGTTCGACGAATCTGACTGTTTCTATTTTTGTCAGAAGGCAAAATGATTTCAAATATTTGGTAACTAAAACTCTGATATTTAATGTTAATTATTCAAACGAATATAGCCGTTTAAGGTAACATTAAATATGACTTTATCATAGATTTATTAATCTAATTAATTACCATGGCAGTTACAAATTGTCAAGGGATTCTGCCATTTCAGAATCATTTTATTCCAAAATATTGAATTATTCTTCACAACAGATATATATATCTATAGAAGATTACTGCTTGACAGGAAATTTTTGGGGAATACACAGAGATTTTGAAATCTACAGAATTCTGCTTCATACTCTCCTTAAGAGACATCAAATTACATTTCTATCTCAAACATTGCTGGAGAGGAACATCATTCAAGAAGGTCTACACCGTGAAGAACAGCTCTCCTCCCGTGAAGAAAAGCTCTCCTCCCGTGATGACAAATTCTATTCAAATCAGGGGGAGTTTTTTGCAACATCATCCACTAAAGTCTTCTCAGAGATACTTGAAAGAGAAGACAATATCTAACTCTTATAAATTACTTTTAAACTGTGTACAGGGTTATAACTCCCTTCAAAAGTTAACTCTTGGTTCATACGTCACCTGATCAAAAGACTTAGATTTGGTTTTTGGATATTTGATCAAATGCCCAATGGGTTGTTAGAACTCCCTTAGAAAAAAGAAGTTTTGGTGGCAGGGCACCTGATCAAAAATCTCTAGTAGATTCCTATCAGGCTGGTAGAAGAGTATACGTACACAGATTTATTGGGAAACTACTATAAAATTTCGTGTATCGTCTGTGAATGTTTTTTCTTTTTATTTTTGTGATGTGAATTTTATTTGTATATATATAAATATATATATATATATATATATATATATATATATATATATATATATATATATATATATATCGCCTATTTTTAAAATTGCTCTAAAGTTTTTAATATACACTATTCACCCCCTCCCCCTCTAATGTAAAGTTATATCTATCCCTTCACTTTCAAAGAACAGCAGTGGAGGTTGCCGTAGCGATCGCGGAAACTGTCGCGGTGATGAAGATGATGACGGCGATGGCGGCTGTCACCACGGCGATGGAGGTCACCACGGCAATGGTTGCGGTTGCCATGGTGATGGAGGCGATAGCCGCAACGACGACGGAGACAGTGAACATGATGAATAGGATGGCGGCGGCAACTGCGGTCGCCTCAACAATAGCGATGATCATGGAAACGATGATGGTGATGAAGACAATGATGATGATGGCGGCGGAGATTACCAACTATGCTTATAAATAGACAAATGAAGATATAATTATTAATATTTTTGCATTATTTTCATTCAACTATATAAATGAGTGCCATCTTCATATATTTACTTCATTGCCTATATATCTCGGCATACCTCAGTCGATTGAAAGTATAAGGCAGCCATGGCATTCTCTCATAGATCAATCATTTTCGGACTCCTCCTACTTCTTGTCCCAAGCTTTGGCGGTGACGACTCTCTCTCTCATACATACTATAGTGTTAATGTTTTATTTTCTTGGGTAGTGATGGCTGGGAAAACGCGTTGTGCGGAAGTACGTATTGATCAACCTCTATGCTTCGTATATCCTAATTTGTGCACACTACAATGTGTTCAACGAGGAAGGGGTCACGTCTTTTTGGAAGGGCGTTGGTGCTAGGATCAAAATACTTGTTGTTATTATTGTACGAATAATCGAAATTATAACTTGAAGAACGTCGACACCTTTTTCTACCAGGGACCGGTATCCCACATGCGTAAACCCAGATCTGTTCCACAAATGGGTATGTAAGATCCACGTCAAGTGTTGATGCGTCGTTTCTTTTCGAGAGTGAGGCCGAATAAGCAATGAGACTATGTGTGCATTTGTGTGTGGTTAATTGTTTACCTGAAAAACCTTTTAAGTATGTTTACAAACTGCACTTTTCTAGTTTGCTATTTTGATCCTTTTCCATCATTCGTGTTTATGTTACTGCTTAATAAGTGGGACAAGATGGATGAATAAACAAAATTTACGATTCTCTTATTTTCGATCTTAAGTTTTCTTATTGTGTTTCTTTTCGTGTGTGAGGCCGAATAAGCATTGAGTCCGTGTGTGTATTTGTGTGTGGTTAATTGTTTACATGAAGATCTTTTATGTTTACAGACTGCCCTTTTCTAATTTGTTATTTTGATCCTTTTTCCATCATTCGTTTGTGTTTATGTTATTGCTTAATCAGTGGGAAAAAGATGGATGAATAAATAAAATTTACGATCCTCTAATTTTTGATCTTCAATTTTCTTATATATATATATCCCTATCATATAAAGATATATAGAATGCAATTTTAAATCCATGCTTTTAAAAACTCTTAAAGAAAGTATGACCATCCGATCAATCTTCAAACTTCTCTGCCATTTGATCACTGTTGTTGAACAAAGCAAAAAACATAGGTCTCATACACATATTGCTGATGAGGGACCAGGGAGAGAGAAATAGAGCAGAAAGAGAGAGAAGGGGAGAGTGGGCGACTGGGAAATGGATGGCTGAAGAGATAGAGAGAGAATCGTAAATATAAATATATTACAATATAATATTAGAATGAGAGTGTGAGATAAATTAATTTTTATGCGTCAAAACGTATATATTTTTACAAAATTAAAATAATAATATTGATGTATATTTTTTTACGATCATTTTAAGTACTCATATGTATATGTTGCGGGCACAGCCCGCCTTGATGCGGGCGCAACCTGCAACGGCGCATGGAGCACGGGCCAAGCCCGTTAGGAGCAGGCGAAGCCCGCCGCGGCAATTGGGTACTGTCGCGCGGGGCACGAGGGCCGGAGCCCCGTGCTTGTCACTCGTGTTTATATATATATATGTACATATATATATATATATATATACATAGATATATAGATATATATAGATATATATATAGATATATAGATATATATATATATATATATATGGTTGTATCCTGAGTGGGCTAGACTTAATGCGGTCGTGCAGGCAGGGAAGAATATAGGGCGGCGGCAAGCGCGTGAGGACTAGCCGGTCACCGGCCGCCCCAGATTTGTCGACGAATCCGGTGCGGCCGATGGCAGCCGTGCCCGCAACTTCCCACCGCCACCATGCAAAAAAATTTGACTGCGGTGCAAAATGTTTATAGGGGCGGTGGCCAGCGGCTGCGGGCGAGCACACAACCGCCGGCCACCTCCACTGAAAGACCTCACACCACTGGATCGTTGAACTGAAGGACAAGCACAGAAAATTGAACGGCTCAAGAATTCCGCCTGCATGCCAACACATAATTCGGCCATATTTGTGACAAATCATATATATATATATATATATATATATATATATATATATATATATATATATATATATATATATATATATATATATATATATATATATATATATGCTAGTATCTTCGAACGGGCATCGACCGTTCTCGATCCGTCGCTACGGGCTTCGCTCGAAATCAAGCGGGCTTTGCTCGCAACCATGCAGGCTTCACCTTCTAGACATTCATGCGGGCCTTGCCCGCAGCCCGACAGTTATTTAAAATTTTATAATTTAAAAGTATTTCAAATTTTATTTATTAGAAATTTTAAAATTTTTAATTATTTAAAGAATATAATTTATTTAATTACTTATTGAATTATAAAATAATAAAAAAAACAAATCTCCACTTCCGCACCCGCCTTCCTCTTGCCACCCTGCCCATCAATGCTGCATGCGGCTGAGCCGTCGGTGACCTGCCAGACGCCCATTGAGAGATTCGACGTCCTCCGGTGAGCCCGCATGGAGTTGTCCTGCGGTGAGCAGGCAATGCCACATCCGATGGCGGCCCTGCCTGCGAACTCTAAAACTAGAGCTTACGGGCAGGGCCACCGCCGGCGGTGGCCCTGCCCGTTTGCCGCCGGACAACCGACAGTGAGCTCGTCTTGGGCCGGCGAACGCCCAGGTGGCGTCCGGTCAAGCCGCCAACGACATTGTGGTGAAGCAGTGATGGCACGGGTGGGTGGAAGAGCAGGTATCGAGATTTTTGGATTTCAGAAGTTTTTGATTTTGGAGAAATGGATATTTGTAGTCCAGATCATCTAAGTCCGACGGCCAGTTTCTGAAGGAGCTTCATTAGATGCTCCAGATGAGATCCTTGGTGTGCTTCAAATTTGTAACACTCCCATCCGTCAAATAAAATATAATATAGGGTCCGACAGAGGCACCACAACATATTACATGGATAGTCAACATAGTTACTTATTGAAACCATTTCATCTTATACACATCCTAACTCAAAGTGCATTCTAACGGAAGTAATTTAAATTACTTGTAAAACCCACATGCCAGGAATATCCACCATAAATAAAGTAATGTATAAAACACACAACTTGTTCTGGCCTTAAGGCCATACACTGATTTCTTAAAAGAAATGTATCTTTAATACATTGGCACAGGCCGGACCACACATGAAAACAGTAAACGTTCACTTTTGTGGCTTCGAGGCCCAGACAATCGCAGCAAAAGGGAATTCAGCCCACTACTTTCCACTTGGATCTTTAGCACCTGCATAGCACAACCCACCAAAACGAGACAAACAAGTCAACGATCAGTATTAGCTGACCAAATTATAACGACATCATCCATTACTCGGAGCAGCGGTTCTCCTTCCCTACAAGCAGCAACACATATATCATTTGGCTATAAAAATGTGCAATTTAAGGACAATTCATCACAGACTTATGCACAATCGGCCATATGCCCTATGCACTAAGGGCACATTCTCGGTGTATCAGAATTCTCCGGGTCGCACCACCATCCACAATCCCAGACTTGATTGTTCACTTGAACATTCTAGTCTTTTTGGCTTGGGGCCTAAGACTCTGTTTATGCCAACGATGAAAGCCATTTACTTTAGGTGATCTAGTTCAAAAGACACAAAAAGGGTACGGTTCAGCCACATGCTGTTGTTCAATTCGCCATGCAAATTCTGATGGTCACATAAATCATGGATAATGACAAGATGCGAGTCTGCCTCCCCTTGCCCATTTAACTCTCTGCCTTTTTGCTGGGCACTTCAGGCTCACAGCATCAATTGCCGCTCACGCTGGCCCCAGGACATGAGCCTGTAATGATCAAAATAGTTCTCACGACCAATAGCTTGGCTCTCTAGGCTCAACATCTTCTTATGATATGCACCTTATCTTGCGGACATAGGCTTCGCACCAAACAAGGTTGGCTCGTATAGCCACCTTAGCTGCGCTCGTAAGGCTCTCCGCTTCAAACAATAGCCCCCATGTCTCCAAGAGACATGCCTCTCATAGCTCACTGGGAGCTATCACCAGCGGTAGCACTACCGCCATGCGGTATGGGACAGATTCTCATTTTTCCCCATTTTGGGTGTTTTCTGAGAGATCATCTCCAGTACTATCATTGTGGCATCCTATACACCCCATGACCCCGAATTTCGCACGTTTATCCACAGAGACTTCTCTAGAATGCAAAACAATTCATCACCAATACAGACCAACCTGTCTAGATGGGCTTCACATAGCATGCCTATTCTGTACTTCGATTCCAGATTATATATGAAATTTCTACTAGGGATCACAATGGTCTACCCACTGGAATCCACCCTTTTCTTCACCTTTTGGTGAGGGGTTCCATGTACTTATGTAAATTGAGGACTTCACTTGTCTAGGAGAAATTCGTTACCATTGTTGATCGCTTAGGAGCCATTCTATTGCTTTTGATCTGGATGGAACTGACCACCATATCTTCCTCTTTGTTGATCTGGATTTTACTCGCTATTTCGATCACGTGCTCACCTTGACTGACTTTTGCCCTTTGCCTCCTAGAATTCTTCCTTCTCTTCCCTTAAGAACCTCAAGAACTAAGAAAGACAGAGCGAGAGAGAGTTTGTGTGAGAGAGAGAAAATGAGAACTCAATCTTATGTCCAGCATTTATCAGAGAGCTATCAGCGCGCGGTATCTCCTACCGCCATGCGGTTTCATAGTCTGTGGCCTCTTGGCTAAATGGCACCGCTCTCGAGCTATCAACGCATGATATCAAACTATCGCCACACAGTAGGCCTCTCAACGATCGTCGAGTGCATCGAGTGCGTTGAGTGTATCGAGTGGTACTGCTGCATGATATATTTCTACCGCTGCGTTGTACCTTTCTAGGATGAAGGTTGATTTAATCCTGGCAACCGGAGGTGTTAATTCTATTGGATCTAGTGGCAAACCATAGATGGGTGTGAATAAGATTTTAGGCGTTAATTGGAAATTCAATATATTTTGGTCCATAGAAGTAGTTCTGGAATCTATCACGGGGCGTTAGGTAGCTAACACGTGATGGTAGGTCACAAACCTTATTTTCCTGGGCAAATTCCTCCTTGGAGATCTATGCACCCTTTAGAGAATCACAGGTTAATAATCACAACAATATAAGCAAGATAAGAAATAAAAAATGAATTTCATTACAAATTAAATCAGCAACTGTTTTAACTATTACAAATACTTGATCTCCATGACGTCAGAGATCGGAGGTGGCAAAGAAAGAAAACTCCTTTGCTTTTTTATACCGACCCACCAACTAGACCGATTGGCTCTCTCCCTTTCCCTCCATGAAAGGTCTTCGAGCCAGCTCTTCACATTCAAGCATGGAAGTGACATAGAGCCCCTCTAGATCCCCCGATCTAGAGGTACCTTCCTCGAGATGATTTCGCATGGAATCCTCCCTGGATTCCAATGACCTCTACCGGTCCATTTTCCTCACCAAAAGAATAGAGAAATGAGAAAAGTACAACAAGAATAAAAGATTATAGTTTGAATCTCCCACAAGATGGTTTCTCCGTTGAGCGATTTGTGACCAGTTCTTGAGATCTTCTTGTGAATGCAATCGATCAACTCCGCATAGTCGTTGATGTCTATGGCTCGTCGGACTTCTTCGTGCACGGATGAGAGGGAGGCAAATTTCTTTTTTCCTTCAACAGAGACGGTGGAACGGTGCACAGAGGCAGCTACTGAACCCTAGGAATGAGAATAGGTGTATCCTTTATTCTTGGTAAGGAATTCAGAAAACTAAACTCCTTTTATTTGTCTTTGTAATAACAGGCTACCACTGACGGTAAGACTAGCTCCATACGGCAGGTCGATGCGCTTGATGCTGACAACTATCCTGTAAAATTGGAAAAATATTCAAAATGAATATTTTCCTCTTTTTCGTGCTAGCGCGGCACGGTAGGGAGGTATCGCCTAGAGGTAGTGTAGGCATCTCGATGAATCTGTCTCAATGATCGTTGAGTGGGCTATCGCTCCGTGGTAATAAGTTAATGCATGTGTAGTAGCATCCCAAGTGCCAGGTCTATTAAATTCTGGCTACCACCCGGCGGTAACTGCTACCGCTTGGTGGTAGGCGCTAGAGGAGAGCTTCTTGCATCACTTGGACCTATAAGCCTGCACACTCTACCAAACACATGATTTGATCAAATACACCATGGAATTGATATTATTAAACTTTGGATATATGAACAGTCGGCTCAAACAAACTCCCCCTTTTGATAATATCAAATCTCATTCATGAGATATAACAATGAAGTACATGATACAATGTATATATATAAGAGATAATCTTTCAAGCTCAAGTTTCAGGTTATATATAGCTTCCCCTACACACGCCCCCCCCCCCCCCCCCCCCCATATATACGTGTTCTACACGCTCCCACTATCTAAGTGCACACATCAAAATGAGCTCCCCCTTCATGTTATCTACCCTTACCCATGACTCATGAACAATCTATTCACCCCCTTTGATATTATCAAAAGGCGGCGGGCTTGACCAAAAACACACAGATGCATGTATGGGAGAAAAGGAATGCAATATATAATGAGTGTGATAAAGAAAGCAAATAGTACAAGTCATAGAATGTGAATCGAGATGGGAAATATTAGGGCTGACCCAACAGAAATTAGAGAATATAACTTATATAGGTCAAACTGATGAGCGGAGTACACAAAAACAGTCCGACTAAGTTTTCAGAGCTAAAAAAGGATTGGAGAACGCAGTTTAAACAAAGAACATAATGATTTAGGGTACAATACTAAGAGAGTTATAGAATTAATACAGATAAACCTTGTTCATGCCAAGAATAAAAATCGTGTACTAGTACTTAAGTTCCATAGACATATAATGTCGTTTTAGTCCAATTCTTATGCATTGAAGTGTTAGATAGAGCAATAACATGTGTAAATGTAGTATTTGAAGACAAACATCAAGTAGAGTTATGAAGCATGTGAAGCCCGACTCTAATTTATCTAGTGAGCACGCTGGGTCCAGATTTCGCGCGATGAAAGGAGGCAAGTTCACCTATCACAAGTAATACAAGATATTCGGGTGGAATATCAAGATCACATATTTCCCAGGATGAGTTGATTATTTCTACTCCTTCAGGAGGGGATATTATTTTACCGAAGATAACTTGTCAGGTTTTAACAGTTTAACTAAGGCAGCTAACTAAATGTAGAAAGTAGTCTGAAAAAGATCCTTGAAGAAATGGCGCTCGACATAGAATCGATTAAGACTAAAATAATTTTTATATAAATGGAGATCTAAAATTTCAATTCAATTAAAGTGGAAACTTGGTCGTAGATGTTCCAAAAGAATGAGCTTACCTATCTCTCGGACCATCGCTCACCTGGACAATAAGACTATTCAAGCGAGCTCTCGTTCGACGAAGGATTCCTCTTAATGCCCGCATTACGCTAAGAACCCTGCTATTGGGGTGGGGGAAACCAATCCAGTAGAATTTTGTGCCTCCTCTCTCGAGTGTTAGTGTCGTACTCTCTTTACCCAAAGGTGATCGGTCCATACACATGATCTCTCGGCTATCTAGCGTATGGATAACAGACATAGAAACTACACATTGATTTGTGGTTTTACACATTGTAGACCCGGGTAAACCTTAAGTTCTTAATTAAAGAGAAAAATAAGACCTTTAATTGTTTAAAAAGATTATATCAATCCCAATGCTCTTCGATACTGAGGGCTAAGAATGATTAGCCACTAATTGACATGGGGATGGCTTATGAAAAAAAAAATGCATAATTGAAATTGCAAGTCCAACACAAATGAGTAGGCGAAAAATGAAAGCAGTAAAGAAAGCAGTAAAATTACAAGTCCTACTCAAATTAGTAGGAGGGAAATGACAAGTTCTACTCAAATGAGTAGGCGTGAAATGAAAGCTGTAAAATTTCAAGTCCTACTCAAACGAGTACGTGAGAAATTAAAGTTGTAAAATTGCAAGTCCTACTCAAACGAGTAGGTAGGAAATGAAAGCTATAAAATTACAAGTTCTACTAAAACATGTAGGCGGGAAATGAAAGCAGTAAATTCCAAGTTCTACTAAACGAGTTGACGAGAAATTACAAGTCCTACTCAAACGAGTAGGCAGAAAATGAAAGCAGTAAATAACAAGTTTTACTCAAACGAGTAAGTGGGAAATGAAAGCAGAAAATTGCAAGTCTTACTCAAATGTGTTGGCGCGAAATTAAAGCAGTAAATTGCAAGACCTACTTAAACGAGTCGTCGGGAAATGAAAACGGTAAATGTTATCTTATACATGCACACACTCTACTTGAAAGATAAAAAGCATTAAAGAAAAGCTAAAACAAACTACCTCATACACACACACAACAAAAAGAAGAAAACCAAAGTTATCTAAAAATTAAAACAACTATATTTCTACTCCTAGAACTTGATGAAAATGCATAAAAAGAGAAAATAAAAGTTAAATAAGGAAAAAGATTTTGAAATAAAAGAAAAATCAAAGTGATTGAAAAATTAAAATAATGACTTTTTCAATCTTATTATTTTATAAAAGTGCATAAAAACATGGAAATAAAATTTAACGGAACAAAAAGTTTATGAAAAAAAAGTAAAACTATGTTTGAGAAAAAATTAAAAACACTTTGAATCCACTTCTATAAATTTATAAGAATGAAGAAAAAGCTTATAAAAAGCTAAACGTAAGACAAAGCAAGAAGAAACATTAAAAACATAAAGAACTAAACTACTCTCATACACGCTCACACCCATATTAAAAAGAACAAAAAAAAAAGTTACATAAGATCACTGAAGATGGGGCAATCAAATGAAATCCATTACAATATAAGGAGAAAAAACACATATTTTATTAAGACAAAAAGGAGTTACAAAAAAAGCTAAAACAAACACTAAAGAGAGGGGGAGAAAATTCTCCTTAGATAGCATGGGAAAGTACCTAAGAAGCCCATCTAAATCAAAATTGTAAAAAAGTTCGAACCCTTGGTCCTTAAATCAATGTTCTAATTATAGAAAAAATTCGGATAATACGCCCTGGTCACGGGCATGTCGGTGGGGGCGTGTAGGTACTGGCGTGCAGGTGAAGCTGAAACTTTATTGGATGTTGACATCGGGTCTTCTTCTTGAAGTTCCACGTGGAAGTCACGGGCGTGTTTGGTGGTCACAGGCGTGTAGCATGGGCATGATTGACAAGGCATCGAATCCTTGCCTTGCTGGCGGCGTCTTGTCTAGAAAATTGAGGCAGTCACGGGCATGCATTGAATGATACGGCCGTGTCCGGAAGGTGTAACTGGCGAAGCCATCAAGTGCTTGCCTAGCAGGCAATGTCTAGTCTGGAATAGTTGGGGCAGTCATGGGCGTTCGCCGAATGACACGGGCGTGACTGGACACTTGGCTAGAATTTTATGTCAGAAGCAACTGTTCAGATTGGGTTGAAAACTACAAGACAGACACGGGCATGTCCGATGTGACACAAGCATGTCTTGATTTTTCCGTTGGAGGCGTCATTTTTCTACTAGAATCAAAGTTACACGGTCCGGTCACGGGCGTGACCTAGGTGACATGGGCGTGTACTTTGATTTTTTTAACTTTTTTCTGTGAAATTTCAGAAAACAAAATTAAGCTAACTTAGAAGAGTATATACAAAAAAAGAAACATTTTATTGAACAAAAGTAACTAAAAATAACAAAAATAAACTAAAACTACCTAAACAAAGTAGTAAAAATATGAATATTTACAACTCATCAAATACCCCCATCCTTAAGCTTTTGCTATTCCAGTGCAAAAGTTGGAGATATACTTATAAGGAATTAGGTAGCTGAATGAATTAAAAAAGAGATCTAGATGAACATCATGGGTATAAAAGTTAAGCCCTAAATCATGAAAATGTTTTAAATAGAGGAAATGTTTTGGCCAAAATGACTTCTTGAAGTAACCAAATAGCAATCAAAAAATGTAACCGTTAGCTAACAAAAATAAATTGGAATTATAAAATTTTTGCTTATAAGTATTTAAAGGAAATAATGAAATTTAAAAAATATACTGTCAAAAAGATTTTTTATTATGTCTAGAATCATTGAATATAGCTAGTGGTTTGTTGTGGTTTATGAAGAGAGCATTGATTTTAGATGCGAGGTATTTTTTTCTCAGACCTCTATTGAAATTTTTTTGAAAGTGGATGTTTAGGAAAACGAAATCTTATTTTCCATAACAAGTAATTTTTTGGTACAACTTCATATAACCCAATGTATATGTAGAGGAGTAATGAATTTTATCCTCTTACTCCGTAACCTATAATCTTTTTTAAAATATTGAATGCCTATGTTTACGGAATGAAATCTTATTCTTGTGACATATGTTCATTTAAGGACAAAAATTTTATCATGCCAAGTAAGACATGATAAATATGGGGAGATGGGTTTTTTCAAAAATAAAAATAAATTTTAATAAAAAGTTTTGAGAGCAACCATTATAAATTGAACTTTCATGTATTTCTAAAAACATGAAGTAAAAATAATTGAAGTCTATAATTATTTTTTCTAAAATAATACATATGCCTCTATTTTAGATAAATTAGAAGTAATGGCTAAAATAAGTCTCATATCTTAAGAATAAAGCATAAAAAGTTCTTTAAAACTTAACCCCTGATATTTAAAACTATCAATCTCTAATTAATAAACCAATAGTAAACAAAAATTTAATGAAATTTGTTTATAAATAAACTTGCAACTAAATTTTTGTAGAGCGAAAATGGTTAAGAATGATATATTTGATTTATTAATAACTTCAAAATTATTTTTTGGATTTTTTAGAGTCATCATCGTTTTTTGTATTTTTTTGATTTATTATCTTTTTTTTGGAATTTGTTTGTTTATTTCTCTCTTTTCTGGAATCTTTAGAGTTATTTTCTTTTTTTTGGATTGTGAAGTTATTTCTTAATATATACATACTAAAACTGTGAAAATGTAATATTTTTGTTTTTTGAACTGTTTTTGCTTTCGAATTTCTTCTTATTTTTAAGATTTATAAGTAAATATCTATAAGAGAGGAAAGAGAGAGAATTTATTTAAAAAAATGAGAGAGTAAGAAAGAGAGGAAAGTGAATATCTAAAGAAAAGTTTTTTACAATAGAGGAAAGAGAGATAAATTATTTACAACGATGACACAGAAAGAAAAAGGGGAAAGAAAAGATTTACCAAAATTGTTTTATTTAAATATTTACAAAGTAAATATATTTTTGGAAATTTTATTTTATAATGTTTTTTGCAATTTTGTCTTATAATTTGTTTTTGAGTTTTTCATAATTAAACAAACAATATTTTTGAGGTTTTAATTTTGTGTATTATTTTGTATTTTTAATGAGTGTAGAAGATAGATGTGTAATAAAGGAAAATAATAAAACACCCCCATACTTAATTTCAACATTGTCCTTAATGTTGCAAGAAAAGTATGAGGAACAAAAAGAGATAAAATGTGGTATTTACAAAAATAAAGAGGGAGGGTAGAAACTTCCCTGAAACGAGTTCGTGGACGGTCGTTTTAGAAACCCGGTAATATTAATAACAAATAGCAAAAATATAATGGAAAATCAAAAAATTCAACTCGGCCACTAGTTTGCGGGAGGTACGGGGAAGGTATGCGTGTAACTTTGTGTTTAACTAATGTCTTAGCCATTTGGGTGTTACAGAAATGCGTTCCCCAATTGATCACAATAGCACGAGGCGATGTCAAGGCAAGAAAATAATTTTTTTTACTATATATAGTTTTTTGATTTTCAGGAAAATAATAAAAAAAGGTTAAGAAAAAAGTGGCAAGATTTTTTTAGTTTAGTTTATTAAGTAGTTTATTATTAGTAGTATTATTTTTGGTTGGCCACATTTTTTTATATTTAAATAAAAATAGGTAAAAATAATAGTTTCGCAGATTCAAAATAACAACACATGTTCCCAGGCAACGATGGCAAAAGCTTGATGCACGCGAAGCCCGACTCTGATTTATCTAGTGACCACGTTGGGTCCAGATTTTGCGTGACAAAAAGGAGGCCAGTGCACCTATCGCAAATAATATAGGATATTCAGGGGGAATAATAAGATCGTATATTTCCTGGGATGGGTTGATTATTTCTACTCCTCCAGGAGAGACTATTATTTTACCGAAGATAACTTGTCAGGTTTTAACTGTTTAACTAAGGAGGCTAACTAAATGCATAATGTAGACTGAAAAAAATCGATGAAGAAATAGTGCTCAACATCGAATCGATTAAGACTAAAAAATTTTTTATAAAGCTAGAGATCTAAAATTTAAATTCAATAAATAGGGAAACTTGGTCGTGGAGGTTCCAAAAGAATGAGTTCACCTATCTCTAGGACTATCGCTCACCTGAACATTAAGACTATTCGACCGAGCTCTCTTACGACGAAGGATTTCCCTTAATGCACGCATTACGCTAAGAACCCTGCTATTGTGGGAGTAACTCAATCCGGTAGAATTTCGCGCCTCCTCTCTCGAGGGTTAGTGCGGAAATCTCTTTACCCAAGGGTGATCGGTCCATATGAATGGCCACTCGGCTAGCTAGCATATGGACAATAGACATAGAGACCACACATCAATTTGTGGTTATACGCGTCGTAGACCCGGGTTAAACCTTAAGTTCTTAATTAAAGAGAAAACGAAGACCTTTAATTATTAAAAAAATATTTTATCTGTCCCAATGATCTTTGATACTGAGGGCTAAGAGCGATTAGCCACTCATCGGTATGGGGACGGCTTATGAAAAGAAAATGCATAATTGAAATTGCAAGTCCTACTCAAACGAGTAGGCGAGAAATGAATGAAGTAAAGAAAGCAGTAAAATTGTAAGTCCTACTCAAATGAGAAGGGGGGAAATGACAAGTCCTACTCAAATGAGTACGCGAGAAATGAAAGCGGTAAAATCGCAAATTCTACTCAAATGAGTAGGCGGAAAATGAAAGCTGTAAAATTAAATTCCTACTCAAACGAGTAGGCAGAAAATGAAAGCTGTAAAATTGCAAGTCCTAATCAAACGAGTTGGCGGTAAATGAAAGCAGTAAAGTGCAAGTCTTACTTAAACGAGTAGGCGGGAAATTACAAGTCCTACTCAAACGAGTTGGAGGAAAATGAAAGAAGTAAATTGCAAGTCCTAGTCAAATGAGTGGGCAGGTAATGAAAGCAGTAAATTACAAGTCCAGTAGGCGGGAAATTGCAAGTCCTACTCAAACGAGTAGGCGGGAAGTGAATGCAGTAAATTTCAAGTCCTACTCAAACGAGTAGGCGAGAAATGAAAATGGTAAATGCTATCTCATACACACACACACACTAGTTGAAGGAAAGAAAGTATTAAAGAAAATCCAAAATAAACTAACTCATACACTCACACATACAACAAAAACAAGAAAATCAAAGTTATCTAAAAATTAAAACAACTATATTTCTACTCCTAGAGCTTGATGAAAATGCATAAAAAGAGAAAATGAAAGTTAAAGAAGGAAAAAAGATTTTCAAATAAAAGCAAAATCAAAGTGATTGAAAATTTAAAATAATGACTTTTTCATTCTTATAACTTTATAAATGTGCATAAAAAGTGAAAATAAAATTTAATGGAACAAAAAGTTTATGAAATAAAAAGTAAAATTATGTTAGATAAAAAATTAAAATCACTTTGAATCCACTTTTATAAATTTATAAGAATGAAGAAAAAGCTTATAAAAAGCTAAATGTAAAACAAAGCTAGAAGAAACGTTGAAAACATAAAGAACTAAACTACTTTCATACATGCACACACCCTTATTGAAAAGAACAAAAACAAAGGTACATATGATCATTGAAGGTGGGGCACTCAAATGAAATCCTTTACAATATAAGGAGAAAAACACATCTTTTATTAAGACAAAAAGGAGTTACAAAAAAAGCTAAAACAAACACTAAAGAGAGAGGGAGAAAATTCTCCTTACCTAGTATTGGAAAGCACCTAAGAAGTCCACCTAAAGCAAAATGGTCCAAAAATTCGAGCCCTTGGTCCTTACAACAATGTTCTATTTATAGGAAAACTAATCAGATTACACGCCCTGGTCACATGCTTATAGTGGGGGCGTGTCTGTACTGGAGTGCAAGTGAAGATGAAAATTTATTGGCAGTTGACTTCGGGGCTTCTTATGGAAGTTCCACGTGGAGATCACGGGCATGTTCGACGGTCACGGGCGTGTAGCATGGGCATGAATGGCAAAGTGTCGAATCCTTACCTCGCTGGCTGCGTCTTGTCTGGAAAATTGAGGCAGTCACGGGCGTGCGGCGAATGAAATGGGCATGTCCAAAAGGTGTAACTTGCAAAGTCGTCGAGTTCTTGAATCACTAGCGATGTCTAATCTGGAATTATTGGGACGGTCAAGGGCCGTTCATGCTCGGAAGGTGTAACTAGCAGTAGAGGGGATGAAATGCTCTAAAAAGCCATCAGAAATCTCACTCCAACTGATCTCAGTATACTCTCGGCCTTGGAAAGTGGAACTTATGAGGGGCTTCCACCAGCTTTTGGCACGTGACTCTGGGACTGACACAGCTAAGTACACAACCATACTCGCTGGACATCAGATTCTTACTATTAGCTCTTTTATAGTATCTAGCCACTACTCAGTACGAACAACTAATTCTGTCCCATAGTAAATAGGTGGGGAGAGGTCTTGGAAGGTACTCAGCTAGTTAGAACCTGGGGTTTGTTGCTGCACCGGGGACTGTTGTGATCTAAACGCATATAACATCACTGTGAGGATCTGTCCCAAATCTGACTATTGAAACTGACTAGGGATGGAAGGGGTGGGAGTGTACACTTTCGGTTCTATGCGGTCCGAGATCTATGTATAAAGGTAGAACATAAGGTAAGGTTAGCTAATCATAGGATAATGACTGGACATACTTAATGTGAATTACATATGGGGACACCACTGCTTCTGCTATATTAGTTTGTCCGCAAACTGACCAATCGAGCGGGGGTATCACCACTGTTAACTGTCTTTTTAGTTCATGATCATTGCAACCTGATACCATTTGTAAGACACCCCCTCCCGAAACACAATACATGGCTGAGGGGAGTCTTATGCCCAAAACAACCGCCTCATGGTAGCATCAGCATACGGGCTAACTTGTATCGCAAGATGCCTATATTGCAACCCAAACCAAAATCATTCATGCCAACCCAACATAAATAATATGAACAGAAGCCAAATTGACAGAAGTATATCATTCAAACGAAGTACAACAGAAATAAGAAGCAACAACGGCTTCAATAAAATTAGCGTACACAAATTCCTAAAGGGCTACAATATGAGTCTCTCAAAACTCACATCAGTCAAGGACGACAGTAATGGTATCGTCGTATCAGGTCTGGTCACCTAGGCCTGGCTGCCCTCCTGTATGACCTGCTGCTGCTATTGCTCTATCTGTGGGATTTCCTGCTAAATTGGAAGACGTAGCAACCATTATTCGTAAACACTAAGTGTCTATCACATCTGCTCACCCAGGCGACTCTTAGGCACCGGGCAGTAGAAGGAACAAGGGTACAATATATATAAGCAGTAAGTACAAGCAGATGGTATATCTTTAAAGTTATGAGTAGTAACAACAGTAGTGTATAACAATAAAAGCATCATTCAATCATAGAAATTAAACATGAGCTTATATCATTCATTCACAAAAAAAATCTACTTCTAGAACAAGAATGTAACTTAACTTATAAAAATGCCCATACAAATTTATAGGTTAATGAATGACTTAACAATAAAGTAACTTATCATATAAGAGTGCCCATACAAACTTATATGTTAAGGATTTTGTGTAATGTAATGCAATGCAATGTTATGATTGCAAATGATGACTCATCCATGCAGTCACACCCACATTGCTATGTTGACACAGACTTATAGTTCCCACTTTTCGAGCTTGTAGCTGACCTATCAGACATCAACCGTCGTAGCCAGATGTTGATATTAGAGCGGGCGTCTCCACTACTTGGCGGGCATCCACACTACCAAGCCTAGGCCTCAATGTGCCTCAACGCTAAGAACACAACAGCGGAGCTCCATGTGTACTACTTATCATAGGGGTCTCGGGTAGATGTGCAAAAAGAACACAGCCCAAACTGCTATATCATGTGGCACAGAAGGTGCCAATGGGAGCATATCACCACAGGACCAGGCCCGACCGTCCACTTGGCATGGAAGGATCCCCGAGAATGAGCACCGAGGACCAAGCCCAACAGCCCAAGGTCTATCTGTCAACTCCTGTCAGTGTGACGACTAGCGAGCCCATAGACCTGCCACTCTATCATTAACCCAGGAATATGAAACCACATGTCAACACACACCGCATGCAATTCCACTTCATCGTGGCATGGAAGGAGCCAAGGGAATGAGTGCCAAGGACCAAGCCCATGACCAAAAGTCTCTTTTTATTATTACCCATCTAGTGCGATCAAACACATACACTCACACCCTTTCGTATCCTAGTTCTCCCAAGCACTTATTGGTTTATCATAAATATAAGTGGCACGCCACATTTTACGACATGTAATCCCACACTACTAACCGTAGGGAGACACAACTCTAAGCATTGGACTATACTAGTTATCCCTTCCAATATTCAAGATCACGATTTAACATAATCCATGGCCATGAGATTTAACTAATCTGATTCCTTCCATATAATCGAGCATTCACAAAAATTTATGCTTCCAAATATTCATCAGAATCATTATGATGATATTTCACATATATCTTCCAACATGGTAACATATTATAGGTTACACATTCAATTACCCTATATAATTCATCAGATTATTATCACAGGTATCCATAACGGATTTCACAAGTATTTCATTTGTACTACCAAATGTTATCAAACCATTTGTTCACTTAGATTTCTACAAATCATTTGTTTATCTCACCACATATAACTAGGCTCACCCAAAACTCAACATCATCTTGCTATGTTTCTTCTACCTAGTCAAACATCGGTAATTCAATAACCCGAAATCAACATGCACATAAGTCATCATCATGCAACAAATGCGACTGGGAATTCCTGGAGCTATGAAGCTCCTATGAAAACGTGTAACCATTTGTTGGAAAGGTCTTTCTGAGGAATACAACTTTTGTATTCATCCCATGACCTAGATGAGGACATATCATGCTCGAAAACGGTCTCAAAGTCCACTGCACACAGAAAACAGATTCTGCACGCATCATAAAGCCAAATGAATGACATCCATTCGTATTCTTCTTCTAGTTATGTTTACATGTAGCAGAGGCGCCGTTGTCAAAGAAATGTCGTGGTAGAATTTCATCTTCGAGCTTGCGGCAATCCACGAACTCTCTATGACGGGGATTAACGTCCGTATCAACATCGTCGCCATCAATCCTCCCCTGCTCAAAAGTACTCATCACCGATGAGTTGGTCTGAGATTACCGGCGCAGCAGAGCAACAGCCAAAAGAGCCACCTCTGATTCAAGAAACCAAGAGTCATCAGAGGCCGGAAGATCACGCTATTAAATCAAGTAGCGGCAAACATCACCACTTGGAGAGGAAAGCACTACATCTTGGAGTATCCTGTAAGGCACAAAGGTGGTCTTGGGGAACCTTGGAAAAGCATTAGGAAATAAAGGAGAAAAAGTTTGTTCATCAACAATCAACGTACCTCCATTTGAGACGGATGGTGAGAGCGATCCAGAAACAAGCTCACCCCCAACCCATTAGAAAACATAGAAGAACAAAACGAACAGGCAGATAATTCAAGTGGTGGAGAAACATATGGCGTTAAATCAGAAACATTAAAAACTGGGGAAATACCCCAATCAATGGGTAACTTCAAAAGATATGTGTTTTCTCCTAATTTCTTTAATATCAGAAAATGTCCAGCTCGTCGATTCGCCAACTTTTCTATAGTGCCCGAAGGAATCCATTCAGAGATGAGACACACCAAAACTAAATCGTCAACCTTAAAGTGAGACGCTCTTTTATGTAAGTTAGCATGAATAAGATAAGATGTATATTGTGTGGTTAGCGCTTCACTAATGTTCTTATATAAATTATGAGCATGAGAGGCAAAATCTTGTGCGAATATATTTGATCTACAATATGGCGGTAACAAAATCAAGTCAAATGGCACTGGTGCTTTATATCCATGCACGATCTCATTCGGCGATAAACTATCATGTAAGTAATAAGATGCAACTTGATTGAGTAATTCTTTTAAAAGTACACTGATGTATCATACTTCCATGAGGAGTGAACCCATGTGCTACATGACTTGACCCAAATACGGAGGATAAGGAGGTTAAGTCAGGTGGCACGGGAGCCTTATAATCAATGATGATTTTCTATAGTTGCTAATGTGTTGAAATGAGGGTCATCAAAGACAGTGGGTAAATGCGTGCGACCGGGTGTGGTATATAAGTATGTATAAAGGACACCACATCCAGAGGCACAATTGCCATTGAATCAGAATCAGTCGTAGTCAAGGATAGAACCGTAGACGAACACGTAAAGAAATGAATAATCCAATGTGACACATAGTCAGATGTACGAGGTGCGGTGATCAGACCAAATACTAGAGCGCTCAACTCACTAATATCTAAGAGGTGAGACAACGTCAGTATAGGAACAATTAGAGTGGGCATGTCACAAAAAAGCAGACTAGGTCTACTACCAGTTCCATGTCCTAAAAAGTCAACTAATGTGGGCAATTAAGTAGGAGCAAGGGTTTGTAAAATCAAACCCGGGATAAAATCTAAATCGTATTGATTTCACCCAATGTTGCCAACATCAATGAACTCTCATCCGGATGTACAACAACAGAATCGTCCAAGATTACAACTTCCTCTCTTGGAATTTCTTCCAAAACACTAGAGACATCATCCAAATAAGTGTCAGTAAAAGTCTCAAAAATTGTCAAAATTGAACCCGTTAGAATTTCTAATTCAATTTGAGCTTTAGGAAATGGTGATAATGTCAAAGAAATAGTTTTCAGGTTCTCAGCGCTAAAATCATCCAAAAATATCCATCCCTAATAAGTTAATTCATCCACAATAACACTTGGGGCTTCCTCACTCTCTGGCTCCTCAGATAAATCAAATACAATCTTAGCGGGTTCGATCGTAGACTCTATCATGATGGGTATTGTACCTGGAGAGGGCACTCAATACTTGGGTGGTCAGACACAAAGCTAGTAGGGCAGGTAATAGGCAATTGAATACTCTTACAGATCAGAATAACATCATCCCAAACATCGTCTTCTAAATCACTAGGGAATCCCTCACTGTCAGAATCATCAGACTCGTCGGGCACTATCGTACGTGAAGGAATACTCTAACCTAGCAGGTCAACTTCCAAATCAAGAGATATTATATCAACATCAGAATCCTCAGAGGTATCAGTCACTATCTCAAGTGGCTTAGATGTCGAGGCTAAAGGAGACAAAGCTCTAGTAGTAACAACTTTTGTGTCCAAGACATATGACCTATTAGGAATGGTTTCCCTAAAGGTGGGTGGTGGTCCTAAGACGGACTTTCCCTTCTGAAACGAGCGTGTCTTATTCTTATGAACGTTGTGCTTCTCAATATCCAATGCAACATTAAAAGTGGTGTTTTGGCCGCTGTGACCATATCACAGTAAATTTCCATGGATGTCGAGGTTTAACCCCTTACGAAACCTAGGTAGGGTGAGCTCTGGCGTCTCCTTTACACCACACCTAACCATAATATCCTCAAGAAGACTCATATACTCAGAGACCGACTTAGTTTCTTGTTTAAGAGTAGACAAATCATCAAACATGTACGTTTGATGGTACGTAGGGACGTACTGGTCTGTCAGCATGACCTTCATGTCTGCCCAACTAATGAGTAATTCACCGATCTCAGCTCTTAGACATCGTTCCTCATTCAACTAGAATATCTTAGCTCTACCTAAAGGCTTCATTCTTGCCACTCGCACCTTATCTGCGTCAGTTGCTTTGTACAACTCAAAGTAGCACTCTATTTCCATGACCAAGTCTAGGAAAACTTGGGGTTCTCCCAATCCATCGTAAGATGGGGGTTTGACTCGGACGACCCTAGAAATATCAAACTCATTCAGTGCATGCGGGACATGTTGATCATTACTGTTATTGTTATGGTTATTATTTCCTTTTGCACGTTGTTTGGCGGGTTGATTACGGGGAGCCCTAAGATTTTATCTTAGGTTGTGGAGTGCCTCCCTAATAGCCATCATCTGTTCGGTGACATCCTGGAGGAGTCCCTCAATCGCTGTGGGACCGTGACCCGCATCCTGTTCGCCTGCCATATTGGAAGAAAATGCTGGTAAACTCCGTACCTAATCTAATGCTCATGTAGTGAATAAAAGACTCTGACCCAAATAAATTTTTATAGATAGATTTATTCCCTCTTAATAACTAAGGCAATAAAATATTTTTTTTATTTTTTTACTGAAAATAAATAAGAGATTATTAAAAAAAATTAATTTTTTTGCTGAAAAATAAAAATTTAGGCCGCTACTCGCAGACCAGAATTTTTTTTTTCGCAAATAAGTAGTGATGGATAAGTGTGTGTCGGTGCACTAATAAAAAAGGGGAGGGTGCCAATTAGGAAAATGGCATGAACCTCCCTCTGATACCATATTGATGCAGGCTCACGCATTGACACAACCAGATTTTTCACTCCCATAAATTCCAACGCAGCGCACCCACTAAGCAATTATATCAATTAAATGCTATAAGCCAATCTTCTTTCCATCTAAAAGGACCCACCCAGTCTGATCGAGTGATGGATGTACCAAAAGAGATCTACCAAAATTTGCGATTGGGAAAACGGTAGATCTCTCCCAACAAAAAAAACAAAGGGTCGCCAAACCTCTCGAACTTAAATAAAATAAGGATTAACAACAAAATCAATCGAAGAAGCCACGATAAAATTAATGCTATCAAGATTCAACGACAAAGTATTCCACCACAAAAATTATTCTAGAGGTAAAAACACACAAGTAGAAAGGCTTCGTTACACAATCGGAATGAATGATTCTGATTCACTATTTTCTGGATCGTCCTTCAACGGCTCCCCCAGAGTAACGCCGGATGGAGAGAAAACTCATCTGCCTTCGTCGCTTCATGCCGGAGTTGGAATCCACAAGGGGGGTCTTTTCCTTTGCCGAATTTCACCCAAAAGGAAAGAGGTTGGTTGGTTTTGGTAGGGATGAGGGTGATCGAATTTATGTAGAGGAATGGTGGCCGGGTTTTGAAAGGGAGGATAGAGGGTGGAGGAGGAGAGGCCGAGAGAGAGGAAGGGGGAGAGGAGGTCGGCTATAAGAGGGGGAGAAGTTCTTGGCTGAATTTTGAAAAGGAGGGGGAAAAAGATCTCAAGGAGAATTTTAGGGATTCAAATTCTTATCATTCATTATTCTATCAAATCCTTCATAACCATGGCTATATATAGCCTACACCACTACATCTCCTCCATTCAAAATTCAAAATGAAACTATGATGGTTATATGCACCCATCATGAAATAAAAATAATACAAAAATTAAATGCATGAAATTAAACACACTTGATGGTTATAGACACCCATCATCCATGAAATGATATAAAAATTTAAAATAAAAATTGCTAAAATAATTATTGATAGAATATAAAATATATAACTAATTAATTTATAATTATATATTTTATTTAATGGCTGCGACAGATGTCGAGAAAAACATGTAGCGGCGACGGCATTGTCGAAGAAATGTTGTGGTAGAATTTCATCTTTGAGCTTGCGGCAATGATCGCCCCAATCCACCAACTCTCTATGACTGAGATTAATGACCGCATCATCATCGCCGCCATCACTAGGACTATTATATTGTCTGCCTGTGATCAGATCTTGTCCAAAAAACTAAGAGGGGAAAGCTTTACAGCTCCTTAGAATCGGAAAAGCAAGAAAGCAATGAAGAAGCAAGTAGGAAGTACAAAAGAGACACGAGGTCAAGTGTTCTACCACCTGATGCCTTATAGCTACTTTGAGAGGCAAATAGAAAAGAAAGAAGATAAAGCAAAGACTGCAAAGAAGCCAAACAAGGGATAGTAATTAAGGAACCATAAACATGATTTGCTTTTGAAATTTTCCTTAAGAGCTTTTGAAATGTGAACACTATTTTAAGCAAGATATTTATGATTAATGCATTTAAATATATTCATATGTTTGTGTGTGCTTTAATTTAGATTCTCAATTTTCTGTGAATGATTAAATTTTATATGTGTTAGTGGATATCATTGTCTAAGGTTTTGACTTCTTCAAATATGGGTAGATTATTGGGTCCATTGATCACAATGTCCCAGATTTGAAGAAGGCCTATAAGATAATGGTATACATATAATTGTATTTGACGCATGCTCTAATCTCTATGTATGTAGGTTGCTCTTTGTTCTCTATTTAAACAGGTTGTCTAAGCAACAATTTTATGTGGACACACGATAGGATGCTGACAAGACAGAAATCTAGCTAAGTACGGATGCGTTGAGTGAAGGTTGTTCACACAACACCAGATGGCTATAAGCATTGAGTAAATCCAAGGCAGTCAAAGACTCGCCATTGCCAAAATAAAAATCTAGTTAAGTCCAGAGGAGTTGAGTGAAGGTATTTCACTCAATGCCTAGAGCCAAAAGCGTTGATTAAAGCTCAAACAGTCAAAGGTAGAGAGAAGCTGACAAGAATTCTGGCCAAGTCCAGAAGCATTCAGTGAAGGTAGTTTACTCAACACCTTGAAGAGAAAGCATTGACAGAACATTGTTCAGTCAGAGTTGCAGAGTTGATTGATTTGGAAATTTGTCTAAGGAAAAATGTGTTGAGTGAAGTCAACTCACTCAACACCTATTCAAAAGAAAATATGTTTAAGGATAGATGCATTGGGTGAAGGTAGTTCACTCAATGCCTCTTCAATAAAACATGAAAATTCAGAAAGCATTTAGTGGAGGCAACTCACTCAGCGCACTAATATAGAGAAAATCAATTAAGTCTAGATGCATTGAGTGATGAATGCTCAATCAAAGCCTAGTCAGTCAGACTACAATTATCGATATTCATTGAGTGATGAATGATCTCTCAACGCTTGGTGGCGCAGAATTCTGCCTAAGTGTTTTGGCATTGAGTGACAAGTATTCACTCAATTCCTATATAGAATTCTCTGTATTTGGCAAAGTCCACATGTGCTGAGTCATGATGACGTTAGTAAAAATTCAAATGTTGCGGGAACAGAACAATAGATGACAAATGGTGTCGTTTGCCTTCTATACAACAATTAATGAAAAGAGAAGTTGCAGCTACCAACTCCAGGTGGTTCGACTGCTCAAAGAACCATTGGATGGCAGGATACAAAAGGGATATTCCAAGGAAAAAGAAATTAACTTTTGGAAATCGAGAGCTTCATCTTCTTCCTCACAACAAAGTTGTAGAGCTTGAAGAAATTACTTTTGCTGTTGATCTGAAAGTGCAAGACATTTAGCTGTTGTCATTCACACTTTCAACAACATGTCCAGGGAGTTATCTCTCTGAGTTATAAGAAGGAACAGTGTAAGACCTAGTTGTAGTTACTTCACAACTCAAGCAGAATATTCTTGAAGATCCACTCTTGGAGCTGTGAAGAAGATAGGACTGCGTAATCTCAGTTCAGGAAGAGGAAGACTTAGAGATTATTTCTCGGGAGTAATTCAACATAAACAACCAACATTACTTTCTATAGGATCTTAACTGATCTGAGTGTAATCCTAAACTATAAAGGCTGAGGTAGGATCTTTTCAGTAGATATGCGTTGTAGGGCCTTTATTCTTGAGTTGTAGGATTCTGGTTGAGAGTCTGTGTTGTATGAGTGGTTCTCTCTAAGGCAGGAACCAATAGTGGATCTACGTGTAGGGCTATCATCCTATCCTGAGTGTAGGACTTTGAGTTAAAGTCTGAGGTAGGTGTTCTGGAACTGATCATTGAGTTGTCGGAGAATCTTTCTCTGAGTGTAGATTCTTGTGCATGAGGTAGAACTTGGAGGAGTCTGAGAGATCCTAAGGAATCTGCGTTATTAGCTCATTGAGCGGAGTTTGGAGAGGTTGGCCGTGTGTAACACACTATTAGAAATGTGGGAGAGATAGTGGATGTACCCAGATATTGGGGAACCACTATAAAGCTAATTTAAATCTAAATCACTACTCACCTAAGTAAAAGATTGTCATAAAAGACATAAAAACATATTCACCCCCTCTTCTAGGTGTTTAGCTACTATTGAAAACAAAGTATTTCAATATCCTCTGTGGATTGTATCTTGTTGTACTTAGAGAAGACGGGAATTAATGACTTGCTGACGCTTGGTTTGCTAATTGTTGAGCTAAAGACATTGAATACTTGAAGCAGTTTTGAGAACGGAACACAAGGAGGTGCATTTGGATCAGACTTGATGGCAGATCATGCGAAGAGCTCGCTGATGGAGAGTATGTGGGATGATTACTGGATGAGAGCATGCAGGGCACCCATTAGAGAAGAGTGCATGGGGCCCTTGCCAGAGGAGAGCGCGCACAACGCTTGTTAGTAGAGAGCGCGCGTGGAGCTTTTTGGCGGAGAGTGTGTTGAGCCCTTTTTGGTAGAGAGCATGCAGGGTGCTTGTTGGTGGAGAGTGCATGGAGCACTTGTAGGAGGTGAGTGCGCGGGGCACGTGCTGGTAGAGTGCGTGCAGGGAAATTATTGGAGGAGAGGGTGCGGAGTGCTTGCAAGAGGTGAATCCGTATGGTGATTGTTGACAAAGGGCAAGCAGAGCGCTTGCTGGTAGAGTGTCCATGGTGCTTATCAAAGGAGAGCCTGCAGAGCACTTGTAGGAGGTCACCGTGCTAGGTGCTTGCCTAAAGTGCTCACTAACCAGGAGCGCGTGGAGTGCGGAGGGAAGAGGCATGCACAAGGAAGCGACATGCGCAAGAGCACATGATAAGGAAGAGCGTACAGGAGCATGCAAGAAAGAGACGTGCACAAGAGTGTGTACGGAAAAGGCGTGAGCGGGAGCGCGCAAGGAAACGACGAGCAGGAGAGTGTGCAAGGTGGCGTGATTTATAGGAAGGATGTACAGGAAAATATGACTTTAGAACTATTGGAGCTAATGGTTCACATATCCTTAGTTTTATAATATCAACTCCCATGTTGTACTTGATTACATCTAGTGTTGGGTAGAGTTTGCAGGTTTACAGGTCTAAGAAATTCAAGGAGCCCTCCTCTGGAACCTACCGCCGAGTGGTAGTAGTTAAAGCCAGGAGGTAGCCTGAATTAAATGGACAAGGCACTCTGGAATCTACCGCTCCACGCTACTCCTACCGCCCATGCTAGCTCGAGGAATTAATTCATCCAAGCTCTCGAGAACCAACCACGCAGGCGCTAACTTGATACTGCTTCGCGGTAGACCACTCAACAATCATCACGACTGATCGAATCTTCGAAAAAAATGGATTTGTGGAGATAACTAAACAACAGTAGGATGCTAGCTTGGTACTGTGTCGTGGTAGCATAATCAACAATCATGGAGATTGGCTGATGTGTCGATACTGGCTAATTCATCAAGATAACTAGACTATCAATGGGCACTAGCTTGGTACCATGATGCGGTAACACACTCAATGATCATTGAGATGGAAGAGTCGAGATGACTGGACTACCGCCGAGCGCTCTCTACCTACCGCGCCGCGCTAGCATTAGAAAAATGAAAATATTTGTTTTGAATATTTTTCCATATTTGGAGGATAGCTGTCAGGATCAAGCGCGTGAACCTACCGTCGGGCGCTAGCCTACTGCCGGCGGTAGCCTATTTTTAGAAAGATATATAAAAAGGCGCCTCATTTTATGTGTTCCTTACTAATACGAAAAGAGACTTAGATTTGCGACTCCTAGTGTTTGCCCGCCTTTCTGTGGTACGTTCTGCCATTTTCATCGAAGGAAAAGAAGACTGCCACCCTTTCGTTCGTGCACGAAGAACTCCGTCGAGCCAAGAACTATATTGACTATAATGAGTCGACCGGTTGCAAGCAGACGAAGATCACAAGCACCGACCGTGGATCCCTTGACGGAGAAATCATCAAGAGGGATATTTTAATCTTTTAAATCCATTAAACCTTTGTTGTAATCTTCCTCGTTTCTCTATATTCTTGTGGTGAGGGAAATCGATTTGGGAAGGTCATCAGAATTTGGAGATGATTTCGTGAGAAATTGTCCGAGGGATGGGAAATCTAGATCAGGTGATCTAGCGGGGCTCTAAGACCCTTCCTTATGTGGAGGTGAAGAGCCGGCTTGAAGATCTTTCATATAAGGAAAGGGAGAGAGCCAGCCGGTCAGGGGAGCAGGTCGGTATAGAAAATGAAAAAGCTTTTTCACTCATTGACATGGATCTCCGGCATTACGGGGATCAAGATTTTGTAATTATTAAAATAGTTGATTTATCTTTTGCAATTAAATTCATTTCCTACTTCTTTACTTCTGTGTACTGTTATGAATGTTAGTTTGTGTTGTCCTGAAGTGTGCATAGATCTCCAAAGGAGAATCTGCCCAAAAAAATGAGTACAGAGACATACCGCCACACGTTAGATACTGTTGGGTATTGTATCCACAATTACCTGGATTTGAGGAAGCCACCTTTCAAGCTAAGATGAATTCACAATGTATTTGATGAAACCTCTTAAGTTGTACTTGCAGTTATTCCATGCTAAGTGCACACGAATGTCACGGTGCAGTAGGTCAATATACACGGGTCTGCACGACGTAATCCCTCATTGAGCAGATCAGTGTGTTGGCCTACGTGTACTCTCTCTATTAGAGTGCACCTACTTTCAAGTACAGGGCCGTGTTTATGCAAGAGAAGACAAGGTGCAAGGATGGGTCAAGGAGCAGCTCTTGGGTGGAAAGACGAAAACTCGTCTAAGTATAATTCGACGAGAATCACCAAGTGATTCTCGCCGATTCGGCGAGAATCATTAGTGATTCTCGCCGACTCTTTCCGGCTACCTCAAAACAGTGCCAAGTAAGATTCATCGAGAATCACTAGTGATTCTCGCCGAACCCATCGCTGAGCAGATCATGAATACCAAGTAATATTCGTTGAGAATCAACAAGTGATTCGGCTAGAATCACTAGTGATTCTCGACGAATCGTCGAGAATCACTAACTGATTCTCGCCGATTCGTCGAGAATCACCTGCGATTCTCGCCGATTTTTACTTAGCGATTTCTCTGGAAACTGCTGGACCGGATTCTGCCGCTGGCACTATTTTGAACCGGATTTCGGGTTTCTACTTATGGGAACCACAACGGTTATATTGAAAGTGTCTACAGTGTATAAATACACGGGTATTTTTGAACAGTGATAACTGCGAAGAAGAAAAGAAATACGCGAGCCGCGACGTGACCTAGATCGCCGTTTCCGCTCCGCCGCCGCCGCCGCTCGCGCCAAGTTGTTCGCCGGTTGATCGTGGTTTCGCCCAGATCCTCCTGCGACAGAAGCCTAGCTAAGCTCAGCGTCTCACGTGTCTAACCGGAGATCTCTTGTCTCTCGATTTGTAGATCGGGAAAATCTTCCCCATCCGAATCGATCGAGACGATTGATCCTAGTATGACCGTTGGTAGACCTAGCTAGCTTCGCTACGAAGTTTGGATCTCTAAGTACAGCAGCTGCACAACGTCGTCGCCGCCGATCCCGTAAACCTTGTCGCCGCCCATCTTGCCGCCGCCGGTTCCGGGGAGATCGTCTCCAAGAGAGATCTAAGGTTGTGGACTCTTTGTGGACTTCAAGAACACGTCGTCAACAAAGAGGGACACCTTAGTCTCGAAATAAAGTTTGTATCTCGTGTACATTCTAGTTTTACTTTTGTTGTAAAGGAACTTTTGTTCCGTGTTGTAAGGGTTGGGTGCAACCCGGTTTGTGGGAGTGTTGACTCCTACGTATGGAAGGGTTCCTTCCGATAGTGCAAGGATTGTATTTCAATCCTATTGGAGAAGTGACCGAGTCGTCCCTTGTTGGGAGATAGGTCGAAGGGGGAAAGTGGATGTACCCAAGTCGGGGAACCACTATAAATTGCCTGTGTATTCTGTGTGCTGTGCTGTTTATTTTTATTGTGCAGGTACAATCTTAAATTCCGCAAAAACGCTGCACGTCACCTATTCCCCCCCCCCCCCCCCCATAGGTGAACATAGTTGACACTAGGTGGACTTACAAGTGGTATCAGAGCCAGGTTACTCATCAAAAAGGTTTACACCTTGAGTAGTATCCTGCCACCGGTGTCAGAAGCATGGAGCTGGATTATGAGATATCGCCACTAAGACTTCCCGCATGTACAAAAGAGTATTATCCCGTCTGGAGGATGAGGGTGTCATATCACTTGGAGGCCATCGATCCTCGAGCATCTTTCATCCGGGAAGAGGGTCCTTTTATTCCTATGAAGACCTCCTGCGCTGGAAAGAATATCGAAGTGCCCAAGTGCATTGCAGAGATGTCAGAGACAGAACTGTCACTATTTAACTTGGACAAGAGGATTCGTCAAATTATCTTGGATATCTGATCTAGAGCTTCTCGCTCTAGATTGGAAAAATGTAGGACGGCTAAATCTATGTGTGTGATGATCTCAGAGCTGATGGGGGGGTTAGAGAAAGCTGGAATCTGCTGTCAACCAGAGGACGAAGCCTATGTGGGGGTCTTTACCTCTGAAGATGAAGGCAAGGATCTCTCGGACAGCATCAGAGCTCCAGTGTCCGTGTCAGATACTGAAGAGGCCAGTGAGGAAAGCAGCTTTGATGAGGATGACACAATGGTCACTGGCTCTAATGATAATAACACAGAAGAGCAGGTAACTTCTTCATCCTGCCCCGTCTCTCTTGAAGTTTCTGAAGACAGGAACTGCCTTCCTTCAGAAAATGCTGATTCCCTGAAGAGAGCCCTTCAAACAAGCAACCTACTTGCTGAGGAGCAAGCTCAAGAGATTGCTCGACTGAAGATCTTGTTGGTTCTCCAATTAGCATCCAACAAGGTCAAGGACTCTAAAATCTCAGCTCTAGAGAGTAGTCTAGATAATGAGAAAAGAATAGTATCAAACTTTTCCAAGGTTGATGCTATAAAGAGAAAACAAGAAAATGGGTGGATCTCCCGGATTATCAATTCGTGGAGAAATGGGGAAACGGTATTCCGACCCCCCACTCCAAGCAGGAAGGAAACTCATCATGCCTTCAGGTATGACCACAGGAACAATCGTGGTCACTGCAAGGGTGATATGTCCTCATGTGGAGACACCCGTAGTGCAAGGGCCGTCGTGGCCACCCATGAGAGAATACATAAGGCTCATTCTGAGCCCTTTGTATTCACTGCCACTGCCTCAACTCGGTGTGAATCTGCATGTACCAGCTCACAGAACACTTCTCACCACCCGAGGACACAGGACAGGGAAGTTAGAAGTCATGGTGTAAGTTTTCATGGGGCCTCAGGAAGGGGGATTCCTGAAAGGAAGGCACCACCTCCCCGGCCTCATGACGCTCGCAACATGCATTCCTTCCACCCTTCCACGTGTCATGGTGGAAGAGGAAGTTTTGTTAGGAGATCATGCCCTATCCCGTTGAGACCTAGGACCGTGACTACCTCAGTCACTAGATCAGGTCAGAAACGGCGATACAACATTCACCCGTGTTGGTGCTGTGGCAAAGTGGGACACTTTGTCATCGACTTTTGGCACAACCCCTCTGTGTCAAGGGAAAGGGCCTATCCACATTTTCTGAGCAGAGGTAGCCTTCCTGACAGGTTTTCTGAAGGAAGGCAGTCGAGTGCTTATGCTAACAGGAACCTAGGACCCAATATGATTTGGGTTCCTAAGGTAAAGTAATTCTTTCTTGCAGGATAGTCTAGGTTCCCGTGAATATGATGGGAAATAGACAGTAGGTGGCTCAAGACTAAATTGGAACAAGCATCTGGAATAACAGATGTGATATCTACTTGAGCATATTCACATTGAGCTCCTGAAATGTTTTACCTGAGGGACTAAATGATAACTCTCATAATCCCAGGTACGTTTGATCAATTCCAGGACTTGAGTCATATTATATTCACATTTACATATATATATGTATATATAGTTATACCTATATTTACACCATTGTGTGAGTACATCTAAGGATATGTTAACATGGTAAACATAAACCATAGATACAATATTGAGATTTATCGAAAATTCCCCTGGTAGACTCGAGATCTAACGTCTACAGGCTTAAATTAGTTCACTAAAAACTAGCGTAAATTGGCCTTACGAAGTATTTACATACTTAGAAGATGCTTAAATTAATTTATATGGAAAAGCCGGCTCAAACCCTAATAGCTTGGCTTTAAGGAGTATCTATATAGTTAGAAGACTTTCAAATTAACTTAGACAAACGGATACCGTGAGAATCCCATTTAACTCGTCGAGCTTGGCTTTAAGGAGAATCACATTTAAGGAGAATCACATTTAAGGAGAATCCCATTCCAGCCGACTCTTCACATTCCTTACGAATCCCGCATGGTCTTCGCCGAATCGTCTTCCCGCAAGGTTCTCGCCAAATCCCGCCGAACTACGCAGGAACCTCGCCGAATCGTGCAGGCTTCCATCGAACTCCGCAGTATTTTCGTCGAGCGAAGAAGAACTCCGCAGGACTCCGCAGGAAACTCACTAGGAATCGTGCAGGCTTCCGTCGAATCCCGCCAAATCCCGCCGAACTCCGCAGGAAACTCACCGAATCCACTAGTTTCTCACCGAAGGTTTCTCGCAAGAATCCCGCCAAAGTTTCTCACCGACGATCTCTCCCGGTTTCGATTCTTCCTTCCAGGAATTTCTCCGCTCGAACTAACTCACCGTCTACACCTTTAGGTAACCACCCCCTCTCCCTTACTTGGACTTGATCACTAGTGTCGCTTCCTTTTTGATTTTTGATTAAGCATAGAGTAGGGCTTCTCTCCCTAGATTCGCAATGGCTCCAAGGACAACCGCTGGGCTGGTCACTGGATGCGAGCTTATTCGCACAGGGTTCTCTCATACCTCTGACGAATTCAGAAACATCATTCTGATGTTGGAAGAGGCTGGGCTCTCATTCGTCCTGGAGCACCCGTGCAAAATCTTGGACAAAGAGGTGCTGGAGTTCTTCGCTACCGCAAAACTCCGGAATGGCGACTCTCTTATCAAAAGCAAGGTGGTTGGGGCAATGATCAAGATGTCTGCCAGCAAGCTGACCCGCTTCCTGCAGCTCTCTAGCTCGAAGCATGAGGACTATTTTGAGGAAGAAGATAAAACCAGGACTCTCTTATTCTGTGGTCTCCCACGAGGAACTCGGTCAATAAAGCGCAGGGATATGAATGAAGAAGGGAAGCTTCTGTCAGACATAATCGGAAAAGTACTCATCTGCAAGCCAGGCTCTCATGACCATATCTCTGCAGACATGTTCAAGATCCTTGTGGCAATTGTCTGCCAAAAAAGGTCCAACTGAGGGGATTTGCTGTTTGAGAAGATAAAGGACACCCTGAGATCTCCGAGCTTTGGCCGAATCATAAGTCTGTATCTCAATCAGCTGAATGGAGACAAGTATGACATGAGTAATGGTGTTCCTCTACACTACTTAAAGAAAATGGACTCTAGTGTTTTTGACAGATGGGAGAGGCGAATTGGGCAGGCTGCCATGGAAGAACAACATGACGTATCTCCATCAATTATCCACAGTGAAATTCCTGACGCTTTGACTGCAGGAATTGAGGGGGAGTCTCTACCCACTGATGCTCACATCGTATCTGACATCTCCCAGATAGCCAGAGATGCGGTGGCAGCTATACAAGAAGACAGTGAAGCTGTGCCGGAGAATGAGGAGGCCCTAAACCTGAACAATCTAGGAGCCGGAGGTGCGGTAGAGGAGGCTGCTGATGAAGAGTTGGAAGATGATGCTGATGAAGATGATTTCATGGATGATGAAGGAGAGGAAGACGGCAATGAGGGACAAGAAGCATTGGAGACTCAGGATCTCATTGAACCTCCATCTGACAAGCACGCACCTGAAATCATTCCTGAAAACATTGGTGCACGAGTGGAGGGGGAGTCCGAGAAATCTACAGATGCTGCCAGTATTCCTCCCGTAGAGGCTGTGCTCGTGTCCAGCTCTACCAGTGCATCTGATGAAGAGCAAGGCCAAAGAGTGCCTCAGGAGCTTCCACTACGAGATGATATAGCCAATCACGTCGTGAATGTCATTCAGGGCATAGTGGATGAGCTTAAAGCATCCTTTGAGAACGCTCAATCTAAAATGTTGAAAAGGATTAAGAAATCTGAAAATCTCATGCTCAAGAACATGGTGGAGATCAATCATAAACTTGACATGATGGAGTTTGTCATAGATTTGGAGCTATGTACTTGCCTTATTTCTAAGGCAGCGTACTGTATGGTCCCGCATGAGCTGGAAGAGTTGCGTACCCAGCTAGATGAGTTATTGCAGTATGAATTCATTAGGCCAAGTTCTTCGCCTAGGGTTGCTCCCGTGTTGTTTGTTATGAAGAAGGATGGATCTATGAGGTTGTGCATTGACTCTAGAGAATTGAATAAGGTAACTATCAAGAATCGATATCCCTTGTCGCGGATATATAATTTGTTTGATCAGTTTCATTACAGCTTGGTGTTTTTGATGATTGACATTCATTCGAGCTACCATCAGTTGAGAATACATGAGTTGGATGGTCCGCGTACTGCTTTTTGTTCTCTGCATGGAAATTTTGAGTTCTTGGTGATGTCTTTTGGATTGACAAATGCAACATCTACTTTCATGGACATGATGTACAGTGTGTTCAAGGATTTCCTCGACAAATTTGTGGCCTACAATGCAGTGGTAGCGCTACCGCCGGCAGTACCTCCTAGTGAGCAATGTTATCTTAGGCATGTCTCGTGGAGACCTGGTGGTCATTTTGATTGTGAGGCTTATCTCGTGGATACCTGGTTGCCATTATTTTGAGACTATCTCATAGAGACATGAGGGCTATTGTGATGAGTTGTGAGTCTGAGGGGCCCAATGTATGTAAGACCCATCTCCCAAAACATAAAACACGGCACGATAAGAGTGCTATGCCTAGAACAGCCGCCTTGCTATAGCGCTAGCGCACAGGCTAACCTGCACCATACGATGCCCATCCTGCCAGCTAATCATATCATCCATGCCAACCCAACTTAAAGAATATAAAAGCAGAAGTCAAAACACACACTAGTATATAAGTCCACGACTACAATAAAAGGCAGAAACAACGAAGGCTTCTAAACATCAGAGTACATGCCCCTAGGGGATACAAAAGTGTCCCTCTACAAAACAGTCACATCAGTTACTGACGGAATCGATGGTGACGTCCCATCAGGCCCTATCGCCCTGGCCTGGATGTCCAACTACGTAATCTGGTGCTGCTCTACCTGCATGGTTCCCTCCCAAAAAGGAAGACGTAGCAACCGTTAGTCATAAAGACTAAGTGGCTTTCCATTAGCTCCCTCGGCGACTCCTCGGCACCGGGCAGAGAAAAGGATAAGGTACAATATATATATATATATATATATATATATATATATATATATATATATATATATATATATATATATATATATATATATATATATATATATATATAAAGAGCGGTAGTACAAATAAGTGGCATAAGAGTAGACTGTATCAGTGTATATCAGAATAACACAACAAATGATTATATAAATCTTCTTTAAAAGGTCTACCACAAGCTTTAGTAAATAGTATAGAACTACGATAGAGATTAACTCAACTTATATGAATGCCCATACAGACATATAAGTTGAGGATCGGCTCAACAGTAAAGTAACTTATCGTATAAGAGTACCCATACAAACGTTTATGATAAGGATCTTGTGTATGTAATGTAATGAAATGATATGATGGAATGCTAAGAATCGCCCATGATCACGCACATGCAATTGCTATGGACATAGACTTGTAGTTCCAACTTTTTGAGCAGGCAGCTAACTTCTGAGGAGTCAACCGTAGTGGCCAGACGGTGATAGTGGAGTGGGCTTCTCCACTACTGGGCGGGCATCCACACTACCAAGCCTAGGCCTACTTACAGCTCAATGCTAAGAACAAAACAGCAGAGCTAACATGTGTACTACGACCTAGAAGGAGACTCGAGTAGATTTGCACCGAGGACCAAGCCCAACTTGCCTATGTTGTGGCATGGAAGGAGACTATGTGAGCATATCACCACATGGACAAGCCCAACCATCCTCTTAGTACAGAAGGAGCCCCGGGAATGAGCACCGAGGACCAAGCCTAACCGCCCAAGTTCCATCTGTCAACTCCCATCGATATGACGACTAGCGAGCCTGTAGACCTGCCACACTATCCTTAACCCTATATTACGACACCATGTGTTGACTCACACCGCATGCAATTTCACATTAACGTAGCACGGAAGGAGCCTATGAGAGTGTATCACCAAAGGACCAAGCCCAACCGTCTACTTGGCGCGGGAGGAGACTCGTGAAGTAAACACCGAGAAGCAAGCCTAACCGCCAAATGTATCTTTTCATCATTACCAAACCAAAGTGTTCAGTCACCCGAACTTACATAATTTCACATTCTCTTGCGCCATGACAATTAAGGGTTCATCTTCAAAGCAGGTGGGAAAACCACCTCATACAACATACAATCCACATTGCTACCCGTAGGGAGACACGACTCTATGCAGTGGACCACTTTACATTTTACTTATTTGGCAAGCCTCATGACCAAGCATCAATCTCTTCTAATTTCTTTCAAGGATCAAGCATCAACCAACTATTATGTTTCCATCACGGTAATCACATCAACACAAGATAGTTCATTTACAGAGCGTCACATCTTCTTCCAATCCTATTCCATTCCCCAATTTATTATCATGCCTAGTTGTGTTTCCAAACCATTTATTTAATACATTTCCATAGGTACAAATTCACTCAAAACCCCAACAGTTAATCTTACAATTTCCATGCTCAACCAAGCCCAATCATATACTAACTCGAGAGAATTAAACACAAGGTACCAACTGTACAGCCAATTCAATCAAAGATTCCTGAGTCTACGATACTCATATGAAGGCGTGATACCATCCGTTGGAAAGGTATTACAATGGACTACAACTTTGATATTTAGTCCATCACCCAGATCTCATCGCAACCAACTTGAAATTAGCCTCGAAGCTTGCTGTGTTCAGAAGACAGATTTCTGCACGTTTGTAGCCAGCAAGTTTTAACAGACGTTCCTATGGCTATAGACCTCACATGAAGACATGCAACTACTCGTTGGAAAGATATTTACAAGGGCTACGACTTTTGTGTTTAGCAGAAAACCAAGATCTAGATGAATCATGTCCGAAAATGGGCTTGAAAATCGCTGCGCGCGGAGAATAGATTTCTGTGCGCATCTCAAAGTGAAACGAACATCATCAATTCATCTTCCTCCTCCAACCGAAATTCCCAAATCACATCCAGAATTCCTCCTCCCTTATTCACCCTTAAAAGCCAACTTTCTTCACGAAACCAAGTCCTCATCTTCGCATTGGAGGAAGGAGTGGTCAAAGACATCTTATCTCTAGGACACAAGTTCTAGCATGACATTCTCTTAGGAAACTTCTTCTCCCGAATCAAGACTCCTTTGAGTTGATATCTCTCCTAGGAATAACTAGAGATCTAACACCAAATGAGACGGTATGAAGCGCACCTCATTTACGACGTTTCCTACCAAGGATCTTGTCACCCTTCTTTGCGACATATTCTTCTCCATCGTTAGTGTCTGTTCTTTACGGACAAGAACAACTCTTCCTCCTAGAAATCTGACTCCGGCAACTTCGTTTCTCTCTGATAGTTTTGCACGGTTACTGCTCGTCAAAAGAAGCGATGATAGCGGCCAAGGTTTTCAGTTTGTTCCTTTTATAGTGATTTATTAGGTCAATTCACTTGCCACATGTCGTCATGCAAGTGGACCTCCCATTGTTAGCCAAGTAAAGGCTTGTTTGAAATGATCGGTCTAAGAAAACCAAGCCGCACTCATCCCGAAATCCGGTTCAACCTGCCTACACAGGACTGTAGATTCTTCCTGGGCCGAAAAATGCACAAATCAAATTCGGCGAGTATCAGCTTCCATACTCGATGAATCAACAAGTATAGTCAGGCATATTCGACAAATCCTCCTTCAATCCCGCCGAATCGGCTTAGCGATATTCCCCAAATTCGTCGAATATCCCTAGCGATATTCGGCGAATTGGCCTTGGCCAGAATTCCAATTTTGATCCCGTCGATATTCGACGAATTCGTTGAATATCCTTAACGATATTCGACGAATTCCACTTAGTTATTTCTCCAAATCCCGGTGTCGACTACGTCGAGTGTCACCCTGCGATACTCGATGAATAGAGACCATACTCGACGAATTTGTGTTCGACGAATTCAGCTCAGTTCGACGAATTTAGCTCAGTTCGACGAATTAATTCTTAGCTCGACGGATTGGTGTTAGATGAATTTAGCGACCATACTTGACGAATTTGTGTTCGACAAATTCAGCTAAGTTCGATGAATTTAGCTAAGTTCGACGAATGAATCCTCAGCTCGACGGATTCGTGTTTGACGAATTTAGCGGCCATACTCAGGGAATTCTTCAGATATCCTCAGCAATATCTGACGAATTTCCCTTGGACATTTCCTCCAATGATAATCAACGAATTCGTCGGATATCCTTGATGATATCCTTGATGATATCCGACAAATTTCCCTTGGTCATTTTCCCCTTTGATTCGTTGGGTAACATTCTGCCTAACCATTCATCCAACGGACTAGGTACTTTTGCCAGTGCACCCCGAGCCTGAGTTAAGTTTCTTGATTCAGAACGCATGCATGGGGCCTAGCGCAAAATGAGACGTTACAAATCTTATAAACAATACGAAAGTTTTCATCCCCGAAATCAGGCTAAGACTATGGAGTAGTAAAGCACGAAATTAAATTAAGAATATGCTTCTATGGTTATCTTGGGAAAACAACTACGGGTAGCGATTTAGCATTAGGTCCACCGGTTCCCAAGTATACTCATTCTTCTCATGATTAGACCACAAAACTTTCACCAACGGGGCACTTTACCGCCGCAAGCTCCTCGTTTCGGTGTCCATAATCAGCACAGGCTCTAGTCGAATAGATCAATCATTTGCTACTACACCATCTATGGTGAGGACATGTTGCTCAGGCTGTATTAGTGCCTTCCGAAGTGACAACACATGGAACATGTCATGTAGATTCTCTTGCTCTGGTGGTAGCTCCAACCGATAGTCCAAAGGGCCAATCTTTTCCAATATAGCATAAGGCCCAACGTACCTTGGACTGAGCTTCTTCACACCACGTACTTGTGATACTCCATGTATAGGTCGGAAGTTCAGGAACACCATGTCACCTACCTGAAATTCCACCATTTGGTGCTTTGCGTTATAATACTTAACCTGCCAACTTTGAGGCTCAAGCATGTGGTCCTGTATTAACCTAACAACAACAACTGTGTCATCAATATACTCAAATCCCAACACCTTCGGATTTTCATCTTGCACCCATGACAAGGGGGTTCTACACATTCTTCTATAAAGGGCTTCATGGGATGCCATCCTGATACTGGCCTGATGGTTGTTGTTATATGAAATTCTACTAGAGTCAAGAGTCTTTCCCATGGCTATCCTCTATCCAGTACACACAATCTTAATAAATCTTCCAAGGTTCTGATGGTCCTCTCAGACTGCCCGTCGGTCTGAGAATGAAATGTTGTGCTGAAGGTAAGGCGCAAAACCAAATACACTTGTACTGCCATCCATTCTCTAGAGGTGAAACAACCATCCCAATCAAAAACAATCATCTATGGCATGCCATGGTACCGTAGAAACTGCTCCATAAAGAGGCGCACCAGAACGTCTACATGTGCCTCTTTCTTCATAAGAATGAACCTGGCTACCTTTGTTAGGCAATCCATGATTACCCAAACTAAATCATTCCTTGATCGTGAGTGAGGCAAACAATGAACGAAGTCCATGGAGATATCCTCGAACTTCAACTAGGGGATAGACAATGACTGTATTAATTCTCCGGTGCACTTGCATTCCGCATTCACCATTTGGCAGGACTCATAATGCGTAACAAAGTATCTGAGGTCTATCTACATTCCAGGCCAACACATGGTCTTCCACAAGTAAGCGTAGATCTTGGCAAAACCAGGATGCACTGAATACTGAGAGCAATGTGCCTCTCTCAAAATATCTTCCCGAATTTTACCGCCTTCGGGAATCTAAAGACGGCCACAGAAATGAATGAGGCCCTCTTTTAGGGAATACTCGTCAGTAGACCCATATTTAATTGACTCGAACACTAGGGCCAGAGCAGTATCATTTCCTTGCTCTGCCCAGATTCAGTCCCGAATATCACAAACAATGCTCATTGCGGTTAAGTACTTCGTATACCCTTCAGAATGGTCTCTATACACCAAGGTATTCTCCATCTCTTCAAGCATCCGAGCTAATTTCATACTCAACAATCGGGACTCAGGGCTCGTTTTCGGTACCTTCCTGCTCAAAGCATCTGCTACAGAATTTGCATTTCTGTTGTTGTAGTTCAAGGTAAATTCATAATCACATAAAAATTCTAGCCACCGTCGTTGCCACAGGTTCAGCTCCTTTTGAGTATGAACATATTTTAGACACTTATGATCCGAAAATATCTCATAGTGGACGTCATATAAGTAATGTCTCCAAACCTTCAAAGCGAACACTACTGCCGCCAACTCCAGATCATGAACTGGGTAATTAGATTCTTCATTCTTCAGTTGCATTAAAGCATAGGCGATCACATGTCCGTGCTGCAACATAACTCCCCCCATCCTTTGATATGATGCATCACTGTAAACTTGAAATCCCTCATTTCCAAATGGAAGGACTAGGATAGGTGTGGAGGTAAGTCTATCCTTCAACCCTTGGAACATGGCTTCGCACAAGGGTATCCACTCATATGGCACATCTTTCTTCGTTAGATGGGTGAGGGGGATGGCTATCTTTGAGAATCCTTTCACAAACCTGCGGTAATACCTGACATGTTCAAGGAAACTCCACACATTGGCTGCTGACTTCAGAGGCGACCATTCCATAACGGCACGCACTTTGGCCGGATGCACATCTAACCCAGCACCTCTGATCACGTGTCATAAAAAGGCAACTTCTCGGAGCCAAAATTTACACCTACTGAATTTGGCAAACAAGGTATGCTCCTTTAACTTCTTCAGCACCAGGGTCAAGTATTCTATGTGCTCCTCCTCCATCTTCGAATAGACCAAAATGTCATCGATGAAAATGATAACGAAGACATCAAGGTACAGCTGAAACACTTTGTTTGTCAGGTTCATGAACGCTGAAGGGGCGTTCGTGAGCCCAAAAGGCATCACAGTGAACTCATATAGCCCATACCTCGAGCTAAACATAGTTTTCTGAATATCTTCCTTTTGTATCCTCAATTGGTAATACCCTGAGCGCAGATCGAACTTGGAAAACACGTGTGCTCCCACCAGTTGATCGAATAACTCATCTATCTGAGGTAAAGGGTATGTGTTCTATATCGTTAAACGGTTGAGTTCCCAGTAATCTATACATAATCGTAAGGTTTCATCCTTCTTCTTAACGAACAGAACAGGGGCTCCCCAAAGTGATGAACTGGGGAGAATGAACCTTGATTCTACCAGTTCTTGCAACTGAACTCTAAACTCTATGAGTTACTTCGGGGCCATTTTGTAAGGGGTCCAAGAGATTGGCTTGGCACCTGGTACTAGCTTAATTTGGAAGTCCACTTCTCGATGCGGGCTTAATCCGGGCAGCTTCTCGGGAAATACCTCAGGAAAATCCCGTACCACTCGCACATCATTCATATCTATTGTCATTTGTTTCAATTTGAAACATATCTTGTAAAGTTCATCCCCCTCATGTGGGCTTTCAAGGCCTGAATTAAAGATAATAAGTTGCGAGGTGCAAATCTAATACCTTGAAAGTCAACTTCTGAATCCCTATGTCTCAAGTAAATTCGCTTCTCTGAACAATAAATTTTTACGTAATGCTAATCCAACCATGCCATGCCCAAAATCAGGTCAAATTCTGGCATTCTCAAAACTGTGGCTGGTGTATCAAAGATCCTTCCTCCAAGAAGTATCTCCAATTTGCACTTGCCGTTTGCCGTCATATCAGAGCCATCTGGCAGGCGTGCTTTCTGAGGAATACCAGTGAAGTATTGCACTCCTTCCAAGCCTCTAACGAAGTCTGCCAACACAAACGAGTGTGTGGCACCGGTATCAAACAATGTATAGTCAGGTTTCCCACCAACCATCACAGTACCTAGGTATCAATTGCAATGACTCAAAACTAGGCTCATAGCATATCTTAAACAATCCAAAGGAAATGCTTGTAACACAAAAACTAAACTAAGATGTACCTGCAATCACCTCCTGAGGGCCTCTCTCCTACGCCATGTCCAGCGCAAACACCTGATCCCGAGCATGTCCTGGGTTCCTTCCTCGTGGTACTCGTCCCCATACACTCACATGTCCCTGTCCTCGTGGAGTAGCTGGAGGGAGTGCAGGAGGAGCATTCCCACCTAACTGTGGGAAATAACCCCGGATGTGGCCTGCCTGGTTGCATTGGAAGCAAATTCGCTCATTCTGTTCCCTAGGTTGCAGATATATTTGTTATGGTGGAGGTAGTGCCGTTTGCGGTGTCGGACGCTCCATTTTGAAATTCTAACAGTATCGACCATCGCCCTTATTGTTTCCTCTTCCCTGGTTGTCCTGGCTCCTTTTATAATTGGGGCCAACCTCCATTACACCCTCAGCGAGTCTCTTATTACTCCCAAAATGATCTGCCTCCAACCATTTTGGCATGTCGATGATCTCAGCTTGACTCGAGTCTGCTATAAATAAAATGGCTTGCCTCAGGGGATCCCACATGCCTTTGTATGATCGTTTAGCATAACCTCGAGCACCTAACTTGTATGAATCAGCAAACCTTGCCAATTGATGAAACTCCCTCTGGTATTCTGTGACCGACTTGGATCCCTGCTTTAGCTGTAGGAATCTTTCTTCGAGTTCGACTCTGGCAGTCGACAGGATGAAATGTTCCAAGAAATCTCCCGTGAACTATGTCCAACTGATCTCCGTATAAACTCGGCCCTGGAAGGTGCAACGCATCAGGGACTTCACCATCTCTTGGCATGTAGTTTCATGAAAGACATTACAAATGTCACAGTCATGTTGGCTGGGCCATGGATTCCAGCTAAAAGCTCCTATACTGTGTCGACCATTCTTCCGTCCACATGGATGACTATGTCTCGAGGTAGGTAGGAGGGGAGAGAGCCCGAAAAGTGTTCAAGCATTGGGTCCTGTTAATGCATTGGGTCCTGTTGAGACCTAAAAGCATCCACGATGGCTGTGAGCGTCTATCGCAACTCTGATTGCAAGAATTGAGTGTGTATGGGATGGGCAAGAGTGCCCCCACTGGCTCAATGTGTACTGGGATCTACACATAAGGTACAAACCTAAGGTCAGGTTGGTTAATCGTAAGATCAAAATTGGACATACATATTGTGAATTACATATGGGCACACCACTGCTTCCGCTAAGTCAGTTTGACCTCAAACTAAATAATCGAACGGGAGTAGCGCCATTGTTCAATTACTTCTTTATTTTAGGATCGTACCTCCAAGTGATACCATTTGTAATACCCCTCTCTTGGAACACAAAACACGGCACGAGGGGAGTCTTATGCCCAGAACTGCTACCTTGCGGTTGTGCTAGCGCATGATCGAACCTGTACCATAAGATTCTTATCATGCCTGCTAATCATATCATCCATGCCAACCCAACATAAAGAATATAAAAAAAGAATTCAAAACACACACTAGTATATAAGTCCACGAGTATAATAAAAAGAAGAAGCGACTAAGGCTTCTAGACATCAGAGTACATTCCCCAAGGGGCTACAAAAGTGTCCCTCTACAAAACACTCACATCAGTCACTGACGGCATCGACGGTGCCATCCCATCAGGCCCTATCGCCCTGGCCTGGCTGTCCACTTGCATAATCTACTGCTGCTCTACCTGCGGGGTTCCCTCCTAAAAAGGAAGATGTAGCAACCGTTAGTCACAAATTCTAAGTGGCTGCACATCCGCTCCCCGGCGACTCCTTGGCACCGGGCGGAGAAAAGGACAAGGTACAATATATATAAATAGCGATAGTACAAACAAGTGGCATAAGAGTAGACAGTATAAGTTTATATCAGTATAATACAACAAAAGAGTATATAAATCTACTTTAGCAGTTCTACCATCAACATCAGTAAATAGTATAAAACTACGACAAATGGTAACTCAACTTATATGAATGCCCATACAGACATATAAGTTGAAGATCGGCTCATCAGTAAAGTAACTCATCATATAAGAGTTCCCATACAAACTTATACGATAAGGAACTTGTGTATGTAATGTAATAAAATGATATGATGCAATGCTAAGACTCACCTATGATCACGCACATGCAATTGCTATGTCGACACAAACTTGTATTTCCCACTTTTCGAGCTGGTAGCTAACCTCTCACGCGTCAACCATCATGGTTAAGGGTGACAATGGAGCGGGCTACTCCACTATTAGGAAGGCATCCAGACTACAAAGCCTAGGCCTCCGTATGCATTAATGCTAAGAACACAACAGCAGAGCTCACATGAGTATTACGGCCCTGAAGAAGCCTCGGGTAGATGTGCACTGAGGACCAAGCCCAACTTACCTATTTCATGGCACGGAAGGGGCCTATGGGAGTGTATCACCACAGTACCAAGCCCAACCATCCACTTGGCATGGAAGGAGCCCCGGGAATGAGCACCGAGGACAAATCCCTACCGCCCAAGTTCTATCTGTCAACTCCCGTAGGTGTGATGATTGGCGAGTCCATAGACCTACCACACTATCCTTAAACCTGCATTACGACACTGCGTGTCGACTCACACCGCATTTAATTTCACATCAAACTGGCATAGAAGGAGGCTATAAGAGCATATCACCAATGGACCAAGCCCAACCATCCACTTGTCGTGGGAGGATGCTTGGGAAGTAAACACCGAGAACCAAGCCCAAATGCCCAAAGTGTCTTTTCATCATTACCAAAAAAGTGTGGTTAGTCATCCGCACTTACAACCTTCCACGTTCTCGTGCCCCATGACACTTAAGGGCTCTTCTTCAAAGCAGGTGGGAAAATAACCTCATACAGCATACAATCCACACTGTTACCCTTAGGGAGACATGACTCTAAGTAGTGGATCACTTAATACTTTCCTTATTTGGTAAGCCTCATGACCAGGTATCAATCTCTTCTGATTTATTTCAAGGATCAAGCATCCACCAACCATTATGTTTCCATCACGGTAATCACATGTACACAAGATAGTTCATTTACAGAGTGTCACATCTTCTTCCAAGCCTATTCCATTCCTCAATTTATTATCATGCCTAGTCGTGTTTCTAAACCATTTGTTTAATACATTTCAATATTGCCAAATTCACTCAAAACCCCAACAAATAATCTTACAATTTCCTTGCTCAACCAAGCTCAATCATATACTAACTTGAGAGAATTAAACACATGGTGCCAACTGTACATCCACTTTGATCAGCAATTCCTGAGTCTACGGGACTTGTATGAAGGCATGTAACCATCTGTTGGAAATGTATTACTAAGGACTACAACTTTGATATTCAGTCCAATACCCAAATAAAACCGCAACCAACTTAAAATCAGCGCCGAAGCTTGTGGCATTCAGAAAATGGATTTCTGCACATTTGAAGCTAGACAGGTTTGAACAGACTTTCCCGTGGCTATGTACCTCACATGAAGACGTGTAACCACTCATTGGAAATTATTTCTAAGGGCTACTACTTTCGTGTTTAGCCAATAGCCCAGATCTGGACGAATCATGTTCGAAAATGGCCTTGAAGATCTCTACGCGCGGAAAACAGATTTCTGCCCGCATCTCAAAGAGAAATGAACGTCATCAGTTCATCTTCCTCCTCCAACCGAAATTCACAAATCACATCCCAAATTGCTCCTCCCTTATTCACCCTCAAAATCCAACTTTCTTCACGAAACCAAGTCCTCATCTTAACATAGAAGGAATGAGTGGTCGAAGACATTTTATCTCTAGGACACAAGTCCTAGCATGGCCTTCTCCTAGGAAACTTCATCTCACGAATCAAGACTCCTTTGAGTCGATATTTCTCGTAGGAATAACTAGAGTTCTAGCAATAAGGGAGAGAGTCGGAAGCTCACCTCATTTCCGGCATTTCCGTCTATGGATATTGTCACCATTCTTTGCGGCATCTTCTTCTCCTTCGTTGGTGTTTGTTCTTTACGGACAAGAATGACTCTTCCTCACAGAAATGCGACTTCTACAACTTCGTTCCTCTCCGACGGTTTCACACAGTTACGGCTCGGCAAAAGAAGCAACGATAGAGGCTAGGTTTTTCGGTTTGTTCCTTTTATAGTGATATATTATGCTTTGGTAATTTTTAATTCAAGTACTCTTTTCATTTGTAATCATGTCTCTCTCCACCTTCTTGTGTAATTAATCCATCATGATGAGAAGCAAAACTCCATTTAGCACTTGATCATGATGAACTTTGGAATGAAATATACTTGTTTTATTGTTCTCAAAATTGTCAAGTTCTCTACTTTGGTCACTTCGATTTATGTTTGAATTTATTTACGTTAATTCGTATGTCGCGAATATATTTTTTGATCTAAGATAATCATGCAAGATGATAAAGAGATCCATGCAATCAAGGAGATCACTCAAGGATTGAAGGAGTTGCATGCACTCCTCGAGAGAGAATGACATAAATCTTCCGGATTAGAGTCAAATCTAATAGTGGGGTTCACCACCTAAAGCAAGCTTAGGGGATTGGACTGGCCGAGGGGTCTTCATTGATCAACCTAAGGATAGTCAAGAGTGTATTCTTGAGAGAGGCACTTTTGTATTTTGGGAACTTCCACGGTCGAAGTAAGTAATTTAGAAGCTTGCATTTTATTATTTCATGAAAGTTTATTTTAATCCAAAGGATTCTAGATAATGTTCTAGTTTTTAAAAACATCAAAATTTATATTTTTTAAAATCGCTATTTTTCTTAGTTTACCGAAATCACAAAACCTAATTTTGTTTGATAAAATAATAGTTCTTCCTTGTGAGTACAAGTACTCGATAACTCCGGAGTCTAAATAAGACACTTGATCCTATAGTCTAAAATGATAGGTATACTTGCCTTATTGATTTAGATTTGCGCACTGGCGTAAATTTTATTCATCAAGTTTTTGGCGTCGTTGACGGAGGATATCTTTTTGTCGATATTTTTGAAAGGGAGGTTTAATTAATTTTATCATTTTCTTTTAGTTTTAAAAAAATTTGTTTGTTTTTTCAAAAGCTTCATCTTCAATTTTTTATAATTAAAATTTCTTGCAAATGGGTCGTGCCAAGTTTTCAACCCGAAAGACCGCCTAGTACCTTGCGCACACGTCATTGGGTAGTCCTCAGGAAATCTGGGAAATTTTATTTTATAAATTTTTAATCATAATTCTTTTTGATGTATTACCCCAGGGAATGCGTCAAATCTATTTAACTTGGATACATAGATCGAGTAAACCTTATTGTGAGGCCTAAGACTCTGTGAATTCAATTCTCCAGTTTTGGTTGAGGAATCTGTCGGTGACATTTCTTATTCTTATTCTTTTATTTCTTCTTCACCATCTTCTTTTTCTACCTCCCCCACTTCTCAATTTTCTCCTATTTTGGGTGACCCAAATCCGAATATGGCCGAACAATGCACTATGTCCTATTATACACGACCAAATTTGGATGAGGCGCAATCAAGTATTGTTCGACCCGCTATTGCGAACAATAACTTTGAATTGAAGCCGGTCATCATTCAAATGGTACACCAATCTATACAATTTGATGGGATTCAAGAAGAGGATCCAAACACACATATTTCTTACATTTTAGAAATATGTGATACTTTCCAAATAAACGAGGTTTCTGATGATGCCATCTTGTTAAGGATTTGTCCTTTCACTTTGCACACCAAAGCTAAGGAGTGGTTTATTTCTCTAGTAAGTCGGTCTATCACTATATGGGTCTTGATGACGGAAAAAATTCTAACGAAATATTTTTCGCCCACCAAAAAGGCCAAGTTGCACAATGATATCTCATACTTCTCCCAAGTTGAGAGGGAAACATTATTTGATACTTGAGAATGATTTAAGGAAATGATTCGTCGTTGTCCACATCATGTAATCCCCGATTAGATACAAATTCAAACCTTTTATAATGGCATCAATTACCAAACGAGGCAACATATGAATGTCGCCGCCGGTGGAATGTTAAACAACAAGACACTGATGGCCGCCCAAGATCTTATAGAAGGTATGACCATGAAAACGTATCAGTGGAGTTCACCTCGGTCTCATCCACCTAAATCGGTCAGGATGTACGTAGTCGATATAGTTTCAAAATTATCTCTCCAGATTGAGATGCTTAATAAAAGAATATAAGAGATCAATTCTTCCTCTTCTACACCTACTTTTTAACCTTCCATAATAGCTGAAAATGTGGATTACATGGGTAATCCAAATCGGTCTCCTTTTAATTCGGGTAATAATAATTATAGTAATATTTATCACCCGGGTTTAAGGAATCACCACAACTTCCCTTGCAGTAATCTGGGGAATGTGGTACGTCCACCGAACACAATTCCACTCGGATTTCTACCACCACAGGCTCTAAAAACTCCCACTATCAAGAAGGTTTTCACCAAATATACGTCTAGTATTGACGCCAATATATGAAATCTCACTGGATCCATTCGCACTTTGAAGAATCAAATTGGGCAAATCGCATAAATGCTCTATGATTGTCAACAAGGAGAATTATCGGGAAATACAGAGCGCAACCCAAAGGAGCAAGCAAAGGCTATCACACTACGGAGCAGCAAGGAGGTAACTACTTCCTCAAATACGGTTGAAACGGAGGTAACAATTTCTACATCTACTCCTCCTAATGTTCCCATTGAAAAATAAAATTAAGGAATTTCAACCGCCTCTTCCATATCCTTTTAAATTAAAGAAAGACCGGATGGATGAGCATTACAGTAAATTCTTAGAAATGTTTAAGCAAATTCATATAAATTTACCTATTTGCGAAGCTATAGCTCAAATGACGAGGTATGCTAATTATCTCAAGGATCTTTTATCTAATAAAAAAACTTGAGGATATTTCTGCGGTTCAATTTAATGTGGAGTATTCAGTGGTTTTGCTTTATTAAATGCCCAAGAAATAAACCGATCTAGGTAGTTTCCCTTTCCATGTTTATTTGGCGATTTATTAGTAAAGCAGGTGTTGGCCGATCTTGGCGCCTTTATTAATTTGATGCCTTATTCTTTATTTAAAAAATTGGGATTGGGAGAGACGAATCCAACGAGAATAAGCATACAATTGGCGGATCGGTCTGCTAAATAAACTATCAGAATTATTGAGGATGTGCATGTCAAGGTTGACAAATTTATCTTTCCTATAGATTTTGTCATTCTTGACATAAAAGAGGACACCGAGGTTCCGCTCATTCTCGGTCGTCCTTTTCCTGCCACCTCCAAACCACTACGAATGTTAAGGCCATACGTAGCTTTCTTAGGCATGTTGATTTTTATCACCAATTTATTAAAGACTTTTCCAAAATTACCAAGACCCGCACTAATGTTTTTAAAAAGATGCCCCATTTATTTTTGATTAAGATTGTTTGCATGTTTTTTCTATAATTAAAGAAAAATAAAAAAACGCTCTCATCATGATAGCTCCCAATTGGGAACTTTCTTTTGAAATAATGTTCGATGCTAGTAGTTTTGCCATTGGTGCAGTCTTAGGACAACACATCAATAAGAATTTTTATCCTATATATTATGCAAGAAAAACACTAACCGCCGCACAAGAAAACTATACCACAATTGAGAAAGAATGATTAGCTTAATTGGTGATGAGAAGTTGGAAAACTCCATAGTTAAGCGTGCTCGGGCCTGAGTAGTACCGAGATGGGTGAACTCCTGTGAAGTTCCTGTGTTGTCTGCTTAACTGGAGAGTTTCGCTCATCAAAGGGATGTTGTGGCCAGCAACACCCCTCCAGAGGGCTGGAGAGGGTTTGGGGTGCTTGGGTTGCAGCGCGGTAGTGTCGCCTAGAGCAGATCAGTGACATTGTCATGCTAGATAGGCTAGCGGCATTATATCGAGACAAACCTGTCCAGATGGGCTTCACACAGTATGCATATTACGTACTACACATTTCTGGATCTATATGCAAAAATTATTGGTGATTACAAGAATCAAAACAACGAAAATCCCGCAACATTCCACCTTTTGGTGGGGAAAATCAATGCATATGGCAAAATAAGGACTTCACTTGTCCAAGGAGGAAGATCGTTACCCTTGGAGTTTTCTTCGGAGCCATGGCAAAGCTTTTCTACGTGGATGGAAATGAGCGCCTCACTTTTCCTCACATAAATCTAGCTTCAGATCTTTTTTTCAACCATAAAATATGCTCCAGAAACATCAACAAGATCCACCCCAAACCTGAGCTCCAGCTAAGAGTTTTCTGCTCCATAACTAGAAAGAGAGAGAATAAAAAAGGAAATAATGATTTCCTCCTTCCTATCCCTCTGCCTAAGTGGCCTCGGAGTACATCCCAAACATATGATAACTCGTCAAAACCAAGCAACGTCTCGGGTTGAAGATGAAAAAGTCCATCACCGCTCAGTTGCCGCACAATAGCCACCTGACACTAGTCTCCACTTCGGCGACATATGATTTCGACATTTCGTCGAATGGTACCACAATCGTGGAATGCAAATCGTCGAACAAGAGGGAATTCATCGAACAGAGTCTATGTTCGTCGAGCTGGCCATAACAACATACAATAGTATTTTGTCGAGCTCTGCTTGACGTTTCGTCGAGCTCTGCTCAATGGCTTTCGTCGAGCTCAGCTCAATGGCTTTCCTCAAACTCAGTTTGACGATTGTTGTCAATCTCTGGTCGACTATTGATTCGGGTACCCCTTATTCCTTTTTGGGGTGTTACAAATCAGAAGACATAAAAAGTACTTGAAGCGGGCTTTTATTGTCCTAGTACCTTCAAAGATGTTCATGCTCATGTAAGTCGTTGTGAATAATGCCAACTCTTATGTAATATTTCCCGCCTCGATAAAATGCCATTAAATTCATTTTTAAAAGTGGTGGTTTTTGATTTATGGCAGATCAACTTTGTCGGGCCACTAAAAACTTCCTTTGGAAATTGATATATTTTGGTAGCAGTCGACTATGTGTCACGATGGGCAGAAGCTCAATCCCTTCCCACCAATGATGCCCGAGTCATGACCCAATTTCTCAAAAAGTTCTTTTCACGATTTGGAGCACCGCTAGCGATAGTGAGTGATATGTCACTCATTTTTGTAACACATAATTCACTAAAGTATTATCTAAATATGACATTACACATAGATTGACCATCCCCTATCACCATAAAACAAGTGGCCAAGTAGTAGTAAATCGTGAAAAAAATTGAATATTAAAAAAATGGTTTCTACTGATAAAAAAGATTGGAAGGTTAAACTCGACGATGCACTATGGGCTTATCGGACGCCGTACAAGACTGCTATCGGTTGTACATCGTATCCATTAGTCTATGGGAAAGCATGCCACTTACCGATTGAGCTTGAGCACCGCATCTTTTGGGTGCTTATATTTTTAAATCTTAATGAAAATTTATCATTCGAGCTATGCAAATACCAAATTAATGAGCTCGATGAGTGGCGTTCCTTCTCCTACGAATGTAATAAACTATAAAAGGAGGGCACAAAATTTTATCATGATAGAAGAATTCATTAGCCGAAGGAGTTCAAACCAGGAGACTAAGTGCTCTTTTATAACTCGCATTTAGGTCTGTTTTCGAGAAAAATTAAGTCCCGCAGGTTCGACACATTTAAGGTAAAAGAGGTCTGGCCTTACGGGACAGTACCTATCTTGCATCCAGAAAAAGTTAAGTTTAACGTGAAAGGGAACCGATTGAAATTATTTTTCTCCGGTTATAATATTAATGAGCACCGAGATAAAATTATCCTCCCTAACCCGTAAATCAGGGCACCAATTTGGTGGAGCTCAAGGGCCGTAAATAAAGTGCTCTTGGGTGGCACCTATGGTTATATTATTATATATATATATATAAATTTTATATTTAGTTTTCTCAGGTTTGGAAGTTTATTGATGGATGACGGTCAGCCAGGTGCGAACATCAAGATTCATTTAAATTCTTCAAAGTCGGTAATTTTTGTTTTATTTATTTTATTCTATTTTTCTCAGTAAATTTTTAAAAAAATATGGCAATTTTATTTTTATACGCCCCAGTCATTGGCGTGACCAAACGATCATGGGAGTGTCCGACAGGCGTGTACTTCCCAGAATACATATTCCAGTGCTTGTTTCGAGTAGTAGATTTCAAAGTCTTTTCTAAGTGTATCTAAACTCCTAGAGTGGGGGCGTGGGTAATAGGTTTGTTTTAATTCTTTTAAAGTTTTGAAGTTATGATCTTAGTGTGTATTAGGGTTAGATGTTAGCTTTCAAGAATACACAACAACACTCAAGATATATAGTGGTTCCACTATCTAGCGTACACCACTTTTCTCATCCACCTATCTAGCAGTGTGCTAAATTCGGCTAACTTCTCCTTTTTCATCGGGTCCTTGATCTTACACCTCAGATCCCTCAGGATGTTACAACTCTGAGTGAACCTCACTCCTACAACTCAGAGTTAAGCAACTCCTACCTTACGCACAACTGCCCTACACTCAGAGATATACTACATCTCATACCACAGATCTTCACCAAGATCCTATCTCAGATCCATCTGGATCCTACCTCAGATCCACTCCTGGATCATACCACTCAGCTGTTATAATATATGCTTACAGTGCAGATCACACAGTGATCTTACTGCTAGAGTAAATTTTTGGATAACTGACTCTAAAGAAAATGATCCTTTGAGTCTACTTCTTAAACTATGTAAAAATAGTCCTACTTCTTCACATCACCAAGAATGTTAATCTTCAAGGTTGTTCTGCTTTTGATGAGTAGAATTATTGCAGAGCTCAATTTCTTAAAGCTTGAGTAGATTTGAAGTTTAATTTTTGTAACGACTCCTTCCGTTCATATAGCATATAATAGAAGGTCCGGCCGGGGCTCCATACCATATGCCACAAAACAAGCGGTGAAGTCACAGGTTGATATCAGAGTTAGACATCCTATCTCATAGCATTCTAGCAGAAGCTTTTAACATAAATACGGAACTCCAACCATGAATGTTCACTGATATAAATACCCACATTTTATAGGAATGTAATCCAAATACAATATTATTTGGCCTTATGGCCTTACAATTGCTCTTTATGCGTGTGGATTCCAAACATCGACATGCAGGCTGGCCACACGTCAACAAAACATAACAATTTTCAGCTTATCCTTCAAGGGCTTGCAGTAGCAGGGCAGCAACAGCAGGGACTTCAGCCTTTATATGTCCCGCTCGGCTCTCCAGCACCTACACAGGGACAGCCCACCAAACGGTTTCAAATAAAGCAACGGTCAGCATTCAGCTGACCAATTTATAACGACCCTACCACTTTCTCGGGGCAGTGGTATGCCTTCCCTGTAGGCATAGCAATTTATAGGCAGATATATAAATATCATACATTGTGCTCTCACGCACAAACAATCCATCACAACCATCAGCCACGTGGCACGACGATCCGTGCACTCAAGGCACATTCTTGGTGTATCGGCGAACCAGGGTCCCACCACCGTTCTAGGCCAAAACCCAACGGTAAAATTGAGCATTTAGTCTTTCCAGCGCACAGGCCTAAGACTCTCATTATGTGCTCCAACTGACCGCGCTTTCAGGTCTTCAAGTCGGACCGACATAACGCAGGTACGGATCAGCCACCACCCATTGCTCAAGTCGCCTTGCCATCACCAAATAACAACGTACATGAGGCTACATATAAGGCCCGGGTCGATTTCATGTTTCCTATTCGACACGAGGCCTTTTTAAGAGCTCATCAAGCTCACAATAGCCACACGGTCCACCAAGGACTGGCTTCACAATTGTCGCAATATCCAACATGGACTGGCGTCACACTAGCCACAATGTCCAACATAGATTGGCTTCACAATCAACAAGGAGAGTTCATGCTAGCATCCTTCACGATCGCTTAGCGGGTTCCGCAGAACTCACTTTCTGCACCCAACTCCGCCCAAACACTGCATCATCCTGTAGTGCCAGAAAACTGGTCTTGACATAGCACACAACACAAGCATAATAAGGGTGTTTTCCTGTACTACCACTTCAGTACTTCCTGCTACTACCCTTCACAGATCTAACTCATCGACCCCATAAACTATACGTTTAACCGCGGAGTCTTCTCTGGTGTGCAAATGCAACATCACCAATCCAGACCATCCTATACAGATGGGCTTCACACAGCATGCCTATTCCATACTCCATTTTCTGATCTATATGCCAAACGATTGGGGATTTATAGAATCAACACAAGGGAATCCTTTAGAAATCCACTATCTTGTGGGGGAAATCAATGCACATGCCAAAAAGGAAGGACTTCACATGACCAAGAAGGAAGATCGTTACCCTTGATGACCTATTTTGAGCCATGGAATTCTAGCAGGTTGCAAAGCACCGCAGCAGCTTTGCCTTCACAAATCTGGCCTCGGATCATAGTTCGGAACTCTAAAGCTCCAGCATCGGCCGGATCACTTCGCCTCCTCCTCCTCCTTCTCCTCCTTGCTCTACTTTCTCTCGACCTCTTTTATAAAGAGAGTGGCCAAAACAAAAGTGAGACTTCTCTTCTCACGTTCGGCCTTAAAACAGCAAGGAGAAGTCTGGGAAAATCAGATCCCAGAGGAAGGAAACGAACGGCTACAAAATTTTCCTGAAAACGGCTATTTCGGGTTTGGCACACCCTGTGACACGCCCGTGTCACAGGGCGTATACCTTAAGCGGCACACAAACCGACGTATCCACAATAGGACACGGCCATGTGACACGCCCGTGTCACATGGCTAACAAACCCGTGTCACATAGCTGACACGCCTGTGTCTAGCTCTCGAGACCCCCTCGAGACCTACTCGACACATTCACTCAAGTAGTTGGGCATGACATGCCTGTGTCATATGGAGGACACGCCTGTGTCCCACCCGTACTCGAGAAAATTACGACCTACTCGAGACACCCCCTCGAGACCCACTCAAGTAGACACAGAGTAGAACACGCCTGTGTCTCATGGCACGCCCGTGTCCCATGGCTGACATGCCCGTGTCTGACTCTCGAGACCCACTCAAGACCTACTCGAGACAACCACTCAAGTAGTTGGGAAGGACACGCCGCCTGACATGCCCATGTCATAGGGCGTGTTCCCTCTCGAGAACTTCATCGAATGCATTTCGTCGAGCACTCGACAGGCTGCTCAACCGAGCAGGACACGACCTTTGACTCGCCCGTGTCCCAGGCCATGTCGCTCAGTCTAAACCCAATATTGGGATTTGGAGTGTTATAACGCTCCCCTCCTTAAAAGAAATTTCATCCCGAAATTTGCATACAGTAACGACACAAAAGCAAGATGTTGTAATTTCAACATGTATGTTACAATATAGGGGTGCACTAGACAACAGTTTACAAAAATAGCTCGGGAAATTCAGCTCGCATGGTCTGCTCTCGCTCTCATGTTAGCTCCTTACGACCACAGTTGTCCCACCGGACTTTGACCATCCCGATTGTCTTGTTCCGCAACTATTTATCGGCTCTATCTTCGATCCTAATGGGCCTAACCTTCATCGTTAGCCCATACTCCACCAGCACCCAATCATTCTTGATCACTTGATATGGATCTTTGACGCCTTTTCGAAACACAGAGTTGGGAAACACATCATATAATCCACTCAATTCTGCCGAAAGAGCTCGCCGATAGGCAGCATCCCCAACTCGCTCTACCACTTCAAAAGGACCAAGATATCTCGGACTTATCTTTTTCAGATGCCGAATCCTAGAAATGACTTTGAAGTGTTTGATCTTCAAATATACCCAATCGCCCACCGCGAACTCCACGTTCCGGTGCTTGGCGTTGTAGTATTTTGCTTGTCGATCCTGGGCTATCAGTAGCCTCCCCCGAATAGCACGTATCGTCGAGTTAGCTTCATCAACTTCTTTACGCTTATATAGTTTGGATTCGCCTGCTTCTACCGAAGCCAACAGTGTACAGCACTTGCGACCATACAGAGCTTCAAACGGTGCCATACCAAGGCAAGCTTGGTAGCTATTGTTGTAGTCAAACTCCACCATATAGAGATGATCTTCCCATCTCTTACCAAAATCCAGGGTGCACATTCAGAGCATATACTCCATGGTTCTGTTGGTTCTATCCGTCTAGCCATAAGTTTGGGGATGAAATGTCGTATTGAATGTCAACATCGTTCCCAACAATTGATGGATTAGCCTCCAATCGTTTGATGTAAATCACCCATCACGATAACTCACGATGCTACGAGGAACACCATGCAGCCGTACGATCTGCTCTACATAGAGCTTTGCCAAACTTTCCACTGAATCGCCCCGCTTGTTCGGAAGGAATTGAGACACGTTCGTCAACCGATCTACAATCACCCAGATTGAATCATTCCCGCATTGAGATCTCGACAATCCATGCACAAAATCCATTGAAATATCATCGAACTTCGATTCCAGAATCGGCAATGACTTTAAGAAACCACTACGCTTCTGGCATTCTGCTTTCACCAAAGCACAGTTTGGCATTTAGCCACATAATGAGCTATGTCCTTTTTGAGTCTTGGCCACCAGAACAACTTTTTCATGTCTTTGAACATCTTTGTCCTCCCAGGGTGAATTGAGTATTTTGTAAAGTGCGCTTCATACATCAATTTGTCTATCAACTTACCCATACTCGGGACGCACAACCGGCCATCTTTCCAAAAAAAGCCATCATCCGAAGAGAATTGGCCATCTAGCCCATCCTTTGCATAACGTTGGAAACTTTCATCCAGCTCCGTTGCTCGTCGAATTCTATCTGCATGGTCATATTGTACCTCCGTCCAGTTCAAACATGCATCGGTTGTGGAATTCTTGTCAACACAAGAAATCTCTAATGCTTCCAACTCCTGGATCAGACGCTCATCATGCATCTGCAACCAATTTTCCCTTTACGGAACCCTCCGACTCAAGGCATCAGTGACCACATTTCACTTCCCGGGAGTATAATGAATCTCAAAGGTGTAGTCCCCAAGGTACTCCAGCCACCTTCGTTGTCACATATTCAGATCCTTATGCTCCAACAAGTACTTTAGGAACTTATGATCCGTAAAGATCTCCAGTTTTACGCCAAAAAATGCCGCGATAAATTAAGTGCAAAGATCACCACCGCCAACTCTAAGTCGTGGATAAGATAATTTCGCTCATGCACTTTCAACTGGCGTGAGCCATAAGCAATCACATTTCCAAACTGCAGAAGAACACAGCCTAATCCGCTCCCCAAAGCATCTTTATAGATCTCATAGCTGTCTGTACTACATGATATTGTCAATATAGGCACCTTGGTCAAATGACTCTTTAGCTCTTCAAAAGCTCGCCCGCACTCCGGCGTCCAAATGAACTTCTGATCCTTTCGTGACAGTGTGGTCAGAGGCAAAGCGATCCGTGAGAAGTTTTCAACAAAACGTCTGTAGTAGCCTGGCAGTCCAAGTAAACTCCTGACTTCGGACACCGAAGACAACACCAGCCACACCTGTGTAGCTTTTATATTTGATGGATCCACTGTTATGCTCTCTCCAATTACCACATGGCTAAGAAAAGCCACCAACAACAGCTAAAACTCGCACTTTGAGATATTGGCATAGGGCTTATTCCTCCGCAAGGTATGCAACACCAACCGCAAGTGGTTTGCCTGATCATCTGCCGATTGAGAGTACACCAAAATATCATCGATGAACACAATCACGAACAAGTCCAAGTACACTCGGAAAGTTCAGTGCATTAGGTCCATAAATACCGATGGCGCATTGTATAGCCTAAACGTCATTACTGTGAACTCATAATGACCGTAGCGTGTTCCAAATGCGGTCTTCGGAATGTCACCTTCCTGAATCCTCAACTGGTAATATCCAAATTTCAAATCCAATTTGGAATAGATGGTTGATCCCACAAGCTGATCGAACAATTCATCTATCTGTGGAATCAGATACTTGTTCTTCTTAGTCAGCTTATTCAATTCACGGTAGTCAATACATAACTGCAAACCACCGTCCTTCTTTTTCACACACAGAATAGGTGCGCTCCAAGGTGACATACTTGGTCGTATATATCCCTGCTCCAGCAACTCTTGTAATTGGACTTTCAACTCAGCCATTTCCTTTCGCGCGACGTGATATGGCGAGCGGGCCACAGGTTTCGCACCTAGCACCAACTCAATCGTGAATTCGATTTCCCGCTGGGGTGGTAGCCCAGGAAGATCCTTAGGAAACACATCCGCAAACTCCGATACAATCGGAACATCACTCACATTGGCCTTTGGCTCAACAGCCTGAATCAGCGTAAAGAATAACTCTGCGCCCTTCCGAACAATAATGACGACTTGGAGTGCAGACATCAAGGTCCCGCTCACTCCTCGCATACCAGCGAACTTAGTCTCAAGCTCGGTATTTTGGCCTAGTGTGATCTATTTTGACTGTCAATCAATACAGGCACGCTGCTCCGCGAGCCAGTCCATACCAAAGATCACATCAAATTCTGATATCGGCAGAACAGATGCAGTCAAACAGAAATACCGACTTCCAATTTGAACCACCACATCACAAGCCCTATCCATAAGCATCAAACATCCATTCGGTAATAACACCCTTACGCTCTCTGTCTTCACATGACTTGGTACTCCAATTTGTGCTATAAAGTCCTTAGACAGAAATGAATGTGAAGCACCCGTATCAAATAGTGCTCTCGCCAGCGTGTTCCGAATCATATCAAAGTCTGTGGTAACAACATCACACACAAGCTACACACAAAGCATGCAGTAAGAAAAGCAATTGAACACTTAACTCGTACCTGTCACGACGTCACTCTGCTTGATGGCCTCCTGCTGGCCCAGATTATAGACTCGGGGCTGCACCTGAGATGCAGAGGACTCCACCACTGCCTTTCCCTTCTCAGCATAAGACTCTCCCGCCTTCTTTTCTCACTTTGGTGGAGAAACTCGACATTCACGCGCTATATGACCCACTCTTCCACAAGTAAAGCAAGTACGAGTCTTTGGCCTCGAAGTGGCCCCCGACGTTGCACCCTATGCAACCGTAGAAGGAGCTTGTCCAGACAACTTGGGCCTCTTGCCCCATTTCTTTTGATAATACGACTTCCCAGGTCAGGGCGCTTTGAACTCTGGCTTTGTCAGAGCCAAGGCCCTTTTTCCTTGTACCCTCTTCATATCCTTCTCCAGCATGCACGCTGTATCAACCAATGCCTGGAACCCTTGGTTCACTAAACTCGAAAGCAGGAATCACAACTCATCCCGCAATCCTTCATAGAACCTATTGGTTTTTCACTGTTCATCGGCGAAGATGGAGCCCGCATACCGTCCCAATCGTGTGAAGTCATGCAGGTATGTCTCCACACTACCTTCTCCTTACGTTAGCCGTTGGAACTCATTTTTCATGGCAATGCGTTGTGCCACTTGTAGGTGCTTTGCCAGGAAGAGTCGCGAAAACTACTCAATTGAAACTTGTGTTAACTATTTGCTTGCTAAGTGGTGTAACTCGATCTCGTCCCATCATAACCGAGCCTCTCCTTCCAATAATAAGTTGGCCAAGATGACCTTCTGATCTTCCTCCATCCGGATCAACATCAGTATACGCTTGATGCGCGAAAACCAATCCTCCGCCTGCGTAGGGGATCCAACACCTGCAAATGTATGGGGACTGAAGCTCATGAACTTCTTCAACTGTCGTTTAGCTGCTCGAGGATCCACAGCCACAACAGGTTCTGGCCTCGCCGCAACTTGTTCTCCCACCACTGTCGGCTGCACTTGCCTACAAGGCTGTGCTTGAAACATTACAATCAGTGCCTCATCAACTAAGCAGATAGTTTCCGCAGAAGGGGGAGGTGTAGGCACCTCAGTTGGTGTCGTACTCTCATCAGAATGACGGGGCTCCGATAGCCCAACACCACTCTGCGTCACCTATAGGTGAACAAGACACACATTAGCGATCTCGCAAAAGCAATAATAACAATGTAGGAATGCGCAGGTTCCTCAAACAAGTGTATTTGCATTCCTAAGTGGACATTCAAGAGTTCGTTAGTGTTAACGCGGTTCGCAATTACACGTGCTCGCCACCCCACAAAATAATTCGACCATGAATTCAAAAGGGAAAGACCGAGACAGCTAATACCAAAAATGTAACTACTCCATAAGTTCATATAGCATATAATAGAAGGTCCGGCCAGGGCCCCACACCATATGCCACAAAACAGGCGACGAAGTCACGGGTTGATATCAGAGTTGCGCATCCTATCTCGTAGCATTCTAGCGCAATCTTTTAACATAAATATGGAACTACAACCATGAATGGCCACTGATACAAATACCCACATTTTTATCGGAATGTACACCAAATACAATATTATTTGGCCTTATGGACTTACAGTTGGTCTTTACGCATGTGGATTCCAAACATCGGCACGGAGGCCGGCCACACGTGAATAAAACATAAAATGTTTTCAGCTTAGCCTTCAAGGGCCAGCAGCAGCAGCAACAGGGATTTCAGCCATTATATGTCCCGCTCAGCTCTCCAGCACCTGCATAGGGACAGCCCACCAAACGGTGGCAAACAATGCAACGGTCAGCATTCAACTGACCAATTTATAATGACCCTACCCCTTTCCCGGTGAAGTGGTATTCCTTCCCTGCAGGCATAGCAATTTATAGTACGATGTATAAATATCACACATTGTGTTTTCATGAACAAACAATCCATCACAACCTTCAGTCACGCAGCTCGACGATCTGTGCACTCAGGACTCATTCTTGATATACCGACGAACCAGGGTCCCACCACCATTCTAGGTCCGAAACCCAACGATAAAATTGAGCATTTATTCTTTCCGACGCACAGGCTTAAGACTCTCATTATGCGCTCCAACTGACCGCACTTTTAGGTCTTCAAGCTGGAAGAACATAACGCAGGTACGGATCAGCCACCCCCCCACCCCCCCCCATTGCTCAAGTCGCCTTGCCATCACAGAATACCAACGTACTCGAGGCTACATATAAGGCACGAGTCGGTTTCACCTTTCCTGTTCGGCACGAGGCCATTTCAAGAACTCATCAAGCTCACAATAGCCACACTGTCCACCAAGGACTGGCTTCACAATAGCCACAATGTCCACCACAGTCTGGCTTCACAATAGCCAAACTGTCCACCATGGAATGGCTTCACAATCAACAAGGGGAGTTCATGCTAGAGTTCTTCACGATCGCTTAGCGGGTTCCGCATAACCCACTTTCTGAACCCAACTCTACCTAAACCCTGCAGCATCCTGTAGTGCCAGAAAACTGGTCTTGCTATAGCATATAGCACAAGCATCACAAGGGTGTTTTCCTAAACTACTACTCCAGTACTTCCTGCTACTGCCCTTCATAGGTCCAACCCATCGACCCAACAAACTATACAATTAACCGCAGAGTCTTCTTCGGTGCGCAAATGCAACATCACCAATCCAAACCAACCTGTCCAGATGGGATTCACACATCATGCCTATTCCGTACTCCATTTTTGGATCTATATGCCAAATGATTGGGGTTTTCAAGAATCAACCCAAGGGAATCCCTTAGAAATACACCCTCTGGTGGTGGAAATCAATACACATGCCAAAAAGGAAGAACTTCACATGTCCAAGAAGGAAGATCGTTACCCTTGATGACCACTTTGGAGCCATGGAATTCTAGCTGGTTGGAAAGCACCGCAGCATCTTTGCCTTCACAAATCTGACCTCGGATTGTCGTTTGGAACTCTAAAGCTCCACCAATGACCGGATCCCTTCCCCTCCTCCTCGTCATCCTGCTTGCTCTCCTTTCTCTCTACCTCTTTTAGAAAGCGAATTGCCAAAATAAAAGTGAGACTTCTCTTCTCACATTCCGCCTTAAAGCAGCAAGGAGAAATCTGGGCCATCAGATCCCAGAGGAAGGAAACAAACGGCTACAAAAGTGTCCTGAAAACGACTATTTCGGGTCTGACATGCCCTGTGACACGCCCGTGTCATAGGGTGTGTACCTTAAGCACCACACGGACCGACTTATCTAGAACAGGACACAGCCATGTGACACGCCCGTGTCACAGGGCTAACACGCCTATATCACATGGCTGACAGGGCCGTGTCTAGCTCTCGAGACCCACTCGAGACCTACACGACACAATCACTCAAGTATTTGGGAATGACACGCCCGTGTCATATGACAGACAAGCACGTGTCCCACCCGTACTCGAGACATTTATGACATACTCGAGACACCCCATCGAGATCCACTCGAGTAGACACAGAGCAGAACACGCCCGTGTCCCATGGCATACCCGTGTCCCATGGCTGACATGCCCATGTCTGAATCTTGAGACCCACTTGAGACCTACTCGAGACAACCACTCGAGTAGATGGGTAGGACACGCCCCCTGACATGCCCGTGTCATAGGGCGTGTTCCCTCTTGAGAACTTCGCCGCGTGCATTTCGTCGAGCACTCGACAGGCTGCTCAACCGAGCAGGACAGGACCTGTGACATGCTCGTGTCCCAGGCTGTGTCGCCCAGTCTAACCCAAAATTGGGATTTGGGGTGCTACAAATTATGCAGCCTTGAATATGAACAGTAATATTGATGAGCGCTCTGTTAGCTAACCCCTTCAAGAAAATTACGGTTTCAGTTCTTGTAGAAATGTCTTTCCAGATTTTTGCTTCAATCTGTTGAAACAATAACTTTTTTTGTTTCTAGATCTAATTTATTTTCTCTCTCGATCCTTTTTTTAAAAGGTTATTGTTGAGTCCAAGTTATATACATATTTTTGGACTCATCGAGGCTAGTTTTCTCATTGATGCACTACACTTTAGAGCCATAATTATTCATATTTATTATTATGTTCATTCCATGTTAAGTTCACTTTTGTCCCGTTTTCAGTGTGATTCCGTTGTTATTATACTTTTGCCCTACTTGGTGTTTTTTTGTGTCTAGAGATTGTGGAATGACCATTTCGGTGGCTCTTCTGTTTTTGTTGCAGGTACAAAGGTCGTGTGTGTGTTCCGGGATTGTTTGGGAATGTTTTTTGCCTAAGGGCCACTGATCGTATATTTTTACACGCGTACGGTCAGTGGACTCCTTAGCACACGACCGCTGGTTGTGCGCGGTCAGTTCATCAAACCCCAAACAGTATAGGAATACTGCGCATGATCATTGGATCTATAGCGTACGACCACTGGTTGTGAGTCACTGATCGTGCACACTATTCTCCATTTTTTCAAGTTCTGTCTGGGGCAATCGCACGATCATTCTACATAGTTCCCATGACCTCTGGTCGTGCTCCACTGCTCATGCGCATTTATTCCAATGTTTTTGGAGATCTGCCATTCCTAATCGTACGATCATGGGATCCATTGCGCACGACCTCTGGTCGTGTGCCACTGATCGTGCGCTCTGCTTTTCTGGTGTAGTATTTAAGCACGTGCTCTGAGAATTAGGGCTACTCTTTTCATCTTTCTCCCCAATGCTGCGCGCGAAGCGCCATTTTTCACCCCCACAGGTTCTTCACTCATTTCCACCCTCCGGGAAGCTTTCTCCAGTGATCTGAAGCCATCTTCAACCCTTCGGAGAGTTTCTGACAACCAGTGATGTGCAACAGAGATCTTTCGGTACTACTCATTTGGGCAAAAAGGGAGAAAATATTGAAGGAAAGGGAAGAAGACGGAGGAAGACAAGTGGATTGACAACCCATTTACCTTCGGACGCAACCAACGTTCTGCGCCCAGAAGTGGACTGACAACCCACCATTCCGGGCAAGAACCATGACTAGGCTTTCCCCCTATCGGTTTATTCTACCACTTCTCATAATGAAGTGTATTCTTAAGCTTGTAATGAACCTGAACTTACTTTGATTTATCTATGAATGAAATTTTCTTGGGATAGTTATATCTTCTTTGTTAGTTGTGATGCACTCGCCTCCATTCACATCCACTCCACTCGCGCACTAGAACCACTCCAGCAAAGTCTAGTGTTGGTAGTTGAAGAGGTGATTGCGACCCTCACTCTCCGTACGTGTGTTCATTCCATCTGCTTGCTCTACATCCATTTGCCTCATGAAGCACGACATAGCGGCCTACAATAGTTCCATCCAACAAGCGAAGCGGTGCTTACGACTCGCATTAGTTATCATTTTGTTTTGTTAGCATTAGGAATCAAAAACCAACCTCCTTTGTTGTTTCATTTAACTCTTAGTAACGATCTCTCTGCCATGCTGTCACGATTCACAACCTGCATTCCCTCGAGATCGACATTCGGGGAAGCTATTCCCAAAATTATTACTTGACAACGACCGGTGCACTTGCCGACGCATCAAGTTTTTGGCGTCGTTGCCGGGGAGTGCAGACGTAGAGTGATTTGTGTTGTGTATGTGGTCGTTGATAAGTGATTACAAAATTTTGTTATTTCATTTTTTTGGCAACTATCTGATGGTTGCATGGGAGTAGCCGTTGGAATTAACTTTCATTTACCTATGATCATATGGATTGCTTTGAGATTTCTGCAGGTTTAGTCGAATTTGTGTCTCGCAGAAGATCCTTCTGTGGAGTCTCAGTGGATGACGCTCTTGAGCATCTGCAGTACTTTCGTGAAGGTTGCAACACACTTAATTACGAAAAGGAGAAGTCAGATTGCGTCAAGAAGCGATTATTCACATTTTCACTTGTTGAAAAGGCAAGGATATGGTATCACGAATTCCTAACTGACCCGATTGTGTCATGGAGCAGAGTTGAAGAAGAGTTTTTAAAGAAATTCTGCCCCCGCGAGCGACTATGGGAGTTGCACAACGAGCTGCTTCTATTTTTCCAACGGGATGGTGAACATCTGATATATGCCTGGGATAGATATAAAAAATTGCAAAACTTTTGTTTTGGGAATAGTCCGTCTAAAGCAGCACAACCTCAAATGTTCTACTTTGGGGTTTCGACTCAGTACAGACACTACTTTGATTTAGCGGCAGGAGGATCCTTGTTCAGTAAGAGGTGTGTTGAAGCATGGGAGATAATTGACAGAATATCAGGAACCAATGGAATGTGGCGCACATCTGTGGAGAAATTTGAGGAGGTCAGTTCGATCGGAGTAGAGAATAGTGAGAAGGAAGAGCCCTCTCTGGAACTCAACGAAGAGAAATTCTGCAAATTCACTGAATGCATTCGGCAATGCCTGGAAGCTCAGAGTGAGGCATTCCAGAAATTTCAATCTATGATGGCACGTGTTATAGCCGCCATCACTGCGATTTTACAGCGGTCCACAGAAGCTGTGAATGTCATGCAACTTCGGAGTGGAAAGTCAACCGCAAGTAGTAAGCCTCAGTTGGAGTCATCGGAAAGGCAATGTAAAGACCCATTGAACAACCAAATGCCGAAGATCGCAATAAGACTCAACCTTCAGATGTTGTAACTCCAGTTGTAGACATGATTAACCCCCCCCCCCCCCCCCCCCCCCCCCCCCCCCCCCCCCCCCCCACCCCCCCCCCCCCCCCCCCACACAAACTTTTCCTCATCGATTAAAAGATAGGAGGAAGGAAAACAATTTGTGAAATTCCAAGAAATGATGAAAGGAGTGCATGTGAACAATCTGTGCTAGTTGATGATCTTATCCAAATTCCACAGTATACAAAATATCTAAAGGATCTGCTACCGTAGACGAAACGGTTGGATAGTTCTAATGTGCTTTCAATTGTGGGGGATGGAGTTGTCGTTTCTATGGAGCATTGGCCCACGAAGTTAAAGGATCCACGGACTTACATGATTCCTTGCACGATTGGGAATTCTGGTTGTCATCGTGCATTAGGTGATTATGGGGCCTCTATCAATTTGATGCCTCTCCACCTCTTCTTGGAACATCCAACGGGAAATTTGAAGCATACCAACATTATAAATCAGTTAGTTGATCGTTGAAGGAAGAAGCCCCTGTGTTTTGTTGAGGATCTCACTATTGCAGTTAACGGATTAGTTTTCCCGACTGAATATTTCATTATGGACATCTCTCCAAATTCTGCAGCACCTCTTAATCTGGGAAGGTCATTCCTATCCACGACACGAGCGATCATTGATGCTAAGAAGGGTGTGCTAACGTTGCATGTCGGAAATTCCAGAACCACATTCGATATATATAAAGCTGAGAGGAAGGATTTCTATGAGGAGATGGAAGACATAGAATTCATCAGCAACATTATCTATGAACCCCTTCCTCTATTATCAACCGATGATTTTGAGGAGTTTCAGTGGGACATAGATGGAATGGAAATCAATCAAATTGAACACTACCCCAAACAAATTCCTGAGAGTATATCTGTTGAACTTCATCAATCTCACCCAAACTTTCCTCTTAAATCTCTTCCACATGCATTAATGTATTTATTTTTGGGAGAAAATCAGACATACCCGATAATAATTTCAGCGTTGCTTTCTCCTGAGGAAGAGGATCATCTTGGTGGTGTTCTACAGTCACATAAAAGAGCTTTTGGATGGAACATACAAGATCTGAAGGGCATTAGCCCAAATGTCTCCATGCAAAAAATCCTGTTAGATGAAAGCGTCAAGCCTTCTGCACAACCGCAGCGACGGTTGAACCCTAAGATGCAAGAGGTAGTGCAGAAAGAAGTGATCAAGTTATTGGACTCTGGAATCATCTACCCCATCATCGACAACAAATGGGTAAGACCTATTCATGTAGTGCCAAAAAAGGGGGGAATCACAGTGGTAGAAAATGAACGCAACGAATTGCTCCCTACCAGGACGATCACTAGATGTAGAGTTTGTATTGATTACAGGAAGCTCAATGAGGCTACGCGCAAAGACCATTTCCCGCTTCCGTTCATTGATCAAATGTTGGAAAGGCTTGCAGGAAAGAAATATTATTGCTTCCTTGACGGATACTCCGTGTACAACCAAATTCTCATCGACCCTGAGGATCATGAAAAAACAACATTCACCTGCCCTGCTCGTACATTTGCATTCAATAGGATGACTTTCAGACTGTGCAATGCTCTTGAGACCTTTCAACGATGCATGCTGGCTATCTTCCATAACATGATTTTGATGCATGTTTGGAGAACCTCGCAACCGTTCTGAAACGTTGTGAAGACACCAATCTGGTGCTAAATTGGGAGAAATTCCATTTCATGGTAGAGAAGGGTATAGTCCTTGGACATGAAGTGTCAAGCATGGGTATGGCGGTGGATAAAGCTAAAGTTGAAGTTATCAAGAAACTGCCTCCTCCAACTTCTGTGAAAGGGATCCGTAGCTTCTTAGGGCATGACGGATTTTACTGGCGCTTCATTAAAGACTTCTCCTCTATCGCGTAACTGCTGAGGAATCTTCTTGGTAAGGATGTGTTATTAAAATTTTATGAAAATTGCTTGGCTTCTTGCAAATTGAAGAGCTGCTTGACTAGTGCCCCAGTCATCACATTACCATTCGAATTGATGTGCAACGTGAGTGATTTTGCTGTCGGAGCAGTCTTGAGACAGAGGAAGAACAAGGTTTTCCACCCAATTTTTATGCAAGTCATCCTTTGAATGATGCTCAACGGAACTACACCACTACTGAGAAAGGGCTATTAGCAGTGGTTTTCGCATTGGAGAAATTTCACCCCAACCTTGTGCTATCGAAAGTCATGGTGTACACCGATCATGCCTCTCTTAAGTACCTCATATAGAAAAAGGATGCAAAGAAACGACTCATCTGATGGAATTTAGTGCTGCAAGAGTACGAGTTGGAAGTGCGGGACAAGAAGGGAGTTGAGAATATTATTGCGGATCATCTATCGCGGTTGGAAACGCATGACACTTCACAACATGAAGACTATATAATTTAGGACTCATTTCCCGATGAGACTCTTTTATCTTTAACAACGGAACATGGTAAGGCTCCCTGGTTTGCTGACTTGGCTAACTTCCTCGCATGCGGAAAATTGCCACCTAATCTGTCCTTCCAGAATAAGAAGTTTCTCTCTGATGCTAAGTACTACTTCTGGGAGGATCCATTGTTGTTCCGCACTTGTGCAGACGACATCATCAGAATGTGTGTCCCGGAATCTGACCACGGATCGATTCTTCAGCACTTTCACAATCATGAGGTAGGTGGCCACATGGAAGTGTCTAGGACAACACATAAGGTTCTACAATGCGGGTTCTACTGGCCAATTCTGTTCAGAGACGCTTACATTCACGTGAAGGAATGCAATGAATGTCAACAGGCTGGGAATATCTCTAGAAAATATGAAATGCCCCTCAACAATATGTTAGTCTGTGAGTCTTTTTATATTTGGGGTATTGATTTTATGGGTCCCTTTCCTCCATCGTTTGGAAAAATATAAATTTTTGTTGCAGTTGATTATGTCTCAAAATGGGTGGAAGCTGATGCTGTAGATGCCTATGATGACGGCACTGTGTTGCAATTCTTGCGCAAGCACATTTTTACATGATTTGGAGCCCCGCGCTCTATCATCTCGGACGGTGGAAGCCATTTCTGCAATCGAGAGTTCTCTACTCTCTTGAGGTGATTTGGAGTTCATCATAGGGTCGCTTTGGCCTGTCATCCACAAACATGTGGACAAGTGGAAGTTCCTACTAGGGAATTGAAAAGGATTCTAGAAAAGTCAATTCTTGGGAATAGAAGGGATTGGGAAAAGAGAGTAGATGAAGCATTATGTGCATACATGACCGCATATAAAACCCCTATTGGAAATGTAGCACCCCCTATCCGTCACATAGCATATAGCAGTAGGTCCGGCCGGGGGCCCGACGCCATATACCACAGACAGACCGGGTGGTTACTTATGGAAACCATCCAACCAATCTCAACGTCCTACACAGAGCATTCTAGCGGAAGCAGTTTATATAAGGTTGTAAACAAGAACCCAGCAAAGGAGCATGAATGTCCACTATTACATACCTAGGAATGTATACAAAATACCCAAAACCGGCCTTAAGGCCCTACAAAATGTTTCACTTGAATATATCATGATTTACAAACCACGGCACGCAGGCCGGTCATACATGAATAAAACAGAAAACATTTCCACTTGGGCCTTCGAGGGCCAGCTTCGCAAAAAGGGCTTTTAGCCCGCTATTGACCGCTTGGTCCAGCTGCAACTGCAAGCAAACAATCCACCGCACGGTGGCAAAAACAAGGCAACGGTCAGCAATGCTGACCAAATTATAACGATCCCGCCCCCAACTCGGGGCGGCGATGCTCCTTCCCTGCATTTCATTAGCATAAGCGAGCAATGCATATAACCATAGCCATTACATCACAGATGTTGGCTCGCACGGCCACACGCCCCATGCACCAGGGCACATTCTCGGTGAACCGGTCGATGTCACGTCAAATTAAAGCCATTAACATTCCGGACTCACCACCGCCACTTAGACGGCCTTCCTATGAGCAATTTGTCTTCCTGGCATTGGTCACGTCAATTTAAGCCATTGACTGCCGAAGACTCACATCTGTGCCAACGGCGAGTGCCACGTAACTTTAGGTCTCTCTAACTGAACGACATAAAGCGGGTACGGTTCCATCTAAACCCGTGCTCACATCGCAACGACATTTTAAGCCATTTGCGCGGGTCAAACTTCCTCCGAGTCCCATTCTACGCAAGTCACATAACCCAGTTGTTATGTTCGAGTTGGCTCTCAGGCCACCAAGTTGGCAGGATCTCGTATCCGCCCAGTTTTCCGGGTGCACCTTTGGGTTAGTCCCCAAGGCTCCCTGCTGCAATCTACACCCGTAGAAACCCGAAAAACAACACCCAATAGCACGGAGTCTTCTCCGGCCTTATGCAATGCAACATCACCGATCCATACCAACATGTCGGGTAGGCTTCACAACATCATGCCTACGTCCGTTCTCGCATACGGACTCTAAAACAACGGTTACTTCACATATCTACCCGAAGGAACGCCTCCAACTCTCCGCAAACTCGCGAGAGAGGGCTTCCTATGCTAAGAAAGAGAGCTATTCATGCTCACAAGTGAGGATCGTTACCCTTGAGTTCCTCTTTGGTTGCCATCGAAAAGTAGTCGGATGAAATCACCGCACTAGCGTTGCCTCCGTGGATCCGGAGTCGGCTTGTGATTCGGAGCTCCGAAGCTCCTCCAATGGCGGATCTAGCTCTTCTTCTCCTTGCCTTAGCTCTCCACTCTCCAAGGGTTTAGAAAGAGAACAAGTGAAGAAAAATGAGGTTTTCAAGTCAACTCCCGGGTATATCCTCTCAGGAACAACCCCCAGCCGTTGGATCTTCAGTCAAGGAAACGAACGGCTTTGATTCGGGGCTGAAATGCCCATCTGGACCGAACACGGCTGGCACCCGCCCGTGTCCAGGGCCGTGTGCCGCATTCGCCGTCAAAATCGATTCGCCTGGCACCACACACGGGTATCGAACACGCCGTGTTCGAGCTGACAAGCCCGTGTTCCAGCTGACACGGCCGTGAGGCGGGCCGTGTACCCCATGTTTTTTCCCCGTTTTCAACCCGAGCACTGCACGGGTTTAGGACACGCCGTGTCCTTGCCCGTGTCCCTTGACACGCCTGGACCCCAGGCCGTGTACACGGTTTCGAGATTTCGTCGCGCGGAGATCGACGACTGGCTTACACGGCCTTGGACACCCGTGTCTAGGCCGTGTGCCTTGTCTCGACGATCGTCGAGGAATCTCGACGACTCCCCGGGACGATCGTCAACACGGGGTCGACACGCCCTGCGACACGCCGTGTCGCAGGCCGTGTGCCCATTCTCGACGAATCGTCGAGTATCTCCGACGATTTCACGGCTAAGTGTCCACACGGGGTCGACACGCCCTGCGACACGCCCGTATCGCAGGCGTGTGCCCACTCTCGCCGAATCGTCGAGAAAAATCTCGACGACTTCGCGGCTAAGTGTCAACACACGCTTCACACGCCCTGGGACACGCCCGTGTCCCAGGCCGTGTGCCTTCAGCCAGAATCCAAAACTGGCCCAAAACGTCCCCCTTTGCTCCTTTGAGTTTCGGGGCGTTACAGGAAAGTCCCCACATCAGTTTGTTTTTGGCAAATCATGTCACTTGCCGGTGGAGTTAGAACACAAGGCTCTATGGGTAACCAAACTTCTGAATATGGATCTCACCACAGTTATGAAAAAGATGTTGGTAGAACTAAATGAATTGCATGAATTCAGGTTACTCGCTAATGAGAATGCGAATAACTACAAGGAGCGAACTAAGCAATGGCATGACCGACATATAGTACCTAAGGATTTCAAGGTTGGAGACAAGGTCCTAATATACAACTCTCACTTGAATCTGTTTCCTGGGAAGTTGAAGTCAAGATGGAGCAGACCTTTATAGTGAGCGGAGTGTCACTGTTTGGAGCGATTGAAGTTAATGTTGAAAAGCTAGGGACATTAAAGGTTAATGGACAAAGGCTGAAGCACTACTTTCAAGGAGAGATTGTAGATCAAGGACAAGTTATAGACTTAGAGAACCCTACCGAAGATGTAACTTGAATCATATTCTCAATTATTTAGTTCAAATAATTTGTTTTGTAATATAAACTAAATCTTATTTTATTATTGAGAGCATGTTATAATATAGGTATTCAGTCCACCTTAAGGATGGTAAATAAAAGGGGCTTGTGGGAGACAACCCAAGTAGGACCACTTGATCCTGTTTTGTGTGATGTGTTTCTTTTTATATGTGTATTTATATTTTCTTGTTCTGCATGCGTTCTCTAATTCACAGGTGCTATAAATTTATGAAGCAATCCAGACAAGCCGCAATCAAACAATCTCGCAGCACGACTAGTATGCTCAGTTTTGAGCATAAGTACTTCTTATCCCTAACTCTTTATATAATTTGGAATGTTTAGTTTTATGAGTTGTCGCATTCAAGTCCGGGGGGAGAGCATGCATGTGGTCACTACACGAGCACACATTTTATAACATACCAGTTGTTATTTATTTATTTAAAAATCACTGTAGCACTCACTGAATCACCCACTTGAGCGCGATGTTATCCACGCGCGAGGCTCGAGTAAAATGCGTTGCTTGTGTGTAAACTTTAAAATAGTGGTGTTGGCTTAGGATTTTAGGATAGAGTAGTGCAAAACTCATGTAGTGCTCCTAATCAAGTACTCATTGTCTGTGTAGAAATAGTATAAATTTAATTTTTCTTTATGCTCGTACATTTATACTTTTTCTGCATATGTAAATATTGTTTGTACTACTCAAAAATGTGAATCTAGTGAAATCGAACGGTAGTGTAGTATGGTGTAGCCGTCACTGGACTCGTTTGCGAGTCGGAGGAAGGATCATCATTCTCGGTGGCTAAGAACTTGCCCCATGCTACTCTCGAAGCATTGGTGCATGGTTAGTAAAGTGTGTGCGTGACTTAGGCCAAAAATTTGTCCAGTTTGAGCCTTGTTTACGTTGTCCTAGCAGCTAACCGTTGCAAGCCAAGTTTGTGCCCACCCCTCCTTTGATTCAGCTCCACCTTACTCCCCAAATCCTAAAGCCAATCCTCCTATTACAACCAAATCCATGAGCTCCAGTGAATTTAATATTTTGACGAGGTGTGATGTGTGGAATTCTAGTGATGTGGTGATGAATACAAGAATGCTTACTCGGTAAAAAAATTTGGGGATTGCAAAAAAGAAAAAAGAGAGAATGAAAGAGAAAATCTAAATAGAATTACAATGAGAAATGAAATCCACATCAAGTTTATCATGATATTGGTCGGGTTAGGCCATGTACACTCCCGATTTTCAAGCTAAGTCTGGGGGTGTGTCACACGTGCAATTCTGAGGGGCTGTAATGGTTTAGCTTGTTGTTTGCTCATTTGGGTTGCATGTATCCTCCATGTTTATATTTGACTACCAAACCTTAGCCTAAGCCCCATGATTATCCTAAAGTCGTACGGATTCATGCTGAGATGAGCTAGTACCATGGAGAGAGAGTGTGAACGGCTAAGTGTATGGTCCCCGACATTGATGGATTACTTTGGTGGTGATCCTAAGCCCCGATCTCTGGAAATGCTCACCTAAGTGGCCTGCCTACTTTCTTCCTACATATGACCGAACGATTCTCCATAATTTCAATTTTGAGTTGATACAATATTTATTTATGCCCGTCGAAAAGCATAAATTCTGTAGTATAATTAAAAAGTTTATCTATTCTATTTTTATGCCATGATATATTTGATTTCTCTCAATATTGTTTTTGGAAATTACTAAGCCAGCTAACTATTTTCTACTCTATGGAGTGATGATTTGCTTGGGATGAGAAAATGTTTAAGTTTGGGGGTGTGATGATTCCAAGTTATATACATATTTTTGGACTCATCTGAGCTAGTTTTCTCGTTGATGCACTACACTTTAGAGTCATAATTGTTCATATTTGTTATTATGTCAATACCATGTTAAGTGCACTTTTGTCCCGTTTTCAGTATGATTCCGTAGTTATTATACTTTTGCCCTACTTGGTGTTTTTCTGTGTATAGAGAATGTGGAATGCCCATTTTGGTGGCTCTTCTGTTTTTGCTGCAGGCACAAAGGTCGTGTGTGTTCCGAGATTGTTTGGGAATTTTTTTTGCACAAGGGCCACTGATCGTGCATTTTTACACGTGCACGGTCAGTGGACTCCTTAGCACACGACCGATGGTCGTGCGCGGTCAGTTCATCGAACACCAAACGGTACAGGAATACTACGCACGATCATTGGATCTATAGCATACGACCACTGGTTGTGAGTCATTTATCGTGCACACTATTCTCCATTTTTCCAAGTTCTGTCTGGGGAAATCGCACGATCATTGGACATAGTGCGCATGACCTGTGGTCTTGCGCAACTGCTCGTACGTATTTATTCCATTTTTTTAGAGTTCTGTCATTGCTAATCGCATGATCATGGGATCTAATGCTCACAACCTCTGGTCATTTGCCACTGATCGTGCGCTCTGATTTTCTGCTGCAGTATTTAAGCCCGTACCCCGCGAATTATTGCAACACTTTTCATTTTCCTCTTTGCTGCGGCACGCGAAGCGCCGATTTTCACCCCTACAAGTCCTCCACTCATCTCCACCCTCCGGGAAGCTTTCTCTGGCAATCTGAATCCATCTTCAACCCTTCGGAGAGTTTTCGGCCACCAGTAGTGTGCAACATAGATCTTTCGGTACTTCTCATTTTGGAAAAAAGGGAGAAAAGATTGAAGGAAATGGAGAAGATGGAGGAAGACAAGTGGATTGACAACCTATTTACCTCCGGACACAACCAATGCTTTGAGTCGAGAAGTGTACTAACAACCCACAATTCCGCCAAGAACCACGTCTATGCTTTCCCCCTTTCATAGTGAAGTTTATTTTTAAGCTTGTAATGAACTTGACCTTTCTTTTATTTCTCTTTGCATGAAGTTTGCTTGGGATAGTTACATATTCTTTGTTAGCTGTGATGCACTCGCCTCCATTCACATCCACTCCACTTGCGCACTAGAACTACTCTAGCAAAGGCTAGTGTTGGTAGTTGAAGAGGTGATTCCAACCCTCACTCACCCCATGTCTGTTCATTCCATCTGCTTGCACTCTGTCCATTCGCCTCACGAAGCACGGCTTAGCAGCCTGCACGAGTTCCATCCACTAAGCGAAGCGCTGCTTACAACCCGCATTAGTTCTCTTTTTGTTTTGTTAGCATTAGGAATCGAAAACCAACCTCCTTTGTTGTTTCATTTAACTCCTTGTAATGATCTTTTTGCGATGCTATCACCATACCAAACCTTCATTCCTCGAGATCAACATTCCGGGGAGCTATTCCCAAAATTGTTACTTGATAGCGACCGGTGCACTTGCCGATTCATCAGTTATCACTTCCAATTTTATATCCCGCAAAGCAACAGCTCTTTGATTGATATGGGCATGCAGTGTGGGTAGCTGTAAAGCTATGTTTACCTTTAACTGCTCTGCAAAAGGCATGCGACACCATTCGTCCTTTAGCGCGCAAAACCCACTTTATTTGAATTTTGGATGACGTCAGCATGACTCCGAGCTTGCGGACTTAGCAACTTTCACCATACTGTATGTATAGGCCTTGAGTGAAGTCTTGTGACTCAATGCATGGAGGTATTGAGTATTGCCTTTAGACTCAAAACATAAAGACTGTAACAAAATACTTCTAGTTAAAGGCGTTGAGTGAATCTTCTTCACTCAACGCATATGGACTTGGATTTATCCTGACTGAAGGTGCTGAGTGAACATTCTACACTCAATGCTTTTGGACTTGTGCAAAATTTATGAATGAAGGCGTTCAGTGAACCCTCCACATTCAACACTTCTGGACTTTGTTGTATCTTTGTATGGCGTTAAGTGAACCTTCTTCACTTAACGCTTCTATACTTGGATTGATTTCCTTTGAGTAGGCGTTGAGTGAAAGGCCTTCAATCAATGCTTTTGGACTTGGCCAGATTTGAGTCCAGCACGACTGAGGCTTTGATGGGTCGAGCTTTTGTCAATGCTTTTACGCCTCCGGCATTGAGTGAAGTGTACTCACTCAACGGTTCTTAACTTAGGCAAATTTCTGCCTCTATAGTATCTTGTCATCAGTCCAACCGACATTCTGACCCTTTCAACCTGTCAAATTAATGAACATACAACAACCTGCATACATTGAACTAGAACATATATCAGACCCAAACATGTGTATATTATTAACTTGTGGGCCTTCTTCAAATATGGGACATTGTGATCAATAAACCCAACAATCTCCCCATATTTGAAGAAGTCAAAACACTAGCCAATGATATACACAAACTCATAGAAATGGTAGCTTTGCAAAATTTTAAGAGTAATAAATAAAAGACAACAAAAATCTGTTTAGCATAAAATTTGATCATTACAAATAAAAGTTTGTGCACACAATAATATTCCACTTTCCAAAGCCTTCAGGAACCTATTAGATAAATCAATTAAATTTCTGGTACCTTAAAGAATAAGCCCCTACTAGTCCTCTTAGCAGCCTTCTCGTCATCTTCTATCTTCTTTTGGATTTGCCTTTCAAAATAATTGTATGGATTTAGGAAATATTTACTAGGCTCTAGAGCATTTGATGGCACGATACCAACATTCTTATCTCTTTTAAACTTTCTCCTGATCTCTTCAATTCTTTCAAGTTTAGACCATTCCATGGATATGTATAGTTTACTTCTATCAGTTTTGTTTTCCTTGATTTGGTACCATCCAACCAAAAAATAGTCCAAGATTGAGGACTCCACGGTTCAAAGTCAGGACTGGATCACATCTGTTCTCTGTGTCTCTTCTTTCTCCGTCTGATCTCAACATCTTCCTCTGCAGTAGTCTTCTCTTTATTCCTTGATATTTATTTAGTGGTGGGGTTTCAGCTTCATCATCATCTTTTAGACTTTCAGGATAAGGAACAAGAGCAAGAACATCAATATATACAAAAGTATGTATGCCTAGTGATACTCTGATGATATTTGTAGTCCAAATAGAATTCTCTGTATTAGCATTGATCATTGATTTCTCCCCCTTTATGACTTCTTCAATGATGACTGTAGTCAAGGAGTCCTTGGTATATGAAATCTTGTCAGCCAAGTAATTGACATCTTTGGTAACATGATTCTTAACCTCCATCATGTATGTGGTCATCTAAGAACTGTGTGCAAGCATCAATTCTTCTCTCAAGAGAGATCTTATTTGCATCCATGATTTGCTTTTGTAATGCATGCACCATTTTCATATTTCTTGAGGTGATGTTTTGATTCTCTGTGATGTCGTCCTGCTTTTGCCTAATCTCATCCAGTTTTTTTTCACTCTAAGTAACAGCTAGTGCAACTCTTTTGAAGAATACAACAATGTTGGCCTTGCGTAGATTCACCTAAAATCTAATAAGCTTGATCTCAGTGTATAGATCTTGTCTCAGTACCTTGATAGAATCATCTGCATAGTATTCTATTTGTCTCCTCTAGTCATCGAGTAATCCTTTCAGTTGATCCGGGAAGGAGGAAGATATTTCATTAGTCTGTTTAGAAGTTCCTTGAAGCAGACATCTGCATCATCCTTCCTTATCTCTCACCTATCCTTTGAGCCAGCTACTTGAAACTCAGAAGAGTGATCAGTAATATTAGTAGCAGGCTCATCAGCCTCAGATATTTTAATAAATTTTTAGTTCCTTGAGTAGCGATCTCTGTGTGAATCTACCCCTGAGAAGCAGGAGGCCGCCCCTGGTGGGCAGCTGAGGCGGCAGAGGGGGCGGACTGAGAAGCAGGAGGCCGCCCCTGGTGGGCAGCTGAGGCAGCAGAGGGGGCGGCCTGAGAAGCAGGCCGCCCCCTTGGGGGCAGCTGTGGGGGGTGGCGCCCTGGGGAGCAAGGCCGTCTCTGCGTGGCGGCCTGAGGAGCAGGATGCCCCTGAGGTGGAGGCCGCCCCTGGTGGGCGGCCTGAGGCTGGAGGCCACCCTTAGTGGGCGACCTGCTCCCCAGGGGCGTCCTGAGGCTGGAGGCCGCCCCTGGTGGGGGGCCTGAGGCAGCAGACCCCCCTATAGGGGAAATGGAATCCGTCTCTTCTGGCGAGCCGGAGAGTGAGTCCGCCGAGCCCGCGACGGTTGAGTTGGTCTAGGGTTAACGCCGGTTGGGCGACCTGGCGGACTGAAGGAATAGATCGCACAGATCGCCCCCTGTTGCTTCAGATTGCCTCCTGCAAGGAAAAATGCTGCGCGGTTAGCAGGCCTAACGGCGCGGCCTGCGAGGGTGAGCTATGAGAACAGCCCGCCATCCCGCAGGGCACGCGGTAGCTATGCGACCTAGGCGGACAGAGAAATATGTCTGCCTATACTTGGACTTGTCGCGAACTCCAGGGAGAACCTGGAGCAGGCCGCGACTAGCGAGCTGGCTATCTGGGAGGGATCGCCGATTCTGGGTTAACATATAGGACACATACACACCTCCCAGGAGCCCGGCTCAACTGGAGGTGAGAAAGCTCAACACCTCCCAGGAGCCCGGCTCAACTGGAGGTGGAGGACACTCAACACCTCCAAGGAGCCCGACTTAACTGGAGGTGAAGAAAGCTCAACACCTCCCATGAACCCGACTCAACTAGAGGTGAAGAACACTCAACACCTCCCAGAAGGCCGAATCAACTGGAGGTGGAGGACACTCAACACCTACCAGGAGCCCGACTCAACTGGGGTGGTGGAGGAAACTCAACACCTCCCACGAGCCCGACTCAACTGGAGGTGGATGAAGCCCAATATCTCCCAAAAGTCCGACTCAACTGGAGGTGGAGAAAGCTCAACACCTTCTAGGAGCCCAACTCAACTGGAAGTGGAGGAAATTCAACACCACCTAGGAGCTCGACTCAACTGGAGGTGGTGAAAACTTAACACCTCCCAGGAGGCCCGTTCAACTGGAGGTGGACGAAGCTCAACACTTCCTAGGAGTCCAGCTCAACTAGAGGTGGAGGAAACTCAACGACTCCCAGGAGCCTAACTCAACTGGAGGTGGAGGAAACTCAACGACTCCCAGGAGCCTAACGCAACTGGAGGTAGAGAAAGCTCAACACCTCCCAGGAGCCGGCACAACTGGAGGTGGACACTCAACACCTCCCAGGAGCCCGACTCAACTGGAGGTGGATGAAGCTCAACACCTCCCAGGAGCCCGACTCAACTGGAGGTTAATAAAGCTCAACACCTCCCAGGAGCCCAACTGAACTGGAGGTGGAGGAAACTCAACACCACCCAGAAGTCTGGCTCAACTGGAGGTGGAGGAAACTCAACACTTCCCAGCAGCCTGACTCAACTGGAGGTGGAGGAAACTCTACACCTCACAGGAGCTCGACTCACCTGGAGGTGGATGGACCTTCTCGGGGGCCTTTGCTAACCAAGACCGCTTATTTTTCATTAGAACTTGAAGAACTTTAGCAGTTGTGTTGGGGACATCTTCATCCACTAGAACTTCTTCACTTTCCCCCACGACCTGCCATTCTTTCTCCATCAAAACCTTCTTAAGGCCCGGCTGCTCATTAAATCCACTCAATGTCTCCTAGCCTCTCTGTTTATTTGCTTAAGAGGCCATGGTAGTTGTGGCAGAAGTGAAAACTAGAATTATCCTAATTACATGGAGACTACTGGTTCGTTTGGAGCTGAAACAAAGAAAAACATGTTCATAATTACTTGCTAAAGAAGATCGCAATAAGTAGAATTTTAAAGAGAAACAGCGCATGGTTGCAAGGTTTCTTCCTGTCTGGTTACAACAACGGTCTGATGGTTATCAAAAGTAGGGTGCCTTAATGGCTCAGGATCATTTCGACTAAGTTGTCCGCCCCAATCTCGATGATTCTTTTTCTTGCACTTGTCCAACTTTCTGGTAAAAAGAATGATATCTTCGGTCTCTATTATACTCTTTACCAGTCTCTTTTTTGAATGGGTGACCTTTAAGAAGGCGGAGTCTTGATATTCATAGGTGTCAGTTTAAGTTTTTCTGACCACAGAAGTTTGATGGAGACTTGCAAGGCTGCCATTGCCCGCCTGTCCACATCCTCCTTTTCTTTGGACACCATTTAAGCTGTAATTTGCTTCCTCAACTTCTTCTTCTTATCTCCAACAAAAATTTTGCTAGTACTCTTCTCTCCAGCTCTTGATTCTAATTCTTGGACGTCATCCTCAGTCGCCAGGTCGCTTGGAAAAGGCTTAATAACCTCTAGGAAAGACTTGTTAATCTCTTCAAACTTATCAAATCTTTGCATAATATTGTCAATAGAGATACTAAATGTGGAGAGCATGGTCTCATTGCTAGGAGTAGAAATAGAAGTCACCATGGTAGACTCATGAACTTCTTTATCACATGGTCTGTATTGCCAAATAGCTGCATTGACCTTGATTGAGATATTCGACTCTTTAATCTCCTTTAGCTTCTTACTCAATCATACATCAACAATAATATCCTTCCTATCCCTCTTCTTCTGGTTATACTAGGATGCCAACACCTTCTATTATCGTCTGTCCATCTGGCTAAACTGTCGATATACTTCGCGAACAGACACAACAACCCTAACAGATAAAGATGTAGTTGTCACAGTCTATTCAATTGTTCGCTTCTCTTCATCAACCAGCATCTCTTCAACTGACTTCTCCTCAAGCTTCTACCTCTTAGAATCCTGATTAATCTCATCACCTAATCAATTTGTAGCAAGACTGTCCTAGAGATAGATTCGAATACGCCCAAATTAAGAGGTTTGGGATTAACCACAAAGGTCTTTAAATGGTCAATAATTAAAAGCGTGCTGGCAGGATAGTCAAATCCGTCGGGGAGAGGCGATCTTCGGTTGATGTTCAATATTTGTTGCAGTCTTATCTTGTCTTTAAGATTCTTTAGTGGTACGGATAGGGGTTACAAGTTTCTTGGCTATATGTTTCTTCGGCTTCACCCACGACTTATCTTTGTCATCAAGCATTAATACTAGGTCCATGAACTTCCAAGACTAGACTGTGGTCTAAAAAATGCTAACCATAAGAGGTGAGTATTGCCCCGTGACAGAAGAAAGTTTTTGAAAGCTGACGAGCCTTTTGGCATATTTATAGACCTCAAAATATTAATGGTAGTTGCAGTCTCACAGTAAGTCTTGAAATTCCTTAAAATTCAAAAAATGCCCAAGGATCATGTTTACTCGGGAGTCTGCAACCATGCCTCAAGCCTACTCACAGGTCGTGGAGGTCAGGATTATTAGACCGCTCTACTTGGTGAAGATTATTATACCGCTCTGCTCATTCAGTTCTCAACAAGTAATTGCCTAACAAGAGCTCTGGACCGCAAGTGCTAGCCGCCCATTCATGTGGTCTGGTAGTTAGTCATTTTCCTCATTTTTTATATCTCGTCACATCTGCCATATTCTCATATACCCCGGACAAGTTATTATTTTAGCCTTTCCCATTCAGGTAGGCCCCTAAGCCTATAAATAGGTGTGCGTAACTCCCAAAGCACGCTAACTCGAATCCAATAGCCTACTTGTTCAGGTTGTAGTCTCTATTTTTGAGCTTTGTGGTCTGCTATTCACACAACTCTTCTCTTTCCTTTTTGTGCAACTAAAATTATTTAATCAAAGTAAATCCAACCGCAAGAGTGGCATTCGTAATAGAGGGCGAAGTCTGGTGTTGATGTTGTCAGCAGCCTTCTATGTCTATTTTCTCTTAATCACAAGATACCGGCTACTCACATCCTTATCCTTCCACTAGTTCTCATGTGTGTGTGTTTGTTGAAAGTCTTTGTTTCAAGAGTGGCTATACACCCACAGGGGGGGGGGGGTGAATAGGTTTCCTTTTTCTTTATGATTACTTTCTAATTTTGGTGTGTTGAGTGTTAAGTTATTTTGCTTTCTTTCAAAAACAAACAAATAGCACACAACATTTATAGTGGTTCCGTAAGATATGGGTACATTCACTTTCCCAACCAACATTTTAACAGTGTGTTAGACAAGACAATCTCCTCCAAACTCAGCTCAAAGAGCTTACAGCACAGATCCCACATGATCTCTCAGACTTCCTCCAAGTCCTACCTTAGTCCAAATCCCTACAACGCATTGATAATATCACCTATAGTATAGTGATACTTCAGATCACCTACCTCAGAGTTTATCAAAAGAACTACACTCAAGCTATGATAGCCCTATACTCTGAGAGTAAAACTCTCCTACAGATCAGATCTAATTCAGATCCTACCTCAAGCCAAAGGCACTACCTCAGTAACATAGGCCCTACCTCAGATTCACAACTAAATTCTACCATTAAGCTTTTATATTTTCGGCTTACAACTCATATGATGATTGATCCTATAGAATGAGAATGAGTGTGTTGGTGATGATTGAATCCAGAGAAATGATTCTCTAAGTCTTCCTTTCTAGACTGACTAGACTCAGCCCTAACTTCTTCACAACACCAAGAATGTAGATCTTCGAGATGTTTCGGCTAGTACTGAGAAGACACGTGCAGCACACTGTTTCTTCAATCCTTTCATGTAGTAGAGTTGAGTGTAGTGGCCTTGAAGATGAACAACAACTTAGCTTTGCTCTGCTCTGCTTCTTCTTCTTACTCAGAAAGAGAACTTTCTGAACTTGTTGTTGAGAAATGATTCTTTAGTTCTTTGTATATTCAACAACCAACTCTATCTGTGAATCACAGACTAACTGTAAGAGCAAGTTGTTCAAAAACTTCTTCTTCGTCGAGAGGAAGAAGATGAATAAAAAGCTCTGTTTTGTTTCTCTCTCCTTTTTCACTAAACAACAACCAATGTTCTCTTTCTCGAAACTCTGCTTTTATATCCCGCAAATCAACGGCTCTTTGTGAGGCATGGGTCTCGCGATGTTGGCAACTGCATCACTTATTTTACATTAAATGTTGTACTAAAGGCAAGTGGAGCCTATTGTCATCTATCATGCAAAACCTGCGAAATTTGTATTCTTGATGACGTCAGCATGACTCAGCACTTCTAGACTTAGTAATTTTCAGATAATCTGCATAGGCATTGAGTGATGCCTTGTCACTCAACACGGATGTACTTAGCAGAATTCTGCATCTTCAGGAATTAAGTGAGCCTTCATCACTCAATGCATTTGACTTTTATAGTAAAAATATTAAGGCGTTGAGTGAGCCTTCATTACTCAATGATTATAGAATTCATTTAAATTTCTCTCCATGAAGGCGTTGTGTGCAGCTTCTTCGCTCAATGCTTCTATCCTTAGACAAATTTCTTGATGAGTCATTGAGTGTCCCGTCTTCACTCAATGCATCTATACTTTGACAAAAATCCTGTTGAGTAGGCGTTCAGTGGCCTGTCTTCACTCAACGCTTCTGTCCTTAGATAGATTTCTTGATGAGTATGCATTGAGTGAATTGTCTTCAATCAACGCTTCTGTCCTTAGTTTTCTTATCAAAAACACTGTGGCTTTGACAACCTGTATTTTTGTCAACTCTTTTATGCTTTTGTGATTGACTGATGTTATTTCACTCAATGCTATTGGACTTAGTAGATTTTCTTCCTATACATTAACCTGTCTTGAGTCCAGCTGTCATTGTTACTATAACTGCCTTTCTAAACAATATAACAAATAACAAAATACACACAATGAACTTTAACATATATCAAAAATATTCATGTGTATACCATTGACTTGTGACACTTCTTCAATTCTAGGACATTGTAATCAAAAGACCAAACAATCTCACCCAATTTGAAGAATTCAGAACCCTAGACAACTATATACACTAGCATATACAGAAGATAAACCCTCAAAGTATATAGCAGCAAAAATTGATACACACACAAATATGATTATCAAATTATACTGTGTGCGTAAAACAAAATGTTCACACTCCTAAAGCACTTAAGGAAAACAAGGAACGTGTCATGTTTCAGGTACCTTGATCATTATCCTCCTATTGGGTTTCTTTGTAGCCTTTTAGTTTCTTGGATCAACAGCATCTGGTGGCACATCAGCTAACATTTTCTCTCTTCTGTACTTCCTCTTCTTGCTGAGCCAGATCTCTTCCTCTTCTTCAGCAACAAACTTGCCTATGGCTCTAGCTATATGATCAGTAGCAGTAGAGGGTTCAGCCCACTGAGCATTGTCTTGATCATCATATTTATATGCCCTCTGATCATCGTACTATTCATCATACAATCCTTCTCTAATAGGAGGAATGTTGTCATATGAGTACTTTTCAAGCCCCATTAAACCTATGATTACATTAGTAACACAAACAGCATTCTCCCCCTTGATCCCCTTAATCATTACCTTCTCCTCCAATATCATTGCCTTCTCCCTATTTATGACCTCTCCAGATACAGCTTTAGTCAGGGAGGTTTTGTCCTAATCCATCTTTTCATCGATATAGTTAACTATCCTCTGAAATTTCAATGACATCCTCATTTTCTTGTGCAAGGAGCTCTATTGGTATCTCCCCCTCAATCTCTACATTCCCCATAGGAATTTGCTGACATGCATCTACTATAGCTAGAGCATCATCCGTCATTTTATCACGGACTTGCTCCCCCTCAACTTGAGGACAACAGGACTCACTTCAGGACCTTCTAGAATTTGAGAAATCCTATTCTGCAATTCTTCAATGAAGCAATCCAACTGTTCATGAACTCATTATACAAGCTCTCCCACAGCAGGCACAACCATCTGGGTAATCTCCCCTTCAATGTTTGCATAAATCCTGTCCATAATAATTTCAATCACCATTTCAGCTACCTATGTTGGAATGTTCTGTGATGGAGAGCCACTGACATGGACATCCTTTGCTACAGGTTTAGAAGATATGAAACTAGAGCACTCCTATCTCTTCATGTTTCCACAATTGATTCAGGCAGTTGAGTATCATGTGCCTCTTCCTTACTACTCTCAAAAGTGTTGCTTCATGTGCTTTCCTCTATGATGAGTACAACCTTCCTCTTCTTCTGACTAGTTTGCTGATGTGGAAGCACAACTGTGTCCCACCAGTCAAACATCTTTGAGTCCATCCTTCTCATATGGTGGATCTTTGTTCCTATTGATTGAGTTCCTTTCTCAAGACTGATCTAGTGGTGTGCTTTGGAATTCTGTAGATTTCTCGAGCTTTCGTCGCAGGGAGACAGAAAGACCAAAGGGCTAGGAATAATGTATTTTATTCTAAGCACACACACTTCTATTTATACTTATCTTCTATTTGAGAATTTGGAAATTCATGTAACTGACTTGATTATCAAGAGGAAATCGTTGGTTGAGATTAATCTCATGAGATATGAAGGATCAAGCGCATAACCAACTATTCCAAAAGCTCGGACTGCTGGAAAGGGTGCTACTTAATTTTTTAAATAAGTAGAAGAGCGCCACGAATCAAGTGAAGGAACGCCGGACCCAACAATCCCCCTGGCATCCAGCACAACCCGTCGGCTCAGAGGTGGAGTTACCACATGGCCCACATGGCTCATAGGTTGGGTTACCGCATGGCCCACATGGCTCAGAGGTGGGGTTACCACATCTCCACGGTTGCACGACTTAGAGGTGGGGTTACCACATGTCCACGGTTGCCTGACCCACCGGACCCACACAGGAAGAAGGAAAAATCTGGATTTAATAGCGCTCCCCCGGTCTTGAACCCGTGACCTGCTCTGATACCAATTTAAAGTGCAAGTTAGATCTGATATACTCTAGCGGAGGGGGGGGGGTGAATAGAGTATGGTGCTTGCTATAAACGTTTTACAACAGTTGTTGTATTCCTATGTGAACAGGGAAGCAAATGAAATAAAGTACATCTAAACACAGAACAATCACAGATCAATCACAAATCAATCACAAAGCACAGCCAGAAAACAAAAGAAAAACAAGCAACCAGAAGATAGTTAGAACCCAAAGATCCCAGGTTAGTTAAAATACCATACCTTACTGGTTGTACAGGCTAACACCTGAACCCAAAGATCCCTATAGTTAGATCTGCTTATTTTGATTTTGTTATTAGAATTATCTCTTCACAAAATATGGCCCAAAATAAAGATTATGATAGCACAAGACCTCCAGTATGCAATCTATGTAAGTTTGCACTTTGGAAGGCAAGTATTAAACTGTACATGAACTCTATTGATGAGGACATTTTCAATTCTTTTTTGACAGTGTGTCCAAGACCTCCAGAGAACACAAGTACAAGTGCTGTTCCACCTCCTTCAGGAACAGATACAGTAATAAAGAAATGGAAATTGGCTGATGCAAAAGCTATGAACATTCTAGCCCAGACTATGTCTGATGAAATTTTCCAAAAGGTGGCTGAATGCCACTCAGCAAAGGACATCTAGGACAAGCTATCTGAAATAGTCTCAGGATCAGCTGATGAGAGAAAAGACAGAAGATCTCACCTCATAACCCAATATGAGAATTTCAAGAAAGGAGAAGCTGAGTTAGTAGCACACATGTATAATAGACTCAGTCTCATAGTCAATGAGCTGAAAACTTTGGATAAAGAGATCTCATTGACTGAGCTAAATGACAAAATCCTAATGTGCTTCCCAAGCACTTGGGACTCAAGGATCTGGCCAATCAAGGATGCCAGAAGTCTCGATGAGATCACAACTAAAGCTCTCTTGGGCAAGCTCAAGTCTTATGAGCTGCTCATTAAAAATAGAGAAGAAGAGCAGAAGGCTACCTCACCAGCCATAAGAAAGGAAAAGTCAATAGCTTTCAAAGCCACTGAAGATCAGCCTGAAGACAAGGTCACAGGCAATGAGGAATTGCTAAATATACTGGCCAAAAGATTTTACAAAATGGCCAGAAAGGACTTCAGGAAACAAACCTCCCCCTATTTAAGTTAGGATTACTATTTACAGATATTGGAAAAATAAAAATATACAAAGCAGAAATGCATCAAACAAAACATTGCAGAATAACAGATATTATCTCAGATAGTTCAGAAAACAAAATATACGGTCACCTTACAGAATCATTCTTTTTCCTTGCTCTTTATAAGTACTATTTCTCTTTTGGGATTGAGAGATTCTTTCTTGGATCTTCTATCATCAGCTGCACCTAGAGAGGTTTGTTGCTTTGGCCTGGGCACTACAACTTCTGGATGCAGCTTCATGTAGCTTTCTGAATCAAAAAATTTACTAGATGAATATCTTTCAAGTTCCTTCTTCCTTTGATCTGATAATATAGTGATACTAGAAGTATCTTTCCCTTATTCTCTGGCTTTCTTGAATTGATCTAAAACAGCCAATTCTTTCATCCTAGCTGTCCATGAAGTAGGATTGTTTTTTGGATCCTCAAATGGAACTGGAGGCTCATATCTATTTGAAGGATTGTCTGGAGGAGCTCTGGAGGAGACTAGTTCTTTCAGCTTATAAGGAAAGGGTCCAGAAGTTGTGTCAGATGGACCTTGTCCTTCCCTTTGGTAAGGATGTTTCCTGGAATATCCTTTGGAGTAAACTTGGAATTCTCTTTGATTTCCTCTGTAATTTCCTCTTCTTGACTGGTAGCCTCTAGATTGACTTCCTCTATATTGGGATCTTCCTTGAGGTTGATATGAGCTTTGGCTTCTGGCAGAGGGTTGAGATGCAGAACTTCCACTTGCACCTGCATCAGGTGAAGGAGGAGGAGGAGGATGATTGAACTAGGATGATCCTTTATCATATTTTATCTTCTTCTTCATAGCCTTTGGTTGATTTTTGGAGTATTGCATCCAATGTTCTGTGATAGGGCAACTATGCAGTATGTAATAAGGAATGTCATTTGTGTCTTTCACTTTTGCTGGGGGAACTCTCTTCATTGCTTTGCTTCTGGCCTTCCTTTTCCTTGCAATTGTAGCAGAGGAATCATCTGAATCACTCCTAAACTGATCACTATCTGAGCTTGGAGGATTATCATACACTGCATCAATCTTTTTGAGATAATCTATCTGTTGTTGTGATTGAGCAGGAGAGATAGCAGAAACAACAATAGTAGCAGCAGCAACAACAGTAAGAGGGATAGAAGTAGCACTGGAAGAAGAAGTTATGACAGCAGCAGATTCAGATACAACATTTTCAGCAACAGGAACAACATCAGCAGTAACAGCAGGCTCAAAATCAAATGCCTCTGTCATATGTATATCCTCAGAAATAGCAGTAACAGAACTAATAGAAATATCATCATTAGCAGTAGGAGCAGCAGTAGTAAGAGCAACAGAAACAGAAGGAGCAGCAGTATATAGAGAATTTACAAAAGAATTTATTAAACTGGTGTCACAGCTTGAAATAGGCACAATGGCCTTAGAGAGATCTTCAGATTGCTGGTCTTCAGTGTGCTGGACTGGAAGACAGGAAAAACACCAGTGGAACTTGTCAGTTTCTTGGTGACAGACTGGTCTCCTTGTTTTGCAAGAAACAAACATCTGTGTCAACTTCAACTGCTGAAGCTGAATATATGGCTGCAGGTAGTTGTTGTTCACAAATCTTGTGGATTCAGAATCAGCTCCTAGACTATGGCTACAACTTAGAGAAGTCTAAAATATTTTGTGATAATACTAGTGCTATTTCAATAGCACAAATTCCAGTCCTCCATAGTAGGACAAAACACATAGAAATTAGGCATCACTTTCTAAGGGATAATGTTGAGAAAAATAAAATTGAACTTCAATATATCCCAACTGATTTGCAAAGGGGAGATATTTTCACTAAACCCTTGGATGAAAAGAAACATACATTCTTCCTGAATTAGTTTGGAATGTTAGATGGAGGAAATCTAAAATAAGATCCAAGATTTTAAAAATATAAAAATGACCAAGACTAGGCAAACATCTTGATTTTTCTAGTGTATAGAGTGTTTCTGGTCTCTGAACTGCGCTTGACGATTTTCCCCCCGATCGTCGAAAGGAGATCGACGACTTCCGAAATCGTCGACCAGAGTTCAGCGCTTCTCAGATAGTGCTAAACTATCTTTCTCAGGTCAGCGATCGTCGTGCGGAGCTCGACGATTTTGTTTTCTGAACTATCGTCGAACGGAGCTTGACGCTCTCCAATATCGTCGAACGGAGATCGACGATGTTGATGACCTTTCAGTTTCCTTTAGAAGCCCAGATCGTCGAACGGAGTTCAACGATCTTTCATTTTCTGCGTCGAATCCTAATATAAAATTCATTTTTTGGCCGTCGTTCTCCCTTTGCGCTTTCATACTTTCTGCAAACTTTCTCTTTCCCTCCAAACTTCTCTACACTTGGTCGTTTGTTTGTTAGTTTTTGCAGGAATCAATGGCAGTCTCAGTTGCAATCCTGGCTGCAATGAAATTTGATGCAGGTTTTGATATCGACATGGACTCTTTCACTAACAGCGATCAGATTTTCAAAGATATTCTGGAACTTTTCAAGGAACAAAAGCTAGTTACCATAATGACCACTAGAATCAAATTAGCTGCAGATGAGATCAAGGAATGGGTGTATACTGCCCACAATCAGGATCAGAATATAGTGATTGGAACAATCTCAAGAACCCAGGTATCCATAACACTTGCTACCTTGACAGAGGTTTTTAAATTGAAATCTGGAGAAGTCTCTGCTGAACTTTCTGGAGATGAGTTTTCTAATATGCTTGAAAAGATGGGTCACTCAGAAGCAAACCCTAGCAAATTATTGGAGAAAAATCTGTCTGTTGAGTACAGATTTCTGGCTGATGTGGTTGGAAAAGTGTTGTTGGCCAAACACTCAGCTCATGATATCATCTTCAGGTATCAGCTCTGCCTGATGGGTGCCCTTGTGGACAAGAAACAACTGAACTGGGGAGAAATCTTCTTTGACCAAATCAAGAAGAAAATCAACAAAAGTTTGTCAATTTTGGAAGTATATTAGTGTTGTTTCTTCAGAACAAATGCCCTGCTCTGCTAGTTTCAAATGGGATGCACATCAATGCCTCCAAGAGGCTCACCTGTGCCCTATTTGGAAAATGGGACAGGCAAATTGTGAAGCCCAGCAGGCCTTCTGGCATTTCTACTTCAGGCACAAGGACTGTTTCAGTCTCTTCCCCTCAAGTTTCTGCCCCTGCAGAAGACTTGCCTGCTTCTTCTTCTCCTCCTCCACTTTTTTTTTCATCTACCATAGTCACATCCACCATCATAATCTCCACCACATCTCCAACTTCCATTCCTTCTCCAACTCCACCTCTCACAGAAGAACTCTTCCATCCTCTACATCAATACCCCGACCTGGATGTTGATTCAACCTCTCACATTCCATCTTTAAATCTTATAGATGATTCCTATATGGATGAGTCTCCCTCATCCCCTCCTGAGCCACCATATTCATCCACCTCATACCAACAACTACTTCAGGACATCATGGCACAACCATCCTTCACACCAACTATTTCCATTCAACTATCTTCCATTTCCATAATTCCCATCTCTCAACCTTCATTTCCACCATCCACAAGTTCTCCACCAACATCTCCTGCTGCCCCACCTTCAATTCCTACCTCTACTCAAGTCCCTCTTGATCATGTAGATCTTCCAGCTCTTGCAGACAGTCTCTATGAGATGATAGATCCAAGGCTATCACTCTTGATGGAGACCTCTTTGGCTCCTCTTCTCAAAATAGTTCAGGACCTGTCTGACAGGCTTTCTTCCATTCTTCCTCCTCAGGCAATACCTTATTATGGGTGCCTTGATCCAGTTGCCACTGAATCTAGGTAGGGGGGTATGCCTCATGAAGTTGAAAGATTGCCTGCTGCTGTTACTTCAGTCCAAGCTCAGATAGTGATCAGATATTTTTATTTTAGCCTGTACAAACAGTAAGGTATGGTATTTTAACCAACCTGGCTCTGATATCAATTGAAAGTGAAAGTTAGATCTGATATACTCTAGAGGGGGAGGGGGGGTGAATAGAGTATGGTACTTGCTAAAAATGTTTTACAACAGTTGTTGTATTCCTATGTGAATAGGGAAGCAAATGAAATAAAGTAAATCTAAACACAAAACAATCACAGATCAATCACAAATCAATCACAAAGCACTGCCAGAAAACAAAAGTAAAACAAGCAACCAGAAGACCCAAGAAGCTATAGTTGTTCCCCAACCAATCTGGGTAAATCCACTTTTCTACTACCCTAGGTAGGAATCCACTGCAGGATGAGTTGATCAGGTGTCCTGAGCACCAATGAGCTTTTGATAAGGTGCTCAAAAACCAAACCAGATTTTTTGATCAGGTGTCTTGCCACCACTGAGTTTTGATAAGGTCTCAGAAACCTATCACAAACTTTTGAAGGGAGTTTGAAAAACCCTTTACAGCAGAGAGAGAGAGAAAGGGATGAGATGATCTTCTCTATCAACATTCATAGAGAAGATAGTGGATGTTGTCAAAGCTCCCCCTGAGATCTTGAGTTGTTCAGGAAGTGAAACTTTGCAGTAGGGTGATAGGCCTTCAGATGATTTGATCTCCATCAAAAGATGATTTCAGCAGCAACTGAAATGTGAGGTGTCTGGAGTCTTGAATGATGATGGCCTTTGAACACTTGAATCAAGAGAGATCTGAAAATTTCAGTTAGTTGATCTCCTTTTGTGATGCGTGTTCTTGTATGAATTTTTGAGACTGAGAATGTCTGCAACTCTCTTTCTTTCTCTTGTGTAATTGTTGTTGTAAGAGTTGTAATTTTTGTTGTTGCAGAGAATTGTTGTTGCAGAAGTTGTTTGTCTAACTCTGAGAAGAGAATGAAAAAACTGATCTTTTACTCCTTTTTTCTGAATAGAAATGATCCTCTATCCAAGATAGTCGTTAGCCTGTCATAAATGACTTCCTTAACTTCATTTTGTCTTCTAGAGGAAAGTCCAGTAAAACATTTCTTGAAAATTCCTTGAAACTTGCTGCAGATTAATTAAAAACGGCTTCAGGATCTTTGACATAAATGCTGAGAATAATTCTACAACTGTCTGAATTTGAATCTTGAAAAATGTCTAACTCTTCAGAAAAACGTCGAACTGAGCTGCACTATGGTTGAACTGAGCTCAGAGACTGGTCTTTGACTGAAACAGAGATCGTCGATCTGAGCTCAACTATCGTCAAACTGAGCTCAGAGATAGAGAAACAAACTGGAGTCAAGAACGTCGATCTGAGCTCGAAGATCATCGCATGGAGTTCGACGACTTGTTGAAGTTGAGCTCAGAGATCGTCGAATGGAGTTCGATGAATCGTCGAAGTGAGCTCAGCGATCATCGAATGGAGTTCGACGATTTGTCGTACTGAGCTCAACGAAATGACTTAGTCTCCAAAACTGAAAAACTTGGTCTTGAGGGCAGCTTCCAAACCTAACTACTAACCCTTAGGCTCAATTCTAATTGACCTTTAGATCTATACAATGAGGTTAAGACAGGTTTCCTAAGAGACATAGTGATCCTTTCCCAAATCAGTAATAGGGTGTTCCAACAAGATAGTCACAAATAGAAGTCCCTGGGAGTATGCGTTGAGTGGACTCAAGTCACTCGACACACTGGATGCCTTGACACTTATACTCAACACACTCGATGCCTAATATTGTCTTAGTGCACTTGACACCTTATGTTGTCTTAGCTCACTTGATGCTTGAACACTTAGTCCATATATTCTTTGTTATCCTGTACGGAATAATACTACATGCAACTAAAATAAATGAAGACCTACTAAAGCTATACAAAGTTCATCATACCCAAATAAAATTTGAAAGTGTTGAACTAGGCTTCATCTAGTGGCTTGGTGAAGATATCAGCCACTTTTTTGTCTGTAGGGACAAACTTAAGACTGATGTCTTCATTTTCTACATGATCTCTAATAAATTGATACATAGTGTCTACGTGCTTAGTCCTGCTATGAGATACGAAATTCCTAGCAATAGAGATTGCACTAGTAGAATCACAAAACATAGGAGTTCTACATAGCTTGAGATTTAGTCCTAGAGCTGATGTTGGATTCATTGTAGTTGTGCACAATAACTACATGATGAGATGCACTTGGATTCAGCAGTTAAGATTGTAATTGATGTATTGTAAATATACATATTTTTATGCACATTAATTTAGTCATTTTCATTTATATTCGTCATTTTTACTTATTTTTGTTCAATAAAATGCTCCTATTCTTGTAAAATTATTACTAACTTGCTTTATTTTATTTTGCAGAAAAATTTCCAAAATCTGCCAAAATTGGGCAGTACACGCCCGTGACACTTTGCTCACGCCCGTGACCGGGCCGTGACTGTGCATTTCCCGTGAAAACGGACAATTTCTGAAGTAAAAGCTTGACACGCCTGGGGTCACGCCCGTGTCACCCGACACGGGGCTTGACCCAAGCCCGTGTTCACTCCACTCGACGAATTCATCTCGACGATCGTCGAGTGTCGACACCAACAGTCACGCCCAGCGTCACGCCCGTGACCTGGGGCGTGACTCAATTTCCGCTCAACGATTTTGACTCGACACTTTCCGCTCGACATTCGTCGAGTGTCGACACCAACTCACACACCCAGCATCACGCCCGTGACCTGGGGCGTGACCTTTCCAGCTAGCCCGACAAGATGCTGCCGAAGACTTTCGGCGCAACCCGCGCCCGGTTCTACCTCCCCGACACGCCCAGAGTCACGCCCGTGACCTGGGGCGTGACTGCCGCGAACTCAGCCCGAAGTCAACTTTCCTGTCCAATCGACGGCCGCCTTCATGAATAGTACTGTCACGCCCCCCGTACACGCCCGTGACCTAGGGCGTGTACTTAGAAATTTTTTCCTATAAATTGCCCTGTTCTGTAAGGTCCAAGGGTTCAGATTTTTGGGCCATTTTAGTGTCTTTTTGTGGGCTTAATCCGTGGATACTAGTGCTATGTAAGGAGATTTCTCCCTTCTTTATTTCATGTCTTGTTTTGCTTTATCTTTTAGCTTTGTAATAGCTTGAAAATTTTAATAAAAATGGTAGATTTTCTCTCTCTATTTAGCATGAAAATTCATTTGGATGGCTCACCTCTTCCCCTTTTTATCCTTGGTTTTATCTTTGTTCTTCATTTAGTTCTTCATTTATGAAATGTGTGTGTGTGTATGAGTGTTATTTATTTACTTTACATGCCTTTAATTTTTCTCAAGTTAGGTTTTGTTAGAAATTCATGAAATGATGAATTAGGTTTTTCCTTTTTTTCATGTCTTCTTTTAATTTCTTCAACATCTTCACTCTTATGAATGTGTAAAAGAGTTACTAAAGTTTCTTTTGATTTTTTTTACTTAGCTTTATTTTAGGATGAAAACCTTTTTTTTTCTTTCTCTTTTATTTCAACTTTTTTAGCTCTTTTATGAAATCCTAGGAATGAAAATGTTGAAATTTTAATTTTCCAAAAACTTTGGTTTTTAATTTGTTTTGAAAAACTTTTGTCTTCTAAAAATTGTAATTTCTTCTTTTTATTTATTTTTGGCAAAACCTATGCTTGAAAAAGTAAAAGTTTTAATTTTTATGTAACTTTGATTTTTCTTTGTTATTAGTGTGTGTGTGTGTATGAGAATAAATTTTCTTTTGTTCTTCTTAAATTTTCATGTTGTGTGTGTGGGTGTATGAGTATAATTTTTGATGCTTTGATTCAAATTTTGTAGAGTGTGTGAGTGTAGGTGTATAACTTTTATGCTTTGTTCAAATTATGTAGAGTGTGTGAGTGTAGGTGTTAAATTTTAATGCTTTCTTTTAATGCTTTCCTTCAATGCTTTGTTTAAATTTTGTAGAGTGTGTGAGTGTAGGTGTTAGCTTTATTGCTTACTTGAAATTCATATGAAGTGTGTGTGTCTGTGTGTATTTATTTCCGCCTACTCGTTAAGAGTTAAATGGCGCATCGCTTTCATTTCAGTCCTACTCGTTTGAGTAGGACTCGTTATTTTCTTTCTTTATTTTTCCGCCTACTCACTTGAGTCAAATGGCCAGACCTTATTTCAGTCCTACTCGTTTGAGTAGGACTTGCAATTTTCTTTCTTTGTTTTTCCGCCTACTCACTTGAGTTAAATGGCCGGACTTTATAGCCCTGTAATTGCATTTATTTTCTCCTACTCATTTGAGTAGGACTCGCTTTCATTTCAGTCCTACTCGTTTGAGTAGGACTTGCAATTTTCAGCTTTTATTTACCGCCCCCACTCATTTGAGTGGGACTCGCAATTTGAAATATACAAATTTCTTTTATGTGTAACTTAGTTCCTTTTTAATTTATAATTTGGAGTGTGCGTGAGTTCTTGTTTTAGCTAGAATTTCAGTTTTCTAAATGTTGTTATTTTTCTTGTGTCCCCTTCTTATAATTGTTTAGTGTTTAATTTCGAACTTGCGCCTTACTAAATTATAAGCCGTCCCCATACCGATGTGTGGCTAATCGCTATTAGCCTCGGCATCGAAGAGCATTGGGACATTTAAAATGATTTCTAATAATTCAAGCTCTTTATTTTCATTTTAATTTAAGCACTTAAGGTTTACCCCGGGTTTACGACGCGTAGGACCACATATCGATGTGTGGGCCCTATTTCCGTAGTCCATATGCTAGCTAGCCGAGAGGCCGTGCATATGGACCGATCACCCCTGGGTAAATAGAGTTGCGTGCATACCCTCGAGAGAGGACAAGCGTAATTCTACAGGATTGGGTTCCCCACCCAATAGCGGGGTTCTTAGCATAAAGCGGACGTTAAGAGGAATTCTTCGTCGGACTAACATTCGGTCGAATAGTCTTAACGTTTAGGTGAGCGATATCCCTATAGCTAGGTGAGCTCACATTTGTGGAACCTCCACGGCCAAGTTGCCTTATTATTAATTTGAAAACTAAGTCTTTTAATTATTAAAAATTGTTTTAGTCTTAATCTGATTGGATGTCGAGCGTTAACCCTTCATCGAATATTTTCTAAATCGTTTTTTCGCTCCTTTGCTTTTCCGTCTTTTATTAAGTAAAAAAAATCCACCTTACTTTCAGTAAAATAATAGTCCTCCCGGAGGAGTAAGAATAGTCAACGCGACCCCGAGAACAATACGACCTCGGTATTCCCCCGAATATTGAGTACTAATTGCGATAGGTGCACTTGCCTACCCGAGCAAGCCCGCGGCGATCGACTCACCGAACCAACCACAGTAAGAGTCTGTTCGCGGGCCCATCAAGTTTTTGGCGCCGTTGCCGGGGAGTCTCTTTTCGAGTTGCTATTTCGAATTCCGGAGTCTATTACTTTTACTTATTTTCTAAAAAAAAAAACTAAAAACTTTATTTTTAAAAAAAAAAGAGTTTATTTTGTTTTATTTTTGTTTGGGTGTATGACCCGGGAACAACCCTCATAGTCTGAAGATTTTGACTTCGACCCTGAGATCGAATGCTCTCTTGCGCGTATCCGATCTCAACGCCGAAATCCTTCTTTAGATCCCGAGGAATCTATCAGAGAACCTACTGTTGTAGTTATGGTTGCGCCTAACCCTCCCCCGGCGGCCGAGCGTACTATGTCTTATTACGCCCGTCCTAACCTGGATGATTCTGGGTCGTGTATTGTTCGCCCTACGGTGGCCAATAATAATTTTGAAATAAAGTCAAGTGTCATTCAAATGGTCCAAAACGCCGTGCAGTTCGATGGACTGCCGGATGAGGACCCGAATGTCCACTTGTCCAATTTCTTGGAGATTTGCGACACCTTCAAGATTAATGGCGTCACTGATGACGCCATTCGTTTGCGCTTATTTCCCTTTTCCCTTAAGTCCAAAGCCAAGGCGTGGTTGAATGCCCTCCCGCGAGGATGTATCACCACGTGGGCTGAGTTGACGGAACGGTTCCTAACGAAGTACTTTCCGCCCGCAAAAACTGCAAAGTTGAGGGCGGACATTTCTTCGTTTGTGCAGAACGATCCTGAGTCTCTATACGAGACTTGGGAACGGTTTAAGGAATTCCTCAGCCGTTGCCCGCACCACGCGCTGCCAACGTGGTTGCAAGTTCAAATTTTTTATAATGGGCTGAATTTTCAGACGCGTCAAATGATTGATGGCTATGAACGCCTATCAATGGAACGTCCCGCGGGGACGGCCAAAGCCGGCGGCTAGTCTTTTTGAAGTGGATGCCACAGCTCTCTTGACCCTTCAAGTTGAAAGGTTAACAAAGCAGGTGGCGGAGATGTCTGCTGCCTCCTCCACTCTGTCTTGTTTTATTCCCCCTAACGTCTGCGTAGCTGAAGAGTTCGTGGACTTCATGGGAAATTCGGGTCGTCCTCCCTTCAACCCCAACAACAACCCTTATAGTAATAACTATAATCCGGGTTGGAGGAATCACCCCAACTTCTCGTGGAGCAACCCGAATAATGCTCAGCGTCCCCCTATTTCTTTTGCGCCCGGATTTCTTCCTCCTCCTCCTCTTCCGAAACCCTCCCCGATGGAGGAAAATTTTTCGAAGTATATTGCGTCCAACGAGTCAAATATCCGGAACATCACCGGATCGCTAAAAACAGTCGAACAACAGGTTGGACAGCTGGCGAGGATGATGTCCGAGCGCGCGCTCGGGGCACTGCCGGGAAACACGGAGCCCAATCCGCGGGAGAACGCCAACGCTATAACCCTCCGTAGCGGAAAGGAGGTGGTCGATCCAAAACGGACCGACCCTCAGGTACATATTTCACCTCCGACCCCTCTTCCCCTTTCTTCACTTACGCCGCCTTTATCTATTATAAAAGAAAAAATTATTTTAAACAAGGCTCTTCCGTATCCGCATAAGTTAGATAACGAGCGTCAGGACGCGCAATATGCAAAATTTATTTTATTATTAAAACAAATTCACATTAATGTTCCTTTTTGCGAGACTATCTCGCAAATGCCCAAATATGCGAAATTTTTAAAAGAACTACTTTCTAATAAACGCAAATTAGAGGATATTTCGCATGTATCTCTCAACGCTGTCTGCTCGGTGGCCCTTACTAATAAATTGCCCGCAAAACAAAACGACCCGGGATGGTTTTCCATCCCGTGCCTTTTTGGCAATATATTAGTAAAGTACGCCTTAGCCGATTTAGGGGATAGCATTAATCTGATGTCGTTCTCGCTCTTTTCACGTTTAGGTTTGGGTACTCCTACTCCTACGAATATGCGCATCCAATTAGCGGATCGTTCGGTTAAGTTCCCTATCGGGGTAGTGGAGGACGTCCTTGTCCGAGTCGACAAGTTTACCTTCCCAGTAGACTTCATCATCTTAGATATCGAGGAGGACGCCGAGGTACCAATAATACTCGGTCGCCCTTTTCTCGCCACCTCCCGCGCACTAATAGATGTTAGTAATGGTAGCCTTCTCCTCCGAGTAGGCGATGACCAAGTTACTTTCTCTATTAATCCCTCGATGGACAATTTGTCATCGAGCGACGATTTCTGCTACTCTTTAGATACCTTTTTCGGAGATCGTTCTTCTCCCGTTTTCGAGTCCGTATTTTTAAACGACGATGTTTATGCACTCAAAAATTTTAAATGCGATGAGGATACTTCTTTAGACTTGCCTTTCGAACCAATTGGTAAGAAAGACATAGGCATTAAAACCTCCCTAGAAGAACCGCCCATCCTAGACCTCAAACCCTTACCCGCCTCGCTCAAATACGCATTTTTAGGAAAAGGCGATACGCTTCCCGTTATCATTTCTTCGGACTTGAGCGAGTCGGAGACTTCCGATTTATTGGAAGTTTTATTTAAACATCGCCACGCAATTGCGTGGCAAATCTCTGACCTAAAGGGGATTAGCCCCTCCTTTTGCACCCATAAGATTTTCCTTAACGATAATTGCCGCAAAACGATTCAGCCGCAACGTCGTCTTAACCCAAACATGAAAGACGTCGTTAAAGCCGAAATCATTAAGTTATTAGATGCGGGGATTATCTATCCTATTTCGGACAGTGCATGGGTTAGTCCCGTGCATGTCGTGCCCAAGAAGGGCGGTCTTACCGTAGTGGCGAATGAGCATAACGAGCTTGTCCCAACTCGTACTGTAACGGGTTGGCGAGTGTGCATCGACTATAGGAAACTTAATGACGCCACCCGCAAGGACCATTTCCCTCTGCCATTTCTAGACCAGATTTTAGAGCGTTTATCCGGTCATCCGTATTATTGTTTTCTTGATGGTTTATCGGGGTTTTTCCAAATCCCCATTTCCCCCGATGATCAAGAGAAAACAACTTTTACTTGCCCGTTCGGCACCTTCGCATATCGAAGAATGTCATTTGGACTCTGCAATGCGCCAGCTACATTCCAAAGATGTATGCTAGCGATCTTTGGCGAGCTAGTAGAAGACATTATGGAAGTCTTTATGGATGACTTTTCTGTTTTCGGACGCTCTTTTCCCGATTGCCTTCACAATTTAGATCGTGTCCTTCAACGGTGCGAGGACACAAGCCTTGTTTTAAATTGGGAAAAATGCAACTTTATGGTTCGAGGAGGTTTGGTCCTCGGCCATATGATTTCGTCCAAGGGGATAGAGGTGGATAAGGCCAAGATAGAAATTATAGAAAAACTTCCGCATCCAACAAACGTAAAATCTATTAGGAGTTTCTTAGGCCATGCGTGCTTTTATCGACGCTTCATTCAAGACTTTTCAAAAATAACAAAGCCTCTAACTCACCTCTTGGAAAAGGAATCACGTTTCATCTTTAATAGTGAATGCGAGTCCGCCTTTAATTTGATAAAACAAAAAATTATCACTTCACCAATTTTAGTGGCCCCTAATTGGTCCCTTCCGTTCGAAATAATGTGCGACGCTAGTGATATTGTCTTAGGTGCCGTTCTTGGCCAACGCGTAGAAAAACATTTTCATCCTATTTATTATGCTAGCAAGACGCTCACTTCCGCACAAGTAAATTACACGACAACGGAAAAAGAACTCTTAGCCGTCGTTTTTGCTTTTGATAAGTTTCGCTCGTATATAACGCTATCTAAAGTTATCGTTTTTACCGATCACTCCGCGCTTAAATATTTATTAGCTAAAAATGATGCGAAGCCCCGCCTTCTTCGATGGATTCTCCTCCTACAAGAGTTTGATTTGGAGATCCGAGATAAGTGGGGAGCGGAAAATCTAGCGGCGGACCACCTCTCCCGTTTAGAAAATCCGGGTGCGGAAGCGCTCGTCGAATCTGAAATAAATGACAGATTCCCCGAGGAACGCCTTCTTGCCATTAATAAATTTTCGTCATCTTCGCCTTGGTTCGCAGATTTTGCAAATTTCTTAGTAGCGCGGGTCCTTCCAAAAGAGTTTTCCAGTCATCAAAAGAAGAAATTCTTTTCTGACTTGAAAAATTTCTTTTGGGAGGACCCATTTCTTTTTCGTATCTGCGCGGACCAAGCGGTCTGAAGATGCGTTGCGGGTGTGGAGTGGTTGCAAATTCTTAAGCACTGCCACGAGGGTCCAGCCGGTGGGCATTATCAAGCCAACCGGACCGCTCGGAAGGCGCTAGAGGCGGGCTACTATTGGCCCACTCTCTTCAAAGACGCGCATAATTTTGTGCGCGCATGCGATAGCTGTCAGCGGTCGGGTAACATCTCTCGTCGCGACGAGGTGCCCCAAAACATGTTTTTAGAGTGTGAAGTCTTCGATTTATGGGGCATAGATTTTGTTCGCCCCCTACCTCCGTCTTTCAAAAATATATATATTTTAGTGGCGGTCGACTACGTACGAGGTGGGCGGAAGCGCAAGCTCTCCCCACCAACGATGCGCGAGTCGTCGTAACATTTCTTAAAAAATTATTTTCTCGCTTCGGCACGCCTCGCGCAATTGTTAGTGATAGGGGAACGCATTTCTGTAACGCTCTTATGGCTAAGACGTTAGCTAAATACGGAGTCACGCACAAGCTTGCCACCCCCTACCACCCGCAAACAAGTGGCCAAGTCGAGGTAGTAAATCGAGAGATTAAGCGAATTTTAGAAAAAACCGTTTCACTAAATAGGAAAGATTGGTCCGTTAAACTCGACGATGCGTTGTGGGCGTATCGGACGGCATACAAAACCGCTATTGGATGTATGCCGTTCCGGTTAGTCTACGGCAAAGCGTGCCATTTACCCGTAGAATTAGAACATCGCGTACTTTGGGCTTTAAAACTCTTAAACCTCGACTCCAACTTAGCCGCTCAGAATAAAAAACTGCAACTCAACGAGCTCGATGAATGGCATGCGAACGCTTACGAGAGCAATAAATTCTATAAGGAGCGCTCTAAGTTATATCACGATCGAAAAATCAAGTCCCAAAAATTATTTTCTCCGGGCGATGTTGTCCTTCTTTACAATTCACGTCTTAGGCTTTTTCCAGGTAAATTAAAATCTAGATGGTCCGGTCCCTTCCTAGTTGAAGAAGTTTTTCCATATGAAACCGTACTCATCTCCCACCCAGACAAAGGTTCATTTAAAGTAAACGGTCATCGGTTAAAGTCTTATATAGCAGGTGACCCAGTGATCGGTTTTAGCGAAACCATAACTTTCCTCCACATTATAACCCCGCCAAAATAGTCAAGCTACACGACTATAAACAAAGCGCTCCTGGGAGGCACCCCTCGCTTATCTTTTTCGCCCTTTCCTCATTATCTTTCCTTCTTTTTCTAATAAACGCAGGGTTTCTGATCGGCCTTCCCCACCGCGTTTCAGGGAAGCTTCTACCCCCTTCCCTTTCTTTTCTTTGTACATATTGTCTTTCCTTTCTGTTCCGCATACTTACGATACAACATTGGGGACAATGTTGGACTTAAGTATGGGGGTATTTTCGTACTCTACTTTCTGCACTTCAATTTTTCTGCATTTCAAAAAATACAAAAAAATACATATAACAACAAAACAAAAACAAAAAAAATTAAAAAAACATCTTAAAATGAAACAAAAAAATTTTAAATGAAAAAAATCCAAAAAAAAATTTTTTTGTTTTGTTCTCTTTCTTTCTTTTTTCCAAAAAACTCTTCTCTTTCTTTCTTTTTTCCAAGAAACTCAAAAACAACAAAAAATTTTATTTACTTTCACTTTGTACATATTTTTTCGTACATACTCTTTTCTCTCTCCTTCTTGTACAAACCTTTTTTTTTCTCTCCCATATTTTTGTACATAAATGAAAATTCTCTAAAAAATATATATATATAAAAAAAAGATAATAGTTCAAAAACAAAAAAAAATTTTTCAAAAAAAATTGAGAAAAACAAAAATACAAAAAAACGATAATAAATGAAAAAAAATGATAACAAAAACTATAAAAATCAAAAAAATGTTTTGAAATAAATAAATTAAATATTCCATACTTAACTTTTCTGCTATCCAAAAATTCAGTTTTGAGTTTATTTATATGCGAGTTTGATTAATTCTTTGTTCACTACCCGTTTATTAATTATTGATTGAAAAATTTAAATACCCGGGGTTAAGTTTTAAAGAATTCTTTATGTTTTGTTAAAACTAGCGAACTCGTTTTAGGCACTACTTCTAATTTTTCATTAATAGGAGCACGTATATTATGTTAGGAAATAACGACTATAGAATTCAATTATACTTACTTTTAGCTTTCTGAAAAAAAATTGGAACGTACAAATTATTAAGGTTGCTCTCAAAAATTTTTAGGATTACAATCTAGTTTTCCTTTCTCCCCTTATCATGACCTACTTGGCATGATAAAATTTTCTATCCTTAAAAGATCCTATGTCAATGGGAATAAGATTTCGTTCCGTAAACATAGGCACCCAATAATTTAAAAAGATTATATATGGAGTAAGAGGATAAAATTCATTACTCCTACAAATATATATTGGGTTAATTATTTTATTATGAAGTTGAAAAACAAAAATCATATTAGGAAAATAAGATTTCGTTTTCCTAATAATCCAAAAGAAAAAAAATGGAGGTTCGAGAAAAAATTACCTCACCTCAAATATCAAAACCCTCTTCATAAACCCACTACCCCCTTAGCCAATTACACGATTCTAGAATTAATTCAAAAATTTTTTTGAGAGCATAATTAGTAAATTGTATTATTTCCGGTAGCACTCGTATAAGCTAGAGTTCTTATAATTCCAAACTATTTTCGTTAATCTAACCATTACAAATGTTGTCTTCTATTTGATTACATCAAGAACTCTTTTGGCCAAAACTTTTGCGCTATTTAAATCATCTACATAATTTTAGGACTTAACTCTTACACGCCGTATATTTATTTCGATCTCTCTTATAATTGATTAAGCGATAGCCAAAATTTAGAGTTTTTTTTATTCCTTATAGATTCACCTCAAACTTTTGCTCTAGAATAGCAAAAGCCTAAGTATGGGGGTATTTGATGTATTGTAAATATACGTATTTTTATGCACATTAATTTAGTCATTTTCATTTATTTTCGTCGTTTTTACTTATTTTTGTTCAATAAAATGCTCCTGTTCTTGTAAAATTATTACTAACTTGCTTTATTTTATTTTGCAGAAAAATTTCCAAAATCTGCCAAAATTGGGCAGTACACGCCCGTGACACTTTGGTCACGCCCGTGACCGGGCCGTGACTATGCATTTCCCGTGAAAACAGACGATTTCTGAAGTAAAAGCTTGACACGCCTGGGGTCACGCCCGTGTCACCCAACACGGGGCGTGACCCAAGCCCGTGTTCACTCCACTCGACGAATTCATCTCGACAATCGTCGAGTGTCGACACCAACAGTCACGCCCAGCGTCACGCCCGTGACCTGGGGCGTGACTCAATTTCCGCTCAACGATTTCGACTCGACACTTTCCGCTCGACATTCGTCGAGTGTCGACACCAACTGACACGCCCAGCGTCACGCCCGTGACCTGGGGCGTGACCTTTCCAGCTAGCCCGACAAGATGTTGCCGAAGACTTTCGGCGCAACCCGCGCCCGGTTCTACCTCCCCAACATGCCCAGAGTCACGCCCGTGACCTGGGGCGTGACTGCCGCAAACTCAGCCCGAAGTCAACTTTCCTGTCCAATCGACGGCCGTCTTCATGAATAGTACTGTCACGCCCCCCCTACACGCCCGTGACCTAGGGCGTGTACTTAGAAATTTTTTCCTATAAATTGCCCAGTTCTGTAAGGTCCAAGGGTTCAGATTTTTGGGTCATTTTAGTGTCTTTTTGTGGGCTTAATCCGTAAATACTAGTGCTATGTAAGGAGATTTCTCCCTTCTTTATTTCATGTCTTGTTTTGCTTTATCTTTTAGCTTTGTAATAGCTTGAAAATTTTAATAAAAATGGTAGATTTTCTCTCTCTATTTAGCATGAAAATTCATTTGGATGGCTCACCTCTTCCCCTTTTTATCCTTGGTTTTATCTTTGTTCTTCATTTAGTTCTTCATTTATGAAATGTGTGTGTGTGTGTGTATGAGTGTTATTTATTTACTTTACATGCCTTTAATTTTTCTCAAGTTAGGTTTTGTTAGAAATTCATGAAATGATGAATTAGGTTTTTCCTTTTTTTTCATGTCTTCTTTTAATTTCTTCAACATCTTCACTCTTATGAATGTGTAAAAGAGTTACTAAAGTTTCTTTTGATTTTTTTTACTTAGCTTTATTTTAGGATGAAAACCTTTTTTTTTCTTTCTCTTTTATTTCAACTTTTTTAGCTCTTTTATGAAATCCTAGGAATGAAAATGTTGAAATTTTAATTTTCCAAAAACTTTGGTTTTTAATTTGTTTTGAAAAACTTTTGTCTTCTAAAAATTGTAATTTCTTCTTTTTATTTGTTTTTGGCAAAACCTATGCTTGAAAAAGTAAAAGTTTTAATTTTTAGGTAACTTTGATTTTTCTTTGTTATTAGTGTGTGTGTGTGTGTGTGTATGAGAATAAATTTTCTTTTGTTCTTCTTAAATTTTCATGTTGTGTGTGTGGGTGTATGAGTATAATTTTTGATGCTTTGATTCAAATTTTGTAGAGTGTGTGAGTGTAGGTGTATAACTTTTATGCTTTGTTCAAATTATGTAGAGTGTGTGAGTGTAGGTGTTAAATTTTAATGCTTTCTTTTAATGCTTTCCTTCAATGCTTTGTTTAAATTTTGTAGAGTGTGTGAGTGTAGGTGTTAGCTTTATTGCTTACTTGAAATGCATATGAAGTGTGTGTGTCTGTGTGTATTTATTTCCGCCTACTCATTAAGAGTTAAATGGCGCATCGCTTTCATTTCAGTCCTACTCGTTTGAGTAGGACTCGTTATTTTCTTTCTTTATTTTTCCGCCTACTCACTTGAGTCAAATGGCCGGACCTTATTTCAGTCCTACTCGTTTGAGTAGGACTTGCAATTTTCTTTCTTTGTTTTTCCGCCTACTCACTTGAGTTAAATGGCTGGACTTTATAGCCCTGTAATTGCATTTATTTTCTCCTACTCATTTGAGTAGGACTCGCTTTCATTTCAGTCCTACTCGTTTGAGTAGGACTTGCAATTTTCAGCTTTTATTTACCGCCCCCACTCGTTTGAGTGGGACTCGCAATTTGAAATATGCAAATTTCTTTTATGTGTAACTTAGTTCCTTTTTAATTTATAATTTGGAGTGTGCGTGAGTTCTTGTTTTAGCTAGTTTTTCAGTTTTCTAAATGTTGTTATTTTTCTTGTGTCCCCTTCTTATAATCGTTTAGTGTTTAATTTCGAACTTGCGTCTCACTAAATTATAAGCCGTCCCCATACCGATGTGTGGCTAATCGCTATTAGCCTCGGCATCGAAGAGCATTGGGACATTTAAAATGATTTCTAATAATTGAAGCTCTTTATTTTCATTTTAATTTAAGCACTTAAGGTTTACCCCGGGTTTACGACGCGTAGGACCACATATCGATGTGTGGGCCCTATTTCCGTAGTCCATATGCTAGCTAGCCGAGAGGTCGTGCATATGGACCGATCACCCCTGGGTAAATAGAGTTGCGTGCATACCCTCGAGAGAGGACAAGCGTAATTCTACCGGATTGGGTTCCCCACCCAATAGCGGGGTTCTTAGCGTAAAGCGGGCGTTAAGAGGAATCCTTCGTCGGACTAACGTTCGGTCGAATAGTCTTAACATTTAGGTGAGCGATATCCCTATAGCTAGGTGAGCTCACATTTGTGGAACCTCCACGGCCAAGTTGCCTTATTATTAATTTGAAAACTAAGTCTTTTAATTATTAAAAATTGTTTTAGTCTTAATCCGATTCGATGCCGAGCGTTAACCCTTCATCGAATATTTTCTAAATCGTTTTTTCGCTCCTTTGTTTTTCCGTCTTTTATTAAGTAAAAAAAATCCACCTTACTTTCAGTAAAATAATAGTCCTCCCGGAGGAGTAAGAATAGTCAACGCGACCCCGAGAACAATACGACCTCGGTATTGCCCCGAATATCGAGTACTACTTGCGATAGGTGCACTTGCCTACCCGAGCAAGCCCGCGGCGATCGACTCACCGAACCAACCACAGTAAGAGTCTGTTCGCGGGCTCATCAGTAACATTTGTTTACTTCTTGCTGATCCAAGTTACCAATCATCCTCCTAGAATTTGATAGGTGTTTGAGGTGCTTTTCCTGTCTTTTCTATAACCTGCAAAGTCTACATCTAAATACCCAGTTACTCCAAAATCTTTATTCCTACGGTACCAAGGGACAAGATCAGGTGTAACCTTAGGATATCTTAGAATTTTTTATTGCAGAATAATGAGACTCATTAAGGATAGACTGGTATCTAACACAAACACATGTAACATACATAATGTCTAGCCTACTAGTAGTTAGGTAAAGGAGGGAGCCAATTATACCTCTATGCAAGGTTTCATCAACAAGTTTCCCAGTCTCATCTTTTTCTAATGACATATTTGACCCGATAAGAGTTTTCATTATGGAGGAACTCTCCATTCCAAATTTTCTAATTAAATTCTTAGTGAACTTAGACAGAGATTTGGATAATCCATTATCAAACTATCTTACTTGGAGGCCCAAGAAATACTTGAATTCACCCATACTGCTCATCACAAATTTTCCTTGCATAAGTTTAGCAAACTTATTTCAGAGGCCATCATCAGTATAACCATAGATTATGTCATCTACATAAATTTGGACAAGGATGATCTTACCCTTGACATCCCTTAGAAATAATGCCTTTTCTATCTTTTTTCATGAGAATTTGTTCTCAATGAGAAAGCAAGACAATGTTTCATACCATGCCCTAGGGGCATACTTCAACCTATATAAAGCCTTTCTAAGCTTAAATACATAATCTAGAAAGTTGGAGTCATCAATACTTTAGGGTTGCTCAATATAGACCTCCTCTTTTAGGTCACCATTTAGGAAAGTTGATCTTACATCCAATTGGTAGACCTTGAAACCTTTATGTACAACATGTACAAGGAACAATCTTATAACTTCCAATCTAGCTACTAGTGCAATGGTTTGAACAAAATCAATACCTTCCTCTTGTCTATATCCCTTGGCAACTAGTCTAGATTTATTCTTGATTATAACACCATTCTCATCAAGTTTATTCCTATAGATCCACTTTGTTCCAATGATATTATGTCCTTATGCTCAGGAAATTAGTTTCCAAATCTTCCATCTCTTGAATTGGTTCAGTTCTTCTTGTATTGCCATAATCCAAAATGGGTCTATGTTGGCATCTTCAAATATCTTTGGTTCAACTTGAGATAGAAAGCTTGAAAATATAGCAAAGTTAATACTTCTGCTCCTTATTGTAACACCTTGCCTTACCTATAATTAGGTCTCTGGATGATCCCTCAAATGCCTGATAGCTGCTGGCATTCTTTTTTCAGCATCTTGAACTTCAATGGTAAAACTTTAATGCCCCTAGCCGATACAACGTGATAGTGTCAAGGCTCCGCTCTAGGCAACGCTACCGGGCTGCAGCCCAAGCACCCTAACCCCTTTCCAGCCCACTGGCGGGTTGTTGGTGGTCATAGCCTCCCTTTGATGAGCGAACTCAACAGTTAAGTTGGGTCGTACGGGGACTTCCCAGGTCGTGTGGTGAAGGAACTCCATAGTTAAGTGTGCTTGGGCAAGAGTAGTATTGAGATGGGTGACCTCCTGGGAAGTCCCCATACGACCCAACTTAACTGTCGAGTTCGTTCATCAAAAGGAGGCTGTGGCCACAAATTACCCTCCAGTTGGCTGGAGAGGGGTTGAGATGCTTAGGCTGTAGCCCGGTAGCGTCGCCTAGAGCGGAGCCGTGACACTGTCACATTGTATCAGTAAGGGGCATTACAATAAAAGTGCACTTTTTATTGTAACGTCCCCTCGACCCAAGGAAATAATCTCCTGCCAAAGCGGAGCTAACCTGGTTAGGTGGACAGTTACCGGGCTGTATCCCAAGTACCCCAACCCCTCTCCATCCATGCAGGTTGTTGGTGCCCATAGCCTCCCATTGATGAGTCAAACTTGATAGTCATGCACGCACCATAGGGACGTCCCAGGAGGTCACCCATCCCAGTACTACTCCAGCCAGAGCATGCTTAACTATAGAGTTTTTCCACTTCTCAACACCAATTGAGCTGCAGCTGAATTTGTGGTGAGGAGTTGAAAAAACTCCATAGTTAAACATGATCGGGATGGAGTAGTACTGGGATGGGTGGCCTCCTGCGAAGTCCCTGTGGTGTGCGCTTGACTCTCAGGTTTGCCTCATCAAAGGGAGGTTGTGGCCACCAACAACCCGCCAGAGTGTTGGAGAGGGGTTGGCGTGCTTGAGCTGTAGCCCGGTAGCATCACCTAGAGCGGAACCGTGACAATGTCACGTTGGATCAGCTAGGGACGTTACAATAACAAGTGCACTTTTATTATAACGCCCCTAGCCGATACAACGTGACAGTGTTACGGCTCCGCTCTAGGCGACACTATCGGGCTGCAGCCGAAGCACCCTAACCCCTCTCCAGCCCACTGGCGGGTTGTTGGTGGCCACAACCTCCCTTTGATGAGCGAACTAGGCAGTTAAGTTCGGCCATATGTGGACTTCCCAGGAGGTCACCCATCCCAGTACTACTCTATCCCAAGCATGCTTAACCATGGTGTTCCTTCACTTCTCATCACCAAGGCGACGCTATAGCGCTGCAGCCCAAGCACCCCAACCCCTCTCCAGCCCACTAATGGGTTGTTGGTGGCCACAACCACCCTTTGATGACGGAACTCGACAGTTAAGTTGGGTCGTATGAGGACTTTCTAGGAGGTCACCCATCCCAGTACTACTCTCACCTAAGCACACTTAACTATGATGATGAGAAGTGAAGGAAATCCATAGTTAAGCATGTTTGGGCGAGAGTAGTACTGGGATGGGTGACCTCCTGGGAAGTCCCCATACGACCTAACTTAATTGTCGAGTTCGTTCATCAAAGGGAGGTTGTGGCCACCAACAACACGCAAGTGGGCTGTAGAGTGGTTGGGGTGCTTAGGCTGTAGCCCGGTAGCGTCGCCTAGAGCAAAGCCAGAGTCGTGAAACTGTCACATTGTATCGGCTATGGGCGTTACATGGACCCTACTACTCTTCACCCCTGTGCTGTGTACCTTGTCCTTCTTCAGCAATGCACACAAGATCCTCTTCCTCTTGGGCAATAAGTGGGTTCTTGATGGTCAGATTTTCCATTTTCAACTCAATACCTGCAGATCTAGAAGTGATTGAGAGCTCATTATTAATCATTGATGATTCATCAAACATAACATTTACAGACTCTTCTACAACTTGATTTTTCAAGTTGTATACTCTATAGGCTTTGCAATGGTTGTTGTACCCAATAAAGATTCCTTCATTGGATTTGACAGCAAACTTAGTCAAGTAGGAATTCCCATTATTGAGCACAAAGCACTTGCTTCAAAAGATCCTTAGATAGACTATATTTAGTTTCATGTCTTTCTTAATCTCATAGGTAGTCTTTTTGTAATACTTGTTGATAGAAGCTCTATTAAAGATATGACATACAGTGTTTATTGCCTCAGCCCAAAAGTATTCTGAAAGAAAAGTGTCGCTGAACAATGTCCTCCAGCATTTATGAGAGTTATATTTTTCCTCACAGCTATCCCATTTTGCTGGGTTGTTCTTGGAGAAGAAAACTCCAGATAAATTCATTGTTCTCCACAGAACTTTGTCATGCCTTCAAACTGAAACTCAGTATAATTATCACTTCTGATTTTGAACAAACAACTATTTTTTTCATTCTGAATTTGCCGAATAAAGGTCATAAAGAAGTCAAGGGTTTCAGACTTTTTCTTTAGAAAGAAAACCCAAGTAAATCTATAATAGTCATCAACTATCACAAGTGTATAGACTTTCCTACCTAGATTGTGAACTGGCATAGGACCAAACAAGTCCATATGAAAGAAGTACAAACACATCTAAGAATCCTTGGTACCAATACTTTTAAAGGTATCTTTGGTCATCTTGCCCTTTTGACATACAGAGCAAATGCCCTCCTTGCTGCATCTTAGATTGGGTCCATTTCTGACTCGCCCTTCACTGAAGAGCTTACAAATTATCTTGTAGTTTATGTACGCAAGCCACATATGCCATTATATAAAATAAGTGATTTTCTCATTTGCTACTAGAAATACTTGTGATTATGTACTCAAACATATGATGTTTAAGCAATAAATATTACCACCCCTAGTGCCTGTCAAAATGACCTCTTGGTCACTTGATCTCTTGATCAGACACTCATCCTTATGGAATACAATGATATAGTGTTGGAACCCTAGTTCTGATTTGGCCAAGGATCACTATTATGTTTACTTAGATTGACCCAAAATGTATAGTCATGGGTCATAGGTTTATTTCCAGGACTTGCATCAGAAGGACTCTCCAAAATTGCTGAAAGATGTCTGAGAAATACAGTTGAGACAAAGTCAAAAAATTAGTTCGACGAACGTCGAACTCAGGTCGATGAACGACGATCTAAGGTCGTTGAAATCTGAGTTCCATCTCTTAACTCAGGTCGACGAACTCTGATCTCAAGTAAGAAGTTTAGCTCGACGAATTCCAACTGAGCTCGACGAACTCCGAGCTTAGGTCGACGATCGCTAAACTCAAGACAGATTCCCAGCTCGACGAAATAGAAGCTGAGCTCGACGATCTGCGAGCTCAATTCGACGAATTCTGTGCAGTTGGCAGAATTAATTACAGTCAATGACCAGGGATATTTATTTACAGTTGGCAGATCAACTCAAGAATAAATCACAGTCAATATAGAAATAGCCGTTCAAAGGTGTTGAAGTTGGTGACCGGGCGGTCTGGCGGTCTGTCTTGGCGGGTTGGAGACCGCACGGTCTGGTTGTTTCCCTTCAGCAGGTTGGTTGCTGTGTTGTTGTTGTTGGGTAGGCGGGCGGTCTGGCGGTTTGTCTCAGCCGGCTTGGAGACCGGACGGTATAGCGGTCTACCCTGGCAATCTCTCTTTCTCTCTGGTGGTTGCCGTGCGGTTAGCCCTTCTGTCTAACCGCGCGGCTTGTGCGGTTTGTTTTATATAGTCTGCTTAGTCCTGTAAATTTTTAGTCCCACATCTCTTATTTGTATTCTCCCATCTCTCCTCCATTCTATATAAGGGAGGGCATACCTTTGTAATAGATATCTTTTTGGATAATAAAACTTTCAATTATTCAAAATTCCGACTTATTTTTTTGTTGTTTGTTCGATACTTTAACATAGTATCAGAGGACTCGATTTTCTCCTCCTGATTCTGTGTGCCCTCTCTGACCTCGCGACCTGTCCGCGCAGCTTGCTTCTTCTTCTCGCGGTCTGTCCTCGCGGCTGGTTTCTTCCGCCTGCATGCGCCCTGTTCGCGCGGCTTCTTCTCTCCTTGCCGTTTCCTTTTATGTGCGCGACCTCTTTGTTTCTCCTTCTTCTTGCTGCGACCTGTTTGCCTCCCAGTGAACTTTTCTCTGTTTGCGTGGTGTCTCTTTCTTTTGTTCGCGCAGGCTGATTTCTAGCCGCTTGACTTCTTTCCCTATGCTTGCTTCTGCGGCTTGGTCGTGGTTTTTCTGGCCGCTGGTGTCTATCATCGTGACCGCTGCAGATCTCTTTCTCCTAACCGCTGCACATTCTCTCTATTCGCACGGGTTCTTCCTTGTTTCGGCGGCCTCTCTACCCTTCTTCCTTTAGCCGCTCCTCCTTGTTAGTCGCCGCGACCTCCTGTTAAGTCGTGCGGCTTGTGCTTCCCTCTTCTTCCCCTTTGCCTTGCTTTGCACCTTAGTCGTGGCCCTTCTTGTCGCTGGTGTGCTGTCACCGTGACCGCGGCAGTTTTTTTTATTCCTCCCTTCATGGCTTTCATATCCTCCTCAACGCCGTTCTCCTCGGTGGTCATGTCTTCTGGTAGTGCCCACGTTGTTACTCAAGGAAAATGGCTGATCGACACCGGTGCTACAAATCATATGACTGGCAATATCCAGTGTTTTTATTTCGTAGAAACACATGATCTGTTGCCCCCGGTTATTCCCGCTGACGACTCTTCATCATCAGTCAATGGGACGGGGATAGTTCATGTCACTTCGTCTCTTCACTTGGCGGATACTCTATACGTGCCCAAGTTCCCGTGAAACTTATTATCTGTTACCTCTCTATGCAAGCAATTACAGTGTTCTGTCACATTTACTTCTACTTCTTGCTCTTTTCAGGATCCGGACTCCCAACGGACGATTGCTACTGGGACTAAGAGTGGTGGCCTATACTTCCTGGACAACATTTCTGCTTTCTCCACCTTCTCCTCCACATCCATAGATCTTCTCCAATGGCATCTCCGCCTTGTTCATGCTCCTGCACGTCTTCTTCGTCAACTTCTGCCCCAACTTCCTCCACAAAGTCCTCCGCTCAACTGTTAGGCCTGTCAGCTTGGCAAGCATCACCGCTCCTCCTTCCCTCCAAAGCACGTTCGTGGATCTACCCTTCCGTTTGATCTCATCCAATCCGATATTTGGGGTCCTTCTCCTACTCTTACCATTGGTCGGGGTAGTTCATATTTTGTCACGTTCATTGATGATTTCTCTCGCTGTACGTGGGTGTATCTGTTAAAAGATCGCTCCGAATTATTCTCTGTATGGACGTCCTTCTATCTCATGATCAAAACTCAGTTTAATGTTTCTATCAAAATTTTTCGATCTGATAATGCCAATGAATATATCAGTCGTGACGTTTCTACATTCTACATGCAAAATGGGATTATTCATCAAACTAGTTGTGTCTATACTTCACAACAAAATGGTGTGGCAGAATGCAAAAACCGTCACCTCCTCGATGTCGCTCGCACCTTGATGACCCAGATGCATGATCCTCGCTCCTATTGGGGCTATGCTGTTCTCCTTGCCTGCTACCTTATCAATCGCATTCCCTCTACGGTTCTCCACGGGAAAACCCCATTCTCCATTCTGTATTCGGGCAAGGAGCCGTTTCCTCTCCCTCTCCTAATCTTTGGATGCACTGCCTTTGTGCATGCCCCTTCTTCCACCAGTGATAAGCTCTCCCCTCGCTCCACCAAATGTGTCTTTCTGGGGTACTCCACCACTCAGAAAGGCTATTGTTTCTTTGATCCCATGCTTCGTAAGTAGTTCGTCTCTGCTGACGTCACCTTCTTCGAGAATACCTCCTGCTTCTCGGATGACTCCTCTCCCCTTCTCCCAGCTTCTGATTCTCATGTCGTTCCCTTCGTTCCCTCGTATCTTACTACGATCTCCACCCCTCCAACATCTCCATCCACTCCTCTCCCTCTGCCTCTCTCTCCCCCTTCTCCACCACCGTCTCCTTCATCTCCGTCGTCGTCGTTCTCTACTCCCGGGCCAGCTCTCTCTGCCACGGATGCTCCGGATGCCGCGGGACCCGCTGATCTGGATCTTCCTATAGCTCTTCGCAAAGGGGTGCGGACGTGTACCCTACACCCCCTTGCTGCTGTTGTTTCATATTATCGTCTTACCCCTTCTCGCAGGGCATTTGCACTGGCTATCTCTGCCACTACCACACCCCGCTCCTACCAGGAGGCCCTTGCTATTCCTCATTGGAAGATGGCCATGGATGAGGAAATTGCGACCCTAACTGAGCGGGGTACCTGTACTCTTGTTCCTCCTCCCTTCGGCACTGATGTTGTTGGATGTCGCTGGGTCTTTGTGGTCAAAGTTGGCCTAGACGGCACTGTGGATCGTTATAAGGCTCGCCGTGTTGCTAAGGGCTTTACTCAGACCTATGGGGTTGATTACTTTGACACCTTCTCCCCCATGGCTCGTCTCAGCACTATCCGGGTCCTTCTCTCTGTGACGGTAAATAGGGATTGGCTGATTTCCCAGCTGGATGTCAAGAATGCCTTCCTTTATGGTGATCTTCAGGAGGCCGTCTACATGGAGCAACCTCCTGGGTATGTTGCTCAGAGGGAGACACGAGTATGCCGGCTGAAGAAGGCAATCTATGGCCTCAAGCAGAGCCCTCGAGCTTGGTTCGACAAGTTTAGCGGCATCGTGGAGGCTGTTGGTTTTTCGCGAAGCTCTGCCGATCACTCTCTATTTATTCGCAGAACCCCTTCGGGGCTGGTTGTTCTTGCTGTGTACGTCGATGATATTCTTCTCGCTGGGGATGACCAGGAAGGGGTAGCCCTCACAAAGCGACATATTCGTCAACATCTGATCACGAAAGATATGGGCTCTCCAAAGTACTTTCTGGGGAACGAAATCTCTCGGAAGCCCGACTCCTTAGTTCTCTCTCAGCGTAAGTATGCCCTTGATCTTTTAAAAGAGGCAGGATTGATAGGAGCAAAAACTGCCCGATTCCCCATGACAACTGGAGAAGACAAAACCTGGACAGATGATTCGCCACCTCTTTCAGATAGTTCGCGGTACAGGCGTCTGGTTGGTAAGCTCATATATCTCACAGTAACCAGGCCCGACATTTCCTATGTTGTGGGCAAGGTGAGTCAATTCATGCAAGCACCTAGGGAGTGCCATCTACAGTCCGCCTTGCGGATCTTGGATTATGTCAAAGCAGCGCCTGGGAAATGATTACTTTTTCAGAAGAATGGTCATCTGAGGGTTGAAGCATACTCAGATGCAAGTTATGCTGATGACAAAGGGGATCACAAGTCAACCTCAGGTTTTTACACCTTTGTTGGGGGAAATCTGGTGAGCTGGAAGAGCAAGAAGCAGTCTGTTGTCTCCAGGTCTAGTGCAAAAGATGAGTATCACAGTATGGCGTCGACCACTTGTGAGTTAAAATGGTTGCGGGCTCTCATGTTAGATTTAGGAGAGGTCTACAACCATCCTCTACCTATGTTCTGTGATAACAAGGCTGTCATATACATCTCCAAAATTTTGTCTTCCATGAAAGAACAAAGCACATTGAGGTTGACTGTCATTTCATTCGTGAGGAGATCTTAAAGAAACAAGTTTGCACTCCCTTTGTCACTTCTGATAAAGGGCTGGCTGACATCTTCACCAAGCCAGTTTCCGCCTCGTTTCTTCATATTTGTAACAAGCTGGGCATGATCGATATATATGCTCCAGCTTGAGGGGGAGTGTTGAAGTTTGTGACCGGGCAGTCTAGCGGTCTGTCTTTGCGGGTTGGAGACCGCGCTGTCTGGTGGTTTCCCTTCAGCAGGTTGGTTGCTGTGCTGTTGCTGTTTGGCAGCCGGGCGGTCTGGCGATTTTTCTCAGCCGGCTTGGAGACCGGACGGTCTAGCGGTCTACCCTGGCGATCTCTCTTTCTCTCTGGTGGTTGTCGTGCGGTTAGACCTTCTGTCTAACCGCGCTGCTTGTGCAGTTTGTTCTGTATAGTCCGCTTAGTCATGTAATTTTTTAGTCCCACATCTCTTATTTGTAGTCTCTCATCTCTCCTCCATTCTGTATAAGGGAGGGCATACCTTTGTATTAGATATCTTTTTGGATAATAAAAATTTCAATTATTCAAAATTCTAACTTATTTTTTGGTCGTTTGTTCGCTACTTTAACAAAAGACAACATTAAATGGGGCTGTTTCAGAAGATTAATTCATGATTAATTCCCAAGGCATCTTCTATTCTCGGGAATGCTTCTGCCGTCTTCAAGTTTAATGAATCCATTTATTAGAATCAGATATAAGAGATTCACAGAAATATACTTAGAGAGACAGAGCACTGCATCAAATAACAAGACAGTGAACAAGACTAAAGGGAAGGCATTTCAGTTTACAGTGAAGGAGAAACTCTACATCAATATTTACACAGAGTTCTTCATCTGCTCCAAGCTTCTCAAGAGACATACATTCATATCAGTCTAAGAAGCTTGCTGGAGACATCATCATTGTGAAGGCCTATCACCCTGAAGCAAAGCTCCATCTTCCTGAACCATCAACATCTCAGGGGGAGCTCTTTGCTAACATCATATCCACTTAAGTCTTCTGAGTTGTTTATTGAGAAAGAGAAGACAAAATCATCTCTCATCCCCCCCCACTGTATAAAGAGTTATAACTCCCTTCAAAAGTTATTCCTGGTTGCAAGTCACCTGACCAAAAGACTTGAGGTTTGGTTTTTGAGCTCTGATCAAAAGCTCATTGGTGTCATGCACCTGATCAAAACTCTGAGTGGATTCCTACCAGGGTGGTAGAATAGTGGATGTACCCATGTTGGGGAACCACTATAAAATCCTTATGCCTTCTGGTTGCTTGCTCTCTTTCTTTATTTTCTTTGTGCTGTGATCTTAGTAATACATATATCTCTAATTAGTGTTAGTTAAGATCTATCCCTCAAACTTTTAATTGGTATTAGAGTAGGTTTTCTTGGTTGTACAGGCTAACACCTAAACCAAAACGATCTGATAGATCTTATACATCTACAGAGTTTATCATGGCACAAAATGAAGAGTTTTCAAACACCAGACTACCTATGTGCAATCTAAATAAGCTTGCATCATGTAAGACAAGGATTACGGTTTATATGAACTCCATTAATGAAAGCATTTTCAACTCCATCTTGTCAGGTCCAGCTCCACCTCAGGAAACAACAAGTCCCAATGTTGTTCCATCATCTCAATGAACAGATGCACAGAAAGATTGAAGATTGTTGATGCACAAGCAATGAACATCCTTGCACAATCAATGTCTGATGACATTTTTAAGAAGTTGTTGAATGTTCATTTGCAAAATATATGTGGGACTCCCTCAAAACAATGACAGCTAGATCAGCTAAAGAAAGAATAATTGATGCTGAAACCTGTAGTGACTCTAAAGCTTTATCCTACACAACTAAAGAGGAAGAAGATGCAAGAGAAAGAAAATTTTGCCTAATGGCAATAAATGCCTCCTGCAGCAACTCTGGTGAAAAATCAGAATGTGAATCAGAAGATCATGTAATCTCTACCCTTGATCTTTCATTAGAATAATTTAAAACTGAGTTTAAATTATTATGTAAAGACTTAATTCAATCTGAGAAGGAAATAAAACATCTCAGAAAGAAATTAAATAATGTATCTTCTGAAAATATAAAACTTAAAGAAGATTTAATGAATGCCCTTGCACAAATAAGTCATCTAGAATCAATTAAAGGAAAAGATAAGTTAAAGGACATTGAAAAACTTACTGAAGAATTACAAAAGAATAAATCAAATCAGTTTAAAAATCTTCAGAAAATTTTTGTTCAAAATAATTCGTCGAACCGAGCTCGACAAACACAACATCATTCGTCGAACAAAGCTCGACAAACTATGAACAAAGGTTTCAATCTTAACTGGTCTGAAATCTATGCTCGACGAAATAGATATAATTCGTCGAATAGAGATCGACGATCTCAATACCATTCGTCGAACTCAGGTCGACGAAATTACTTTAATTCATCGAACTCAAGATTTCAGAACATAATTTTTTATTCCTTTCAAAATTATAATCAAGCTCAAAATGATAAAAATCCTTTCACTGAGTGGAAAATCCCTCCTAGGAAATATCATCCACTTGGTTATAATAATCAACCTGAATATTCTTTTATCTCTAATTATTATAAAAGAGAAACAGGATCCAAGGTAATCTAGGTCCAGAACTTCTAACATCTCTTTGCAAGACCAGACATACCTTACCACAATGGAGCAGTGGTATTTGATAGCAATCAAAGCTATAGTCTCAGCCAATATAGAGAATACTTTAGTGGTTGTATAATGAGAGATTATTTGAAATTCTACAGCAGTAGAGAGTTATAAATTCTACTCAGATTTGGGCAAGGAATTTGGAAGGAAAAGTAAATAGGGGTGATTGTTTGTTTTATAAAGATGAAACTACTTTGAAGGATGCAATAATATCTTTATTTTATTGAATTTGTTTTTCAAAGCACCCTTCTACATCTGCTGAAAAAATTTTATAAATCAGGCAGATTGTTTTTGCTTTGTATTATATTTATTTTTGTGTAAATAGTGTCCTCACCCAAATAGGGGGAGATTGTTGGAACCCTAGTTTTGATTTGGGCAAGGATCACTATTAGGTTTGCTTAGATTGACCCAAAATGTATAATCATGGGTCATAGATTTATTTCCAGGACTTGCCTCAGAAGGACACTCCAAAATTGCTGAAAGAAGTCTGAGAAATACAGTTGAGACAAAGTCAGAAAATTAGTTCGACGAACGTCAAACTCTGGTCGACGAACGACGATCTAAGGTCGACGAACTCTGAGTTCCTTCTCTTAACTCAGGTCGACGAACTCTGATCTCAAGCAAGAAGTTTAGCTCAACGAATTCCAACTGAGCTCGACGAACTACGAGCTCAGGTCGACAATCGCTAAACTCAAGACAGATTCCCAACTCGACGAAATAGAAGCTGAGCTCGACGATCTGTGAGCTCAGGTCGACGAATTTTGTGCAGTTGGCAGAATTAATTACAGTCAATGGGACGGGGATAGTTCATGTCACTTCGTCTCTTCACTTGGCGGATACTCTATACGTGCCCAAGTTCCCGTGCAACTTATTATCTGTTACCTCTCTATGCAAGCAATTACAGTGTTCTGTCACATTTACTTCTACTTCTTGCTCTTTTCAGGATCCGGACTCCCAACGGACGATTGCTACTGGGACTAAGAGTGGCGGCCTATACTTCCTGGACAACATTTCTGCTTTCTCCACCTTCTCCTCCACATCCATAGATCTTCTCCAATGGCATCTCCGCCTTGTTCATGCTCCTCCACGTCTTCTTCGTCAACTTCTGCCCCAACTTCCTCCACAAAGTCCTCCGCTCAACTGTTAGGCCTGTCAGCTTGGCAAGCATCACCGCTCCTCCTTCCCTCCAAAGCACGTTCGTGGATCTACCCTTCCGTTTGATCTCATCCACTCCGATATTTGGGGTCCTTCTCCTACTCTTACCATTGGTCGGGGTAGTTCATATTTTGTCACGTTCATTGATGATTTCTCTCGCTGTACGTGGGTGTATCTGTTAAAAGATCGCTCCGAATTATTCTCTGTATGGACGTCCTTCTATCTCATGATCAAAACTCAGTTTAATGTTTCTATCAAAATTTTTCGATCTGATAATGCCAATGAATATATCAGTCATGACTTTTCTACATTCTGCATGCAAAATGGGATTATTCATCAAACTAGTTGTGTCTATACTTCACAACAAAATGGTGTGGCAGAACGCAAAAACCGTCACCTCCTCGATGTCGCTCGCACCTTGATGTCCCAGATGCATGATCCTCGCTCCTATTGGGGCTATGCTGTTCTCCTTGCCTGCTACCTTATCAATCGCATTCCCTCCACGGTTCTCCACGGGAAAACCCCATTCTCCATTCTGTATTCGGGCAAGGAGCTGTTTCCTCTCCCTCTCCTAATCATTGGATGCACTGCCTTTGTGCATGCCCCTTCTGCCACCAGTGATAAGCTCTCCCCTCGCTCCACCAAATGTGTCTTTCTGGGGTACTCCACCACTCAGAAAGGCTATTGTTTCTTTGATCCCATGCTTCGTAAGTAGTTCGTCTCTGCTGACGTCACCTTCTTCGAGAATACCTCCTGCTTCTCGGATGACTCCTCTCCCCTTCTCCCAGCTTCTGATTCTCATGTCGTTCCCTTCGTTCCCTCGTATCTTACTACGATCTCCACCCCTCCACCATCTCCATCCACTCCTCTCCCTCTGCCTCTCTCTCCCCCTTCTCCGCCACCGTCTCCTTCATCTCCGCCGTCGTCGTTCTCTACTCCCGGGCCATCTCTCTCTGCCACGGATGCTCCGGATGCCGCGGGACCCGCTGATCTGGATCTTCCTATAGCTCTTCACAAAGGGGTGCGGACGTGTACCCTACACCCCCTTGCTGATGTTGTTTCATATTATTGTCTTACCCCTTCTCGCAGGGCATTTGCACTGGCTATCTCTGCCACTACCACACCCCGCTCCTACCAGGAGGCCCTTGCTATTCCTCATTGGAAGATGTCCATGGATGAGGAAATTGCGACCCTAACTGAGCGGGGTACCTGAACTCTTGTTCCTCCTCCCTTCGGCACTGATGTTGTTGGATGTCGCTGGGTCTTTGTGGTCAAAGTTGGCCTAGACGGCACTGTGGATCGTTATAAGGCTCGCCGTGTTGCTAAGGGCTTTACTCAGACCTATGGGGTTGATTACTTTGACACCTTCTCCCCCGTGGCTCGTCTCAGTACTATCCGGGTCCTTCTCTCTGTGGCGGTAAATAGGGATTGGCTGATTTCCCAGCTGGATGTCAAGAATGCCTTCCTTTATGGTGATCTTCAGGAGGCCGTCTACATGGAGCAACCTCCTGGGTATGTTGCTCAGAGGGAGACACGAGTATGCCGGCTGAAGAAGGCAATCTATGGCCTCAAGCAGAGCCCTCGAGCTTGGTTCGACAAGTTCAGCGGCATCGTGGAGGCTGTTGGTTTTTCGCGAAGCTCTGCCGATCACTCTCTATTTATTCGCAGAACCCCTTCGGGGCTGGTTGTTCTTGCTGTGTACATCGAAGATTTTCTTCTCGCTGGGGATGACCAGGAAGGGGTAGCCCTGACAAAGCGACATCTTCGTCAACATCTGATCACGAAAGATATGGGCTCTCCAAAGTTCTTTCTGGGGAACGAAATCTCTCGGAAGCCCGACTCCTTAGTTCTCTCTCAGCGTAAGTATGCCCTTGATCTTTTAAAAGAGGCAGGATTGATAGGAGCAAAAACTGCCCGATGCCCCATGACAACTGGAGAAGACAAAACCTGGACAGATGATTCGCCTCCTCTTTCAGATAGTTCGCGGTACAGGCGTCTGGTTGGTAAGCTCATATATCTCACAGTAACCAGGCCCGACATTTCCTATGTTGTGGGCAAGGTGAGTCAATTCATGCAAGCACCTAGGGAGTGCCATCTACAGTCCGCCTTGCGGATCTTGGATTATGTCAAAGCAGCGCCTGGGAAATGATTACTTTTTCAGAAGAATGGTCATCTGAGGGTTGAAGCATACTCAGATGCAAGTTATGCTGATGACAAAGGGGATCACAAGTCAACCTAAGGTTTTTACACCTTTATTGGGGGAAATCTGGTGAGCTGGAAGAGCAAGAAGCAGTCTGTTGTCTCCAGGTCTAGTGCAGAAGATGAGTATCACAGTATGGCGTCGACCACTTGTGAGTTAAAATGGTTGCGGGCTCTCATGTTAGATTTAGGAGAGGTCTACAACCATCCTCTACCTATGTTCTGTGATAACAAGGCTGTCATATACATCTCCAAAATCCGGTCTTCCATGAAAGAACAAAGCACATTGAGGTTGACTGTCATTTCATTCGTGAAGAGATCTTAAAGAAACAAATTTGCACTCCCTTTGTCACTTCTAATAAAGGGCTGGCTGACATCTTCACCAAGCCAGTTTCCACCTCATTTCTTCATATTTGTAACAAGCTGGGCATGATCGATATATATGCTCCAGCTTGAGGGGGAGTGTTGAAGTTTGTGACCGGGCGGTCTGGCGGTCTGTCTTTGCGGGTTGGAGACCGCGCGGTCTGGTGGTTTCCCTTCATCAGGTTGGTTGCTGTGCTGTTGCTGTTTGGCAGCCGGGCGGTCTGGCGGTTTTTCTCAGCCGGCTTGGAGACCGGACTGTCTAGCGGTCTACCCTGGCGATCTCTCTTTCTCTCTGGTGGTTGTCGTGCGGTTAGACCTTCTGTCTAACCGCGCTGCTTGTGCATTTTGTTCTGTATAGTCCGCTTAGTCATGTAATTTTTTAGTCCCACATCTCTTATTTGTATTCTCTCATCTCTCCTCCATTCTGTATAAGGGAGGGCATACCTTTGTATTAGATATCTTTTTGGGTAATAAAAATTTCAATTATTCAAAATTCTGACTTATTTTTTGGTCGTTTGTTCGCTACTTTAACAAAAGACAACATTAAATGGGGCTGTTTCAGAAGATTAATTCATGATTAATTCCCAAGGCATCTTCTATTCTCGGGAATGCTTCTGCCGTCTTCAAGTTTAATGAATCCATTTATTAGAATCAGATATAAGAGATTCACAGAAATATACTTAGAGAGACAGAGCACTGCAGCAAATAACAAGATAGTGAACAAGACTAAAGGGAAGGCATTTCAGTTTACAGTGAAGGAGAAACTCTACATCAATATTTACACAGAGTTCTTCATCTGCTCCAAGCTTCTCAAGAGACATACATTCATATCAGTCTAAGAAGCTTGCTGGAGACATCATCATTGTGAAGGCCTATCACCCTGAAGCAAAGCTCCATCTTCCTGAACCATCAACATCTCAGGGGGAGCTCTTTGCTAACATCATATCCACTTAAGTCTTCTGAGTTGTTTATTGAGAAAGAGAAGACAAAATCATCTCTCATCCCCCCCCCATTGTATAAAAAGTTATAACTCCCTTCAAAAGTTATTCCTGGTTGCAAGTCACCTGACCAAAAGACTTGAGGTTTGGTTTTTGAGCACTGATCAAAAGCTCATTGGTGTCAGGCACCTGATCAAAACTCTGAGTGGATTCCTACCAGGGTGGTAGAATAGTGGATGTACCCATGTTGGGGAACCACTATAAAATCCTTATGCCTTCTGGTTGCTTGCTCTATTTCTTTATTTTCTTTGTGCTGTGATCTTAGTTATACATATATCTCTAATTAGTGTTAGTTAAGATCTATCCCTCAAACTTTTAATTGGTATTAGAGTAGGTTTTCTTGGTTGTACAGGCTAACACCTAAACCAAAACGATCTGATAGATCTTATACATCTACAGAGTTTATCATGGCACAAAATGAAGAGTTTTCAAACACCAGACTACCTATGTGCAATCTAAATAAGCTTGCATCATGTAAGACAAGGATTACGGTTTATATGAACTCCATTAATGAAAGCATTTTCAACTCCATCTTGTCAGGTCCAGCTCCACCTCAGGAAACAACAAGTCCCAATGTTGTTCCATCATCTCAATGAACAGATGCCCAAAAATATTGAAGATTGTTGATGCACAAGCAATGAACATCCTTGCACAATCAATGTCTGATGACATTTTTTAAGAAGTTGTTGAATGTTCATTTGCAAAATATATGTGGGACTCCCTCACAACAATGACAGCTGGATCAGCTAAAGAAAGAATAATTGATGCTGAAACCTGTAGTGACTCAAAGCTTTATCCTACACAACTAAAGAGGAAGAGGATGCAAGAGAAAGAAAATTTTGCCTAATGGCAATAAATGCCTCCTGCAGCAACTCTGGTGAAGAATCAGAATGTGAATCAGAAGATCATGTAATCTCTACCCTTGATCTTTCATTAGAATAATTTAAAACTTAGTTTAAATTATTATGTAAAGACTTAATTCAATCTGAGAAGGAAATAAAACATCTTAGAAAGAAATTAAATAATGTATCTTCTGAAAATATAAAACTTAAAGAAGATTTAATGAATGCCCTTGCACAAATAAGTCATCTAGAATCAATTAAAGGAAAAGATAAGTTAAAGGACATTGAAAAACTAACTGAAGAATTACAAAAGAATAAATCAAATCAGTTTAAAAATCTTCAGAAAATTTTTGTTCAAAATAATTCGTCGAACCGAGCTCGACGAACACAACATCATTCGTCGAACAAAGCTCGACAAACTATGAACAAAGGTTTCAATCTTAACTGGTCTGAAATCTATGCTCGACGAAATAGATATAATTCGTCGAATAGAGATCGACGATCTCAATACCATTCGTCGAACTCAGTCGACGAAATTACTTTAATTCATCGAACTCAAGATTTCAGAACATAATTTTTTATTCCTTTCAAAATTATAATCAAGCTCAAAATGATAAAAATCCTTTCACTGAGTGGAAAATCCCTCCTAGGAAATATCATCCACTTGGTTATAATAATCAACCTGAATATTCTTTTATCTCTAATTATTATAAAAGAGAACCAGGATCCAAGGTAATCTAGGTCCAGAACTTCTAACATCTCTTTGCAAGACCAGACATGCCTTACCACAATGGAGCAGTGGTATTTGATAGCAATCAAAGCTATAATCTCAGCCAATATAGAGAATACTTTAGTGGTTGTATAATGAGAGATTATTTGAAATTCTACAGCAGTAGAGAGTTATAAATTCTACTCAGATTTGGGCAAGGAATTTGGAAGGAAAAGTAAATAGGGGTGATTGTTTGTTTTATAAAGAGGAAACTACTTTGAAGGATGCAACAATATCTTTATTTTATTGAATTTGTTTTTCAAAGCACCCTTCTACATCTGCTGAAAAATTTTATAAATCAGGCAGATTGTTTTTGCTTTGTATTATATTTATTTTTGTGTAAATAGTGTCCTCACCCAAATAGGGGGAGATTGTTGGAACCCTAGTTTTGATTTGGGCAAGGATCACTATTAGGTTTGCTTAGATTGACCCAAAATGTATAATCATGGGTCATAGGTTTATTTCCAGGACTTGCCTCAGAAGGACTCTCCAAAATTGCTGAAAGAAGTCTGAGAAATACAGTTGAGACAAAGTCAGAAAATTAGTTCGACGAACGTCAAACTCAGGTCGACGAACGACGATCTAAGGTCGACGAACTCTGAGTTCCTTCTCTTAACTCAGGTCGACGAACTCTGATCTCAAGCAAGAAGTTTAGCTCAACGAATTCCAACTGAGCTCGACGAACTACGAGCTCAGGTCGACAATCGCTAAACTCAAGACAGATTCCTAGCTCGACGAAATAGAAGCTGAGCTTGACGATCTGCGAGCTCAGGTCGACGAATTTTGTGCAGTTGGCAGAATTAATTACAGTCAATGACCAGCGCTATTTATTTACAGTTGGCAGATCAACTCAAGAATAAATCACAGTCAATATAGAAATAGCCGTTCAAAGGCAACATTAAATGGGGCTGTTTCAGAAGATTAATTCAGGATTAATTCCCAAGGCATCTTCTATTCTCGAAAATGCTTCTGCAGTCTTCAAGTTTAATGAATCCAGTTGTTTGAATCAGATATAAGAGATTCATAGAAATATACTTAGAGAGACAGAGCACTGCAGCAAATAACAAGACTGTGAACAAGAATAAAGGGAAGGCTTTTCAGTTTACATTGAAGGATAAACTTTACATCAACATTTACACAGAGTTCTTCATCTGCTCCTTGCTTCTCAAGAGACATACATTCATATCAGTCTAAGAAGCTTGCTCGAGAAATCATCATTCTGAAGGCCTATCACCCTGAAGCAAAGCTCCATCTTCCTGAACCATCAACATCTCAGGGGGAGCTCTTTGTTAACATCATATCCACTTAAGTCTTCTCAGTTGTTTATTGAGAAAGAGAAAATAAAATCATCTCTCATCGCCCCACTGTATAAAGGGTTATAACTCCCTTCAAAAGTTATTCCTGGTTGCAAGTCACCTGACCAAAAGACTTGAGATTTGGTTTGTGAGCACCTGATCAAAAGCTTATTGGTGTTAGGCACCTGATCAAAACTCTGAGTGGATTCCTACCAGGGTGGTAGAAGAGTGGATGTACCGAGGTTGGGGAACCACTATAAAATACTTTTGTATTCTGGTTTCTTGATCTCTTTCTTTATTTTCTTTGTGATGTGATCTTAGTTATACGTATATCTCTAATTAGTGTTAGTTAAGATCTATCCCTCAAACTTTCATATAACCCATATCACATAGTTGGCTTATGCTAATCAGATTGTGTTGCAACACTTCCACGTATGTTACTTTTGCGATGGAGAAAATATCATTAGTGATCATACCATATCCCTTGGTGACTCTTCTATCTGAACCTCCAAAAATTACCATAGGTCCATTCTTCACAGGAGTATTATCCTTAAGATGGCTCCATATTCCAGTCATATTCCTGAAACATCCATTGTCCAAGTATCGTATTGGCATTGTATGGGTACTTGGATTACCCTGCAAGCATAGATTAGTTTACCTTTCACCCGAAAAAGGATTGGTTCCTTGTTTCTTGTTATCTTGAAAATGCACATGTCCACCTAAAGTATTCCTTTCAAGAAGACTCACCCTTGCCCTTGTCAAACTAGGGTTATGTCAATAATCTATGTCAATGTGACCCACTTTACCACATCACCAACACTCATTAATGTTATATCTCCTCTTCTAGACAGTCTTTGAAGAGTACATTCAATCAATAGTTATCTGTTTAGAGGGGAGTAGTAGCCTTTTTCTTCTTTCTTTCAGCAAGTATCTGAATAAAAGTTAGTCTGCCAGTGGATGCACATGGATTATTCTGAGTAACAGCAACATATTTCTTCTTTGCAGCTAACATGGTGTTGATGACATTAGAAATTACCAGGTGAGGTATACTCACTGACTTACCCTTAGTTCATGTGTTTGTTGGAGGAACCTAAGAATAAGCCACTACCTTATCTTAGAGCGTGGGGGTTGGAGCACCAAATAAAAATGGTCCATAATGGGCCATCTGGATTTCCTCCCGGCGAGCCTTCTGTGCACTCAAACCCACGACCTTTCTCCTTCCATTGTAAGATAACCTTGTATTCTTATAAGAAGAATTGCCATTTTGTAGTGACCATACATGTTGTCCTGGTTATACCTATTGGAAGGGAGGATTACCTTGTAAAAGGTGGTCTGAGGCTCTATAGGCGCTTTTTCTTTCCATTTGGAATGGGCAGCTCAAGTGTTGCACTAAAACCTCAAACCTCTCTTATAATTTGAGAGGTAAAGGAGTCTATCAGTGGCAGCATAGTCTTGGGCTTAGAGAGTTCAGCCACTATCATTCTCTCCTTAAGGAGCTTCTCTTCAAGATCCAAGATGATATTGTTCTTCTGGTGTTGGTCCCATTTGGATAATTGAGATTTTCTTCAGTTGGCTAACTTCCCACCTCATCTGAGCTAGCAAGGGGGATGAGTCGGACTATAACGCCCCGAAACTCAAAGGAGCGACGGGTGACGTTTGGGCCAGTTTTGGGTTTGGCAGGAGGCACACGGCCTGGGACACGGGCAGCATGTCCAGGGCGTGTTCTGGCTTGTGTGTCGAGTGTTCGAGAGGTCGACGATTTTGGTGTCGATGATCGTCAAGCAGAAGAGAGCACGTGGCCTGCGACCGGG